>BROG01000012.1:1552500-2752500 GCA_030159075.1 Atrina japonica | reverse complement strand
TTTTTTAAACTTGTGAATATGTATGAGTGTCATTTTGCCACGGTAGTTAACACAATATTTAAGAATTAGAAATGACAGAAAGAAGTCATAGAGCCCCCTATCTTAATGTTGTCACCAACCAACTTGGGAGTTAAAAACATCCTGGTTGAGAAATAACTCGGTGAGGTAATGTCTTGTAATCTAGTAAGTAGCCATAACCACTACATGTAGAACCATTTACTAGAAAATAATAGTGTGTTAAGAAGATGTTGTAGTTTTAATTACAAATGTATATGGATAATTATGGAAATGATAATAGCTTTCTTTTTATTACAGACAATTGAGGAAGCAACTTAAAAGTCCACAGAAATTAACAGCCAAGATTCTTCAAGACAGGGATGCCAGAGACCCTCTCAGAGTTGGGATTATAGGATGTGGGAGGTTAGGGAGTCAGCTTGCCCATTGTCTTCTAACTTATGGAGGAGTAAATCCCAAAGATCTGAGAGTGTCTACAAGAAGACCCGAAACACTAGGTATGTGTAGTACACATGTTGTGAAATAATAGTAAATAGTATTCTTATGAAATTATAAAAACTCAGCACTTCATTCATTTCATAGGTGAAATTGTCCATGTAGGTATTGATGTATATTAGATATTTGATATAAGATAAATTTTAGCATGTTATATGTGCAGAAAAGCTTAATGTGTCAAATTGTGCAAATTTGTAAAGTTAACCATCTAGATTAATTATTTAAAAGCTCTGATTTAACAGGTGCTCTTCCAGAGATGTCAGGTACAGAAGTCAATTACTTGATGAATTGAAAATAATAACATTGACTCAATCAACATATATAAGGTTCATTGGTATGAGTATAGCTAAAAGCCTGTAATTCGTCATTTTTAGATGGATTTATTTAATTTAAGTAGAAAATCCTGACAGTATCTTACGGGTAGATATTATAGATCTTTTGTCCTCATGCTAAGTTTCTTTTCAGGTCTTTTTCTGTCATTTTTGGGAAAATGCCATTGCCAACACAATTGGGAATTTCAATGTGAATTTGTTTCACGTTGGGAAAAACAATTTTATACATATAAACCTAAATGCAATCTCTTTTTTAAATGTATTTTCCCTTACATTGACATTCATTATTTCATTTCAGTTGTGGCCTCAACACCAAATTGGGAATTATTTTCATAGAATGGGGAAAAACACAAATATTTTGCATTGGGAATGGGACCGAATTTCAGCCCCTTGCATACTATAGAAAACACCTGCTTTTGGAGGACTTTTTTAAAATAATGCAATAATTGATATTTTCTCTGTCAATTTTATGGCAGAAAAATAATGAAAAGAATTTTTGGAGATTCTGTGAATGAACACCTATGATTACCATTTATTTTAATGGTACTTAATATTCTTTATGTATAGTATTGCAGTGTTTTCAATTCTTATATTTCAGAATATTTGCAGAACAAAGGAGTATTATGTTTCCATGACAACATAAAACTTGTTTCCTCTTCCCACCTGATATTTTTGTGTGTACTACCTTCACAAGTGCAATTTGTGGCAGAGGAAATCAAAGAACATGTGCCCGAGACTGCTATCTTTTACAGCCTTGTTGCTACATACTCACCTAAAAGACTGAAACAGCTTTTTCTCATCAGTAATATTCTTCATCCAGATTATTCCTGGACCGATGAAAGTGAACACAATATGTGGGATTTATCAGTGAATGTTAATAATGCTCTGGAAAATCCAAATACGGTAGAAAAAACTTGTCCATTAGGATTTAAAAAATCAGGTAATTAAGTCTTTTAATTTGTATCATAAAAAATTTTCAGAATATTTCTTCAAAATTGTAAAGCATAACTTAATGAAATTTTATTAAACTTTATAAAGTTATGAAACTTGTTCATGGTTAAACTTTCAGATTTTTATATTCTGATAAAGTTACTTACTGATTTGTGTTTTAGAATTTTTGCTTTCAATTTTGTTTTACATCCTACCATGAAGTTTTCACCTACATGTAATGTACAGTGGATTCCTCTTAATTACTTAGCCAAAATGTCAGAGAAATTATGCAAATAACAGGAATATGCAATTAACGGGAATTAGTGTATTTTAGGGGAAAATGATGATAGATGTTCATCTAATCTTTTTTTTTTGTATATATACCATTACAAATACTAGCAATGGATTCTCATTAAACATTAGGGTGAAAAATATCATAAATGCAAAATTTTCACAAAACATAGTTCTCATTGCTATTGAAATAGTATTTCCACACACAACTTTTTACCTTAATCAGTACATTTTCACTCATTTTGGGAAATACTTTATGCAATTAACAGGAATTCTTGGTTCAACCTATTCAATTAATAGGAACATTTAACATATAAGAGATTGGAAATGGATTTTTGTTTTGAGTTCATATGCAATTAACAGGACTATGCAATTATCCGGTATGCAAATAAGTGGAATTGACTGTATATGTATATGTTGACAGCTGTCAGGTCTCTCAGTTTCCTACAGTAGGGGCTTTTCAAAGGCCCCATTGTCAATGAAAAAATCTTACCCTTTTCCCAATGAAAAAAAATATTTCAAAGTGCAGTGATATAATATTAAGCTTAAAGAAAACAACAGTTGTTATATAGTTGTTTAATGTCCCACTCAAGAACCTTTCACTCATATGGAGACATCACCAAATGCTTGTGAAGGGCTTCAAATTTTGGCTTATGTTCGGCACTTATGGCCATTGAGTAGTGAGAGTTCTTACTACTATGACATGGGACCTCAGTTTTTACTGTCTAGTCAGAAGGACAGGAAAAGCCAGCCACTTCTGCCGAGGCTTGAACCCGCAACCCTTCAGTTGCAAATCAAGCATTCTACTGCAGATCCATGACAGCTCTCAAAAAATAAATAAATAAATAAAAATGTAAAAAGAAAAATATTAATGTGATAAAATTCAACTCTAAATATACTGTCTCTGTCAATCAGATGCATTTCATAAACTGATTTGTAGCTTTTTTAGTGTTACTTTTCAGTAGTGATGTGGATTCCCAAAATAAGGTGTGAGAGCCATGACTTTAAATGAAATGTCAGAAATTTAAATATGTGTGTATATATACAATGAGGGTCTTCTGATACACCTTGTTGATCATGACACAGAACCTATAAGTCTTGTCCATTTTTTGCACAAAGACCACTGGTATTCAATTCTAATGTACCAAGCATTTGACATAAATATAAAATACTGTAAAACAATTTTGTGGACTGGCTGATCGTCTTGGTGATATTAACATTGTAAACAATAACTTGCTGTCAATTAAGACATACATCTGCTAATTAACTGCTTATAGAATCTTTTTTCTTCTTTTGCAGAAAGTGTGATAGCCACAACTTCCAAGTTGATAGAAATGATGATTTTCTCTTTTCTAAATATGTGTACACATCTACGACTGAATAAGACTGATGCACTAAAAATTCTCCATACAGTAGTTTTCAATGAAATTGAAGAAGACAGATTGAAAGAAGAAGATTTCATCAAGAAAACAGCTGATTCTATTGGGTATTTATCATTCTGCATATTACCCCATTTGACTTTTTTTTCTGTATCCTGGATGTGTTTATTTGAATGTTAGATTTCTTTACACAAATATGTATTTATCAATATTTAATTTAACTTGAAACTTATTGATGTGTTTTTATCATTTCAGTGTCTTTCCAAGGTTTGATTTGGTAAGAATTATACAAATGAAAACATCAGTACAGCGACGGTTGACAGAAAGTGAACACCTACGAAAGGCTTTAGTCAGTAAATATTTGAATATATTCCAAGAATATGTCAAAAGGAAAACAATGTATGGACTTGATGGAGAGCAGACATGATAACACTGTATGAAGCATTGAGAATTATCATGTTTTGATATGGATTGCATATACTCTAGTGTGAAGTTTTACAAGACGTTACAAACAAGTGTTGATCAACTGAAACGTACTGGTACAAGATTATGTATGTTCAGTGTGAATGCTATATCAGGACTATTTAGTGTTTCTATTTAAATGCTGATTAATTGTATTTAGAATTTTATGACAACAAATTTCAAATATATATTTAATTGACCTAATTATTTACTGTGAAGCAGTTGAGTTCCCGTCAACTTTATTCATATGATGAAATTTTGAAAATAAACATGTTAAAGTATTTGTCAACAATATCAATTAAACATGTAGAAGTATTTACCAAGTATATCAAATAGACATGTGAAAGTATTTGCCAAGTATATCAAATAGACATGTGAAAGTATTTGCCAAGTATATCAAATAGACATGTGAAAGTATTTGCCAAGTATATCAAATAGACATGTGAAAGTATTTGCCAAGTATAACAAATAGACATGTGAAAGTATTTGCCATGTATATCAAATTAACATTGTTACATGTGAAAGTATTTGCCATGTATATCAAATTAAAATTGTTACATGTGAAAGTATTTACTAGGTACTTGTATATAAGACTAGAGGCTCCAACAGAGCGTGTAATTGCTGACCTGGTCCACAGTTGGCAGAAAAATGCTTAAAAATGTTGACATCAGTAATTATATATAAAGTTAACACTTGGTAGGCTCAATTGTCTTTGTGTAAAATTCTGAAATGCTGTACCCATTTACCCATGCTACCAGATATTGTTTCAAATAATCAAGTGAATTTCTTGTCCTATGATAAACTAAGATTGACTATGATAGTTTACTTGGTTGACAGACAGAGACATTTGATACAAATCTGAAAGGTAATAACTAGAAAACTGTTTCAAAAAGTTTATTTCCTACATTCGTACAGAGCAGAATGTTCAACAGTAAAGATTTGTATTTCCTATTAGAGCCAGTGCTAAACTAGGTTTTATGCTAGGCACCATCTTGGATAATGGGTTGGCACCAAAATAACAATACTTGCTATATGTTTGGCTCCATTCCTTTCAGTGTATCTGTAGATGCCCTGTTGGCAGCCATCTTGGATAATGGATTGATAACAATACTTGCTATATGTTTGCATCTATTCCTTTCAGTGTATCTGTAGATGCCCTGTTGGCAGCCATCTTGGATTATGAATTGGCCCAAAAGTAAGACCACTTGGTCAGTAAGAAATATTCATGCCATTGGTTTCTATCCATTTATTTGTTTTCTACAAGAAGAATTTTGTATATACATATTTGGTCCTATAGTAAACTTAGGCCTCCCCTGCTGGCGGTCATCCAAGGATTGGCACCAGAGTAACAACACTTGGTCAGCATCTTGTAAGGAACATTTATGCCATGTTTAGTTTCAATCCATCCAAGAGCTCTCTAGAAGATTTTTGTATGTATTTCCTGTATGTTCCAATCTTAAACTTAAGTTCAAATTGGCATCCATCTTGGATGACGCATCAGCACCAAAGTATCAACACTTGGTCACCACTACGTTTATGCCATGTTTAGTTTCAATCCATTCATTGGTTCTCTTGAAGAAATTTGAAATATAGAATGTTGATGGATGAACGACAGAAAATAACTTGTCTTACCTAAATGTTAGCTAATAAACGTGAACGTATATTTGCTATTTAAATAAAATAAAAGAGAAACTATTTGCTAAGTAATTGTTTTCAATAACACAGAAACTTAGAGCTGAAATGAATGTTTGAATACTCATGAATGAACAGTAAACTGTTTATCTGAATATGTAACCACCATTGTTTTATTTGATCACATGTCTAGTACCCATATATTACGTAGTTTAGCATCATTTTCCATCACAAAGCAGCATGGCTAGGACAATTTTGATAGTATGGGAGAATGTCTTACAATTTTGTTATAAAGGTTGAAAAAACAATAAAACTACATCAGTTACAAATTTCTAATATTTTCTATTTAAGTAGTTGCCGATGTACTTAATTTTTTGGCATCATTCTGTTACAGGTATTTGACGGAATATCCATTCTCCAACTGTTTGAAGTATACAGTGTGGTTAAAATCTTAAATGTCAAGTAAACACCTCGGAGTAAGATGCTATGAAAACGCTGCCATATTTGTTACCAAAACACTTAATGACTGAAATTGTTGTTCATTTGAGTAAAACTTCTGAGACATTATAAAAATGTTTTAGTATCTTCTCAAATTTTAATTACCATATTCAAGGTATATTTATTTTTTACAGGAAAACTTAGAAGTGATTTAGATGTGAATAAAAATGATAATATGTACTGTAGTCGGTAACACGCAAAAGTTCTATAATTATATATAATTCAAAAGTTGAGATCAAATAATGAGTAGATCTAAATTTAGGACTCCGACCTGTATTTCAGTCTTTTAAATAACCAGACTTTCAAGGAAATAAAGTATTATGTTTATAGAATCATTTACAGTGGTTACTCTTAGACGGATTTCGGCTATACTTTTAGTTTTATTATTTGGCCTTGTATGATACCACTTTCTCCTTAGGAAATACATATATATATTAAATTTGAGCTCAACTGATGAAGTCTAATTGACAGAAACGATCGTCTTGTCCATTATAACTTTGGTATTATGTTTATAATATTTATAACCACTAGGTTGTTGCCACTGCTGGTGGACCGTTTGAGTCCCCGAGGGTATACATAAACCTGGTATCTGGTGTTGTGGTACCAACTGATAATCTTGTACTATAGTAATATTTGGCACTGATAATTCCAGTTAAATTCCAAAGTTTTCTAAAGCTAAGATAGTCAACTATTTACAGTGGTTACTCTTAGACGGATTTCGGCTACACTTTTAGATTTATTATTTGGGCTTGTATAATACCACTTTTTCCTTAGGAAATACACATATATTTTAAATTTGAGCTCAACTGATGAAGTCTAATTGACAGAAACGATCGTCTTGAGCATTATAACTTTTGTATTATGTTTATAATATTTACATAAAGTATTGCATTGTTGTGATCGTCTTGTGGTTTCACACACACTGTCTCTGACTAGGCCTACTTAGGGACAGTGCATTTTACAATAACAGAATGTTTGCCATGCTTGGACATAAAGATTTTTATTTCTAAATGACTTCATTTTTTCCCGACCAGTCTGCATTTCATTGAGAAATATCTTTTTAGTTGAAATTTACAAATGAATTTTGGGGGAATTCAGTACCAGTATGACGAAATATGAAGAATCTCCATTGTGTTAACCGTCAGGAGGTCCACGCAGAATATATAAATTTGGTAAACGTTGGGCAAAGGCGGGCTCCGGAAAATCCAGAGGTCGGATCAGTTGTCATAGAGGAGTAGCATCCACTGTCGTCCGATCATATCCGAAATACATCCTCGTACAATCGGTATTGAAAAATCAACAACTGCTATCGAACTCGCCATTGTAGTTCGAGAAAAATATTAATGGCAACAAGGTCACCAGTACTATACCGACAGTAAATATTGCAAACTGTTGATATTAAACACAATTTCCCATGTCATTGTGACCACAATTTATCAGTAATAAGTTTGTCTCTGTATATGAAATGTATATCTAGTAAGTGAAATGTCCAAGTAGGAATCCATAGTGATTGATTTTGTGGTGTCTTTAATTTCTAGTCTGCTGGGATTTATCGCATACACATAAGTATGAAAATTGTAAATTAGTAATTAACTAAACGACGTTTATGTATCTAAATGTCAAATCACTACAACAGCTGTTTCCTGATGATGATTCAGAAATATCATATAAATAAAGGAGCAGGGAACAAAGTCACCACTCAATACTCAAAGCTCAACTTTTATTATTGTTACTATGGTTGTATATGGTTGGTTGTACCAACTTCCAGATACGAATATTATTAATAATACCAGAGTTATAGTTTTACAAAAGAGGTTTAATCAAAAGCCCAAAACGACTGTTTCTGTCAATAAGACTTCAAATTTAATATAAATGTATATTTCCGAAAAAACGTGTCGTACAAATCCAAATAATAAATCTAAACGTGTTGCGAAATAGGTATAAGAGTACCCACTGTAAGATGAATAATTTAGCATATGACTAATAAATAAATATAATTATCTTTTTTCAGTCATTGTGACACATTCGGTAAAATTTGATTTTTGTTCATAAAAATGAAAAATTCATTGAGTATGGAAATCACAATTTGAGTCTGAATTCAAGCTATATTTTGGTATTTCTGAAAAAATTATTTACAAAAATGTCAATTTTCACCATAGATGTTGTGTTTTTTGACTAGAAAATTCTACAAAAAAATTAGTTGAATTTAGAGTATTGAGTAAATTTTGTGATCCTGAGACCAGGTCTGGGGTATAAATGGGTATAGTTAGTTCCCATTGGAATGCCGACGGTTTGCTGAAAAACCTGGCTTCCAAAAGGTACATGTATACTGTCTAATAGAAATGTCGATATCTTTTTATATCCACTTCAGTAAATTTAAGTAGAGTATCAGGGTGGTGTTGGATGAAATAAATGTCATGACTGGGTATATGAAATTGCGGAAACCACATTTACTGAAAATAAATAGTTGTAGACGAAGTCATCTTTTAACTATTAATGCGGAATTGTTGTATACTGAGTAGAGAAGTCTTCTGCGTCTGTGATTTGGAGAAGATGGCATGTCATCAACTTGTCTAATAATGATAGTACCAGCTAATATAGTATACGTAAAATTATACAGGTTCTTGTGAACAAATCGCACTTCAACTATTATTTTTTTATTCGTTGAATGCATTCAAAAGATGAAAACCTATTTCTCCCTCGAACAAGAGACAACGCGAGGATGACCGCAGATTAAATACCGCTATTTAAACCAAAATAAACAAAAACGGTACAGTACCACGAGGGTAACATAGGCCATTCCCATTACTTAATCGTCCAGTTATTCACAAACTGATTCATAATACATTGTCATTTCTTTATTTTAAATGTACACAATGGAAGTATCAAGCATGCGAATAGGTTTACAAACGTTTACGTTAATCTTTTCTTGTATTTAAATAGCCTTGATTTACTGACGCATTTAATGCATATATTGTATAGCTGTCTTTACATTTGTAAGATGTTTATCGCTTCAGGAAAAGATCGTCTGAAGGTCTTTAAATTCGTATTTGTTTACTACTGAGTTAACGACAACAGTGTTTCCTCTGATGTACTTACATATATTGATGTACTTACACATATTGCTTTATTATCTGTTGATAAAAAAGGAAACATACGACCATCTTTTCCTTCAACGTGATGTACGGATATTGCTTACACTGAGCTTTTCATATATTCTTAAGGAGTCCGAGATGTTTTAAATGGCACCAATTCCCCGTCACGAATATTTCACGTCCCTTAACGGGATAGTATTATCTAAATTTCTTGTATCAGGAATTCTGTTGTCCATTATAGGATTTCTGTTTTATTTACTGGGTCTTGCCCTGCCGTCCTGGAATGATTTTTCATCGGAGACCATCGAGACATATACATACCGGCTGATAAATATTGGACTCTGGGTCGCTTGTAGCTCCTCTGTGGACGGTGTTATCTCGTGTGCTTCGTATTCAGGTAAGCGTATTCTTACAAATCTATTATCATTGTGTTTTGTTATTATAATATATACAATATACTTGATTTATAAGGAATTTGAAGTGAATGATAAAGCATCATTTTGTAGTACTTAGACATAAAAAAATTAAATTTGTTAGAACAATATACATTTAAAACGTCAAAACTTTAATGCAGTGCTTTTATTTGTTATTTCCTAAAACAAAGTTGAACAAATGTTTTTTTTACATAAAAGTTCAATATTTTTGTCAGCGATTTATACTCTTAGCATTAATTCATGATCATATAGCTATAATTTTATTTCAGCCACTAAACCTGTAATCGCTGCACGGACATTTAGTATCTTCACATTACTGTTTTACATGGTTTATTTTGTGTTACTCGTCTTACATCTGAAAAATCGCACCTTTAAGACATTGCTTTGGGGAGCATTCTTATCGTTCGGCATTGGTGAGTATTGAACTCTGTCACGTAAGTCAGTATATTTCCAATTCGTTTCTTTTTTAAATCGGAAAACCTCGCCCATTTACTTTGATACAGTTTGTTTTGATATAAATAAGAGTTTTCTGTTATACAATAGGACAAGTAGGTACTCTTTATTTTGATTTCAATTTCCTTTAATATGACACAGTTTTAAGACTTCTTCCTGTTTCTTAGTTAGCCATGCAAACGTTTTTCTTTTAATCACAAACAGGAACGTATGAGCAATAGAATAGATGAGACTGGTGTCCGGTACTTGGAGTGGGAGGAACACGATAACGTGCGCTATTCTGAGGTCATTATGTCGAGTATACACTAAAAAATTGCTAGCGACTGTGTTTTGCTATTTCATACTGTTATCGTGTATGTACATATACTGAGAGATACTATAGTTGAATTCGCAGTGAAAGCCATAAAATGTTATATAGTGACCATTGGACAATACTCTGGGAAAATCTAAGGAAGGAGTTGTCATCTGCCTACTGGATGGTTCATACATATTTACATCCCTTATCCCATTGTTATTTTGCATCCATTACGTAGGCTACAGATTGCTTGTGACCTTCCTTTTTTTATATGACCTTATTTGCAATTACTATGTTTCACTAAATGAAATATTGAGTTACCTATTTGGTAGCGGTTGTTGTGTCGTCTGTACCGGTGGTGGCGAGGATTTATTCGTCATGTATTTCATTTGCATTTGACTATAGACTCACGGCGGGAGTGACCGGTCAACAGGGGATGCTTACTTCTCCATGGTACCTGCTCCCACCTTTAAATTTGTATGTTTGTTATGTGTTATTTACATATCATTAGGCATTTGCTTGATTTATGGAAGATATAAGTTAATCCTAAGTTCTCTTTCTTTTTATATATTCTACTTAATTGTTTTCTCAATTTATGTAAGTGGAAGTTAGTCCATCAAATAACGTTAATGAGATTGCGTAGTTAAACCTAGTTTTACTCAAGCTAAACATATTAGGCTTTTTAAGCTACTGTTTTACAGGTAGACTTGTTTCACTGGATAAAAGCATATATGATTACATACTACCCGGCCATTTAGGGGTATGATACAGAGTTACTTTGGTCAATAAGTTCCATACCGAACATGGCATTTCCTCCTCCAAATGATCTGGTATCCAGAGCACGCACCTCTTATGAATGTTTTATTCTGAGAACCTAGCGACTCGCTAATAAACAGGGATACGTTGTTGAACGCTTGGAATCATCACTAAAGACGTTTTATGGTCGATACGGGGATCCTGTAAAACAATATGATGTCCCTCTCTCAAGAATGTTGGATTGTATCTTGGGCACGACCATATACGATGACTCCCTTTCGTAGATCAGATAAAAAAAAACTAACTCATGACCTTTTCACCAAACTTGACATTTTCACCGAATTTCGACAGGTTTCAATGTAACATTTGCGACGGATGTGGCTTGCAAACAGGGGATGCTGACTCCTTGTGGACGCCTAGTCCATCCCGTTTGCGATTCGTAATTGTTCTTCATGTTGAAACCATATTTCATATGCAACACATAGTATTCTAATGAACTTTGAGTATCGAGTTATCCATAGGTTCTTCTTAATTTTTAAACAAAAATATATTTTGCGTATATTGGCGTATCATATATATAAACAGGCATGACGCATACATTCTAATGGACTTGTTATTTTTTACAGGGATATCAACTATAATATATACTTTGATCTGGATCACGCAACTAGACGCAACTTTCCAGTACAACCTGTCATCGGGATTCACTCTTACTTTTTTGTCATACCTCTGTATGCACGTGACTTGCATATTATTATTTATTGAACTAAAAACACTGATTACACAAAAGCCTAAAGCGGATCATGAAGACAGTGCCGAGACCGAGATTAATATTGACTAGACGCATCGGGTATGGTGAGGGACATTTCAAAGTATGTAGTGTTCAAAACACTGTTTTGCATAGGGAAGTCTCATGGATATAGTAATAAAAAATGGAACGATATGATGGATCCTACTATTTTATATTTCACAAATGATCCGATATGCCAGGGCGTGCACAACATATGAAGATTTCATATACAGAGGTAAACTACTCACTGACAAATTATTGACACACGGATATCGAAAACCGCGTTTAATGTCAACGTTCCTCAAATTTTACGGTCGGTATAATAGCTTTGTTTGCGACTACTCTGTTTCACTAAGTGAAATTTTGAGTTGCCTTTTCGTTGGCGGTTGTTGAGACGTCTGTACCAATTGTGACGAGGATACACTCCTCACGTGTTTCATTGGACTTGACTGTGGACTCACGGCGGGTGTGACCGGTCGACAGGGGATGCTTACTCCTCCATGGCACCTGATCCCACCTCTTGGTTTCCAGAGGTCCGTGTTTGTCCATTTTTACCGGATTTGTATCTATGTCCTAGACATTCTATTGATTTATACTTTGGTATCTGAAATTTTTATATTCGTAACGCATTGCACATAGAGAAGGACATGTAATGATATTATAGCTAGCTGCCTTTGGTTATTTATAGACACCCGAATGGAATTAACGACAGATGCCATTGCATTGTCACGAGACGCCATTTTCAAAACCGTCTCATGACTGTAAGCATATGTGTTTTGTGCTTCAATTGAATGTATCCGTGTACAAGTAAAATATATCGGAAATGATAATACAAGTACATTGTGAAAATATTCATTAGTCTAGCTGACTCCTACTACCAAATTATACTAATCTTTTACCAAGTCAAATAACATAATGGAGTTGTAGCGGTGTAGTAAAATTATAGAGATATGCAATCGCATAAACATAAACACACACCAACATTCTTGATGTTAAAAGCTTGTTTCTTACCGATCAACGACACTAAAATTAATTTGAAATGTTAGGATAAACATGTAATAAAATACTCATTTTCATGTTATGTATTGCCACCAAGTGTTTGTACCTTTAATTATATTTTTGCAGTGGTTTCGAAATTGTGCATTTCGAACGAAAGTCCGCATTAGATCTATAAATTACAGAGGCAAATGAATGGACTCATTCATGGGTGTTCATGGGCACTGGAGCTAAGTGTTGATTTTTGGATGGGAGAGCGTGTTCAGATCAAGCGCATGCGTGTTTGTAGGAGAAATAATGTAAAGTTTTATTTAATGTGTATGAAGTATACGATATAAAGCATTCGGATTATTTTTGCAGCAAACAGTAAGTGTACTTGATTGTTTTTTGGGGGGTGGGGTTGTTTGCTTTTTTGTCACACTTAAGAATCTTTACTCACATGGAGACGTCACCAAATGCCGGTGAAGGGCTTCAAATTTTAGCCTATGCTCTGCACTTACGGCCATTGAGCAGTGAGAGTTCTTTAATGTTCCGACATCTACTGTGACACGGGACTTCGAATTTTACTGTCTCATCCGAAAGACAGGAAACCAACCTGCCGCTGGTTGGACTCGAACTCACGACCTCACGATCAAGAGTCGAGCGCGCTACCGACTGAGCCAGGTCGGCTCCAGTAAGAGTACTAAAAATACACAATATTAACACTCAAATCTGCACGTTTTCAAAATGAAATAATTAATGATCTGAAAAAAGTTTATGCGTGTGTGTGATTTTCAACAAGGAAACGCATATTCCAATAAAATGATGTGCCTTTTCACACAAATTTAACAAGTTGCTCCAAACCAAAATCTCAATTTTTCAATCTCTCTCTCTCTCTCTCTCTCTCTCTCTCTCTCTCTCTCTCTCTCTCTCTCTCTCTCTTTACCAACCCCTCCCCAGGTAGATCTGCGGAATGAGACTCTGAAACAGGGGCTCATTTTTCCGATAATAATTTTGACAAACCTCATACACGGTAGGACAAATTGACTATCAGCTGATAACCAAAGGCAGAAAACAACATATTATGTATATTACGTGACAAAAAGTTTCACATAAAAAAGTAACTTTCGCCCATTTGCTTCATTTAGATTCTCCTACCTGCAGAGAATTTAGACAAAACATTTAGTTTGCACATGAAATGTTTTACAAAACTGAACTTTTATACCAAGCGACATTTCTATTATATACCATCTACCATAACGAAATGACAATAAAACGTACTCGATTTTACTGTCACATTTGCTGAGTTCACTTTGTAAGAAAAAAGGTAATATACAAAAATATATAATTTATAACGTTTAATTGTCTACAACAAAAGAAGTATACAATAATATATGTATGCATTGTAAAACGTAAACAACAATGATAAGAAACTACTACACGTAATTGCATTGACAAAAGTTTTTGTGCGAGTAAAATTGCGTTACAAATTAGTCACATACAGCCACGGCCCGAATATCTATGATCTTTCATATTTGTGGTGTCATGCCACCCAAATCTCTCGTAGCTAATAAATATTTATAAGGAGTAGGTGTTGTCCACTTTATCCAATTACAGTGGTTGTGATCGCAAACGGAAGTTATCGCATAGTCTGTTGATCGAATATTCCGATATTGTTTAAAAGCCTCGATCTGATTGGTTGACGAATGCGAGCACCGTTTATCTGTGTTGGCTGAGGCTTCATGAATAATAAAAATATGTACGTGAGATTTCGGTCGCATGAGACCAGGGGTAGGAAAGAGCATAGGGATTCCGGACCGTGGTTTTAAGATGATGATGCAGATCATACAAATAGCTACGGTAGTGCGGTTGTCTCTCCACCGTAGATAAGATACACAACCATTCCTATTTACTGTAGTAAATTTTAGCTCATGTTTCGAAATCTAGTTACAGTAAATACTGTGATGGGCCACCGTATTCAGATTCGAAATCATAACATTATACAATAGTCCACTTTTGATGAGGGTGAAACCTTGCTTTATCAACCCCAAAGAAGTTATTTTCACCGAGACCAATAGCAAAAGTGGTACCCAATATCAAAAGTCAAGATTTGTTTTATTACATGGTTATCTTATCCGGCTTATTTATATTAAAGTAATATGTTTCGATGATTAGACTAGTACAAGTAGCTGTTTGAGGCTGACATAACGGTTGAATAAGTACAGAAAGTATAAAACTTAACAAAATTAACTCCAAATTTCTCGCAACAAAAAGTCGTGAATTGACATTGCTGACAGGAAATAGTAAGATATGCAGATATCTCGTTAACATGACACAAAGAGGAATTTTACTATATCAGATTTTTATGTTGACAATGCCATGAATCATCGAAAATGTGATGAGCGGCGTAGGATAGAAATTTTGTTTCGTCACAATGAGTGATATGTTATTTTGTCGCATGTACGTGTAAACATGCGACAGAAAAAAAATCTTTTTTAATTTTGTAATTTGTGATATCGTGATTCTGATATTTGTTTGCATTTTATCATGACAATTAAAATTATGAAAATGTAATGATAGTTCCAAAAGGATGATTTCTATCCAACACTGCTCACAAATGTACCTTAAATCTCAATGCAACACGGCTCACAAATGTACCTTAAATCCAACAGGGCTTACAAGGTACCTTAAATCTCTATCCAAACATGGCTTATAAATGTACCTTAAATCTCTCAGTATCCAACACGGCTCACAAATGTACCTTAAATCTCTCAATATCCAACACGGCTCACAAATTTACCTATCATCTCTATATAACACGGCTCACAAATATACCTTAAATCGCTATCCAACACAACTTACAAATGTACCTTAAAATCATGACGATTTGCAGCAAACAAAAGACAAACCGTTATGATAAAACAAGACTTGGATAAGTTCTAATGATAAATAAACATATAAACAGTTATGATAAAACACGACTTGGATAAGTTCTATAGATAAATAAACAGATAAATAATGTATTACATTTGTAATAATTGCATTTTCAGTGCTACGCAAAACATTTAGACTGGTCTTTAATGTCACTCACCAAATTAATTGAAATTCGATTATACGATCTTATGTGTACGTTTAAACAGTCTATGACAACAGGCAGCTCATTTAGAACTTTGTGGTGAGCGTAAAAAGGGCTCAAATGATATCCGTCGAGGTAGGCATTATATTCCACATTAAATCATCGCAGTTCGACACAAACAAAATATTTTTTGCATTGTTATAAGGAAATATGCGACGTCTTCTATGGCTATCGGTCAGCTCCATTGGTGACTAGTAGGAACAGGGACAAGGTACGAGTAAACTCAAAAAGTTCAAAATCTATAGCGATCTTAAAATATACCTTGAATGAACACAATTTGACACACACACGACAAACATTTTTGCATTGTTATAGCTATGGGTCTACCAAGGTAAAGTGGCGCATTGTTTACAAATACAACGGGTCTAAATTGATTTATAACAGGGGTGACAGAGCTACAGTAATACATAGAGTATAACTTGTCTTTACTGTTTTACTGTATTTACTTTGTTTTTTGACAGAACCCGGATGTGCAATTTTACATTGGTAGACTTGTACCAGTCACCACCATTAGTGACTAGGGTCAAGCGAGCACAAGGTACGAGTAAACTCAAAAAGTTCAAAATCTGTAGCGATGTTAAAATGTACCATGAATGAACACAATCTCACACACACACACACACGAAAATTTGCATTATTATAGCTAGCCGTCAACTCTATTGATGACTAGCAGAAACAAGGTACTAATAAACATAAAATATTTCTATCTCTCGATGGTAAAACGTACCTTGAATTAACACAATCTGGCATACATACAAAATATACATTTATGCATTACTTATGCTAATATGTACAGGGACCATTTCACTGATTTAAAATAGTTCATATGACATGTCAAATAGTAAAGACGGTGTATCTGTTTGATCTTTTTGTTTCCTTATATATATATATATATATATATATATATATATATATATATATATATATATATATATATATATATATATATATATATATAAACACAATTGCCTGGTTTGACAATTTAAATCAAGAAAGGTAAACCATCTGTTGTAGACTTGGAGAATACACAAGCAGTAAAAGTAAATCCGACTTTGATAAACATGCTTATATACATCACATGAATTTCTTTCTTAAAGTGAGATTAAAATTCATATTTCCCTGAAGTAACTGTGACCAGCGTTTTGGTTTTCGTAGCACTTACACCTTTAGATTATGTATAAAACAATTTAAAAACCAGATTCCAATCCGTCCCTCTGTTATAACACGTATTATGCAAATAATTTGTCTGATTAGAAGACAAATGTTTAATTCATCCATTTATACAAATTAACTGTTACACTTGTTTCTTTAATTTTCACGTGATTTGACTGTGCAGACTGTTTTCCCTTTTGGTCTTAGTATCAAAACTTCTTCGATGTCGAGTGACTGAGTCGGACATAAATCAAATTTAAATCGCTGTAGCAGTTTAACCATTACAATTTTTGCTTCAATCTGCAAACAAAAATGATACAAAATCATGGAACACGATATGAAAATCTAAATACAAAAGTGTTTACGGTAAGGGAGTGCAGAAAACTATATACAAATAAAGTCATTTGGAACTCTAGAAAAACCCAGGTGGCGTAAGTTGCAATGGAGGAATATCACCGGTCAACTGGTCTCACCTGCCTGTAGTTCACAGTCAACTCAAATTAATAATTTAGAATTTAAAAATTCTAAATGTACTGGTCAGAATTGGCATAAACGACAGAGTAGATAGCTTCTTGTCACAGTCGATATAAACGTTGTAATAACAACAGGGGAGATAACTCCTTGTCAAAATCGGTATACACGACTTAACTACAAATGAGGAGATAACGCCTTGTCAAAATCGGTATACACGACTCCACAACAACAATAACAACAGGGGTGATAAATATTGGTTACAATCGGTATAAACAACTCAACAACTAAATAGGATATAAATCCTGGTCACAATCGGTATAAACAATTCAACAAATACAAGGGAGATAAATCATGGTCACAATCGGTACAGACGACTCAACAATTACAGGGGAGATAATCCTGGACACAGTCAGTGATATGACTCAATAAAAACAGGGGGATAAATCCTGGTCATAATCGGTATATGCAATCTAACAACAAAAACAGGGGAGATAAATTCTGGTCACAATCGGTAAAAATGACCCAACAACTACAGGGGAGATAAATTCTGGTCACAATCGATATGGACAACTCAACAACTACAGGGGAGATACATCCTGGACATAATCAGTATAGATGACTCAACAACTACATGGGGATAAACCCTTGTCACAATCGGTATACAACTCAACAACTACAAGGGAGATAAATCCTGGTCAGAATCGGTATATACAACTCAACAACTAAAACAGGGTAGATAAATCCTGGTCATAAACAGTATATACAACTACATGGGGAGAAAAATCCTGGAGAAAAGTAATATGAAAAAGTATAAAAACAAGGGATATAAATCCTGGTGTCACGGTAGGCGTCAGAGTTAGTGCCACTTTACCCAGACTTTGTGACATCTCCTTAAAGTGAATAATAACATCAACCCCTACCTCGAGGGTATGACAAAGGAATCTGAGAGAAAGATTCTTGAATGAGAATCCCGCAGCTTTGTCATTCATGAATCTTAGCCCTCGGATTGAGATTCCTTTGTCATACCCTCAATTTTTCTCCCATGTCTTAAATGCATGTCAATGTAGATCTACGTGTAATATACATGTCTATGTAGATCTACGCAAATCTATGTAAAGTCCAATATAACTGTGTACTGCTTTCTACGAGACACGCGTCATATTACGTGTACCTTGTCAACACCCAAGGGGTGACAAGGAAATCATTTCTTGTGAAAAAGGGGAAAATCTGTGGACCATGGAAGAAAGATTTACATAATACATAATACATAAACAGAATCTCAAACCAATAGAATCAAAGTATCGCAGTTAAAATTGTCTCTTATTACCATTAATCATTATCACTTGAATGTCATTTTCTTAATACCAAAATGTGTTGCCAAATCTGTACAGTTACAATATTTTGTGAATATGATTAATTTTGTATATAGAATAGTGTTCTACTCACCTCTGCAAAATGTTTTCCGAGGCAAGTTCGTGGACCCAAAGTAAATGGAAAGTACGTGTAAATGTTAACTCTATAACGAAAAGATTTATTTTTATAATTAAAGAGAGAAAGATATATCCTAGAGTAAAGATTCTTAAAATATTTACAATCATTCAGATTCAAAATTATTTTACTTTTTTCTATCTGCTAAATTAATGTCCGAAGGCAGTTGCAAATGTCGGAAATAATAAGTCTGATGTAGTCTCAATTCGTCAATGTTCATTTCGCATGTAAAGACTGCCAGTAATGAGCCAAATATCAAATATAAACATTATCATTGAGATATCTAGATAGTGCTGACAATTCTTACATTAACGTTAGATTTTAATATTTAAAAAATGAATTAAAGTCAATTTCAGTAATACAGATTTTCACATCAATATTGTGTTGTTGTTTTAAAAGTTTTGTGAGAACATTTAAATGCAAATAGTTTCCTAACATTGCAGCACGCGTTGTAAAAAGGAAATGGCACAAAACAACAACAACAACACCACAACAACCAAAACATTCAGTTACTTGTGTTTGGCCTCTGGAGAAAATCTCTCTGGATCAAATTTTTCCGGATCCGTAAAGTATTCTTCTAGTCGTGAACAAACGTAGGTGCTGATCTGAAATTTAAGAATTTCAAAATATAAATGAACGCATTCAGCAAAACACTTTCAGAACACATTCAGAACATATTCAGAACACATTCGGCAAAACACATTAAGAACACATTCGGCAAAACACATTCTGAACACATTCAGCAAAACACATTCAGAACACATTCAGCATGAACATCACAAATTAGGGAAGCTTAAAGTAGTACCAGACAATACGTAAGCCAATCAGCTATTAAAATAGGTTTTCTTGAGTTTGAGCAATGTGAGCTCCAGATGAATCTCCAATCTGATTGGCTTGTATGGAGATGAATGATTTAACCTCTGTTTATATTTTAACAAGGATTCAATGATACAATGAATAGTAAATTACAAATAGAGGAGAATCCGAAAGATGTCGCTACAAACAATAATATCAGGGTAATACATACTATGGCTTTTCTGATTATATACTGTACAGGGGTTTAATTTCACGTGTTGTAATTTTCACGTTTGTCTCTTTTGAAACGAAAGTAGCTGAATATAAGATCAGGTCCTGCAAGATGGCCCATTACGTATATATATATAAACACATTAAGAACACATTCGGCAAAACACATTCTGAACACATTCAGCAAAACACATTCAGAACACATTCAGCATGAACATCACAAATTAGGGAAGCTTAAAGTAGTACCAGACAATACGTAAGCCAATCAGCTATTAAAATAGGTTTTCTTGAGTTTGAGCAATGTGAGCTCCAGATGAATCTCCAATCTGATTGGCTTGTATGGAGATGAATGATTTAACCTCTGTTTATATTTTAACAAGGATTCAATGATACAATGAATAGTAAATTACAAATAGAGGAGAATCCGAAAGATATCGCTACAAACAATAATATCAGGGTAATACATACTATGGCTTTTCTGATTATATACTGTACAGGGGTTTAATTTCACGTGTTGTAATTTTCACGTTTGTCTCTTTTGAAACGAAAGTAGCTGAATATAAGATCAGGTCCTGCAAGATGGCCCATTACGTATATATATATATATATATATATATATATATATATATATATATATATATATATATATATATATATATATATATATATATATATATATATATATATATAAAGGAAGAAGAGGAAAATGCACTTTACTCTTTATGGAAGGTATTCCACAATACAACGGAAAGAAAATACAATAAAATACATCTCTAAAGTTCCTACCGGTAATGTAGAAAAAAAAGAAGTAGAAAATGCACTTTAGTCTTTATGGAAGGTATTCCACAATACAAAGGAAAGAAAATACAAGAAAATACATCTCTTAAGTTCCTACCGGTAATATAAAAAAGGACGAAGTAGTAAATGCACTTTAGTCTTTATGGAAGGTATTCCACAATGCAAAGGAAAGAAAATACAATAAAATACTTTTTTTCCATATATATATAAACAAAATTAAATTGCCGTTTCTTAAATTCACGGATTTATTAACACCAAGAATATAGCAAAACTGAACGCGAGTTATTTCCCCCTGTCTGGTATTTTCTTCTGTTATTAAACAGTGTGACCTATAATACTGCAGTTATACATTGTAATACCTTAACGTTTACAATTAGAACACCAATTGCTGAGAGGTGGTCAAGTGGTGGTCAAGTAGTGGATTAAATCGCCTCGACAGAAATAAGTTCCATGTTTTAACCCAAGTCACGCCACATCTTTCAGTGACACTGAAACTTTAAATATAAATATTATAAAAATACTACCAAAGTTATAATGCTCAATTCCTTTCTGTCAATTAGACTTCATCAGTTGAGCTCCAGATTTTCTGAAGAGAAAATGGTATCAGACAAGGCCAAATAATAAATCTAAACGTATAGCCAAATTCCGCCAGAGTAACCACTGTGAACAGATGATTATCTTAGCTTTAGATGAATTTAGAATTTTAAATGGTGCTATCAGTGCGAAATATTATTTTTAGTATAAGATTATCAGCTAGTACCGATATACCAGGTACTAGATTTAAGTATAACGGTCCACCCGCAGTGTCAACGACCTAATGGTTATAAATATCATAAACATTGTACCGATATACCATGTACTAGGTTTATGTACTGACAACAACTCCCTGACACTAACATCAAATCTATCAGTAAATCGGGATCACTCCCCCTTGTAGCATTGATTTTTGTCATATTCTCCTTTGTAAGGTTACAAGCTATATCATAAACTTTCATAAACATTTTCCCCGTCCAAATATATGTGTTTATTCAAAAGTTGGTTATGTCTCACCAAGTATTTTTCATTTTTATAGATACGTTCTTAGCCATAAGTGAAGTATCATAGCTCTAACCCTATAGAATGAACGCATGCCAAACCGGTAGCTTACTATCAACCTATATGCACTATTTATAAGAAAAAGACCTGTGAGTTTGGACTTGTAGAAAGGCACAATATTTATCTGAAAAAGGATCCCTGACTTTCTAGAAAGTCTCAGGCATAACGCAACACTGACTCGAACCAAGAGCATACACAAAACTCTACCGTGGAACCACAACAGTAACTTAAAATATTCTATTTGATACATACACAAACTGTTGTTTTTGCAGGAACACTGAAGCCACCAATATTGCAGTCAGTCTGAACTTCTCTAAACGTCGATGCCGCTGGTGGATATAATCTTAGTGTTTCCTTCATTACCATATCCAGGTATGGTAGGTTCATTAAATCTGAGTAATCGAGAACAGTTTTCTCACCAACGCCCTCATCAATTTCATTTAGGAGTCTTTAATTGTTCATATGTAATGAAAATGACAATAAACTATAACTATCAAATAAAACAGATTTACTCCTAATATTTGTTAAATATATTTTAAATAATTCTCATTGATTCTTCTTTCTGATATGCATTATATATATATATATATATATATATATATATATATATATATATATATATATATATATATATATATATATATATATATATATAAAAGCATTTTCTTCAAATAAATGTGGACCGGAATTAATTCAAGGCCTAAAATCATATAAGGCTCAGGTTAACTTTACAGTATTTTTGTAATTTGAAAAAGTAAATATGAGATAAAATCCATGGTTGTATTCAATAAATTCATGTTTGAGTGTTTTCTAATTATTTCTATATACATGTGTAAAATTGTGTCATTGTCCATTCATAGTACTGTGATCTGTTTCTTGAAATGAACAATTCATCAATATCAAAACAGTGCTGCTTCCAAAAACAATAAAATCTCACCTTTGATGTATCTCAGAATTCTTCAGAATTTCTAACAACATGAAACTTAAGACTGAAGCTA
Source organism: Atrina japonica (assembly GCA_030159075.1). Taxonomy (NCBI): domain Eukaryota; kingdom Metazoa; phylum Mollusca; class Bivalvia; order Pterioida; family Pinnidae; genus Atrina; species Atrina japonica. The sequence goes on along the minus strand of BROG01000012.1, from coordinate 2,729,501 downwards.
CTGTTTCTTGCCCTGTAAATTCATATCTTTATTGTAAATCACTATATTTAAATACAATTTCAAATATGAATTTACTTAATTGATGTGAATGATAAAACGATAAATATACATGTGCATATAAAGACAGACACAAAGACAAACAGTCAGATGACCATACAGACAAAAAGACAGACATTAATAGAGATAGATAGATCTTTGTTGTGCATCTCGTCAAAGAATATTTCACTTAAATTGAGATGCCACCAACTTTAGCTTACGTACCACAGATTTTGACCTGGGCTATGGACTGATGCCAATACAATGAGGGTTCGTTTACATGCCACACATGCAGTGACAGGGGGTCTCAGTTTTAAGTCTCATCGCAAGTGACTTATGGCGAACACTTGGCAAAGGAACAGTTGATACGATTTATAGTCTTCGGTCTGTACCAGTACCGGAAATCAAACAGGGAAGTTCACGCTTGCGAGTTAAACACAGTACAACTAGACCACACCAAATGTAGATAGACAGGTAGATAGATAGATAGATAGATAGATGAATAGACAGACAGACAGACAGATAGATAGATATTACTTACCTGCTATGAAAAATGCTACAAAGTCATCTAATATCTCTTCATGATCAAGATCTGGGTTAGATTCTGTTTAGATAAAAAAAATTATTAACATCTAGAGGAAACTGGTTTGTGGATAATGAAAAATGTTGAACGTCGTACATACCTTTATTGAGAAACGGTTGTGAAATTGAGGGAACAACTAAATTTCAATTTAACAAACACAAATAACAATTAATTGCATTTTGTAAATTAAATTATCCAATAAATAGATGAATTGTCTACACATAGAACTGGAATAAATACAACAAAAAAGATAAACTAAATACAATATAAAGCATTTACAACATTATAACAATGATAATTAATCATCAAATTAATTTGAATTTGAGCAATATATAACTGAAAATAGTTCAGCATTTTGTGGCATTTGCCATCAGTATGCCCCCTTAAATCCATAAGCAAAAAGTTTAAAGTTATTCCAGAACAACACGGCTACTTAAAATATCGACATATTTTTACTGTCATACGCTTTAAAAATTATATTGTATGTACAATTATGTGTACGGTAATTACTAGACTAGGCGAACATAGCTACCTCAACTGTATGAATTACTAACAAGTCTCAAGTACATCACCCATATGTCTCAGGTACATCACAGATTTGTCACGAGTATATCACCGATATGTCACAGGTATATCGCTGTGTACGGTAATTACTAGACTAGGCGAACATAGCTACCTCAACTGTATGAATTACTAACAAGTCTCAAGTACATCACCCATATGTCTCAGGTACATCACAGATTTGTCACGAGTATATCACCGATATGTCACAGGTATATCGCTGTTACATCACAGGTTTATCATCCATGTCTAAGGTATATAACCGATATGTCACAGGTATTTCACCCACATGTCTTATGTTTCTCAATGATATATCACAGATATATCAATGATATGTCACAGGTATATCACCGATATGCCTCAATATATCTCCGATATGTCACAGATATGTCGCTGATAAAACATAGGTATATCACCCATATGTCTTAAGTTTATCAACGATATATCACAGGTATATCACCGATATGTCACAAGTATATCACCGATATGTCACATGTATATCACTGATGTCTCAGGTATATCAATGAAATGTCACAGATATATCACCGATATGTCACAGGTATATCACCGATATGTCACAGGTATATCACCGGTATATCACAAATATATCATCGGTATATCACAGGTATATAACCGATATGTCACAGGTGTATCACCTATATGCCTCGGTTATATCACCGATATGTCACATGTACATCACTGATGTCTCAGGTATATCAATGATATGTCACAGATATATCACCGATATGTCACAGGTATATCACCGATATGTCTCAGGTTTATCACCGATATATCACAAATATATCAATGATATGTCACAGGTATATCACCGATATGTCAAAGGTATATCACCAATATGCCTCGGATACATTACCAATATGTCACAGGTATATCTCTGTTAAAACACAGGTATATCACCCACATGTCTTAGGTTTATCAACGATATATCACAGATATATCAATGATATGTCACAGGTATATCACAAATATGTCACAATATCACCGATATGCCTCAGTTATATCACCGATATGTCAGGTATATCGCTGATAAAACACAGGTATATCACCCATATGTCTTAAGTTTATCAACGATATATCACAGCTATATCACCGATATGTCACAAGTATATCACCGATATATCACAGGTAAATCACTGATATGTCTCAGGTTTATCAATGATATGTCACAGATATATCGCTGATATCTCACAGGTATATCACCCATATGTTTCAGGTTTATCACCGATATATCACAGGCATATCACCGATATGTCACAGACATATCAATGATAAGTCACAGGTATTACGCTGATATATCACAGGTATATAACCCATATGTCTCCAGTTTTTCAATGATATATCAGGTATATCACCCACATGTCTAAGGTTTATCAACGATATATCACAGGTATATCACCGATATATCACAAGTATATCACCTATATGTCACAGGTATATCACCGATATGTCACAGGTATATCGCTAATATATTACAGGTATATCATCCATATGTCTCAGGTTTATCACCGATATATCACAACCATATCACCGATATGTTACAGATATATCAATGCTATCTCACAAGTATATCACTGATATGTAACAGGTATTACGCTGATATATCACAGGTATATCACCCATATGTCTCCAGTTTTTCACTGATATATCAGGTATATAACCGATATGCCTCAGGTATATCAATGATATGTTACAGGTATATTGCTGATATCACAGGTATGTTACCCATATGTCACAGGTGTATCGTTGAGATATCACACGTATATCCCTGATGTGTCTCAGGTATATCACCCATATGCCTCATGTATATCAACCATATGTCTCAGGTATATCACCGATATGTCTTAGATATATCTCTGATATTTCTCAGGTACATCACCCAAGTGCATCTTAACTAGGGATACAATATTCTGAGTACAGATGAATATACACTGATCTATAATGTACTCAATGATTAAAGCATTACTTTAAAAGCAGGTTAACCAAGCTTGTTAGTACCAGACATTCGTGGATCAATATTACTATTCTTTTTATTTGCTAAACCTATTGAGCACACATTACCCGAACTGTCAATGCTACTATGAAATATTATATCTGATAATCACGGAGATATATATATATATATATATATATATATATATATATATATATATATATATATATATATATATATATATATATATATAATATATATATATATATATATGCATCGACACGACAATATACATGTACTACAATGGTAAATATTAATCTATTTAAAACCTGATCCCTCATAGCTTCCATTTTCTAATATGTCGCGCATGTGATCTCACGAAATTACTCTGGGGTCACATGCGAGTGACATCGTAAGTAGGTCATATTCGATCCATGAAAAAAAAATGTTTTTGGAATGGTAACTAAATGTAAATATTTTAAACATTCAAAACAATACTGAACATGCAGAATCCTGAAATGGAGAAATGTTTTCATAACCTTTGATGGGATTAAACATCGAAGATACTCCCTGTGATTTCTACGGACAGGCAATTTCTTTATTATAAAACAATTTACATCTCTTTGCCATTCGACACACTTTTTATAACGCGTCAGTCGATTTTCCATTGGTCAAACATGACACACCTACGGCGGGTCATTTACATGTGACCCCATAACAAATTTCGTTAGATACTTTAAGCAATATATCAGAGAAAATGAGCGATGAATTATCGGATTTAATTAAATTGTTATTGGACAAACACGAAAAAATGCAGTGAAGCTACATACCTTTGATTTTGACGATATGTGTAAGTATATCATTGGGAACATAGAGACCCGCTTTCATACTCTGCTGCCGATCACTTATTAGTTGATTTCCAAAAATTCTCAGAAGATTACAAGCCTGGCGAACCTTCCAAATGAATCTCCAACTCATTGGGTTGAACTGGAAGACAATATAACAGCACTGACTTGTTATATTGGATGGAAATGTTTAAGTTAAAGATGACTATATATGTGCATTACTGTATTGCTGCTTTTATCAGTTTATATAAACCATTCTGAAGCACCTGTATTCACTCCAGTTTTTATCAATTTTATGTAGCTCAATCTTTCTTTGTGACGTTTGGACAAGACGTCACTTTAATCAATATTTTTTATATATATGTACTGTAATATCTCCTATTTATTTATCTATTACTCTCTATATACATGTATTTTGATCTAAAGATAGACATATACAGAATTTATCGTAAAATCTTTTTTTTTAAATTTTTTACCTAAATGGATACTCCTTATGTGTATTAGTATTCAACAAATTTCAACATGTTTTGCCACACAAATGTGCATGGACATATACCATCGTGATGTTTAATGCATACAGAGTTATCTGCTCTTCAATGCTGAATGTATAAAATACGTGTACTGGTATTTAAGTGCAATGAGTATACATTATTAAATGTTGCAACCCAAATATTCCTTTTGGCATCTTTGATTAATTACTGGAATTTAATAAAAGAATACCTACCAATTTTCTTCAACTTTCAACTTAATGTTATACACAAGTACATATAGTTAGGATTTGTTTGTTTGTTTGTTTGTTGTTGTTTAACGTCCCACTCAAGAATATTTCACTCATATGGAGACGTCACCAAATGCCGGTGAAGGGCTTCAAATTTTGGCCTATGCTCGGCATTTACGGCCATTGAGCAGTGAGGGTTCTTTAACGTGCCGACACCTACTGTGACACGGGACCTCCAGTTTTTACTGTCTCATCCGAAAGACAGGAAACCAAACCTGTCGCCGGCGGGATTCGAACTCACGACCTCACGATCAAGAGTCGAGCGCGCTACCGACTGAGCCAGGCCGGCTCACATATAGTTAGGAACACATATACTGAAAACTGTATTGCCGAATGGAGAGGCAATGATGTATTGATGGACACTGCAGACCGAAGATATAAAACAATGTTTCTCCGTTTTTCTCCGTATCTAGAGCAAGTACATTGGTTTTCACTGTTACTGTTCTTTAACTTATTAGCAAAAGCATGAAGAATATGCTCACTTTCCAGACTGTTTAGACATATTCAACTGAAAGTACTCACGGTTATAAGTGGATTTCTGTTTTTCATAGAAAATCCTTTCATCACCAAGAAAATTGCATTTGTAAACTGATTATCTTTTTCGTGTAAGCTATTAACATCTATTCCGAATGCTATCTGAAATGTGTCAATAGATAAAAGTGATCTTATATAAAATGGCTCTGACAAGACTTTCTAGTGGGAATCGAACCCACACAGACAACAGTGATATTTCTAATCATAGATCTTTAAGAAACGACTTCATGCTAAGTATAATCCTACTTTAGTACAAATTGATAAGCTAAATGTAAAATGTTGCAAATATTTCTCTTTTTTGTCATTTTTAGACATACATCTGTTAGAAATATAATTTGGAAGCATAATCAGAATTAACATGTATTTACACACAATACAATAACATCAGCGTTTATACATACACAAATGAGAGAGAGAGAGAGAGAGAGAGAGAGAGAGAGAGAGAGAGAGAGAGAGAGAGAGAGAGAGAGAGAGAGAGAGAGAGAGAGAGAGAGAAAGAGAGAGAAGAGAGAGAGAGAGAGAGAGAGAATATCAGACCTGCCTGAATCTATTATCTTATTTATATAAGCAAAACATCAGCTTAAAATTTGAAACAGAATGTCATTTGACAAAAACCAAAGTGTTTCAAATAGTCAAAGAACAACAACATGAACAAAAAGCAATAAGCCCCCCGATCTTCGTTGTCGGTGCCATATAATTCATAAATTCATAATTCATATATCAGTGTAGGTGATAGCTAAGTTAGTTCTATATTTAGGTAGGTGTGGTATATTATATCTCATATATTAAAAACACCAGCTTTTACATCCCCTAAGTCCGATTTTAAATAAAGTTATACCCCAAGGTCCACTAGAACCCACACCTGGCTTTTCACTATACATAATAACGCCATAAATGTCCAAACAGGTTAGCGGATTAGCAACGTAATTATGTTAACGTATGCCTTCGCACTTAACGACCTCTTAATGTCAGTTTAATACAATTATTTCTGTTTCACACTTACAGGTTCTTGCGAGCCTTGAAAACTCCTCGTTAAACGCTTGGGCAATATACTTTGGTACAGGCATTTCTTCTGTCTGTTTGGTAATTCTCTATATTTAGATATCTTATTTAGACTGTCCATCAACAATGTGTGGTCTTGAATTTTCTAAATTCAAAATTGTTTGCCGTTATGCATATACAGTTGCCTTTCACCCCACCTCGGACCAGAGCTCCCTACTTACATCGGACCAGAGCTAAAAGCGCTACCTATCGTATCGTCAGAAAAAGGAAGAATATTGTATTCAAATAATCTAAATTTTAAATAAACTTAGAATACATATATAAAGAGAGAACATTATGAACATTTCTTGCTAAAGTTTCCATAGTTACAAAAATGATTGAAAAGAAATATTGATGATACCTTACTTAGTGCATCGAGTGTCAACTTATTGAATTCCTCTAACATCTCAACTTTTGTTGAACCGTCTGCTATCTCCTGAAGTCTCGTAACTAACGAATCTGACACAAGGTTGAAATCACTTATCAGGTCTCTTAGGTAACTAAATCAAAATTACATCATGCTTTTATTTATTTTATTTCAGTCTGTTTCATTTACTTGAGTGCAATACCTATGTATATAAGAGATTTATAGAAAATGATAAACAAATCTGGGAAACGGAAACGTGTGTGTGTGTGTGTGTGTGTGTGTGTGTGTGTGTGTGTGTGTGTGTGTGTGTGTGTGTGTGTGTGTGTGTGTGTGTGTGTGTGTGTGTGTGTGTGTGTGTGTGTGGCTTCTTCAAGTAGATACATGTATATATCATTGTATACATATTGTACTATTCAGGCGTAGATTCAAACTTTCAAAGTTCCAAATGATAAATGGTCCGTATATTCCTTCGCATTCTTTTTTTCATTTATCGAAAATTAGATTACGGGGAATGTTATCTGTATCACAGAGAGTAAATATTATATCACTAAATCAATATGACGGTGATTCCATTTTCTGTCCAGGATAGAGGATTCACAACAGAAAAGCAAGGAATACACTGAAGAAGCGGTTCCGTATTCTGGATCACGTCATGATATCAACGAAGTCAGTATTTTGTGACCATGACAATGGTATTGCTACGGAAGAGGGGTAAAGATGAATAAAAACGACGACGGAACCTTGTCAACTAAAAATAAATGTTACATTGAGAGCGAAACAAGTGACATTTACCATTAATATTATAACATCAGTAACCACTTCTGATACCACTAGTAGGAAAACAATTTACTAGCTAGAGTGAAAGTGGCATAAATAAAGGCAAATGTGGAAAACTGACTAAAGTGTCATAAATAAAGGTGGAATAACACAAATTTTAAGTTACTTGTTTGATAGTAGTTTTCTAATATACCGATTTTGTCCAGAATTTACTTTGAGTGTCAAAATGATATAAATACCCGGAAAATGAAATCAAGAAACAATCAGTTACTGTAACGACGTCTATGGATGAATAAATGCTAAACCTTCTAAGAAGTTTTGTTTGTTCTTTAAATAAACTATATTAACCTCTTCATAAATGCTGAATTACATGCTTAAACATCATCTAAACTGTTTAAAGTCGATGCAATTATTCAGAATTTATCTATTGATTAAGAAATACACTTCAAACCCGATATAAAAAAAAGATTTTGATCCTACAATCTGACAATCTGCAAAAGATCTAGTTGTCAGTAGACGGTAATGACGTTAAAAGCAAACGGTGGGCAACGCTGTCGATAGACGATCGTTTACACTGTCGATAAACTGCCATTAAGTTGTCCGTAAACGGTCGTAAACATTGTCGGTAAAGCCATTTATGTTGTCAGCAAAAAGTTATTAAAGCTGACTGTTATCGGTAAACGGCTGTAACAGATTTCGGAATATGGTCGTCTACATTGTCGGTTAACGATTCTTTACGTTGTCGGTAATCGGCCATAAATGTCTCCAGCACAGTAAACGGTCGTAAACGTTATAGGCAAGCGGTAGTTAACCTTGTTGGTCATTTCAGTTCTCGACAAATGTCGTACATTACAGTAAATGACGGTAAACATTTTCAGATTTTGAATTTTGTTTGTGTTTTACGCCACACTGAACAATTTTTCAGTTATAAAGTGGCTGCAAGTTTTTAATGGCGGAGTAGAGAACCTGGTTTCTTTGTACCCGTGGAGAGACCGGTCGTAAACTGTGTCGTTAAGGGTCGTAATATTCGATAAACCTACCTTTTGTGAAACTCTCTCCCGGAATAAAATTGGACTTATCCTGTACAAGGTTGAACAATCTAACAAATTTGAAATCGCAAAAGAAATGATTAGAAAGTATATATGTTCTCTTCTTGTAAAATAAAACACAGTATACCATATGTCATAAAAAGAATGGGGCAATTGAGGGGAAAAGATATAGATACCTCTTTTGAAAACAAGGATTTAACAGGTTTCTTTTCCTTGCCCACTTTTCATGATCCGTCTCCATTACAAATGAATTTCCAAGAAATCTATAACATAAGTCATGATAACATGAATACATTAAATATGATTCCCAATGGAAAAGTTTGTCCTACTAATCTAAATCATAGTTGCAAAAGAAGATATTGATTAAAAATCTTTGTACATAACTCTAGTTCAAGTCAATAAAATCTAAATAAAAGTTAAGAAAGCAAATGAAATCTGGATCTATTTAGTGAAATCTAGGTCAGGTAAGTGATATACTCTTTATGTGAGACAAACCTTACGTAATCAAACGTTATAAATTGTTCCCTAATGAAATGCCTGTCTTACTAGCTCAAAATTCAGTTAGGATCTATTTAAGAATACATGTTTATTGATTGAACACGAATCTGGGTCAATGTATGAAATCTAGGTTAGGTAAGTGAAATATTTCTTACTAGAGACAAACCCTGTTGCGCTTGATACTACATGATAGATAAAAAGAGTTGAATAAGTCTAAATGAGAATTTAACATTGGATTGAAATGTAAGTCTTATACATTTGCGTTTTATCTGAAAGTTTACAATACACCTAACTGTTAAAATCAAAGAAACCTTAAATCTTTACTCACTGATAATTTGTGTTTTTTCATAATAAAGACAAACTATTTTCATGTATATGATATATATGGAGTTGCTCTCCAAAGTATAAATTTACTGATTTCATAATGTTCTACATGTGAAAATTTTGTCAAATGATATAGATATACTTATATTCACATTGCACCCTCAGATTAATCTTATGTATATTTCAAATTTGAAAAAAAAAAAAAAACACTCAAGGTGCTTTTGCAAAAACAATATAGAAAATAAGTAATTTATTATTTTTTCATATCTCTAATTCAATTTAATGAAAATATCTTTCACCGCATGTTTTTAAGATGAGATTCACGATTATGATTTAAGGGGATGGTAAATAGCTGCATTATATAACACACTATGTGAGTTCTCTATGTGAACTATTATAGATACAAACGCATACACAAATGCTGCATTCTAGATTTTGTTGTTGTTTATATTGATTTAAGTCCATGTAGTTACTTGTATGTTCAACTCATTCAAAACTCACAGCAAAGATCGCGTTCACGTCAAAATACAACTTTTGACAATCTATGAAAGAGGAGCTTTAAATACAATAACGTTATATAAAACATCGGAAATGTCGTGTCAAATATCAGACATGACATGTAAAATATCGGAAATAACATGTAAAATATTGGAAATATCATGTAAAATATTGGAAATAACATGTAAATTATCGGAAATATCATTAAAATATTGTAAATAACATGTAAATTATCGGAAATATCATGTAAAATATTGGAAATAACATGTAAAATATCGGAAATATCATGTAAAATATTGGAAATAACATGTAAATTATCGGAAATATCATGTAAAATATTGTAAATAATATGTAAATTATCGGAAATATCATGTAAAATATTGTAAATAACATGTAAAATATCGGAAATATGTAAAATATCGGAAATGTTATTTAAAATATCGGAAATGTTATTTAAAATATCGGAAATATCATGTAAAATATTGGATATGTCATGTAAAATATCGGAAAGGATATTGATCGTTTTGATTAAGATATAATGTTATGTATATTGCATATCTCAACTTACCTTGCTCCAAAGAGAGTTGTGGTTCCATCCGATATCATTTTTGATTTAGGGTGGTGTCCAGTAACCAAAAGGCTCTACGCATAAATAAATATCTTCGTAATAACATTTTTATATTCTAAGTATAATATTCTAATTAATTACGCGTAAATAAAAGATTCGTCAATAAAACCTGATCAATCTGAAATCTATAATTATTTATCTATTATCTATTAGATTATAACAAATATCCGACCACTTTATAGCACAGTGGTATTAAAATGTAGATCTGTTGGGTGCAAGAGAAACGTTCTTAAAATGATGTTAGTTTTTGAAATGTGAAACTGTTGAAGTATTGAAATGTAGAGCTGTTGAATTTTTTAATTGTGTATTGTATAGTTGCTTTTATTCGCGAGATTATATTTCCAAGTTTTCGATTGCCCATTTAGTCAAACTATTATCATGCTTCATTACGCAACAATTTAATTTTCGCGAGCGAGAGTTCTCGCGAAATTACGCGTATATAAAAATTACGCGAATAAAATCTGATAAACAGTATTTGAAATCTATAATCATTTATCTATTTTTGTTGCTTAATTAGCATCTTAAATCGAATTCCAAAAAGTAAAACTTTCTCCCGATGAATAGAATAATTAATTATAGATAATGATAAAAATAACAGTAAGTCTTATATACCCTAATTAATGATGGAAAGTTTATCTTCAACAAGTTAATTACACAAAATTTAGATATATAAAAACGAAAAGTTCTAATTTCATTTTGAATATACGACACATACGTACATTTGGATGGGAATAACATTTGCTTGATTGAAACAGTATAAAACTGATGTTGACAGAGTTTATTTACGTAAAGTAGTTTATAGCACAGTGGTATTTAAATGTAGATGTATTGGGTGCAAGAGAAACGTTCTTAAAATGATGTTAGTTTTTGAAATGTGAAACTGTTGAGCTATTGAAATGTAGAACTGTTGATTTGTTGAATTGTATATTGTTTAGTTGCTTTTATTCACGGGGGATTTAATTTCGTTATATTCACGGTCAAATTAAATACCCGTGAATATAATACCTTGCACTTATAGTTCTACTAAGAGGACTCGCTGATACACATATGTCCTCTTAGTAGAACTATACCACGAAGATACATGTATTATATAGATGATGAATATCACCTTATCTTAGAATGTTCAACTTCAAAACACACAAGTCAAAAAAAATAATCCCTTAACTATTACAGAAGACCATGTACAACTATATAAACTACTGTATAATTGTTTTTATTCGCGGGGAATTTAATTTCGCTATATTCACGGTCCCGCGATATTCAATACTTGTGGCAATAATACCGTATACTTATGAAAGATCAGAAAGTCACGTAACCAATCCAAATATATTGGTAATCAAACTTTGTATACATGAATCACAAAACATAATAAGTTTTACTTCAAAGCTCTCTTCAATGTATGATATCATTAACTGAATGGAAAACGTGAGAGATAACATCTATTACACTTCTGTTACAGAAACGGTCTTGCGCAAAATTAGAAAATGTTCCTTTTCATTAAAATACAAAATTTCTCCCCGTGAAATTTAACAACTATACAGTATAAAGTTGCACCATAATAAGGTACGTGAACAAATCTTATAATCATAACGCCAAAGTTTTAGTTAGAGTTTGTAAAATAATCCTGTAAAAGGTTGTCATTATTTTTATTGTTCTTCCAACACTGTTATTCTGTTGTATTCCTGTTCACTATGTTGACCTTGTGTGCCGTCATTGGCGGTCTGAGAGAATAAAAAATTGAATTTCTAATACAAATAACAATTGATGAGCCTAAAAGGTCAATGATTAATTATGATAATGATTGATGTAGTATATACATGTCAAACTGAACACGTGAATTAACGTCATTTATTGTAACATACAAAACAAGTCTGAGTACACATTAACTTTGTCGTACATAATTGCGGTCAGACGAACAGATAAAATGATAATTGCCCATTATATGTTGATAAAGTTAATTGACTTGTTATAATTTCATAATTGTGGTAATAAATGTAAAATGTCATAATTTAAAGTACACTTAAGTAAATGATCGTAAGATTTTAATGTAAATGCAAGTTTTATTATAGAGTAGTTTTCTCTTATCCAATTCCCTAAAACACGTCTGTTTAATTTGATTATGTTGACATATATCTACATAAAGAAATCCGTGACGTGATTTTACGTAAGAAGAAGATATCGCCCCTATAAATATCATAGACATAATACCAAAGTTATAATCTTGCAGAAAATACAAAAAAAATAGATTTTGATGTCAATAAGGTTTCAGCAGTTGAGGTAAAATTTAAAATAGATGTATATTTCCGAAGTGAAAGTGGTATTATACAAGGCCAAATAATTAACCAAATTGTAAAGCTGTATCCATCTATGAGTGACTTCTGTAAAAATGACTCAACTTTTGAGGGAGTTTAGAATTTAAATGGTGCTATCTACACGAAACATAAATTTATCAAGAAATAATCAGCTAGTACTACTAAAATACCAGGTGCTGTGTTTATGTATAAGTAATGAAGTAAATCAAAATGATAAATGCAAAACCAAAACTTTTATTTTTGGAATTAGTTTGCTCTCTTGATAAATACAAAGAGAATATCGTAATTCCAATTGTTATAGCTAGCAGGCGAATGATCCACAGTGGAGCATAACAGGAAATATCACGTGATGCCAATTGTATATTATAGACACAGGCATGAGAACAAATGATAAGAAAGATTAAGATATGACATGAAAAATGAAAAGAGGAAAACTGTATTGTAGAGGCCCAAAACTTGGCACCGGTATTACCATTACTTTGTCAGAAAAAGGCATGCTACTACACGTGTTCACACATATAATGCTTATCTCAAATGAAAATCACGTGTAAGTCTTAATTTATTTTAATATGCTGTTTAACATAAGACATACCCGTATAGCATTGAGATCGCAGGTCACTACCATAGTTGTACTAAACAGAGATATCCTTATTGTCTTCCCATATCGTTTAATGCTGAAATAGAAAATATCTCAAATAAAACAAAAATAACAGATGGGTCCAAAATAAACCATTTTAAATTGGCATTTTATCATACAATTGAAACGACAGTATAATGTCAAATCATATTCATGCAACTGACAATATATGTAGAAAAAACATAAAACAACTTGATTAGTAATTTATATGTATTTTCCTTTTCTTGATAATATATTTAGACACTGGTGTATTTTATGCTTTCCTAAGTTCTAGGTTATACATGTAGTTAGACACTGGACACTGGTGTAAATATTATAAACATAAAACCAAAGTGATAATGCTCAAAGACGATCGTTACTGTCAATTAGACTTCATCAGTTGAGCTCCAACTATAGATAGTTTATCTAAAAAGAAAGTGGTATCAGACAAAGCCAAATAATAAATCTAAACGTATAGCCAAAATCCGTCTTAGGGTAACCACTGTTAAAAGATGACTATCTTAGTTTTAGAAGAATTTAGAATTTTAAATGGTGCTATCAGTGCCAAATATTAGTCTAGTATAAGATTATCAGCTGGTAAAGAAATACCAGGCACTAGGCTTATGTATACCATCGGGGACTCATATTTCATATTTTCCTATGTTATAGGGTATATATGTAGTTAGACACTGGACACTGGTGTATTTCATACATCCCTATGTGGTTAGACACTGGACACTGGTGTATTTTATACTTCCCTGTGTAGTTAGTCACGGGACACTGGTGTATTTCATACTTCCCTATGTAGTTAGACACTGGACACTGGTGTAATTCATACTTTCCTATGTTATAGGTTATATACGTAGGAGTTTTGTTTTTATAAATAAGTACTGATTGCTCCTGGATTAGGTAAAATTTGATTTCATCATACCAATACTTTTGTTGACATAAAGCTTAGAACTCATAAGGGTAGTTATGTTTTCCATTTATAATATATATCTTTAATTTTTGTTATTGTACATAAATCTAAGTAGTAAACAAGAGGCCCGATGGACCTTAACGGCCACCTGAGAAAATTTCCTGTTAAAACTAGTCCACTGGTTCTTGAGAAGAATTCGAAGATGTCGCAAATGTGACAAAAAACTTTTATTTTTTGTTTATTTACGTTTCTGTAACCTGGAAGATTGAACCAATGACCTTGAAATTTTGTCAAAATGATCCTTAGATAATTATATCTTTGTATATGGGTTCCAGCTGCTTTTTATTCGCAAACTTTATACGACTTTACATCAGAGTGCTACATGCCAATATTGGTTAAAATGGTCCACTGGTTCTTGAGTAAAAAGTAAAAAATGTCTCAGATTTGAGGAAAATTGTATTTTTTTGGTTTACGTAGGTGCCTCTGACCTTGACCTTTGACCCCATGACCTTGAAACTTTATCAAAATTACCCTCAAATAATACCGGACAACTTTCTTCTATATTTTTGTATACAATAAGTCGATCAGTTTTGAGTTATTAAACAATTTCTAATACAATTGTACCCTATGTTACTGCAGCGCCCCTATTGGCTCCTTTCTGGACAATTTCATTATCGTTCACAAACTTTGTTGATGTTTTCTTAACAATCATGCATACAAAATAAGAAAGTCAGCTGATCATTGGTTCATGAGAAGATATTTAAAGATGTACCAAGTTTTGGTCTTTTAGGCCCCTTTGGGTCCTAGCCTCTTTTCAAAAAAATATAAATGTTTGGGAAAAAACAGCTAATACGCTAATACCCCTTTAAAATTGAGTTTTTATATTGTATGGAGGTTTACCGTTAGTGGCCAAAATGTACAAAAAATGTTTTAGGGATTGCTTTACTAAAATTATTCTAAGTGTTGATAATATCATGCATAATGCAAAAAGGCAAAAATTAGAAACTAGAAATATGCTACCAGCATGTTTACAAATGATAGATCAGAAATATGCTACCAGCATGTTTACAAATGATAGATCAGAAATATGCTACCAGCATGTTTACAAATGATAGATCAGAAATATGCTACCAGCATGTTTACAAATGATAGATCAGAAATATGCTACCAGCATGGTTACAAATGATAGATCAGAAATATGCTACCAGCATGTTGACAAATGATTGATCAGAAAATATGCTACCAGCATGTTGACAAATGATAGGTCAGAAATATGCTACCAGCATGTTGACAAATGATAGATCAGAAATATGCTACCAGCATGGTTACAAATGATAGATCAGAAATATGCTACCAGAATGTTTACAAATGATAGGTTAGAAATATGCTACCAGCATGTTTACAAATGATAGATCAGAAATATGCTACCAGCATGGTTACAAATGATAGATCAGAAATATGCTACCAGCATGTTTACAAATGATAGATCAGAAATATGCTACCAGCATGTTTACAAATGATAGATCAGAAATATGCTACCAGCATGGTTACAAATGATAGATCAGAAATATGCTACCAGCATGGTTACAAATGATAGATCAGAAATATGCTACCAGCATGTTGACAAATGATTGATCAGAAATATGCTACCAGCATGTTGACAAATGATAGGTCAGAAATATGCTACCAGCATGTTGACAAATGATAGATCAGAAATATGCTACCAGCATGGTTACAAATGATAGATCAGAAATATGCTACCAGAATGTTTACAAATGATAGGTTAGAAATATGCTACCAGCATGTTTACAAATGATAGGTCAGAAATATGCTACCAGAATGTTGACAAATGATAGGTCAGAAATATGCTACCAGCATGTTGACAAATGATAGATCAGAAATATGCTACCAGCATGGTTACAAATGATAGATCAGAAATATGCTACCAGAATGTTTACAAATGATAGGTCAGAAATATGCTACCAGCATGTTTACAAATGATAGATCAGAAATATGCTACCAGCATGTTGACAAATGATAGGTCAGAAATATGCTACCAGTATGTTGACAATTGATAGATTAGAAATATGCTACCAGCATGTTTACAAATGATAGATCAGAAATATGCTACCAGCATGTTTACAAATGATAGGTCAGAAATGTGCTACCAGCATGTTTACATATGACAGATCAGAAATATGCTACCAGCATGTTTACATATGACAGATCAGTAATATGCTACCAGCATGTTTACATATGATAGGTCAGTAATATGCTACCAGCATGTTGACAAATGATAGATCAGAAATATGATACCAGCATGTTTACAATATAAAGGAGTAAGCATCCCCTGTCGACCGTGAGTCCACAGTCAAGTCCAATTAAACACGTGAGGAGTGTATCATCGTCACAAATGGTACAGACGTTTCAACAACCGCCAACGAAAAGGCATCTCAACATTTCACTTAGTGAAACAGAGTAGTCGCAAACAAGACTACTATACCGACCGCAAAATTTGCAGAACGTTGACATTAAACGCGGTTTTCAATATCCCTGTGTCAATAATTTGTCAGTGAGTAGTTTACCTCTATATATGAAATCTTCATATGTTGTACACGCCCTGGCATATCGGATCATTTGCGAAATATAAACTCCATATGCGGGTGACTGAGGGATACTACTACTTAAATGTGGAAAATTTACGACGGGAAAGCCGAAATCGTCGCGTTTGTCGTATAGCTTAGTTGCTAATTTCACGTCTGTATTTATATTAAGATGATAGATCAGAAATATGCTACCAGCATGTTTACATATGATAGATCAGAAATATGCTACCAGCTTGTTTACATATGATAGATCAGAAATATGCTACCAGCATGTTTACATATGATAGATCATTAATATGCTACCAGCGTGTTTACATATGATAGATCAGAAATATGATACCAGCATGTTTACACATAATAGATCAGAAATATGATACCAGCATGTTTACATATGATAGATCAGAAATATGATACCACCATGTCTACATATGATAGATCAGAAATATGATACCAGCATGTTTACATATGATAGATCAGAAATATGATACCAGCATGTTTACATATGATAGATCAGAAATATGCTACCAGCATGTTTACATATGATAGATCAGTAATATGCTACCAGCATGTTTACATATGATAGATCAGAAATATGCTACCAGCATGTTTACATATGATAGATCAGAAATATGCTACCAGCATGTTTACATATGATAGATCAGTAATATGCTACCAGCATGTTTACATATGATAGATCAGTAATATGCTACCAGCATGTTTACATATGATAGATCAGTAATATGCCACCAGTATGTTTACATATGACAGATCAGAAATATGCTACCAGCATGTTTACATATGACAGATCAGATATATGAATACAAACAGCATTGTATTCAATAGTCATGTGTCATATACAAATATTCCTATGTTAATCGTGTGTATCCAATGAAAACGTCATTTACAATTATGACGCCTCAGACGAAACTGATAATGTGTAAAAATCCATATCATGACTGCAATCTATGATTGGGTTTAGGGTTCCTCATGGTAGTAAAGTGAACAACTGTTTTCAAATTATTTAACTTAAATTCAATGTACATTAATGACGAATTTTGTGCTGCCAATATCTATATATTTAAGATAGTTAGTACACTGTTGCATGGATGATGGACATATCTAACGTATCAATATTTTTATGGCGTCATCATTAAATACACATGTCTAACTTAGTTATATATGTACAGTGAATGATAACGTCGCTTACAAATACTGCTACGTTTTATATGTACAGTGAATGATAACGGCGCTTACAAATATTGCTACGTTATATATGTACAGTGAATGATAACGGCGCTTACAAATATTGCTACGTTATATATGTACAGTGAATGATAACGTCGCTTACAAATATTGCCACCTTATAAATGTACAGTGAATGATAACGTCGCTTACAAATATTGCCACCTTAAAAATGTACAGTGAATGATAACGTCGCTTACAAATATTGCCACGTTATATATGTACAGTGAATGATAACGTCGCTTATAAATATTGCCACGTTATATATGTACAGTGAATGATAACGTCGCTTACAAATATTGCCACGTTATATATGTACAGCGCTTACAAATATTGCTACGTAAGACATGTGAATATATGATGAAAATTTACAAAGATTGCTATGTTTTACATGTGCATTGAATGAAAACGTCGTTAACAAGTATTGCTACGTTAGATATGTGCATTGATGATGGAAACGTCATTTACAAATATTGCTACTGTCGTAACTATGTAGTGAATGAGAACGTCATTTACAAATATTGCTACTGTCGTACCTATGTAGTGAATGAGAACGTCATTTACAAATATTGCTACTGTCGTAACTATGTAGTGAATGAGAACGTCATTTACAAATATTGCTACTGTCGGACTAATGTAGTGAATGAGAACGTCATTTACAAATATTGCTACTGTCGGACTAATGTAGTGAATGAGAACGTCATTTACAAATATTGCTACTGTCGGACTAATGTAGTGAATGAGAACGTCATTTACAAATATTGCTACTGTCGTACCTATGTAGTGAATAAGAACGTCATTTACAAATAATGCTACTGTCGGACTTATGTATTGAATGAGAACCTCATTTACAAATATTGCTACTGTCGTAACTATGTAGTGAATGAGAACGTCATTTACAAATATTGCTACTGTCGTACCTATGTAGTGAATGAGAACGTCATTTACAAATATTGCTACTGTCGTACCTATGTAATGAATGAGAACGTCATTTACAAATAATGCTACTGTCGGACTTATGTATTGAATGAGAACGTCATTTACAAATAATGCTACTGTCGGACTTATGTATTGAATGAGAACTTCATTTACAAATAATGCTACTGTCGGACTTATGTAGTGAATGAGAACTTCATTAACAAGTAATGCTACTGTCGGACTTTTGTATTGAATGAGAACGTCATTCAAAAATAATGCTACCGTCGGACTTATGTATTGAATGAGAACGTCATTTACAAATAATGCTAGTGTCGGACTTATGTATTGAATGAGAACGTTAACGTGAATATGAATAGTGTTTTATGCCACACTCAACAATTTCTCACTTATATGATGGCGGCCAGTTTTTATGATGGATGAGAGAACCGGTTACCCGGTGTACCCGAGAAGAGTCCACTGGCAATCTTCCTCACAAATAACGCGATAAGCATGTGTATTAAATGAGAACGTAATGTACAGATATTGCTATCTTATACATGTGTACTGAATGAGAACGTCTTTTACAAATATTACTACGCTAGACGTGCATTCATTGAGGACGTCATTTACAAATATTGTTACGTTATACATGTGTATTGATTGAGGACGTCGTTTACAAACATTGCTATGTTATACATGTATACTGAATGAGAACGTCTTTTACAAATATTGCCTTGCTATGTTATACATGTGTACTGATTGAGGACGTCATTTCACATATTGGTACGTTATACATGTGTATTGATTGAGGACGTCATTTCACATATTGGTACGTTATACATGTGTATTGATTGAGGACGTCATTTACAAATATTGTTTCGTTATACATGTGCATTGTTTGAGGACGTCATTTTCAAATATCATTACGTTATACATATGCATTGATTGAGGACGTCATTTCACATATTGGTACGTTATACATGTGCATTGATTGAGGACGTCATTTACAAATATTGTTTCGTTATACATGTGCATTGTATGAGGACGTCATTTTCAAATATCATTACGTTATACATGTGCATTGATGATGAAAACGTAATTTATACAAATATAGCTATGCTATACATGTGTATTGAGACATGTGTATTGGATGAGAAAGTCATTTACAATAATTTCTACGTTGTACATGTGTAATGAATGAGAATATACAAATATTGATATATTAATAGTTATACATGCGCATTTAATGGAAACGTCAAATATAACATGTTATATGTGGTATCTGAATTTCTTTTTTTTTTCAGAGGTCAAATGACATCATATCTATTAATTAATTAAAGTTTTCAGACAAAAAATCTCCATTTGCATTATATACGATCTGATGAAATAGTGTATTTTAAATCCCCTTGCTCGAGGATATAAACATGTCCTTCTCTTTTCATGAAACCCACTCTTTTTTTTAGAGAGAGAGAGAGAGAGAGAGAGAGAGAGAGAGAGAGAGAGATCAATTTTAGTTAAACCCTCTACTCAATATTATTTATTACTTGATATTAAATATCAACCGTGTGAGCAGATATACATGTTTCATCAATGATTTTAAACCTTTGAACCATCACATTAATATTCATGGGCATCACAGTGGGGGTTCAAGTTGTCTACAAAATGATTATGCTAATTAGGTATGCGTATTTATTTTTATCTCTCAAAGTATCATATCGTAGAAGTGATTATAGGTTACTTCCTGCTGACTTCGAACATGAATGAACAGGATGATAAAAATGAAACGAATGGAAGAAAGGCCGTGTCATATTATTTATTCAGTTAATGATACATAGAAATATTGTCGACAATGTCTGGTTCCTTTTCAAACGTATGCATCAAAATCTGACAATGATTTAGTTAAGTTTAAATTTTCAACTTGTAATTAGTTTAAACTTACAGCATTTTAATTAAATTCAAACTTACAACGTTTTAATCAGTTTATTTTTTTTCTGATGATCACAGAAGGAATATTGTTACATGGTATTGTATCAATAGAGCCAAATTTTCTTAAATCAGTTCAAAATTTTGCAGAATTCCTTACAATGAATTTTCATCATTTATATGTTATCGAATGACATTTTATAAAATATTTAATAAGATTTCCATGTTAAAGAAATTAAAATGAAGATAATGTGACATTCACGTTAGATTTATGTTTAGTGGATGTTCACGTAAAGTCACTTACAGAGAAAAAGACGGCTGTGTAGATCTACAGCAGTGACGATAATGTGACATTCACGTGAATGTAATGTTTAGTGAATGTAAAAGTAAAACAGTCACCAATATAACTTTCTGATTTTCACCTTTTACACAATTTGTTTTTGTTGTATATTTCAATATTACATTTCTTTACAACAATTCTATGGTAATAAGATTGAAAGGGTCGTATAATTCAATATATATGGCGCTGCCAGTCTGTTCTTCTTTATAGTGTGTTCATACATAAAATCCATTTCAGTAGACGTTAGACAGTTTCTTTTTACCATTCTTATATTTACAGAGTATCATAGTCGTCTTGTAAGACATCGATGTATATGTGTAGTATATTGGTTGATCACAAGTATACCTGACAAATATCATTTACATTTATTTTCTCCATTAAGCTTTCATTTTTCTTCACTACTAATTGGGGACCAGTAGCCGGATATGGTGTTATTTTATCCTTAGCATGTACCTCAACAATATTTTTTCTTCTGTTCGAGTCAATTGTACATCATCTTGTTGATTATCTAAAAAAAATCTTTAAAATCGTGTTCTAATTAGTCGAAATCATGCAATAGCTACTGGTCCTAGTCGGCTACCGGTAACCGGAAGTTAGATATTGTATAATTTATTATGTGAATATATTTAGATAAACTCAGAGTTTATATGGATTGTGAAAATAAGATAGGTTTAATATTCATACACTAACAAATTGTTTTTTTTTTGTTATGATAATCAGCTCGTGAGCTTCAGATCAACATGTCAAATAGTGATAAAATCTTATATGAACCAGCGATATATAAAGCTTTATATATCGCTGTATGAACTAAATAAGAAATCCGTGTCTGTAAATAAAGTGTTTCAAGATTTTATATGCTAAGGTTACCTAAGTGCGTTATGTAATAAATCTAAAATAAGTAATGACGGCTATAAATTTGTCATGAATAATGAAAACTGTAGCCTATATCAACTGCTGATACAACGTTAACACCATTTCGTTTCATTGGCTCCTTCTAATCATAAACATTCAAATATCATTTCTAAAAGACATTTGAGAATAAATACACATTTTATTGATGTTTGGTAAAACATTAACCATGTGTCATCCTTTAAAACCCGTGACAGAATAACAACTGTCGCAATCCGTTCTACGACAGAAGGATATTGAAATCCCATTGATTTATAATATGTAATGTGCACCCAGTGTACCATATACCTGTGCTAAGATATATTTAAATTGAAGAGCTTTAAAAGTGGGTAATTTCTTGTCTTTTTTATCATGATGTAACATTATCTATGACTTCTTACCATTTTAAGAGGTAATTTTGAAAAAATCCACCATTCTCTATCTCTTTTTTCACGCCACCAAGGTTGCCGGCAAAGAAGCTGAAAACATAAAGATATACAATCAAAACATGTAAAATGCACTTTAGCAAACCAGAGAATAACAGAAATTTTGACCTAATAATTAGAACTGAAACAATATATCTTTATCCGATCAGAGATATCGCTTGCTTAATAAAAACTGTAACAAGAAGATAAAGGAGTTTCACTATAAAGTTGAGCTTACTAATATACGTGTGGTTGTACAGAGAAAATGTAAAAAAATAATGTCTATCAGACTCTCAAGTTCAGTTTATGAAACCGATCATGAAAAAGTTTGTATCATCTTTTATTCTTCTGAGCTTTTGCTTCAGTTTTCAAAATTAATATTCCTTTGCAACAGTTTAAGTAAACACGCATTTTGTGGTCTAGAATCAGAAACTGGCATAGATAGATAGATAGATAGATAGATAGATAGATCAAACTTGTCTATAAAGGCCGCTAAGGGAACAAACAATAGAAGCTGTCAATGACAGGTGGCCTTTGTATTCAGGTGTCCTTCATACTGACGTGGTCTTTAATGCAAGTTTGAGAGAGAGAGAGAGAGAGAGAGAGAGAGAGAGAGAGAGAGAGAGAGAGATTGAGATTTAACTACATTCAATGTAATACTTCAGGACCCAAGTTTCATCTCGATGATAAGGTGCTATATAACATTTCATTGGACCAGTCAAAGCGTTCACAGAGCTGAACTCTATTTGTTTTTAAGGAGAAAAACAATTTAGGAATTATATACAGTATTTTTTTTTTTTTATCAATGATGTAGGAATAGAAAACAAAAATAATAAAGTTGAGCACGACTTTTTAGATTTTTATTTTTTTTAGTATTTAGCGTCTTTTGTTTATTTAATTATGGTAGTTTTAAAATCATATTTTCCCAACTGTATCCCTATAGGATTCACCTTGTCTGTTTATGGGGGGATGGTTTTTTAGGGATATAAGTTGGATTTATTTGTAGTCTCGAAGCCCCTTCTTTCACTTATAGGTATAATCAATTAGCCCTACGGCGTTAGGAAAAGTACTAGTCAACATCCTAAACGTACTGCGGTTGAATTTGTAACGTTGTTAGAATTAAATAGTGAGCATGATGATCCAAACTAACCTGCTGTCGCTCCCAATCCACCCGCATTAACATGTGATTGCAAAGCGGTTTTCCCTCCTCGCACCAAACAAAGTAGGGTTCCAGGTAGAAAAAGCTAGGAAACGAACCATCATTTAATGTAAAACTAACGTAAGCTAAAAATCCCGTAACGCTTATGGGTATCGCCCAGAATACGGATAGTAGATTTTATGGTAGTCTTCATTACTTTAATGTGATGTTTTAAGTTTTACTCGGGTCCCATCCGATGGGTATCTTTTTATCTTTCCCGTTATTAACGATATGCTATCGCAGCAATTTAGATATATTTAGATCAAACGTAATCTAAGAGAGTTTCTTCATATTCTTGCATATATCGATACTTTATAATAAGGAATTCTAGGTAAATTATCGAAAGTAAATCGGGAAGTATAGGGTCTCATGAACAGTCAAATTGGGTTTTTATTAGTACAGCGGATAAATATTATTTAAAAAAATTTTTAGGTGCATGATTGGAAGCCTCATCTCTCAATTACGCTTCAAAAAAGAAAGGTTCCTGAGTCCAATTGTGATTGATTTTAAAAATGATACTCGGTTAGTCTGATGGTTTGCATATAAGGATGAAAAGATCACTTTAGCCTTGGTACAGAGAAAGACGGATTGATTAGTATCGAAGCAAAAAATATTTTCGTACAAAGGGGATATATATTATAATGAAGATGTAAACATGTATCCGTTATTCACGTGATAGTATTTGTAATACACATTTTATAGAAAGAGTTTTAGAACTAAGAAAATAATTAGACATCTTTCAAACTAGGAATTTATGTGACTGGATTGATGGGAGTAGCGTGATCTTTTAATTAGCTTAAATCCGAAGTTATGAATTTAATGAAGGATTTAGGTTGGATGAAAGTATTTCTAGGGATGTTATCCTTTTACTTAATTTATCAAGCTATATTTTTAGAACTATGGGAAGTTCATTGTTATACGATTCTCCGGATTAGAATAGCTAGGATTTGAGTATTAGACTTAGGTTTATTTACGCCATAATAATAAAATATGGGAGTTTTTACCCGTTTATGCGGTGAAGAGAATAAAATTTTTGAGCGCGCCTACGAGGATTAGTTAAATGTGTTAAGGAGGGTAGCGTCATTGATTTTGATCGTAATGTTATAGTCAACACGTTACTTTTAATGATGCACCCTGCTTATAGAGACCATGAGAATATTATGGGGTTTAGATGATAGCTCTCATTTCCTCATTACACTTCACCTATCTACTTTGGGTATAATTTGAGAAAGTCAATAAAATTAATAACGCCCCAACCGACACGAGTCTAGCCTCAGGTAACCCCGCAATTAAATCTCCTTGTTCAAATGATTCGGAATAACTTTGTGTACTTTTGAGTATCTATTTTGAATTTTAAAACGTTTAACTCTTGCGATATATTTTCGGTGGTAATTATTGAGTCGTCTCATGGTATCTAAATTGTTGAGGATAATAGGGTGGAAAAATTTTAGAAATTGTACATTCCTAAATATTACAATACAAACTTCGAAATTCGGGGGGGTGCCTTCCCTTAGAGAGAGAGAGAGAGAGAGAGAGAGAGAGAGAGAGAGAGAGAGAGAGATTGAGATTTAACTACTTCATGAATTAAACTTCGACCCAGTTTATCTCGATGAAAGGTGCTATATACATTTCATTGACCAGTCAAGCGTTCACAGAGCTGTTTACGGAAGTTTTTCACAATGCTCTCAAGTTATTCATACCATTAAGTACTTAACGTTTCTTTAACTTAGCAGGATGTTTGATATTAAGCATACAAAAGGCAGAGGCATCCTCAATCATTACTTTTTTTGAGTCGGGTACACATACTGTGCATCATGGATGATGAGTACGTCGGTATATTTTACGAATTTTACAATTAATCGTCAACGTGATTCCAAAAGAGATATCTGAACGTATGCATTTCTAAAGAGCACGATAGTATTAAATGTTTTACAGTTCTTCATTTGATGCACACAGAGAGAAAGAGATATTATGTTCCATTTACTTCTTAGCGTTTTCACTGAAATTAACTGCATTGAAACAATTGTATAAAATGTAGAAAATCGGCATAATCTTTGCGGATCTGCTGTTTTACAGTGTAGAAATATATTGTAAGGTATCTTGATGTCTACACTAGATGCAGGCTAAATGGATTTGTTATCGTATATGCAAGTCTTTCGTTGTCGCCACTGCTATTGTATAAAATCGGTTGATCCGCAGTTATGTACCAGAATCTGACAGCAAGACAGCTGCTTTTACGATGCGCCAACACACTGCATTACGTGACGAAGAATTTCTAAACGGCGATAAATCTGGCCGAAAAAGACAAATTGATAACAATAATTTCGCGATATCATTTTCAGTGCTGGGTATGGATGTCAATAGTAGTTAAATATTATGTCGTTAGACTATAAAAGTCGAATGCAGTACATCACGGAGATAAACTTTTTGCGATCTTCTTTCACACTTCTGTTGACCCCAACAATAACTAAAAGTAACAGCTAGCAGTCCCGGTAACAATCGCTCACAATGAGCAATTGGTGAAGTATTCGCCTTCCCATGTGGAAGTCCGGTTCTTAAATCATTATCATGTTCCCACTTTTTGATTTACCAGGGGTTTTACCAAAAAGTGGTAACATGATAATTATCGTGTTCCCACTTTTTGGTAAAACCCCTGGTAAAACAAAAAGAAGGAGCATGATATCATAACAAGGTCATCGTCATACCCAAGACATTCTTACTACTGTTGTGACTGTATGCCCTTTTTACAAGCGCTTGGCACCGAAAGAGAAAATCGCAATTTTCTCGGTCTGAAAGTCTGATATTGTGACAGTTATAAGTGTTACAGAAAGACTGTTGTCTAAAAACACGCCTGACAGTCAGCTTTGACCGTATTTTGAGATAGGCCAATGTCAAACAGCTATGATATTTATTGTTATAAAACCAACTATATTTATTGTTATTAAATCAGCTATGATATTTATTGGTATTAAATCAGCTATGATAATTATTGTTATAAAATCAGCTACATTTATTGTTATTAAATCAGCTATGATATTTATTGTTATAAAATCAGCTATATTTATTGTTATAAAATCACCAATGATATTTATTGTTATAAAATCAGCTATGATATTTATTGTTATAAAATCAGCTATGATATTTATTGTTATAAAATCACCAATGATATTTATTGTTATAAAATCAGCTATGATATTTATTGTTATAAAATCACCAATGATATTTATTGTTATAAAATCAGCTATGATATTTATTGTTATAAAATCACCAATGATATTTATTGTTATAAAATCATCAATGATATTTATTGTTATAAAATCAGCTATGATATTTATTGTTATAAAATTACTAATGATATTTATTGTTATAAAACCCCAATGATATTTATTGTTATAAAATCAGCTATGATATTTATTGTGATAAAATCACAATTGTGCATTATACCCAGATATAATCTTGGAAACATGGAAAATTGCACTTTTTTTAAATAGATTGTTAAATTTACATTTATTGTTGTTGATTCATTTTTGTAATGTTCTTTAGTCATCCTAAGTATTCGTATGAAGTCAGTCCTAAGTTCTTGGCGCTAAAGTTGCTGTTTTTGGATTCATACAACAGATTCAATTTGTAATGATAATTCTGGGTAAATAAAGCGTATTCGGGAAATCGCCTTCCTAGTTAAGGTATTCGTTGTGAACATATATATATATATATATCGTACATACCAGATATCTTAGTGTACAACGAATACCTTATATATATATATATATATATATATATATATATATATATATTAATATATATATATATATATATATATATATATATATATATATATATTCAGTTAAACTTTCTTTTCAAAGACCGTCTTAATGGTAAAGTATTTTTTTTAAGTTTCCCTCGCTCTTTTTTTTTCTTCTCGACAAAAAGGAGAGTTTGAATGCCCCTTCTCAATCTGGATCCCCCAATAAACTTTACTAGGCCTGTAACACAATTGCATCACCCTGACATGTAAAGATTGGGAATTAAAATAAAACATAAACATAAAAGATTTTTTTAAAGAAATGAGAGATATGCGCTGACATTTCATTGACACCCGACTACGGTAAAAATCGTTTGTACATACGTGTAAACTCAGTTGACAAGACGATACATTGTGTTACTATATACATGTATACGTGTTTGGCTTGTGATCTAGGTAAGTAGGGACTTACTACTTTGTCTAACTCCATGACTGTACAAAGCCTGACTACAACAATGATATATAGATATAAAAATTGATGGGCGTTTCCGCCTTTGTCAAATATGGAAATCGATGAGTGAAATGAAAATGAGTAAAACACAAGTCAGTAAAAGTAATTAAGTACGCGAATGACATTTTACTTTATTTAGAGTCCCGATTTTTCATTCACACAGATACTCTTTATTTAAAGATGGTGTAGCAGAGATTTATAACTGAATGCTATAGATATATTTGGCCGAAATTCTGCCCCGATTTGAAGTTAGTTTTTTTTTACCAAAAAAGTAATTTAAAATCGGAGGTGAGGGATTTCGGCCTGTAGATACACGTATGCCATGCATGTATTTCCTTAACGATGGATGTCACACCAATCTAGGCACTAGACTAACTGAGTGTGTAGTTCATTGGAAAGATCATACCTACTGTCGCTTTTGATATAGACCCAGAGTGCTGGTTTGAGGCATCGCTAAATATCTTCGAGTCGGTTCGTATCTTACCTTGTAGAGATCCCAACATTAAACGCAAAGCGAAAACTCTGATGACCTGTACCAAACTCTTACAGTGGTATAGATGTTACATTAAACGTTAGTATCAAGTTTACTGCAAAATGTCAATTTTCTTTAAGTTATTTTCATGCAACGTAGATAAACTTGAACCTGTTTGTATTTACATGTAGCGCCAGAAAGCCAGTCCTGACCGGGCCAGATTGGTATGGGGCGCCAATTATTTTCTGATATAAAAAAAAATATGTAGTTTTATTTGATATAAAAAATAGAATTTCTGATATCAAATAATGACTTTTTGATATAAAAATAACCTCCATTTTCTGATATCAAGAATTCGATTTTTTGATATCACAAAATATGAATTTCTGATAGAAAATGTGATTTTTTATATCAGACAATACCCCAAAAGAACCTAAATAAATTATCCCTGTCAGGACCGGGGTGAATTCTCATATAAGTTTTATGTGTATTTAAAAAACATGGTTATAGTTACAGATTGTTTTTAATTTTAGACGAAATAATTAAATAAGCTAAGCCCATCTTGAATGTTAGCGGCCTAGGCCTAACCAAAAGTTTCAACCAAACGGGCACCTTACATGACGGACGGAACCAAGGGATGACCAGCTGCTGGGCAAGGCATATTGAACACAATCGATGGTCCGCAGTAAAAAAGGGCATAATAAAATGCGGCCTAGTATCTGGCGGGAAATCTTAGGGAGCAGTAATTGTTGTAGGATAAAATTCTGATAGGAAATGAAGACAATTTCTGATATCAAAAAATCGAATTTCTGATATGAAAAACTCGAATCACTGATATCAAAACATCGATTTTCTGATATCAAAAATTAAAAATGATTACTTTATATCAGAAATTCATTTTCTGATGTCAAAAATTCGAATTTGTGATGATTTTCTGATAAAAAAATGATTTTCTGATATCAAAGAATCGAATTTCAGATATCAAAAATTCATTTCTTGATATAAAAATTCGAATATCTGATATCAAAAATTCGTTTTGATTTTCTGATATCAGAAATTCGATTGTTTGATATAAAAAAATTAGTTTTTGATATCAGGAAATAGAGAATAAATACGAAAACGGGTTGGTTACCTTTACATAGCAAGTGACTATTTCTTCCAAAAAACGCTCATTTTCATTATAAGTGATGTCATCTTTAGGGTAAGTTTTAAAACCAAGACCTCGTGACACAGCATGATAAGAATTAATTCATATGCTTAAGTTTAAGAACTCCAACTATGTCTCTTGATATCAACATAAAAGTGAAAAATTCGTCGTAAGGCCTTAAATAACATTTGTAAGGCGTAAACAAAATTGGAACTACTGTAAATCCGGAACTTTTCGCTGGACTTTATTTTCGCAATACATGAGTTCTAAATTTATTCGTGAGATTATATTTGCGCTATTTCGAATGTCCATTTCGTCATATTATAATCATATTTCATTTCGCGATAATTTAATTTTAGTGAACGAAAGCTCCCGCGAAATAATGCGTACATAAAAGTCTCGCGAATAAAACCGGATTTACGGCAACATAGTTTTGCATCATCATTCAACATTTTTACCGTGCAAATGAAAAGCCCAAGTTATAAAACTCTAGAGTCAGTGTATCCGTCTTGATACATGTCCGTAGATGAATGCCGAAGTATTTACGAATTAAAATAAATTAATCCGTCAGTGTAAAAGTTTTATAGAAGTGTGACATATGAATTTACGATAACATTACCGCTAAGCTTCATAATTTATATACTGTTTTCGTTTTTCGTAAATATGTGCGATTTTACAAGATGTGGATTAAAACAGTCCTTCTACGTCATTCTGTATGAAAATTTATTTAATGGACATTTTAGTGAAAATACGCGCAAAGATAATAAACATGAATTATATGTGTCACTTTAATTTCTACCTGTTGGCGTGAAGGTAAAACGAAACGCTTTACTACGTGTGAATTCTGAATTACATTAAATCATGATTATAGCAGGCCGACTATTCTATTGAGATTTGGAATTAGTGAATCAAGAAATGATATAAAATGCAGAAAAAACTTACCTCTCTCTTACGGGTCCTCTAATGTGGTCGTATTTACGATGGACAAACCATAAATAAACAACACACATGAACACTACACCAAGAAGAAGACTGGTAAATACTTGGAGTATAAACATTATCACATTGTAGTCCGGAATGACCAGCGCGTATAATTTTGATAAATACATAACTTCAGCCCGTCCGAGTTTACAACCAAATTTTACTTTCTCTGTAACAGTTCACAGTATTTTATAGTACGGTATGTTTGTAATAGAGTATCACATGATCGCAAAACTGCTTATTCATAAAATAAGATAATACCCCTGACGGAAGAATGATACGCTTCTAAGATAGTTGAGCCGACGAAACCCCATTACGTTTTGTTAAAAATTGCCATTCAAATGTGAAATCTATTTATGGATTGCTCGGATATCAGCTGAAGTATACATAATTAAGTACATCTGCACCTAATAACCCCGCCAACTCGGAAAAGTAGGTTTAGTATTGACAGACTTACAGATATAGTGGCTTTGTTCCAGCTGAGGGCTAGGTGAATGGAACGTGGTGCCAAGACCTCAAAGAATGAAACAATAGGCAAACAGTGCCTGGAATGAATACATTAGGTTCGTCCTTCCGTGTAATTGAAAAAGAAAATAAACACAGAGTTCTATTGACAAATTTATACTGTTTCAGTTTGACAAATGAATGAGATAATACCGATGCGAGCTAAGTTCTTCGTGATGTGATTTAAAACTATCTGGTTGTGTATTCAACTTCTTAAAATTAGAAAAAATACTTTATTAAGGTTGTTCATTGGTATTCAAATGTACCTCGCAATTTTATTACGAATGTTCTTACCTGGAGAAACAAAATTATAAAGTCCCGTTACTGAAATCATAAGGTTAAATTGTTTTATGCCAGATTCAACTCCCAAATTTTTAGTGATACGGAGCGACTTTTAAAATGAAGTAGGAGATACATGTACTAGGATAACGATAATGAATTTTAACAGCACAGTTGATAGAAATATAATATATTGAAACAGCACAGTTGATAGAAATATAATATATTGAAACAGCACAGTTGATAGAAATATAATATATTGAAACAGCACAGTTG
Organism: Atrina japonica; assembly: GCA_030159075.1. Classification (NCBI taxonomy): domain Eukaryota; kingdom Metazoa; phylum Mollusca; class Bivalvia; order Pterioida; family Pinnidae; genus Atrina; species Atrina japonica. The sequence continues at coordinate 2,697,732 of BROG01000012.1, read as the reverse complement.
ATAGAAATATAATCTATTGAAACAGCACAGTTGATAGAAATATAATATATTGAAACAGCACAGTTGATAGAAATATAATCTATTGAAACAGCACAGTTAATCGAAATATTATCTATTGAAACAGCACTGTTGATAGAAATATAATATATTGAAGCAGCACAGTTGATAGAACTATATTGTACTGAATCAACACAGTTAATCGAAATATTATCTATTGAAACAGCACTGTTGATAGAAATATAATCACTTGAAACAGCACATTTGATAGAACTATAATCAATTGAAACAGCACAGTTGATAGAAATATAATCTATTGAAACAGCACAGTTAATAGAAATATAATCTATTGAAACAGCACAGTTAATAGAAATATAATATATTGAAACAGCACAGTTGATAGAACTATATTGTACTGAATCAACACAGTTGATAGAAATATAATAAATTGAAACAGCTCAGCTATTTGAAATATAATCATTTGAAACAGCACAGTTGATAGAACTCTATATTGAAACAGCACAGTTGATAGAAATATAATAAATTGAACAGCACAGTTGATTGAAATATAATCAATAGAAACAGCACATTTGATAGAACTATAATTAACTGAAACAGCACAGTTGGTTGATAGAAATATATTCAATTGAAACAGCACATTTGTGTATAATACATAATATATACCGCATAGTTGATAGAAATCTATTAAATGAAAGAATGCAATACATAGAAACCGCATGGTTGATAGAAATCTATTGGATGAAACCGCATAGTTGATAGAAATCTATTGAATGAAACAGCATAGTTGATAGAATGTAATACATAGAAACCGCATAGTTGATAGAAATCTATTAAATGAAACAATGTAATACATAGAAACCGCATAGTTGATAGAAATCTATTGGATATTATAAACATAATTCTCAAGACGATATCGTTTCTGTCAATTAGACTTCATCAGTTGAGCTCCAATTTGGAAAGTATCATTATGTGTATTTTCTAAAGATAAAGTGGTATCATACAAGGCCAAATAATATCTCTAAAAGTACAGCCGAAATCCATCTAAGAGTAACCACTCAAAAAATGACCACCTTAGCTTTAGATAATTTTCGAATTTAAATAGTGTTAACAGTGCCAAATATTACTTTAGTATAAGATGAACAGCTGGTACCGAAATACCGATGAAACAGCATAGTTGATAGAATATGATAAGTAGAAACCGCATAGTAATTCACCTAACCTTTTGTTTTCTTGGGGTAGTTTCCTGCAATATGAAAGACCTCGGGCTAATACCTGGGCCAATACGAATTTAGCTAAGTATTAACCCTACAATAATAATCTTGGAGAGTCTTTGTGAGTATTATGAATGATGTGAGGAATTCTAATTGCCATTCAAAAATTGGTAACCTAAATGAAAATATTGGACCACTTATCTATGCGTTGTCAAAACCAATGTCAACCAAAAACACCTCACTAATCAGACCACTATAAGTCAGTCAGTTAGGTGGTCTTAATACCAAGGTTCCACTGTAACACCTTACTAATCAGACCACTATGAGTCTGTCACTTAACAGTGAGGTCCCAGTGTATTTTTTTTTAATATCTGTACAAATAGTTATACGCGTGTTTTTAGTAGGAAGCGTTAGTACATGACCCCTATGTTAAACATATATGTATTGACATTGTGCAGTTAAAACCACAGTAGGTTGTAGGAGTTTCCGCTTTTTCTGAGAAAATCGTTTGCACATCTTCGCTAATACGGAACCTGTACTGTATCATTGTCGATTTTCTACACCTAATAACACATATACATATTGGTAAATCGAATATCTAGTAATGGTCAGAATACGTTTGTTAACTAATTCTTGTATTTAAAAATGTTTATATAAGTATTTGGATTACCAACATATCGGTTACCAAGTAATTATACGAGTATGTCGGTTAACAAATAATCATACGAGTAGGTTAGTTAACAAGTAATTATAGGAGTACACAGGTTCACAAGTAATTATACGAGTATGTCGGTTAACAGATACTTAAAGGGTTATATAGGTAAACCAGTAATAATACAAGTATATCGGTCAACAAGTATATTGTAATTATACGAGTACATGTATTCGGTTAACAAGTAGTTATACGAGTATATAGGTTAACAAGTAATTATACGAGAATGTCGGTTAAAAAATACTTAAAGGGTTATATAAGTAAACCAGTAATAATACAAGTATATCGGTTAACAAGTATATTGTAATTATACGAGTACATGTATTCGGTTAACAAGTAATTATACGAGTATATAGGTTAACAAGTAACCATACGAGTATATCGGTTAACAAGTGATTATACGAGTATATCGGTTAACAAATACTTATAGGAGTATATAGGTAAACCAGTAATAATACAAGTATATCGGTTAACAAGTATATTGTAATTATACGAGTACGAGTATGTCGGTTAACTAGAAATTATATGAGTATACCGGTTCACCAGTAATTATAAGAGAAAGCCGTTTAACAAGTAATTATACGAGTATATCGGTTAACAAGTAATTCTAAGAGTACATCGGTTCACAAGTAATTATACGAGAATGTCGGTTAGCAAGTAATTATTCGAGTACATCGGTTCACAAGTAATTATACGAGAATTTCCGTTAACAAGTAATTATATGAGTACATCGGTTCACAAGTAATTATACGAGAATTTCCGTTAACAAGTAATTACATGAGTACATCGGTTCACAAGTAATTATACGAGAATTTCCGTTAACAAGTAATTATATGAGTGTATCGGTTAACAGACTATCACTGTGTCGAGAAAAAAATGGGTGACAAAAAGAGATAATCCAGAAATACAATGCGGAATGTGGTCAACTGAAAGTGCCATGGCGAAATGAAAATAGGGGACAATACAACAAACAAAACTAACAAAATAAATAAAAACTACAACAGTCAATCCACGGGACTTCAGTAGTGAGAGAAATCTGTTGTCGGACATGTGCAAGTAGGTCAACTTGAATTCATTGGACAAAAATCTAAAAATTGATTTCTGTGCTAGGTTTATATATCGCTGGTCAAATTTATTATTCACTTGTATTCTGACAGCGTAACCGGATTATCAAAAATTTCCGTGGGGATACCTAATGCAGGTATATAAAAATGTATGTAGTGCTAGGATTAAGGCATTCTGATCAAGAATCGGAAAGGACTTTATTGCTAACCTGAGGTCCCGTCAACCTACCTGCTAGTCCAATAACAGCTTTGAATTTCAAAATCTTGGTAAATTAATCAATTAATTAAAACTCTAGATACTTGAGGATTAGATAGCAATAAGTATTTTTTTTTTAATTTTCATTTATCATTATCATTCAAGATATTATTCACTGATGTAACTTTACTTATTTTTCATAGAAATAAAATATTTTTGAAAAATTAAGTATAATTACACCAACTGCATTAACTAATATTGAAAATGATAATAAAGTAATATTTTAATGTGCATTCCTTTACCCAAGAACCAGTATTAATAACTATGTTAAGCCTCCCTGGGCTCCCCGGGTTTAGTTGAACGATACACTGAAAACCACGATATTCCTTGTCTCTAGAAACTGTGGGTTCGAAATGCGCTGTTAGACATCTTGAATTATCATCTGAGATGGGATGCAACTAAAAACCCTTTTAAACCTACAGGCAGCAAGGGCGAAGGACAAGGGGGGCAGCGAGGGCACGTGACCCCCCCAATTTTGAAACTGGGGAGACACAAGTATATTTGTACCACCAAACTTACCATCATTTCGGTAAAGAAATTTCCGTTTTCTTTTCATCATCTTGATGTATTTGCAAACTTGGCAAATTTTGCATTGTATCAAAATGTAAGTTATATTTTGCCAATTATTTACAAATAACATGTATGTAGGCGTATGTACCGGGGCGGTCAGGGGGGTGCTCCCTCCCGACACTTTCTCACATACCGATTTTTTGTACATTATGTTGATAATGTACAAAAAGTTGGTATGTCAGAAAGTGTGGGTAGGAACCCAGAAAAAAGCTTCCCAGAACTTTTAAAAATCAAAATTTTCTGGATTCCCTCATCATGCTCATGCATTTGTGTTTATTTTTTATAAATGATACGCATGCCAATTTAATGCAATATTTGGCCGGAATAAAAACTGAATATTTCTGGGAAGCATACCCTGAACCACGGGGAAATGGCGATTTTTGTGTCTGGAAGCTAGAGGATACCTCATCGAGCTTCCAAATTAATCTATCAGCGATATTTTTAACGATAAAGAGATCATAATCCAATGTATGGAGGATACTAAGCCAAAATCCTGTCCCGATTTTTGTAAAATATTTTGCTGATCAAACCTTCTTTTGAGAAGGATAATCAAAGTGCTTTATCAGCGGATAGTTATGCGTATTGTCGCGTCTAGATGCAGAAAAAAGGGATTCCAAATTTAAAAAAAAACTCTGAAAAGATGCGTAAAACCCTACCCCTGATGAAATATTGCCTCATCAATCTAACACTTTCAAATATGTGCAGTGATGAGTGCCGCCTAAAGTTGAAAAAATAGGTGTAAAACCTTTTATTTTTCTATAGAAAGTCCAATTAAGTTTAACTTTTAATTTTTAAAGTATAAACAAGTTCAATTAAAGTCAGCGGCCTAAAACCTAACCCCTTTTAATACCACCTTTTGATTTACTTCGTACACCACTGCATAAAGAACGCACCATTTTCACGTGCATGACGTCTTGTCCACCCAAAAAGTAACGCCCCCTCTTAAAAATTCCTGGGTCCGCCCCTGTAATCCATTCTCAATATTTGGAACGGATGCCCCCCCCCCCTTTCCGGATCCAGCTACGCCACTGGACCATAATGTGCAACAGAAAGAAGCATACCAGTGAGATACTGGGGTGAACGGGTTAAACAGGGTATACCATGAGTGCATTAGATCATGATGTATAGATTGATATGAATTAATTACAACAAAATGTACTTCAATCAGAGTAATTTAAAGTCACAAACAATCCAGGGCTACTTCATATTCAAACGAGCGCATCTTCACCATTAGCTGTTATCAGCTTAGATGCTCACTCTCGTCAACAATTAAATAAATTATTCAAAGAAATATACGGCGATTATGATAATTTATAAACTCTGAATCTCCATCGCCGGGAAGGCTGTGGAACATGCTGAAATATTCCGAGTTATCTAATATCTAAACTGAAAATCTAAACTGTCGCATACTACACAGGCTCCACTAAATTAAAGATACAATCACCAAATTCCTAGATCCGCAAAGCTTCGACACTCGAGGTTGGCTATGATATAAGTGGGCCTAGATGATAAATCATTATTTTATTCTTAATGGAGAGTCTGAAACCAATTCCCTGATGTAACACCAACACCTGTTACCAGTGTCGCCCTCGTGCACGTGCCAAAATGAAATTTAATTTGTCATAAAATCCTCAGTTTAACATAACTTCGTGTTATTGCTTTCCTAGTATACTCGCTGACCTGAAAGTCGATACATATCTAAACTCTCAGAAACTGCAGAGTAAATATTTGGGAATGCGACTGTATGATATAAATAGATAATAGAAACGATCAATGAATTGGGAAGTCCTAGGTTGCACGGTGTGAATATATTTACACAAGAAAGCCAATGCGATCAGTTCAACCAAATATACATTTAGTTTACATGCATGTCCTCGTTATTGGAACATATACACTTAACTTTTACCTGTAAGTGTCATTCCGTGCGTTCAGATACAACGGTGTATATTTGATCGGTTGAGATGGAGACTGAAGAACAAACGGACACAAGAACAAGGATAATTTATACATTGGGGGAACCCGTCCAACTCGAATACTGAGTGCATTTGTCAAACAAATAGGGGTCACAATTCTGACATACCGTTGTGTCAAGAATTCAAAGTACTGATACGAGGTGGCGAGTATGTGGTACAGTTTTGGTAATGCAATGTCTGTCTCAAGTATGTGTAACATGTTCTGGCATACACACAAAAGCATGTGTACACACGCACAGTGGTTAGAGCATCTAGTCAGCGCGAGTTCGAACCCCACTGGGAGCTAAGCTGATTTTGTGAGAAAGTTTGCCAGTTTACTCGCAGAAGGTCGGTGGTCTCTTCCCGGGTACATTATAACCGGATACAGTACGCATGTCAACCATTAAAAAATGGCTGCCACCATATAACAGAAAACTTGAGTGTATTGTAAACACCATTTAAACAATTAAAAGAAAAAACCAAAATAATCCGTCGTATTCTCACATGGACTGTATTTTAGATCGCATGGATAAAATATAAAACAAACCGGAAAACCGCCATTTTCCAAGCTGAATTTGCAAACTAACAGGGGTAAAGCTCGTATCAGATCTCAGTATATTGTTGGTAGAATATTATATTCTGACCCGATTTTAAGTTACTTTGGGGTAAAACATTACAAAAAGTAAAAATAATCGGGTCAGAATTTCGGCCTACGTGTATTGAAGCTGTCTTTCGTGGTCCGATGACAAATGGCAGGCCCTTTTCAATAGATTCCAAGGGGTCGAAATTCGGCCTCATTCCCAATGCAAAATACATGTGTTTTTCCCAATTTGATAAAAAAAATTATCAATTAGTGCACAGACTGTGGCCGTAATAAAAAATAGATTACTTCTGGGGGAAATACATTGAAAAAGAGAAACAATTGCATGTACATTTACATGTGTGTTGACTATTTTTGCCAATTTGTGTTTTAGCAGAAAAGAGCCTAAAAGGACTGATTCACTATTTTCAAGAGAATTGAAGCCATTTTGAACTGGAAACTGCTTTGGTCACGACAGGCCGTGTCTCTACGGGTGGTCTGTGAACATGTTTCTCATTTTTCGAGATCGTAGGCCGTAGCACATACGGTGACTGTTGGACATGCACAACTTACGGTGTACTAGTAATTGCTTTTGGATTGTTCTCGAGCTCTACAAGCAGGCACGCCAACCACAGTTACCACAAGAACCAAAATCGCTCTAACAAGTACGGCCGATTGTGACGGAGGCTTAGTTAGACAAGAATGACTACGTCATCTTGCAAAATCACGTTCCGACTTAGGCCTATTGCACGTTGTTTATTATCAATAACCATAATTCAAAGACGTAACACGTAAGCCTACAGTCGAAATGAAACATTGTGACTAAAGCGATTCTATGGATTGTCCAGTAACATAATGTTGTTCAATGGGCAATGACAAAATGGAATTAATTCCTTAAATAACACATTGTATCTCTATATATAAAACATCTCAGATACCAAAGTATAAATCTTCAGGGTGTCAAGGACACAGATACAAATCCGGCAAAAATGGACAAACACAGACCTCTGGAAACCAAGAGGTGGGGTCAGGTGCCACGGAGGAGTAAGCATCCCCCGTCGACCGGTCACACTTGCCGTGAGTCCACATTAAAGTCCAAATGAAATACGCCAACGAAAGGCAACTCAACATTTCACCCAGTGAAACAGAGTAATCACAAAAAAGACCGTAAAATTTGCGGAGCGTCGACATCAAACGCGGTTTATATATCCCTGTGTCAATTATTTGTCAGTGAGGAGTTTACATCTGTATATGAAATGTTCATATGTTGAACACGCCCTGGCATGTCGGATCATTTGTGAAATATAAACTCCGTATGCGGGTGACTGTGTGATATTACTAGTTAAATGTGGAAAATTTACGATGGGAAAGCCAAACTCGTCGTATAGCTTAGTTGCCAATTCCCCGTCTGTGTCTATAGTAGGTAAAACGTCTAAGTATGAAGCGTGTGTGCTGGAATCTGTTGTATCTTTAATTTCTAGTATATAGTAAATAAGTGCTAATGAACTTAAAGTATCAACAGCCCAAGTACAGTATAAAAAGTTTGCGCTTAGCCTTGTCAACCTGTGATTTAGCATTTTTAACACCAGATAACAATCGTACATATATGTCAGGTCACTGGGTAAACTGTTTTGTGTATAACAAATTGATGTTATGCCCTATACTGGGGTAAAGACAGTCTCGGTGCAGTAAACGAATGATATATAGATATCGTCAGATTAGACACATACCTCCAGATATACACCTACAATCAGATATACGCCTACATCCAGATAAATACCTACAGTCAGATATTCACATACAGTCAGATATTCACATACTGTCAGATTATACACATACAGTCAGATATACACATATAGTTAGATATACACCTACAGTCAGATATATACCTACAGTTAGAAATTCATATACCTCAGATATGCACATATCGTGAGATATACAAATACCATTAGATATACACCTACAGTCAGATATTCACATACCGTCAGATATACACCTACAGTCAGATATTCACATAGTGAGATATACACCTACATTCAGATATACACCTTCAGTCAGATACTCACATGCCGCCAGATATTCACATACCGTCAGATTATACACATACCGTCAGATATACACCTACAGTCAGATTATACACATACCGTCAGATATACACTTACAGTCAGATATTCACATAGTCAGATATACAAATCCCATTAGATATACACCTACAGTCAGGTATTCACATACCGTCAGATATACACCTACAGTCAGATATACACATATCATCAGATATACAATTACCACTAGATATACACCTATAGTCAGATATTCACATTCCGTCAGATATTCACATTCCGTCAGATATACACATAGACAGATATACACCTACACTCAGATATACACATACCGTCAGATAAACACATATCGTCAGATATACAAATACCATTAGATATACACCTACAGTCAGATATTCACATACCGTTAGATATACACTTACAGTCAGATATATACCTACAGTCAGATATACAATATCGTCAGATATACGAATGACATTAGATATACACTTACAATTCACATTCCGTCAGATTATACACATACCGTCAGATTATACACATACCGCCAGATATACACATACCGTCAGATATACAAATGACATTAGATATGCACTTACAGTCAGACATTCACATTCCGTCAGATTATACACATACCGTCAGATTATACACATACCGTCAGATATACACTTACTGTCAAATATCCACATACCCTCAGATATACAAATACCATTAGATAAACACCTAAAGTCAGATATTCACATACCGTCAAATATACAGACAAATATCATTAGATATACGCATATCGTCATATATACACATACCATTAGATATACACCTACAGTCAGATATCCACATTCCGTCAGATATACAAATACCATTAGATATACACTGCCAATACACTAGAGATAACAATCTCGAGAAATATTTGGTGTCACTAGGTGAACATTTTATGCTACTTATCATTCTAAACCGATCTGAAAGCGGATACGTTCGGAGTACATACATCACGCATTAACTTTTTCTCATTTAATTATTATGTCTAGTGCAGATAATTCCATTAAACTTTATTCCGCGAAAATGCAGTGCACTTAAACGATATCGACAGGCATTAGTTAAAATTATTTATTGGTGTACATTTTACAGTAACAAGGTGCAAACCTACTAGAGGACAAACCTGTTGTACCTGCTTAAAAGCCGCACAAGAGATAAGACTCAATGTCTCCATTGCATGCATGTGGTATTGCACATGCGCTGGTTACCCAGTCGGAGTATTTAGATACTTATATGGATACAATGTATTGGGAATTCTTATCATTCTTACTTACAATGTACACGAATAGCGCTAACGACCACAGACAGCAGTAACTTTATTGCTGAACACGGGCAAATCCAATAATTGTTTAGCAGTACGGTGGCAGACAATTGTTTATAGTAAGTGAGAGTAAAATGGTCCTAATGTACTCGGGAGTCGGCCTTGCTCAGTTGGTAGCTCGCTTGACTCTTGATCGTGAGGTCGTGAGTTCGAGTCCAGTCGGTTTTCTTGTCCTTCGGTTGAGACAGTAAAAACCGAGGTCCCGTGTCACAATAGGTGCCGACACGTTAAAGAATCCTCACTGCTCAATGACCGTAAATGCCGAACATACGCCAAAATTTGAAGTCCTATTGTGACATCTCCATATGAGTGAAAGATTCTTGAGTGGGGCGTTAAACAACAATAAACAAACAAACAAAAATGTACTCTGGATAACTCGACTGGTTCTCCGCAGATAAAATGGCAAACTATCCCACATAATTAGTTACCTAACGGAACTCAAATCCGCCTGACCAGATCAGAGGCATGGCGTGGTACAAAGCGTTAGGGTCTAACAAACTTGTAGCTCTAAAGTCCAAAGATGAATGAAACTTTATACGATTGTTTGTTGTGGACAAGGAAATCTTAAAACCAGAGGAAAAAAACAGGACTTTGCCAGGTTCTGGATTGCCATGTTCTTTCGGGTTTTCCATGGTCGAGTGGTTTATAAATAGAGCATCGTGCTTTAAACTATGAAGTCAGCGCAGATTCTATTCAAATTCATGCCTGAGGGTTTTAAGATTTCCCCGTTCACAACCAAAATCATGTTTGATCTTTTTGTCCCACACTTCCAGTCTTTACAACAGGACAAAGGGCAATAAAACCTAGTTATTGATACTCTCAAGTCACAGACAGTGCGTCTGTGACGTCATAGTGCGTGTGAGTTGTCTTTCCCTAGTGGAAGACAGAGTTATCTTTTCACGGGTAATTATTGTCTTTTACGGGCAAGCGTGAGAGCATTTTTTTAAAAATCACTTTCAATAAACAAGAATTTGAGATGGTTAGACATTGTAGTATTTTATTGTCGTGAATGTTAAGCAGATTACAGTTATTGTCCACTATTTTTATAGTTACGCGTAATCGACAATGTGACGTCAATTGACGTCCCACGTGTTTGGCTGCATGCCACTGATTTCAGGTGTAGTGAGATTTTTATCTCATTTGAAATCTGACTTTATTCAGTATTGATGTAGAATTTATACTTATTTATAAGGAATACTGACGCTCTCATTAGCAAAATATGTTAGAAGTTCAACGTCCGGAAATATGCAAGGCGTAACCGATAAATTCAGGCGTTGTATAGCAAAGAAGTTCTCGACAATAAATTTATTTTCATAGAGATAGAAAACATACTTTAGTCAATATTATGTAACAGTATATTAGGCTAGATATTATGTGAAATTTATTATAATCTTAATTCTGCTGTCTAAAATGTCCGTGATCGAGTGGTTAGATCATCACATTCCGAATCAGCCTTTTCCGGGTGTCGTATGTTTTATGTTTAACAACAACTGGAATAGCATTATTTATTTATTTTTTTCGATGGAAAAACTAAACATCGGAAATAAGATTTAGATCAACAGATATAGAAATCAGTTTGATTTTACTTTTTCAATACACAAAAAGCTACTGACACGGGCCTTAACATTCGTTCGATGTGAAGAAAACTATTTTAATTGCTATTGTCGATTTTTAAGTGGTAGAGTGCGATTTAACTATTTCCAGACCCCGCATTCCATCAGGAGCAGTAGGCAATGGATTATGAAAGAGCGTGTCGGGTCGCGGGCAAAGCCTCTCGGGCATACAATTGCTCTTTTTGTCGGAATGTTTCAAGTGATCTTTTAGATCATTTTACCTTTAACAAAAACTCAAAACACACAAATTCGGAATCCGGTTAGAGCCATTCGCGTTTTCGCTTTGTCGACTTGCCTCCATGTATAGTCGACAATGCAAAAACGCGACAACACGACGGCGAAAACGCGACAATAGGAAAACGCGATGGCGATGTCAATAACGCGAAATAAATTTCGTATTATCGCCATCGCATTTTCGTATTGTCGACTTTCTGACTACGTATGCATACGATCAACCGATGGCGATAATGCAAATTCTGTTTCACGTTATCGCCATCACATTGTCGCATCGTATTGTCGCGTTTTCGCCGTCGTGTTGTTGCCGATACATGGAGGTAAGTCGAGAAAGCAAAAACGCGAATGGCCCTAATCGAATTCCATATTTTGCTGATAAGTGAAGCGTTAATTCCTTGGTTCACTGATACAAGTTGGTTTATCAAGTGCTAACACTGGTACTTTTTCGCTATCAAAATAGAAATGCGTACATGTAGTTTGATTTTCTGCAATACTTTCTTCATATCCGCCTCTAGTAGTTGTAAAATTATATATTTCGTTCATAAAATTCAGATGATCGAGTCAAGACCTACTTAAATCCTTTTCGACGTCGAAGATATAATTGTAGGAGTTCCAGTACAAAATGAGCGAATATCAAATTAAGGAGTCAGGGAGAAACGGAATAAACAACTGTTAACAACACACATAGTAGCCGATGATATTTTGTTGTTGTATTGTTGTTTAACGTCCCTCTCAAGAATCTTTCACTACAAAATGCCGGTGAAGGGCTTCAAGTTTTTGGCCTATGCTCGACACTTACGGCCATTGAGCAGTGAGGGTTCTTTAACGTACCGACACCTACTGTTTCACCGAAGAAATTGTAGGCCGTAATGGCGTATTCCGTGAAGCCCCTGTCAGTTTTTGCCGACGTATGTAAAACAAATATTAATCGTATGAAAAATTTATCAAATATTCATAAAGCGTTGGCATAGGTCGTACTGTCGCTGTAATTTAGGATATGATGGAAATTTACAAGCAATATATAGAAAAGTGTGTAACGATCGTATAACGTACCTAAAACGTACCTACAACTTCCTCCTGCGTATGCGGAACGTATGACTCATACGCTGACAGACGTTGGAAAGTTTTGTCCATGCACAGAAGTTTTCGACGATCCTGGCGTACTTCAACTTACGTCAGCGTAAACCGGCGTGTTGTTAACTTAGGCAAAACGTACTTACAATTTATCCAACTTATGCCAGCGTTTAACCATATCTTTCATACATCGGTATACGCTGGCTAAATGTCCATGTGTGACAGCGGCTTAAGCACTGATCAAGGTTCGCAATTTCCATGATCAACGAACCTACTCGCTCAACCCCTTATGTCAACAAGGGTGAATTTATCGTCTGTAAACTGGTTCCGGTTTATAGATAGTTTGGTAAACCTTTTACTCTTTGCACTAAACTGGTTTGTAACTAGTTTCGGTTTTCTCTAGTCATCGGTTATCATGCTACTTATTTCGTCCAACACCACTCTGATTCTACACATTAAAACTCTGAAGTTGTTATTAAAAAGATGGTGGAATTTCTAATAGACAATATATTTGTAATGTTTGGAGATCAGGACTTTCAGCAAACTGTCGGTATTTCCATGGGAACCAGTTGTGCTCTTATTGGCTGACTTGTTCCTTTATTCATACGAAGTACACTTCATTCAGAAAATTCTGAATCAAAAGAAAAAAAGCTAGCTGTGGCCTTTAATTTGACAATTAGATATATCGACGACATTTTGTCAATTAATAATGGCAATTTGCATACATATGTCAATGCGATATATCTCAATATAAGACACAGCAGAATCAAGCACATTCCTTCTATTTAGACATTTTATTTACTATAGACTCGGATAGGAAATTATCCGATATGTCAGGGCGTGTTCAACATAAGGACATTTCATATACAGAGGTTAAACTATTTACTGACAAGTTATTGATACAGGGATATCGAAAATCGCGTTTGATGTTAACTTTCCGCAATTTTATGGTTGGTTTAATAACCTCGCGCTCCAATAATCCTCCTTTGGATTTTTTGTCAATTTATACACCTTGGTTATATGACGCAGAAAATATCATTGTTTTATACCATTGTTTCATTTTTGCTGTTGTTAATCTATTGAAAAATGGAAACGTTTCCTTATTGATTTGTATATCCATTGTCAACCAATTGTTAATCCTGACAGTGTGCTGATACCATAAGTATTTAAATTATTCTGCTTAGTAAAACAAGTGCAAATAACAACGTTAAACACTTTCTCTGTTTCCCATTTGAACGCATAGGAAGTTTACCTTTACATACATGAGTAAATTTACATAACATGCAAATTTACTCAGGAGTTAAAAAATGTCCTCATGAACTGTAACAATTTAAAGAAAGACAACTCGTGGTTGTTTTGTTGTTTAACGTCCCACTCAAGAATCTTTTACTCATATGGAGACGTAAGCAATGCCGGTGAAGGGCTCCAAAGTTTAGCCTATGCTAGGCACTTAAGGCCATTGAGCAGTGAGCGTTCTTTAACGTACCGATACCTACTGTGACACGGGACCTCGGTTTTTACTGTCTCATCCGAAAGATAGGAATCCGACCTGCCGTCGGCTGGACTCGAACTCACGACCTCACGCTCAAGAGTCGAGCGCGCTACTGACTGAAGATGGAATGCATTGTGTCGCTCTTTGCCCTCAAAGTCACCAAATTAACTCAGTAGCCTACTCAAGCTCGACTAACTTTTCATGATTTTATGGTAAAACACACAAAATGTATGCTGCAAATGCATATGTTTATATATTTATTGCACACAGTTGTAAATAATGATGAAAATATTGCTCAGAAATAGTACACACAAATTTTGAGAATTTTTAGGGGACATACTCCGGACCCCGAAGAAATCTGTGATTTCATATCTGGAAGCTAGAAAGTTCCTCCCCGGACTTCCAAATTAGAAAATCCCATAATATAGTCTACCGTTGGAGTCGACCTTTATCAGCCGCTAAATTTCACGCTATTTTGAGGGGTTAATCAATCTATCAATATGTACTTTGAAAGAACAAAAGCTCCCTAATTTAGTGTCTGCAAGCTATAAAATGATACCTCAGGGCTTGTAAAAAAATTTAAAATCCACGAAAGCATACTCCAAAACCCATTACTATAGGGCCTGTGCTGAATCATTCACTGATTAATTTATCGATTTGATGTTTGATGCGGATAAACTGAGCAGAATTTCATATCTGTCTGGGGGCTTGATAGTGGCCTGTAAATTGTCAAAGATTTCGGGGAAGTTGAACTCATCCGATCTCACTTATGGAAGCGTATAACAGTATTATTACTTTGTTACTTAGGCCTACATAAGTCGTCTTGTCGAGATGTAATGTGTTCCCTCGCCTCTCTAAAAAACTGGATCCGCCAAAGTATCTCAGTATTGATGTGTAACACATATGAATCCACCAAAGCATTGATATGTAACACATAGGCAATTAAAATGATTTTGAATTATTGTCCGTGGAGTTAGCTTAACGAGTGGCGAAATACAGCCTCTGTTCAAGGGGAATAACTGGGCGGGCGTAAAGCAAGTACCTATTTTCAATTTCAGATTACCAAAAAGTGCATTACGGAAACATTTTATAGCGTAGTACGCAGAAATATTTAAAACAACAACGAGAGCGAATATACAATAAGAAGGGCACCGCTGATTTAACTGTTCACGACATGGTTTACTTTTGTTTGTTATATCGCTAAGGTACACAAACAAAGGTTTTTGGTGTCTATGGCAAAACGCTATGTTCATTCAATAGATAAATACTAATTAAAATATACATTGAATACACATTTGAATGAAAACTTTTGCCGTAAACCAAGAAAATGTCAGAAGAACAAGCTATAGATCCAAACAGGCCACTTATAGATGAACAGCAATTTACCGATATTTCGTCACCAGAACCCGACACAGAAGCCCAGGTAAGACAAATCAGTTTAAATGATATTGATGAAAAACAGTGCTATGAATATTAGTATTTACATATTATAACAAAATAACTACAAATAATCTCTCTGCAATGGTTCAGTGCTTGCCAAGTATACAAGTATGAACCAGCTTTGTATACATATAGAACAGATTAGAGATTTAGACTCGAGTAATTGTAAATGTGCCGTTTACGTCAATGACACACACACACACACACACCATATATATATATGTGTGTGTGTGTGCGCGCTACTTCTCATGTGTTTGCATGTTATTGGATTGTGTCTAATTGAAGTTTGGAGGACGTATTGTCTAAAATTGTTGATTTTACGTCTGCAATTGCTAACGTTCTAAAACATTTTAATGACATTCTATTATTGTTGTGTTTAGTTTCCAGAGCCAAAATTAAACTTAGGACAGTTTTTTCTTTCAGAATGGGATTTCCCCAATACATTGTCTCACTTTGAAAATATGCAATCGGTTTATTGTGACCCAATGCCTTTTTAGGGCTGCACCAGTACCGTTTATTAATTTGTAATATTCAAAGTATTTTAAAATTTGTAATTACAATATAGCCTAAATGTAACAGATGTGGTTTCTATATAGATCAACACACCACTAAAGGTTCATCATTTATTTTCTTTAATTTTTAGTTCATGGAATACTTAATTATAATGTACTTTAATTTAACCCTGTAATTAAATAAAACAATATATAAATACAATGTCTAGTAGTAATAAAGCTATATGTATACTGTGTTATTAATATCATTATTATGAAAAATGCTGTCATTATATTAATAAGGAATTATCTCCCCTTATTCTTCAATCCATTACAATGCCTATCACTATGAGTTATATGTATTTTATCATAAACATAAACATAATTTCATTTACTAAAATATATATTTACCAGAAAAACCAGTAAATTTTTACAAAAGTCCGGTGAAATCTATCTGATAACTGGTCCAATTGACCAGTAATTTTCCATTTCATTTCAATTGTGTACCTGTATATACAGACCAGTAAAGAATTTTCTTTGACCAGTGAAATTTCTTTATTCACTGGTCCAGTTGACCAGTAACAATTTTTTTATTTCAAAATGTCTATATTTTTATTTATATATATATATATATATATATATATATATATATATATATATATATATATATATATATATATATATATATATATATATATATATATATATAAAGAAAATATAACTTAAATGGTTACCTGTTTGTGGAACAAGGTGTAGTTAGTCTTTGATCAGTCTCGTATGTTTAAGGTTGTTGTCTTTTCCAAAAGTCAGAGAACAAAGTATAAAAGGAGGGGAAATAATCTAAAAGAACTATTGGTCATTTCACTCCATTTGACCAGTCACATGTATCCAAATAACCAAACAGGTGAAATGACCCTTGAGAATTACTATATAAAAGATTACTGATTAACAAAACCAATGTTGGATTTGATTTGATTTGATTTGATTTTTTGTTTTACGCCATACTCAACAATCATTCAGTCAAATGATGGCGTCCAGTTTTTATTGGTGGGGGAGAAACCCCGGTTACCTGGGTAAAGACCACCGACCTTCCGCAAGTAAACTGGCACACTTTCCCACATAGTTACCAATGTTAGATTTTTTTTATTTGATTTTTTGTTTTACGCCATACTCAACAATCTTTCAGTCATATAATGGCGTCCAGTTTTTATTGGTGGGGGAGAAACCCCAGGTTACCCGGGTAAAGACCACTGACCTTCCGCAAGTAAACTGGCAAACTTTCCAACATAATTACGAATGTTGGATATATAATATATAGAAGGGAAGGGAGAGAACTTTAGGCCAATATTGTTGTACAGGTGTATGTGTTAAAAGTATACTGTGTGCTGAGTCATTATATACAATGAGTTATTTCTATATGTTGATGAAGATGACGAAGAGGAATATGATGATTATGATGATGATTTAAATGAAAATTATTTCATTATTTACAATGACAAATGAAATCTAGTATTAAATTTTTATTCAAATATAAAATCATACACATTAATACATTTTTGTTTGTTTTTTTTGTTTTTTTGTTGTTTAACGTCCCACTCAAGAATATTTCACTCATATGAAGACATCACAAAATGGTAAAGGGCTTCAAATTTTGGCCTATTTATTCTCGGTACTTACGGCCATTGAGCAGGGAGGGTTCTTTAACATGCCGACACCTAATGTGACATGGGGCCTCCAGTTTTTACCCTATTACATAAAAATCACTTATCTATGCAAAGTCTTAATATTCATAATGTCCAGAAGACAATATACAAATCAGAACATTGGACAAACATGGACCTCTGGAAATCTAGAGGTGGGATCAGGTGCCATAGAGGAGTAAGTATCCACTGTTGACCGATCACACCCACTGCGAGTAAGGAATAAATACTTGTAACAATTGGTACAGATAACTCAAAAACTATTATCAAACTGTAACATTACATTTAGTGAAACATAATCAAATTTGCAACCAAGTTCATTATACCGACCGTAAAATTTGTGAAACGTTGACATCACATCATACTTGATTTTCGATATCCCTGCAATGATAACATTTTAGTAAGCAGCTTGCATCTGATATATCATATTTTGAACGTGTTCTGGCATACCTGATCATTTGCGAGATATACACACCATATGATTGCAGGACATTACAACTTTAATGGAAAGCGGTCATGGCCCCGCAGTAGGGTGCTCGATTTGCAACTGGAGGGTCGCAGGTTTGAGCCTCAGTGGAGGCAACTGGCTTTTCCTATCCTTCAGATGAGACAGTAAAAACTGAGGTCCTCTGTCACATTAGGTGTCGGCATGTAAAAGAACTCTTACTGCTCAATGGCCGAAAGTGCCGAGCAAAGGCCAAAATTTGAACCCTTCACCAGCATTTGTTTACATCTCAATGTAAGTGAAAGATTCTTGAGTGAGATTTTAAACAAGAATTTCTCTCTTAACTTTGTGTCTAAATATTGTGAATTAAATATGATAATGGTATGGTAATTATGTTGGCATTTGAGCATATGAGGTAGTGGATCCAGCATTTTTTTCAAAGTGGGGGTTCAGAACAACAACATAATTATACCATTTAAATTTGTATGTATAAAACGAGAATACAACGGATAATACTGCTTCAAGTCGATGATCTATGATGCTTAGTCATACCTAAGTTGAGGAATAGAACGAATGCGATAAAAAGATGTTTTGCTCGATTTTTAAAATTGGAACCAAAATGCAAACATCTCAAGTCGGGTCAAAGTTGGGCTACACTGGCTTCATGACTGTACAAAGTCAATGAATCAATACATCAAGATATAGTGATAAACTGAAATGAAATATACCTGTACTAACTAACACCTTGGAATCTATTACCTTGAATGTGACCTAGATCATAGTTAGGCCTAGGGTATGCATGATCTCGGGAGTTTATGTTTCTTTTCAATAAAATGTATGGGGGCTATTTCTCTATGGGTAGGGGGTGGGGGTGGGTATCTTTTCAATAAAATGTATGGGGGGCTATTTCTCTATGGCAGGGGGGGATATTTCATGGGACAAATACCAGAAATGTTGAATAAGTCATTTTTCTACAGATACCTGTGTAAGAGTTATCATGCTTCCACTTTTGGATTTACCAAAAAATGGGAACATGATAAATACATGATAATTTATCATGTTCCCACTTTTTGGTAAGGATCCTGGTAAATCAAAAAGTGGGAACATGATAGTTCTACCATTGAATACTGACCCAGGGCAGCTTTTCTAAGTCGGTTCAATAATTCATGTCACACCTGTCTCAGGTTTCAGCACAAAAGACAACACAAATTCATGTAGGAATCACAAAGGAAGTAGAAGTCTTAAATTCTCCAGAAGCCACTCAGTGGTAGACAAAGTCTACCCATCCAGTATTCACTGACCACACCTTACTATCAAAATCGATATGTTGAACCATCTCCCTGACTCAATTTGTTAATTTGTTTCCAAGATTTATGTATCCTTTCATTCACTAGTCAATAATTCCATTAATTTAGTTATTCTGTAGCTGATTTTCATTATCAAAATTTCCATTTTCAGAAGAAAAAGGAGCCTAGACCAGCTTCTGAAACTCCAAGAGAGCCTCACATCCTTACAGATGATCAGCTACTTGGTAAAATTGTTATTTGTTATCACATGCTTTATAACTGAAATAAGTTTACAGATACAAACCCACAGACATAAGTTTACAGATACAAACCACAGACATAAGTTTACAGATACAAACCACAGACATACACAACCACAGACAGATAGAAACCCACAGTTTAAGTTAACAGATACAAACCCATAGTTTACATAAAACCACAGACATAAGTTTACAGATACAAACCCACAGACATAAGTTTACAGATACAGACCACAACATACAGAAATAATAGACATTTTACAGATACAAAACCAACAGACATAAGTTTATAGATACAAACCACAGAAATAAGTTTACAGATACAAACCCACAGACATAAGTTTACAGATACAAACCACAGACATAAGTTTACAGATACAAACCACAGACATAAGTTTACAGAAATAAGTTAACAAATACAAACCCATAGACATAAGTTTACAGATACAAACCACAGACATAAGTTTATAGATACAAACCACAGACATAAGTTTACAGATACAAACCACAGACATAAGTTTACAGATACAAACCCATAGACATAAGTTTATAGATACAAACCACAGAAATAAGTTTACAGATACAAACCCATAAACATAAGTTTACAGATACAAACCACAGACATAAGTTTACAGATAGAAACCCACAGACATAAGTTTACAGATACAAACCCACAGACATAGGTTTACAGATACAAACCCACACACATAAGTTTACAGATACAAACCCACAGATACAAACAAACCCACTGAAATTTACAGATACAAACCCACAGTTTTACAGATACATAACAGACATTTACAGATACAAACCCACAGACATAAGTTTACAGATACAAACCCACAGACATAAGTTTACAGATGCAAACCCACTGAAATAAGTTTACACATAAAACCCACAGACATAAGTTTACAGATACAAACCCACTGAAATAAGTTTACACATACAAACCCACAGACATAGGTTTACAGATACAAACCCACAGACATAAGTTTACAGATACAAACCCACAGACATAAGTTTACAGATACAAACCCACAGACATAAGTTTACAGATACAAACCCACAGACATAAGTTTACAGATACAAACCCACAGACATAAGTTTACAGATACAAACCCACAGACATAAGTTTACAGATACAAACCCACAGACATAAGTTTACAGATACAAACCCACAGACATAAGTTTACAGTTTTTTACAGATACAAACCCACACACATAAGTTTACAGATACAAACCCACAGACATACATTTACAGATACAAACCACAGACATAAGTTTACAGATACAAACCCACAGACATAAGTTTACAGATACAAACCCACAGACATAAGTTTACAGATACAAACCCACACACATAAGTTTACAGATACAAACCCACTGAAATAAGTTTACACATACAAACCCACAGACATAGGTTTACAGATACAAACCCACAGACAAAGTTTACAGATACAAACCCACAGACATAAGTTTACAGATACAAACCCACAGACGTAAGTTTACAGATACAAACCCACAGACATAAGTTTTCAGATACAAACCACACACAGATACAAACCCACAGACATAAGTTTACAGATACAAACCCACAGACATAAGTTTACACATACAAACACCAAGTTTACAGACAAACCCACTGAAATAAGTTTACAGATACAAACCCACAGACATAAGTTTACAGATACAAACCCACAGACATAAGTTTACAGATACAAACCCACAGACATAAGTTTACAGATACAAACCCACAGACATAAGTTTACAGATACAAACCCACAGACATAAGTTTACAGACCCATAAGTTTACAGATAAACAAAATAAGTTTACACATAAAACCCACAGACATAAGTTTACAGATACAAACCCACTGAAATAAGTTTACAGACATAAGTTTACAGATACAAACCCACAGACATAAGTTTACAGATACAAACCCACAGACATAAGTTTACAGATACAAACCCACAGACATAAGTTTACAGATACAAACCCACAGACACAGAACAAACCCACACACATAAGTTTACACATAAGTTTACAGATACAAACCCACAGACATAAGTTTACAGATACAAACCCACAGACATAAGTTTACAGATATAAAGTTTACAGATACAAACCCACAGACAAACCTAACATAGGTTTACAGATACAAACCCACAGACAGACAGATACAAACCCACAGACATAAGTTTACAGATACAAACCCACAGACATAAGTTTACAGATACAAACCCACAGACATAAGTTTACAGATACAAAGACCCTTAGTTTAAATAAGTTTTACAGATACAAACCCACACAGTTTACAGATACAAACCCACAGACATACATTTACAGATACAAACCCACAGACATAAGTTTACAGATAGAAACCACAGACATAAGTTTACAGATAGAAACCCACAGACATAAGTTTACAGATACAGACCAGATAAGTTTAAGATACCCACAGTTTACAGATACATTTTACAGATACAAACCCACAGACATACAAACCCACAGACATAAGTTTACAGATACAGACATAACAAATACCCCACAGACATAAGTTTACAGATACAAACCCACAGATACAAACAAACCCACAGACATAAGTTTACAGATACAAACCCACAGACATAGAAGATAAAACCCACAGACATTTACAGATACAAACCAGATACAAACCCACAGACATAAGTTTACAGATACAAACCCACAGACATAAGTTTACAGACATACCCACAGGTTTACAGATACAAACCCACAGACATAAGTTTACAGATACAAACCCACAGACATAAGTTTACAGATACAAACCCTTAGAAATAAGTTTACAGATACAAACCCACAGACATAAGTTTACAGATACAAACCCACAGACATAAGTTTACAGATACAAACCCACAGACATAAGTTTACAGATACAAACCCTTAGATACAATACAAACCCACAGACATTAATAAAACCCCACAGACATAAGTTTACACTTACAAACAGGTTTAATCATCTGTACACTTGTAAACAGGAATCATCAGTTACACGTGAAGTTTAACTTGTGCTTTGAATTTATGCCAATGCAGTAAGGGTTTTCTAAAATGGCATGCTTTCCGAGACATTGAACATCAGTTTTAAGTCTCACCCAAAAGATCTATGATTTGACTTATAAAGTTAAACACTTAGTGTAGAAACAGACACTAGCTAACACCTGACCTAGTATCAAACCCAGGACCTTCTGTTTATGAGTCCAATGATCTACCACTGAAATAATGAAATCCATATATATATGCAGCTTGACAATGGATTACATAAATATTTTATATGTAACACATATAATAAATCCTAGTGGCGATTTAATTGGCTAACTTGCAGCAAATTGAACTACTTTTTTTCACTACATATGCAGACTTCATTCATCTGAAAGTTGGCATGTCACCTGGTGTTTGTGATGTCACTTGTATGGGGGCAATCAAATAAAACATGTGTAGATGATTTTAAAATTTTGTTGTACTCAAGTCGGCTATTTTGCTAATTTTATCATAACATCTGAAAAAGTCTGCTTAGATGTAAATAATAATTTAAAATGTAGGCTGAATGTGTGTATTCCAATATAAGCAATATTTATAATGTTTTGTGTACTTAATTCAATATTTATAATGTTTTGTGCACTTAATTCAATATTTATAATGTTTTGTGCACTTAATTCAATATTTATGTTTTGTGCACTTAATTCTGCGCAAGGATTTTAACTATTTGGAAAAAATTGGTCAACTCGACAGAAAGGAGAATATAGATTCTCATCCCCAGCCATCAAAAAATGCCATTTATATTACATATGTTTGATCTTTTGATAAAAAGAATCTGTCTCAAGTTCCCATTCATATCACATTTATGATACTCGTTATGAATTTTCCAATTTTGCTCTCCAGATGCTTGCAAAATGAAATTTAAAAAACTTGTATCATAAATGAGATATAAATGGAAACTCATGACAGATCATATATATATATATATATATAAGCTGATTTTTGTGAGAAAGTTTGTCAGTGTACATGTGGAAGGCCAGTGGTATCTCTTCCCATGTACATTGCGTAAAACACTATTGAAGTTCAAGTGCTAACTCCTCCATTGCACCTGATCGCACCTCTGAATTTCAAGATGTCACCATTTGTCCAATGTTCACCAGATTTATATACACATCCTGGGGATTTGTGATTTGGGATATATATATCTGAATAATTCTTGACGACGATCAAATAATTTAAGTTATTTTGTTTTTCTTGTTTATATTAGAAATGATATAAATGTTCTAAATATCTTTCAGAATGCACCAGAGCTTTTAAATTTTTTGATAAAAATGATGATGACTGCATCAGTGCTGATGAACTAATAACTGCTATGCGATTCCTTGACCAGAACCCATCAGAACAGGAAGTACGGGAGATGATTGCTAAAGTTACGAATGGAGAGAATGGTAAGTAGTACACATTGTAATCCTATCTCAGAGTACATGTAGCTGTCCATGAACACTCAATAAGGCATATGCCTACAACTTATTTTCTAGTGAATGCATATAATTTTTTCAGTGGTTTTTTACTTGCGCTGTTATGATATGCATGCATTTTGTTACAATTTATCAATTCTCAAAAATGCATATTTTTATGTTCAGAGTAACATGTTGTTTATAAAACAATTATTAAAATGTCAAATTAAAAAATGACTTCATATGACAGATACCACACAAAATATTAAAAGCTCCACACAATCGGCCATCCACAACAAACATCACCACTACAGAAATACAGTATGAAGTCATTTCAGCACCACATTTTATAGTACAGTGTAACATGTCTTGAGAGACTACCCCATTTACCTCTGAAATGTGGTCTCTCAAGACAGGTGGTCTCTAAAATAAGAGTTTATTTAAAGGATTTGTTAGCCAAATACTTTTCAGAGTGTGGTCCCAAAAGACAGGTGATCCTTCATAACAGTGGTCTTTCAGATAGGTTCCACTGTAGAATAATAACTATCATACCAAGCCAATTGAATGTTGTTTTATGCCACATGTGCACTCAACAATCACCTTCATAAATAACCACATGTTTTATGCACTCAACAATCACCTTCATAAATAACCAACAATTGAATGTTGTTTTATGCCACATGTGCACTCAACAAACACCATCATAAAGGACCGACAGTTGAATGTTGTTTTATGCCACATGTGCACTCAACAATCATCGTCATAAATGACGGACAGTTGAATGATGTTTTATGCCACACTCAACAATCACTGTCATAAATAACTGAAGTTGATGTTGTTTTGCCACATGTGCACTCACACTCAACTGACAATGTTGTTTTATGCCACTGCACTCAACAATCCGTAAATAACTGACAGTTAGAATGTTGTTTTATGCCATGCACTCCACATCATCCTTATAAATAACTCAATAGAATGTTGTTTTATGCCACATGCATCAACAATATAATAACTGACAGTTGAATGTTGTTTTATGCCACATGTGCACTCAACAATCATCATTATAAATAACTGACAATTGAATGTTGTTTTATGCCACATGTGCACTCAACAATCATCGTTATAAATAACTGACAATTGAATGTTGTTTTATGCCACACTCAACAATCATCGTTATAAATAACTGACAATTGAATGTTGTTTTATGCCACACTCAACAATTTATCAGTCATATGGTGGTAGCAAGATTTAAGTGATGAAAAGAACCCAATCACATTGTAACCTGGAACAGACCACCAGCCTTCCGACTGTAAATTGGCAAATCTTTCTTGCAAAATCAACCTAGGTTCAAGTGAACACTAAACTGCACTACAGCAGAGGTAAGAGACTTTGTGGTTAAATGCCTGATGCTTTAACCATTTGGCAATGGAGGCCCCTTATATACACATATATTAAGCAACAGCACCAAATAGGAATTGACTTTCTATTATTATTTCATATTTGTCACAAAATACATGGCCTTATTTTATTTTCAGATGTGATTACAAAAGACCAGTTTATAACAATGCTATCAAAATGCTGGAAATCAAAGGCACAATCTAAAATGGAAATGTTAGCTGCATTCCAGGTGCTTGATGAAGATGGGAATGGCAAAATAGTCATCCAGGAACTAAAAAATATTATTTGTAAGCTAGGAGAAAAAATTTCAGAGGAAGAAGCAGATGCTGTGTTTGCAATGGCAGACATAAACAAAGATGGCGCTATTGACTATAATGGTATGAACTTGATCTAATATACATAAACAAAGATGGCGCTATTGACTATAATGGTATGAACTTGATCTAACTACTCATCTGTTTAATCTCTACATAAACAAAGATGGCGCTATCGACTATAATGGTATGAACTTGATCTAACTTAACTCATCTGTTTAATCTCTACATAAACATAAACATAAGAACTTGGCTAACTATTCATCTGACTATAGATGGGCTATCGATGAATGGTATGATCTAACTATTCATCTGTTTAATCTCTACATAAACAAAGATGGCGCTATTGACTATTGATCTAACTATCATATGGTATGGCGCTAACTTTAATCTAACTTATCTCATCATCTGTTTAATCTCTACATAAACAAAGATGGCGCTATTGACTATAATGGTATGAACTTTATCTAACTACTCATATGTTTAATCTCTACAATGCTTTTTATATGACTTCTGACATAAACAGAATTGACTATAATGTGATGTAACTTTATCTAACTATCATAAATCTCTGTCAAGTTTTTATGACTTGACTACAGTTGTTTGGAGGTTCTATCATCTGCTGTCATAGGTTTGGACATTGCTCATTTTCCATTGCTCTTTTCATATTATAAAATGTTTTAAATGACACCTAAGTCTGGTAGAACATTCCAGTGGCTAGAGGGAGGTATTATTTTCAGGTGAGTTCATGATATACAGTGAAATGTTCTAACTTCTCAGTTTTATGTTTGTTTTATTGTTGTTTAATGTCCCACTCAAGAATCTTTCACTCATATGGAGACGTCACCAAATACAGGTGAAGGGCTTCAAATTTTGGCCTATGCTCGGCACTTACGGCCATTGAGCAGTGAGAGTTCTTTAACATGCCGACACCTACTGTGACACGGGACCTCGGTTTTCAGTCTCATCCAAAATACAGAAGACCAACCTTCTGCCGGCCGGACTTGAACTCACGATCTCACAATCAAGAGTCGGAGCAAGCAACCGACTGAGTGAGGCCAGCTCCTAACTTCTCAGCCACAAGGTGTTCTTGTATTGCTATGGATCTTAATGCCATATATTATTTAGGCAACATTGTAAATCACCAGGACTCTAACAGCATGTCAATTGCTAAGATGTAAATACCACTAGAATAAGTGTACAGTATTCCGTTTATATTTCTGTAGGAAATCTGGGCCCCAAGACAATATATCAATGTTGATAGACACTGCTTACTTACATAAAGATTTTGCTCTATTTCTGGATTCATCGTTATAAGGTTTTCTTTTCAAAAACAAACAACTGACTGTCACTGTATAGCCAAGTGTTAGATGCAGCCTTTATCAAGCAGTAATTAGATGTTACAATTTTCATATACATGTACAAGGATTTTCTGACAAGATATTTCTTTTTTTCTTTTCAGAATTTGTAGAAGTCCTCGGAAGAAAGTGATGTACAGATTTTTCCAAGCATAGAATGTGCCAGACTTTTGTTATTTCAAATATGTCTCTTTTTTAATAATTTTGAGGAAACAGTACTTGTTTTGAGGAACCAGGATCTTGCTAACTCCCTCAGTGGTATATTTTACTGTATATTAAAGGTCCCATCAAAGGCTCAGATTGTTTCAATAATAAGTTTTCACTGATCAAATACGCAATTTATGTCTGTATTATGGTGTCTGATTGCAGTGGTCATGGTCTGTAAACACAATTTGCGAAGGGCAGTTACGGCCCACTCAGCCTATATGACTGTATATTTGGACTGTTTTCAAAGTGGTCTGTAATGTATTGAAAGGTACCATTTGTATAAGATTAGCCCCATCATCAACATACCACTACTTTTATAACTTCCGAACTACAGCAATTGATGCATTACATTAGTTTGTAAAAGTTCACTTAGTAAATTATTTTACATCATAGAATATTTTATCAGAGTCTGTCTTTAGATACCATCCCAACTGTAAACAATTCACACATCTTAAATGTTGGTCATGTTATTCTGTGTTTGTCTTCCTAAGTAATGTAGTAAAGACATGTTTAATAGGTCATATCAAAATATGACAGTCCGGCCATATTGTCCGGTGTGTCTGTCGTACTTAACAGTTTAGCTAATCAAGGTATATGTTTGAAAGTGGTCATATTGAAATGAAAGTCTGCAAGCACCTGTGATAAAACCTACAACACTGATTGCACATTGGTTGAACCAATGCTACAAAGATGAGTTGATTTCTATGATGCCAATAATTTGTTCTTGGTTTTTAAATTACATTTTGGATTTTCTTTGAATGATGCAATACCTGTGATATAAAACGTTAAATCTGATTGTATCTTATTTTCAAACCTGTGATATAAAACGTTAAATCTGATTGTATCATCTTTCAAACTAAAATTCACAAATATTAATGTTATAAATGTTTTTTATTTTTAACTGTAAAAATGTCATAAAATGTCATAAAATAAAATGCATTGTCAAAAACAGTATATTACTATTGTTTTCTTTGATGACAGATATTCTCTACAGATTCAGAAAATGTGTTTGTTTTACTGGTGTTTAACACCACATTGACAACTTTTCCAGTTTTACATCAGTGCCCATTTTTATAAGGTAACATAATCATTCTCGATTAGTTAGCATTCAAATAAAAATGGCTGACAACCTCATAACTGCAGTTTTTAATTTAGTTTTCCTGAATATAATTTAATCCCACTAACCACATCTCATCAGACAGAGAAAAACAACCTCATTCCATTGATATATGATACAAGATTTGGCCCTGTTTGATTGCAAATTCAGATTGAAAACTGGTGATCTTTGGTTTTTAATTTTTATGCAAAATATCCTATCATAGAGTTCATAAGAAAATGTAACGTTTGCGCTTTGAAAAAAAATTTGAAATATACTAAGTTTATCAATGATGTTTTATGAATCGTGTTTAATTGTATAGAAAATGAAAATCAATAACAATACATACAAGATGTAGGTTTCCCTACAATGTGCATTAATATCACACGTGTTCGTTTTTGTCAACCTAGAATAGTAAAACATCGTTCCCACCCTTCTGTCCAGAATATGATAAATATACAAATGACTGAAACTGAAAATATACTCGTGGTTCGTTGTTCTGGAATTTACAACAAAACGTGGAATTTAGTTAAAGATGTGAACCATGAATTCCAATAGGTACTTGAAAAGAAATATGGAACCAAATATTTCTGTAGGTAGTATTCATAAAAATTATTGAAACATTGTTGTACTAAGTGACTGTTCCTTAAGTTAATGCTCAGTATAAGAAGTGAAACTCAAATCTATTTAAAAACTTATTACACCAGTGATTTTACACCCTATCATAGGGAGCCAAAATAAGGACCAATTCCCAATGCTAAAAAATGCATTTTTTACCAATATGCAATCAAAAATTCATAATAGAAGTCAATTGACAATGAATATTAAGAGATTTCTGCATTTTCCAAACAATTTAGATTTCCTAATTTCAATAAAATGTTGCTAAATTTCTCAGTTCAAAAGGTCCCATTCCAAGAGTGTGTAAAATCCCTGTACTCACTGCATTCTCATTTTCGGATATGTCACTCGGATGATCTAATGAAAACTGCTACTAGGTCACATGATGAGCGACCTTTATAGTTTATGTCATGTTCAATCAATGAAAATGTGACTTACAAGATGTTGAAAGTTATTTTATGATAAAGATATGGTCGATCAGCAGAATTCATTGGGAGTAATACTCCCATCTAAGGTTATGAAAGGAATTCTCTACCTCTGCATTCTGTATGTTCAGTGTTGTTTAAAATGTTATTGTATAAGCAAAATTTTTACTGAGGATTCAAATTTGGCATTATGAACCACTGTTGAGATCACTAAAATTGAGTATCACTAGCAATGCATTCCTTGTTTTTATATATTTGCTAGGAATCATAAAATTGCCAAAATTACTTTTTGCTAAAAATTCTACTTATACAGTATAATGTTTACATCATTCAAGATCACCTAAGTCACATTTTAATTGGTGAAACATGACACACTAATGAGGTCATTCACATGTGACCCCATTGCAGCTTTCCTTAGATCCTCTATGCAACATATCAGAAAACAGGACTGATGAGAGATTGGTTTTTTATTAGATCGGAGAAACTTGAGGGTCTTTTGGACGAGGTTTAGACGTGCATCCTGCTGAAGATCTTAGCATTGGCATGAAACCTTAGCACAAGTCAGAATTTGTGGTACTTCATCAAAAGCTGGTGAATAGCTAGTTCAGGACATGATATATTAGAATCCCAGTCATATCCAAATATTTCAACTCCATAAGCTGCAGAAAATGTTCATGTCCATGAAAGCAAAAACAGAAAAAAGATGTTTGTTTTTATTCAAAATATGTAACCTTTTATACTATGAAATTGTATTTAAAAACACATGGGTAAGACCTCTATATGATGACATTTAACTAGGAGCAAACCCAGTCACAGACTCTATAGCTTTCTTTTGGTCTTCTAAATACATTTTCTCATAGTGAGACAGCTCCATTGAAAAGGAGGTATTTCCTGAGGTTATTTTCCTGATTTCACTGGAGTATCCGCGTAACTCTGACAGAGGTGTTATGGCATGGATAACCGCTGTTTCCTGGTTACGTGTCTCACCTACAATTCTACTTCGTCTTTTGGAGAGGTCAATTAGTACAGCCGATGCTCTGTCAATTTGTGTGTTTATCTATAAGAAAATAAATATTGTATATTAATGAATAGAAAATTATAACAATAATACTTAACATGGGTAAAATGATTCGTTATGTCAATTTCCTAGCATTTAATTTTGGCCAATTTGACCATCCCATCAAAATTGCCAAAATGAAACTGTCCAAAATATGTACACCTTCAACAGCCAGAAAATCTTTATATCTTAGGTATTTCTTTAGGCAGCAGATCCAGACTTGGTTTATTATGTACTTAAGCAGGATATCTCATTGATGTATACTCACGGAAATAAAGATTATCTATAGCCTTTTTCTTGTTGGAATCATTGTGAAAAACTGTGACTCCAGCATAAATATTTCTGTAATCATACTTATAATACTGTTGGAATTATTCATCAGTCGATCACCCTCTAGGGAGCACTGGTTGGCTCCGCTAAATATAGTGACGGGAATTTCAATCACTTGGAATGTTCAACACAACAAGATCGAGGTTCTTTTTTTGGGTCGATTTCAAACATGATATAAACATAAGTGGCCAAAACCAAAACATAACCCTTAAGCGATGCCAAAATATCCCAATTAATGGTATGCCTGTCTTTCATATACATGTACATGATTTTAGTCTCGCGATATTTTGCAGTGGAGACATTCTGTTTACCATTTCAGTCTCCTTGATGAGATCATTCCTTTTTTCACGTCAATTTTTTTTATATACATTATCCCCTTTCTCTTGTGTACTATATCAGTGTGAGCGCATTTTTGTATGTCGTATTATTCTTATCATTCAAAATAAAAATCTCACTTTTTAGGTACATTATTACTTAGGTACGTTATTATTTATTTATCTTTCTTGGAAATGAAACCGAATGTTTACTAACATCGTTCTTATGTGCAAGTCAACCGAGGAGTCAATTCATGTACACGGGTGTTTTGTCAGTATTTTCAATCCAGTGTCTATGGTGAATTAAGAGTGATGAGATATATACACCCCTGATAGAAATAATAGACAGTTCCACTGAAAATCAACAACAACAATGGCCGCTGCCATTACTGCTAATCGAGGTCAGAAAATCATAAAGGGTTTAACTAGGATATCGAGAATTAGAAGGTCTCCTTCGTATTTTAATGCAGAATTTATTATGACTATGACCTTCTTGAAATAAAATAACAATTTTATTGATAATTTTATGGTTTCTTTGATGTAAAATTCAAAAAACCACTTTCCAGGTTTGCTGGGACACACAGTAATTGCCATTGAGGCATCAAAGATGATTTTAATCAGATTAAAAATGAGCACTTCCATGTACTAACCTCTAGACTCATCATTGGCTCCAGAAGAAACATGTTAGCCTCTTTGAGAGCTTTGTGCATGCACATAGAAGCACATGCTGCAATAGATGCTTGACTAGTGCCACGCTCAACTTCAAAGTGATACAAGCTTACATCAACATTTATAACAGGAAAACTCAAAATTGGACCTGTTAAAAAAAGAATCATGTTGGGTATAAGTGGATATATGTGTGACGATAGTAAGTTACTGTATTTATGTACATTATGTATTTATATTACTTTTACATAAGTTGATAATGTGTCAGATGTATGAATCACTGGTTAAGACTAAAAGATGCTTTGTCACTGAGGGTTCAATTTTCAAGACATTGAATGATATACATATATTGTTTACAGTCAACTGAAATATTTATGATAAAAATTGATAAATAGAATTTTATCAAATTCTAAGTATGCGCATCTTTAGAAATGCTTTTCACAGATTTTCATATAAAATTTTAGATCATGAAATGTTTCTACTTCCTGATAAATACCACTCATTGCAACATTCAAATCCCATTACTTATTTATATCACAAAGTACAGTAGAAGCTGTCTTGAGAGACCACCCCATCTGTCAATAAAATGTGGTCATACAAGACAGATGGTCTCTCACAAGAGGTAATATCTAAAGGATTATTTTTAAAATGTGGTCTCCAGAGTGGTCTTCTATTTTAAAATGTGGTCTCTATTAAGACAGGTGGTCTCTATTCACTCAAGACAGGTATGGGAGTGGGAGTGGTATCTCAAGATAGGTGGTCTCTATCAAGACAGGTGGTGGTCTTCTATGGGAGTGGTCTCTCAAGACAGGTGGTGAGAGTCTTCTATGGTCTACTATGAGAGTGGTCTCTCAAGACACTATGAGGTGGTCTCTCTCTCTATGAGAGGAGATAGGGTATCTCAAGACAGGTGGTCTACTATGGGAGTGGCCACTCAAGAGAGGTGGTCTACTATGGGAGTGGTATCTCAAGACAGGTGGTCTACTATGGGAGTGGCCACTCAAGAGAGGTGGTCTACTATGGGAGTGGTATCTCAAGACAGGTGGTCTACTATATGGGTATCTCAAGAGTGGTCCACTCAAGAGACAGGTGGTCTACTATGGGTGGTCTCTGGTATCTCAAGTGGTCAGGTGGTCTACTATGGGAGTGGCCACTCAAGAGAGGTGCTCTACTATGGGAGTGGTATCTCAAGACAGGTGCTCTACTATGGGAGTGGTATCTCAAGATAGGTGGTCTACTATGAGAGTATCTCAAGACAGGTGGTCTACTATGGGAGTATCTCAAGACAGGTGGTCTACTATGGGAGTGGCCACTCAAGAGAGGTCTCTCAAGACAGGTGGTCTTCTATGGGAGTGGTATCTCAAGACAGGTGGTCTACTATGGGAGTGGTCACTCAAGACAGGTGGTCTTCTTTGGGAGTGGTCTCTCAAGACAGGTGGTTTTCTATTGGAGTGGTATCTCAAGACAGGTGGTCTACTATGAGAGTGGTATCTCAAGACAGGTGGTCTACTATGGGAGTGGTATCTCAAGACAGGTTCCACTGTACTCCCTTCTTGTAACCAATTAGTTGGAAAAATGTAGATCCAATAGACAAGTATACCTAGCTCAAGATAGTGAATATTCTACGATTATTTCTGTTAGACTATAAGACTCAAACAATTCTCACCATAACTCAATCCTGCTTTAATCCCACTCTCTACAGCTGGTAGCTGGTACCTCTTGAATTTAAAAGAATTGTGTAATGTTGTCTCCAGTGTATGATCTACATGTACATGTTTGAAATCAGAATGATTTTGATTCTGGTTTACCGTAAGTCCTATAACTACATGCTGTTTCTGTCCGCCTATTACGTTGTCTAGCTCTTCTTGAACACTGACATCTCTTGTTATAGTTTCCTTGTATGCAATTTGAAGTGGACCCATGTAAGCATCTACCTTGAATTCCTTTAGTATACGCTGTCTGATTATCTCTAAATGTAGTTCTCCCATTCCAGACAAAATTGTTTGTTCTGTATCTTTGTTTACTTCCACCTGGATATGAAATGATAATTAAAGGTATGGCTAAAATGAAAATATCTCGACTGAATCAAGAAATATTGTACAAGTAATTTGTTGAGAGAGAGAGAGAGAGATAGAGATGACTAGCACAATGATTAAGTGCAGAGGTTTTATGATGTTTATATATATATATATATATATATATATATATATATATATATATACATGTATATATATAAAATGTATTATGTCACCTAGCTATTTCAAAATGTATCCTTTTCCTTGTTTAGTGTCAATAAAAGCATTTTCTTAAAAGAACATTTAACATTCATGTATTCTGTACCAGCCAAAACATCTCAATTAGTGATAGCTGTGTCTATAATTTACAAAAAGCTATACCAAAAGCTATTGTCCAACTATTTGAATTTGTGTTGAAGAAGATGAAGAAGATGGAATTCTATCTGTTTGGAAATTGAAACACTATGAGGTCAGATATAGGTCTGATGAGGTAAACTGTCACATGTTTACAACAAAACAAGTCTAGATATGAAAATAACAGGATGATGGGCTAAAATTTGTGCTGTTACATTGATCAAATTTAATCGATCATCAGTCAGAAGGGTAGTTGATTCTAGAAAATTGATTTGAGATTTCATAATTGATTATAATCAGTTTCGTTTTTTTTCTCTTTTCAAGCTTTTGTTACTTTCATACAACCAGCACTGATACAATCACTCTCGTCATGTTAAATGCTACTTACCAATAGATTTATGAAAACTGGATCATGTAAACAAAAAAACTGTGTTTTCATCAATAATCAAGTTTTATTGGAAATGACATTGAAAATAGAACAGTCATACTGAGTTTAATTTATCATTAGTAATATTATACAGTAAGCTACATTTTAAGATACATGTACTCAAAATAACATAACTAGTTTAGGCTTTGATTATTAGGGGATCATCGATCGGGCTGGGTCAACCTATGCTACTGATTAATCGATTAGGATTTTCAACCGATTTTACAACACTAACAAAAATATTAGAGCTACATAAATGTGAGCAAATTGTTTGGTTCTGGCACAACATGGATATATAACTTTATCGTGATAAACCTATATGTATGTATTTTTGCTCATCGGATTGGTTGGATATCGTAACAGAAATGTTTTATAATAGATGTGATGCAATCAGATGTTTTATATAAATATTAATACCCTGAGACTTGGATCTTCTCTCTGTAAACATTCTAGAGCTAAATCCATATCTTTCTGAGCAGCTAGAGATGGGGGTTCAATGGAGCAGAAGAACACAGGGGAGGGTATATTTAAGCCAGCCAGAACTGCCTCATCTTTTGCTATATATTGATTAAACTCCTCTTCCTCTATATCTTCCTCTGTAACCTCCCCCTGTCCAACTTCTTCCTCATTTTGGCCAGTATATGCTCCTTCAGATTCCTTTTCTTTTTTATAA
The DNA here is from genome assembly GCA_030159075.1 of Atrina japonica. Taxonomy (NCBI): domain Eukaryota; kingdom Metazoa; phylum Mollusca; class Bivalvia; order Pterioida; family Pinnidae; genus Atrina; species Atrina japonica. The sequence goes on along the minus strand of BROG01000012.1, from coordinate 2,662,198 downwards.
ATGTGCATAGTAATTTTAGCTTTTCTAGCACTGCTGGGACTTGATGTAATTGTATCTCCTGTGATTGTCTACAAAATAAAACATTTGAAATAAATGTACAACCAACGACCTTCCTCAATTTAATTAGTAAACTTCCTTACATACTTACTTCAGATTCCTGACAGGTTTGAACCTGTGCTTACTAGAACTGAGGGTAATTTAAAGCCAATGCTCTAATCACTAAGCCATGCCTAGGCAATCTATATGGTTTAATGATGAGCCTCTCAATTTCAAATTAATATAACACTCCTTGGGGTGAAGGTGAGCAAAAAATGACATTTGAAATCTGAAAAGACGTTAAAAATTCATCAAAAATTAATTTTCCAATTTCAACAAATGCACAACCTTGAATTAAATATCTATATACATCTAGATATCACTCAGATGCAATTAGTTTTTAAATCCTGCAGTAGTTTGGGAGAATATTTTCAAAGAGGGTACCATATGAGACATATTTTGTCCGAGCCTGGATCCAGTCCTGGATCCAGTCCAGAGCCAAAGTCAACCTTAGTGGAGAACCTTGAGTATTTGACTCAAGTAAAGTTTCATCAAAATCCCTTTAGTGCTCTCAGACAACAGATGATCAGAAAAGTTCACTTGAACCCTCAGTTCAGGCTAGCTAGCTACATGAGCTAAAAACACTGCTATAGGATAACAGGGCACAAAATTATTATTGCTTGAAGCTTACAATGCTAAGACAACCTTCTGCTAAGTCTAAGAGCCCAAGTTTCTTGAAATATTATATTACCAAAAGACGGAATTCACATCAATAATTTTTTTACATTTAAACATACATTTACCTCTTTCAGTCCAGCTGCACACACAATATTCCCAGCCAATCCTGAGGTGATATCATGAAATTCATTTGCATAAACCTGGTATAACCTAGAAATTTTCTCTTTTGCATTCCTGTTTACATTATATATTTCACTTCCAGACTTTAAATGTCCAGAGTATATTCTAAAAAATGTCAATGGTTTTTTCTGCTTGTCATGTATTGTTTTAAAGGCAAGTGCACAAAGGTCAGATCCATAAAACTGTGCAAAATCAAAGTGTTTATCTTTGGGACTAGGAAGGTATGAGTTAATGGCATCCATTAACAGTTGCACACCTTTGTTTTTCAGGGAACTACCACAGAAAACTGGAACAATTTTTTTGTCCAGTGTAGCTTTTCTGAGTGCATTTTTTAAAATTCCAGGATTGATCTGGCTGATGCAATTATTCAGAAGTACTTCCTCAGCTACTTTTTCATCCAAGTCTGATAATTGACCAATCAAAGAACTCCTTTCATTCATTGCTTTCTTCCATAGCTCTTCACTGTCACTTTTCTCAATTGGTTCTACAATAACTACATTTCCATCAGGTGACTGATTCAAATCCCATATATACTTTTTCATATCAATAATATTCACCAGACCTGTGAAGTTCTTTTGCTGGTTCCCAATAGGGAAATTAATCAAATATGGTTGCATTTGAAGTTTTGTTGATATAGAATTCAAACACTCATTAATATTAGCACCAACTTTATCAAGTTTATTCAGATATATAATGGACGGCAAATGATGCTTGTCTGCTTGCCTCCATACAGTCATTGTTTGTGCCTCAACACCTGAAATTACAAAGGAAATTTAATGAAATTAAGAGAGAGAGACAGAAAGAGAGAGTGTGTGTGTGTGTGTAATATCATTAGTATACAATGATTAAGGGCTTCCAAAATAAGTCTTTATGATTTAATGATTTTTTTTATAAAAATTAACCTAGCAACATGAAATCCATGTCCCATTCCTTATTCTCAATGAAATTATTCTCTGACAATAACATTTGTAACTATCAAATGTACACAGACCTGCAGATGCATCTAAAATGGTGACAGCGCCATCTAAGACACGTAAAGCTCTTTCCACCTCGATAGTAAAATCAACATGACCTGCAATGTTATTAAAAACATTTGTTTAAACAGGATCAGTTCCATCTATTTAAATCCCCTACTGTACGGATAACTCATCCAATAAAAACAATATAAAATAATAGTAATAATATAAAAATACTCATATGATAATTCTAATTTAACTAAGAATGATAAAATTTGACATGATTTCATCATTTATGTATAGATGCACAGTGCTTTCCATTAGAATGCCACTCTTAGCTTGTCAATTGCTATATTATTAAAAATTTCATGCAAGCTAATGTTACAGGTTTGTAAATTCCTTTTCACACATTGACAATTTAGCTAGCATAAAAATAAGGGGAGTAAGCTGGCACATGTTGAATAAGTTGTAACTTTTACATAAGTTAACAACATGCTAGTATATGCTGGCATAAGTATGTAAAAAAAAAATTGTGCATGCATAAAACTTTTTGATGTATGCCAGCATATGACCCTAACATTTCACATGCGCTGAAGAAAGGTGGTGATATATTATACGATTGTTAACACACATTACTTGTCCATTGTATTGGAAATTACAGCGAAAACTGGACATATCCAAACGTTTTATGAATTTTTGATATATTTTTCAAAGGTCGGCATTAGTTAATGAATTTGAATGATAATGAATTAACAAATTGTTAATGTGTGACATACTACAGCAAAAGTTTGACGTATGCCAACATTCTTCAAAAAGAATCCTGCAACTTTCAGAAACATTTTTAAGGGAAATTGGTATTTTCAAATTTTTAAAACATATCAATTGTTACTGTAACCTTGATATTTGAACTCTTGACCTTCAATGCCATATTACTGAGTTCAATGCATCACTGTAAACAAATTTTACTAGTTCTGAGTAAACTGTAAACATGAAAACAATGGTGTATGTGAACAAAGACTCAATTGTTGTCAGATTTCATTTTTCTTTTAGGCTACAAAACCATTGGTCAACAGGATATAACATTTCAAATATGAAAGGGAATTAAGCACTGGTTCTTGAAAAGAAGATTTCTAGGGTTTTATTAAAATTTACCATTTTTATGGTCCAACAGCAGCCATGTCCTTTAGTTTGCAAACCTTAGGAGATGATCCTGCCAAATTTGGTTAAAATCTGACCAATGGTTTTTGAAAAAACAGTTGTTCTTAAAAAGTTTAAACAGATGAACAGACAGAAAAGGAACAGACTAAAGAGGGTCTCTATGGCTCACTTGAGCTTTCTGTTAAGGTAAGCTAATAAAAACTAGCTTCCCTAACATTAGGAAAATAATTTGGTTTAGCAATTATTTTTAGTCCAGCATTTAAGTGTACTTTTAATAGCCCTAACTTATTCACCCCTAAAGACATATTTGGACTGGTCTAAGTCAATGATTTACAGAAGAGTCCATTGTTTTTCTGGGGTTGATGAGTTAATGAGATTTCTTGAAGCAGAAGAGAAAAGAATACTAAATTGACTAAATATTGGTAAGTTTTACAATATCCTTATGTATCATAAATGAATAATACTGTTATCTGTGTACCTGGCGTATCAATTAAATTGATTTTATGTTTCTTCCAGTGAAACGTAATTGCTGCCGATGTTATAGTTATACCACGATCCCTTTCTTGATCCATGTAGTCCATAACCGTGTCACCATCATCAACATCTCCTAAATAGATAACCAATATTTAGGTACGAGTTAAAGGACAACATCAGACAAATATATGTGTAACGTGCCGAGCGCATTACATCGGATTGTCACCCATCCAGATGCTGACCGCGCTTGCTGTTGCTTAACTTCAGTACATGGATATAAACGCTAACCGTCCAGCCACAAAAGCTAGCTGATGGACTAGACAGTTAATCTGCCTATATCCATGACTGTTACACTACCCCCTCCGCCGACAAGCTTCGTCCCGAAGCTTCTTGGGTTCAACTTGAAATCCACAGCTTACACTATGCCCTTCAGCTGTATCTCCTGGATTTCAGAATCTCTTCGCTGCCACCAATTGTAACGTGCCAAGTGCATTACATCGGATTGTCACCCATCCAGATGCTGACCGCGCTCGCCGTTGCTTAACTTCAGTACATGGATATAAACGCTAACCGTCCAGCCACAAAAGCTAGCTGATGGACTAGACAGTTAATCTGCCTATATCCATGACTGTTACATATGCATTATATCATTCTCACTGCCCACAGATGAAATGTTATACTCCATTACTGATGCCATAACCAGTATAGCTTTATTCAGTACTTTTTTTACCATGAAATATGACTCTAGTTACCGAAAAAGTATCATTGATTACATTGCTTTAAATTTTGACCACAAACATGACAATCTGTTTGACGAATCTATTAAGACTTGACGTTTTTTTGTGTGATCTATTATGTAGTGGAATAATTATCTCCTTTTAGCAGTATGAACATTGTTTAAAAGTCATAACCAATAGGCTTGGCCATATATCTAGAAAATGACGGTAACAGGTAGTTTCGTCCCAATTCGTCTTTGCCCCGAGTGGTTTCGTCCCAATTATTAATTTTGTATACAGGTAGTACACAGGTAAATATTACAGAACAATAAGATAATGTGTCGTATTAGAGACTTTTATTGACTGAAGTGTTGTTTTAACAATTTACGCCCACTAGAGTCTACTTTGATAATGTCTAAGCATAGAACAAAAGTTTTAAAACGGAATCGATAAACATATGAGTAAATATACAACAAGATAAATTTATAAATGGATTATCAATTTTTTGTTGTTGTTAGAAATCTTTATGTGTAAAAACTTGCCACTTTTGTCATTTGAAAAACTGGTAAATTTTACAAAAATCTGGTGAAATCTATCTGATAATTTTCCATTTCTTTTCAATTGTGTATATATACAGACCAGTAAAAAAATTTCTTTGACCGGTGAAATTCCTTTAGTCACTGGTCCGGTTGACCAGTAATTTTTTTATTTCAAAATGTCTGGAATATACATGTATTTCAATACATTGACGTGGTAAGTGAATCAAAAGTAGGGGGCTTTGGCATGAAATTTTTTTCCCTACTAAAAAAAATTGTTTTCATATGCCTTTTGATTATACAATAAATATATCATATATACAGCATTGGCAGTTCTAGAATACAGAGGGAAGGGTTGAGGTTGGTGGCATAAAATTACTTTTTAAAACTGTCACACAACTGTTACCTCACCAAATTATGGCCAAGGATTTAAATTTGGAGGAGGTTCAAATGTAGAAAATTTTGGGAAAATTGTTATTAAATTCCTGACTTTTTATAGAAAAATTAATGGGTCTACATCTATTTTATCAAATTAAGTAGTGCACTCTCTGTGCTGCCACCTGAAACCCTCCCTTGTCACTGCACATAATTCTAGGTGTTGGATTAATCATGAGCCTGATGAGGCAATATTTCTTCAGTGGTTCAGGTTTTACACATCTTTAAGAAAATTTGTGAAATTTGAAATCCTGTAGATGCATTTTTTGCATCCAGATGCAAAAATATGCCTAGCAATCCACTAATAAATCAGACTGATTTGCCTTCTCAAAAAAAGGGGAATCAGCAAAAGAAAAATATAAGACCCCCAAAACACATAAAATGACCCCCAAAACACACAAAAACATTTAAAAAGTAGCAATTTTAGCAATCTTATTATAATATGATAAATATTTTTTATGACTGTAGATGTTTTTGACTTTGATAATGCTGTTTTAACTAATTTCACAATGTATTTCTGAAACCATTATATAGTCAGCATGACATTTTAAAATGTACATTGTACCAAAATGTTACTTATATGGGATGGTAAAGATGTTTAATACATATGTAATCATCATTTTCCACATTATGTAGAATTTGTATAATATAAATTTGGCATAAATATGAAAAATATTTCAGGAATTGTGAAAGCAAATAATTGAAGAAAACTGATTTGGCTCTTCATTTTACTAAATGACAGTGTCCGTAAGTTCCATGAAAAGTGATAAATGTTGATTTTTTTTTAACTTCTAGCTGTCTATGAAATATTTATACAGAAAAAAATGTATTTAAAATTATTATTGATGCAAAATTATTTCAATTTAATTGTTTTGGGTGTTATTTTGGGTGGTTTTTTTTTTTGGTCTTTTGTGGTAGTTTTGGTTTTTTTTTGGGGGGGGAGGGTGGTAAATCGTGTAGCCGCACTAAACCTCCCAAAAATATACAGTTCTTCAGAGTAACAGTTCGATGGAGTTCTTCATTTAGTATCACCCTCTCGGGGAAGGGCATTGTGGCGAGATTATTGTTTGTTTCCGATGTCACCTTAGTACTAACCAAGATGTTTAGTAAAACCAGAATAATATAACATCCTTTCCGTGGTTGTAGTTTTCCCAGCATCAATGTGAGCAATGATTCCAATATTTCGGACTTTTGATAAATCCTCATCCTTCAAAATATGTGCTTGTTTACGGAAGTTTGAATATGACCTACAAATTGATGAATATGTACGAAAGTTTTTCGACCAGCGTAACAATGTGTGAAATGGCATTTTACTTGACGAACTGGAAAAACAATCCGATAAAAATGTAAACAACCGGCCTGCCTCTGCTCGGCTCTCATGCCAGAGTCAATACGGGATATAGATAACGGCACATAAAAGTCAAACGTGCTTCCGTACATGCAATCCGGTGAATGGATTGCGAACAAATTTATATTTCTTGTGTAAAACAATTTCTTTATGTATGTTAATAAAACGGAAATGATGATTATATATCACAAGTGTAACATGTTTTTTGGTTGGTTGTTTTAAACTCAGGAACATGTAGGTTGACAGATCTTAACATCTTTACAATTTGAAAAAAAATGTCAGTGGCTTAGATGGTTAGGTAAATGTCAGTTTAATACTAGTTGACAGCATGGCCTACACCAACACATACACACACCACACCAATACAAACAAACCACCACACCTTCACATGACCACATACATAGACATTCCATCACACCTCATTGACAAACCACCACACCTACACATGAACATACCACACCTACACATGGTCATACCACACCAATAGACAAAACATCACACCTACACATGAACATACCACACCCACATAGACAAATCACCACACCTACACATGGTCATACCACACCAATAGACAAAACATCACACCTACACATGAACATATCACACCCACATAGACAAATCACCACACCTACACATGGTCATGCCACACCAATAGACAAACCATCACACCTACACATGAACATACCACACCCACATAGACAAACCACCACACCTACACATGGTCATACCACACCATTAGACAAACCACCACACATACACATACACATGAACATATCACACCCACATAGACAAACCACCACACATACACATCACACCCACAAACTACCACACATGATCACAACAAACACACAAACCATCAAACTTACACATGAACACACAACACCCACATAAGCAAGCCACCACCCTTACACATGAACACATCACACCCACAAACTACCACACCTACACATCACCACACAAAGACCAACTAGCACACACACTGCACATGATCACATCACACCCACAAACTACCACACCTACACATCACCATACACAAAGACCAACTAGCACACACACTGCACATGATCACACTACATATGCACACAGAACAAACAACCATACCTACACATGCTCACACCATTTCCACACAAACAAATCACTACACCAGACTGACATACTTTGACTGTCATTTACTTCACACTTTATACCTTTCTATTCATCACCAACATGGTGGTCAGAAAAACAAGAACAAAACTCTTGATTTATGTTTTATTTCTCAACAGGTTACAAAAATAATGAAACTACAACACTAATGTAATAATAACAAATAATGAATGATAATATCACAAAATTCTTCCATGCTTCATCTGTTTACAACCACAGAACCAAGATGAATTATCTAAATACACTCTCTTCTGGAAGAAAAAAAAAACAAACAAAAAACAAAACAAAAGATTTATACAGGGATGACAACAACAATGACTTAGTACATGTATTGGAAAAATAAAACTAACCATAAGAGGCTATAAGGGCCTCAGCAGTCACCTGAGATTCCAGTTCTACAAAAATGTGGGGGAAATTCACAACATTTGTTACCCTTATGTCAGAGATGCTATCCACCAAATCTGAAGTAATTTTCAAAACAAGCTGAAACTGTTAGTATGCATATGAAAATGAATGGCAGTGGAGCAACAATAGGTCGCCTGAGTGACTAAAGAGACCCCTAAAAATGAACACATGTATTTGCATACAATAATTAGCTGATTACCAATTAGAATAACACAAACAAATCATATGGGAGTGTGGTGAGCATTAAAAATTAAAAACTTCTCACATACAAATATAATATAAAGTTATACAGAAGTATAACTCATAAACAACAAACATTAAAACAGTCAAACTGAAACTTGATGTTTAATGGTCCCTAATTCCAAAGTGAAAAAAAGTCTCATCATCTGGACATCAATACGCTTTTTCCGACTTATCCACAATTTGGTGTCAAAGGTATGAATATAACGAACTCAGTTTGTACGAATTCATGCACAGAACAAATCAATAAATAATCCTTGACTTCATTTCTTTATATTCTTAGTTCCTTTCTTTTTTCTTCTTAGAAATGTTCATGTTTAGCCTGAATTCAGAGTGATTTTTGTCCTTAATGGATTGCATAGTAACCATTCAGTCCACTTCCTTGTATTTAACGAAGTATGCTTATAACAAATTGAAAAAAGAAGGTCCCTTGAAATTCGTTATATGCAGGATTTACTGTATACCTGGAAATATTTGCCCGTGGTAATTTTTTGACAGAAAACAATAACTCTGTCTTAAATTCGCCCCAGGTAACCGTAACATATGTATCTGTTCTAAACAAAGCACAGTGCATATTACCTTGACAAAAGACTGTCATTAACCATAGTCTGTTTATCTTCTGGTCCAGAATCTGAAGCCTTTGATGCATATACATGTAATTATATTTGTACAGCTGATTAAACTGGAGGCGATACATTCACAGCAACTCAAATCAATATTTGTGAGGCTAGTCCATCTTTGTACCTACTACTAATGACTACAGGTAATAAAGTCAAGCTTACAATTTTTTGTACACTAACAAAAATAATTAAAGATAAGCGAAACACTTAAAATTAAATCAGAATTTTACTGTAGTTGATGCCCGCCCCATACGTCATTAGATTTTTTTAAAAAAGTTTTCCCAACATTGTTTTGGATACATGAAAAGAGTGAAAGAATCCAAGGTATACTGTTATCTTATAACATAATCGTATAATTGACCTATTATCAAGTATCTGACACATGGCTGTCCATGTGCTTTTATGATGTCATTCGAATGTGATATCATCACACAAGCGTTTGATGAAACCATTTAATTGTGATGTCATAATGGAAAAGTTTGCCAAAAGGTGACATGTTGGGCATTTGGTGATAGGTCAATTAGTGAAAACGGAATGAAGACATTACACAGTAAACTGCCCGTATGATTAGTGAAGACAGAATGAAGACATTATACAGGAAACTGACCATATGATTAGTGAAGACAGAATGGAAACACTACACAGGAAACTGACCGTATGATTAGTGATGACAGAATGAAGAAGACATTATATATGAAACTGACCATATGATTAGTGAAGACAGAATGGAAACATTACACAGGAAACTGGTTGTATGAATAGTGAAGACAGAATGAAGAAGACATTACAAAGGAAATTGGTCGTATGATTAGTGAAGACAGAATGAAGAAGACATTATATAGGAAACTGACCATATGATTAGTGAAGACAGAATGGAAACATTACACAGGAAACTGGTTGTATGAATAGTGAAGACAGAATGAAGAAGACATTACAAAGAAAACGTATGGTTAGTGAAGACATGTATGATGATAATTGATAACTGGGGTTAGCATATAAATATAGGAATTACTGTTTGGCACATTATGGATGTCGGCAATTTATTTTAGGAACTCTCTATTATTGGAGGCCTGTTAATCATAACATAAAAATTTGCTCTTACATCACAGAATATCCTCCTCCAGATTAAAAATCCCATACATTTAGGTCAAGTTAAACTTGATTTAATGTGTGACATGACTATTCAAAGCCCTTGCCACATGCCCATACATTCATTGGTTTCTGAAGACATTTAACATATTTTCAAACTTTCTGCTTTCATTTCAAACAATCCCTTGTATTGGAAGTCTATAAAAATGAAAATCAAATGCCGGTGAAATTTTCCTAAGAATTGAAATATTCAAAATAAATCACCTGTTATTTTCCAAATACAATTGATCTGATGCCTGCATTTATAGATATGCCTTAAGAAATAAATCATACTGAATTTCAAATGGAGTGTCTCTTTTACATTATTTTAGAGAAATCTTTTGTGACAAAACTTGCGACTGATTTTTTTATTGATTACCTAAAGGTTATATTTCTCACATATATCCTAAGGAATATGATGTAAGATCAAAGTTTTTCTCCAACACAATGAAATTAACACACTATGAAATGGATATTGGTCATGGAACATAAGCTATCATTTACCTTGTTCAAATGAAAAAGATTTTAAATAATAATTGTTAGTATATACTTATACTTGACATAAAGGTAAGAAATTACTTTTAAGGAAATGACCATCAACTCTATACATTATGATCTTAATCAATATGCACTCATTAAAAAAATTTACTGGCTGAATTTGAAACACAATTACACAAAATTAACTTTTTCTTAATGCAAAGTTGAATTTTTTTAATAAGTTTCCAAATCATAAACAAAAATTTGTATCACGAGAAAATTTTTTTTAGAGTAATCAAAGATTACAAAATTCACCTGACACAAAAAAATATTTCAGTAATCAAAGATTACAAAGCCGACCTCACAACAACAAATTTTATATTTCCCCAATTTACCTGACCTCAACAAATTTTCTAAACCAGAAACCAATTCCAGGGCGATTGCATAAGAACCCTTTAGCTTTGTTGAAGTTAGCTAAAAATCAATATCAAATCTAAGAACTACAACATGTACAATGGAAATATTCTTGTACTGATAATAAACAACATCTACGATTGTATTTAACACCTTCGCTGTATAAAACTCCTTTACTATATACATGTACATCAATGTGTATAACACCTTCGCTGTATAAAAACTTCTTTGTGCATAACACGATCGCTGTACAAAACACCTGTAATGTACAATACACTTGTACTATAGATATCATGCCTGTACACTTGCTGTACAAAACACCAGTACAACATACAGCATCTTTGTGTAAAACACCTCGCTGTATAAACACCTGTACTATATACAACATCTTTGTACATAACACCGTCACTGTATATAACACCTGTACTATAGATATCATGTGTGTACACTTGTTGCACAAAACATCAGTACAACATACAGCATCTTTGTGTATAACACCTTTGCTGTATAAAACACCTGTAATGTACTAAACACCTGTACTATAGATAAAATTTGTTTGTGTACACTTGCTGTACTTGTACAAGAGATAACATCTGTTTGTGTACACTTGCTGTACAAAACACCTGTATTATAGATCACATCTGTTTGTGTACACTTGCTGTACAAAACACCTGTACTATAGATAACATCTGTTTGTGAATAACACCTTCAAAGTACAAAACACCTGTGCTATAGATAACATCTGTTTACAACTAACGCTGTATATAATGACTTCCCTTTACTGTACTGTACAAAATAACCTGAGCAGAGGTTCACAAATACTAAAAAAAACACTTTAATTTCCCAAAAGATTAATGCTTAAGTTCACAATGGGATTTCTGCACAAACTGAAATGAACAGAACCTTCCCTGTATAGTACACATATACTGTTTACTTCATCTATGACTTTATATGACTACACATATATCTATGACTTTGTATGACTATATCTATGACTTTGTATGACTATATCTATGACTTTGTATGACTATATCTATGACTTTGTATGACTATGACTTTATATGACTTGTTTACCAGATGTTTTCTACTAATGCTGGAACAATGTCAACTTCTGAACAGTGTAGTCATATGTACTTAAATGGAAATGGTTAGGCTTTCCTGGGTCATTTTTCCTTCACAAAATAGATAAGCAAGGTGGTCCGTGAAACATGGATGCCCACTGTCAATAATAACAGATTTTACACACCTTGATGGTAGGTCAAAGTTCAGATGAGTCAAATGAGTCAACATTCAGGTGATGTCCCAAAACATAAACATTAATAACAGTAAAGTCCTATCTCTTATGGTTTAATCAAAATTGCCAAAATTAAGTGTTGATAGCTAGGTAAATGTTTACAAGTACGGAATATCAAAGTACAATGGAATCTTGTTATCTCGAAATTCACAACACTGCCCCATAACTTCGTGATATCCAAAATTCAAGATAACCAAGAATTTTAATTGGTACATTTTTCTATCCATAAAAACTTGAACCTGCTGCTTAACTTTGACATATCCTAAATTTCAACTCATCCAATTTTGACATAACAAGATTCCCTTGTACATCATATTTAGTTGCTAAAAAGTCAAAGATAAAATGTTTGCCACAAAAAAGACATAATGGCCAAAATCTTTATGACCCCTTCTTCTGACTACTGAGAACTAGTAGGTAAACTTCATAAAGATGACTTCCTTCACTACAAAAGTGGTTTACGATATAAAGTTCTACAGAACTATAGCATCATACACTCTCCTCATTCACGATGAAACAAATAAAATGGCAGCTGATTTATGATTTGTTGATTTGAGATCACAGAAGTATGGCAGTATAGTGTTGTGGGGAGACTATCACATTCAAAGATTCCCCTGAAAATAAAAATAAAATATAAAGATATAAAATTTTTATAAAAATAATCAAATGGAATTTCAATATCATTTACATATTTTATTCTAATGCTAAGATATATATACATCTAAACTAACAGTATTTTCATTTTGCCCTTATTTGTATCAAGTTTCGTGAAAATGTGAGCATTGACTTTCAACAATGTGCAATAATGACCCAACCAATCAGTAGCCATGGCAGTCGAATAAAGAATTCTGCATATATGGTTATGGTTCACACTGACTTTCTGATTTATAATTCCAGGACTTTTCATCATTAAATTCAAGGACTTTTCAAGGACTTCTTGTGCCCATGTTTCCTAATGTCCAGTATCTTCTTGCACCACACACAGCAAGCTTTAGCGCACTCTCCCTTTATCCCTCGTACCCACATATACTGCGTTTCCAATTGTTTGTTATAAATGCACAGGTGAGACGGCATAACAAAATATTACAGGTCAAGCGAAACAGTCGATGAGTCATTCAAATTAAATTTCCAACGAGCACAATGAGTTCTTTTCAAATTTGCCCCAAGTGATTTCCGCACTTTGGAAATATGCAAATCGGCACTTAGTGTGGTTAAATCAACACTTGGAAATATTAATTTCAGCACTGCTTAATGATTTATCAAGGTATCAAAAAGGTAGTTAAAAAATAAATTATATCTGCAGAGAATATTCATTTTCAAAAAGAGTGTGTGTATGTGTGTGTAGATGCACATGAGCTAGAAATTTTATCTGTAAGGTAAGATCAAGTGTCAAACACCTGATTGTCAGACAAAACAGCTATCTTTTTTGCGATTGTTTTACCGATGATCAGGTGTTTGACTCCCTATTTTAACTTAGGGATAAAATTTCCAATCCCTATGATAAATGAGTGATCTTAATAATTCACATTACTGAAAAAAAACATGCCCCACATTATCTATTTTGTTTGCTACCAGTAGCTCATTGGAGCAAAAGATTTAAACACAGTGAAACTTGTATATTAGGACCTACTTAGGGACACAAGAAAACCGGTCTTTATAGGAAGGTGACATGTAACAATGGGGACCAAAAAAAATGGTCTTTATAACCAGGTGGTTTTTATACACAAGTGGTCGCTAAAACAGGTTTTACTATAGAGGCTTATCAGTAATTGTTGTGTTATTACTGTGACAATAATGAGATCCTACCAGAAAATGTAAACAATCCTGAAAAATATTTGTAAAAGAAAAAAGTGCGAAATAATCAGGTGCTAATATGCATAAACTAGGTGCCGATTTGACCAGGTGCCAATCTGACTAAAATTCTTTTAACTAGCCTGATGGCCATTTTATTTGTAGTCGTACTAATTACCAAAATACCAATCTCTTACTGAAAACAGGTTACAAATTACTGCAAACACATTTGAATGAACCAAAAACACACATTCTTAAAATCAAACGTTTACATTATATTCTTTCTTGTTTAAAATACGATAATTCAATAAATTTCTGTTCATGGTTGCAAAAACGATTTGCAGCAAGGAAACGCTTAGACTACTTTTCAGGACTTTCAAGGAATTTTGCAAATTCCAAGACTTTTTCAGGCATCACTTGTAATTCAAGGACTTTTCATTTCCATACAAAACATGATGGTACACAATTTTGGCAGATTAACTTGAGTTACAGTCTTTATATCAAAAGGAATGTGTACCTAGGCCATTTTGTACCCAGGATGTTTGATCATACCCAAAACTTTGATGTTAAGATTTTAACTTTTACCCAATTTAAATATTAATGTCATGGCATACCCAAGAACACAGGATATCAATTTAGTGGAAGACCAATGATGGAGTACTACTTACAGTTTAGTTGTACCTAAACAAACCTGTTACTACGCCATCTTGTATCTGAAAAGTCCAGTCTTATCCAAAGCTAGGTATACAACTCACACCCAGAATATTAAGATTTAAGTGTCATAGAAATACATGAGAAAATTGTGAAGATGTTGAAATTATACATGACTTGAAACCACTGAACAACTCACACCCAGAATATTAAGATTTAAGCATCATAGAAATACATGAGAAGATTGTGAAAATGTTGAAATTATACATGACTTAAAACCACTGAACAACTCACACCCAGAATATTAAAATTTAAGCATCATAGAAATACATAAGACGATTTTTGATGTTAGAAATTTATATTTCCACTTGAAACGACTTAACAACTGACACCCATAATATTTAAATTTAAGTGTCACAGAAATACATGACAAAATTTTGAAGATGTTAGAATTTATATGTAACTTAAAACAAATTAAAAACTCACAACCAGAACATTTAAATTTAAGTGTCACAGAAATACATGACAAAATTTTGAAGATGTTGGAATTTATACATAACTTAAAACGAATTAAAAACTCACAACCAGCACATTTAAATCTAAGTGTCACAGAATTACATGACAAGATTGTGAAGATGTATGGAAGTTTACATATGACTTAAAACCACAACAAAGGAAGACAATAGGTCACTTGAACTGTTCACTTCAAAATAAAATGTTTATCTACAACATTACCTTTAAACACAGATTCATTTGATAAAACGTTTACATAGCGTTGTTTGGATTGTGGAATAAACATCTGACGACGTAACAATGCACATTCCCGATTTCCAGGTTTCCAATCTTTCCTACAACAGAAATAAACATTCATGTACATCTACTTCCAATCTTTCCTACAACAGAAATAAACATTCAAGTACATCTACATTTCACATAAGTCGTAAAACTTATCAAAAAGCTTTATTTAAACAATTCTATTTCGAAGAATACAAACATAAATTATATATATATAAATTGACAACAAAAACAAAAAACAAAAACACCTACCTAGTTATAGTGTATGAGATGAAATAGGGCAAGCCTAGGTGAAATGAAATTGATATTGCCCAGATAAATAACTCTAAAATAAGGATGGTAGGAGTGTATTTTTTCTATGTGACACTCCGTCCACTGATTACCTGCAGCAAATGTGGGGAGTCTAGGTTAAGAAATGAGGAAGATATGGCCTGGACATACCCAAAGGATGGACAGATGGACACAACATAATTTTATAGTATAAAATTTTATGCATAAAACCCACCTGCTGGATGCACGCCACATGATGATGAATGGCTACAGTTACAAAAGGTGATTCAAGTCACTCAGTAACCTACATGTGTATATATATATATACACACACACACATACACCAACATACACAAATGCAGATACACACACACACACACACTGGATCACAATTACAATAGGCAATCTAAGTCATTCAGGTGACCTAAATGTGTATATATACAGACACAGATGGACAGACACAGACACACACACATAGACAGACAGACAAACAGAGACATAGACTGAAAAAGAACAATGACAACAGCAAAATTTACCTTCTCATTTCACCTTCGTTTTTTTCTGACAACTGACCAATGTGCTGTGTTTCATAAGCTCCTGGAAAATGGTAAAATAGATAAATTATATTAAAAAAAATACAAAATGACCTTTGCAATGACCAATATCATGATAATCAGGCTAGATATTTTAATCATATCTCCATTGATTTCTATAGACTATCTACCTATCTATGATCTGTAGACTATCTACCTATCTATGATCTGTAGACTTTCTACCTATCTATGATCTGTAGACTTTCTACCTATCTGTGATCTGTAGACTTTGTACTTATCTGTAATCTGTAGATTTTTTACTTATATATGATCTGTAGATTTTCTACCTATCCATGATCTGTAGACTCTCTACTTATCTATGATCTGTAGACTTTCTACTTATCTGTGATCTGTAGACTATCTACCTATCTATGATCTGTAGACTTTCTACCTATCTGTAATCTGTAGAATTTTTACCTGTCATCTGTAGACTTTCTACCTATCTCTGATCTGTTGACTTTCTACCTATCTATGATCTGTAGACTATCTACCTATCTATGATCTGTAGTTTCTACCTATCTATGATCTGTAGACTATTTACCTATCTATGATATGTAGACTTTCTACCTATCTACAATCTGTTAACTTTCAAAACCATTTGTGATATGTAACTATAGTGACAAATGTGACATACTTGTAGTTATATTCTAGGAAATTATAATAACAAATATGACATACCTGTAGTTAAATTCCAGGTAAAGCAAAAGCTTGTTTGATAAAGCTTTATTGCATGTTTACTGAAAAGAAAGAGAGTAAATGTTATTTCAAATATCATAACTGAGTTATCATAAACAGATAATACATTAGTCTTTGTCTTAAGTAATTCCCTAAATGAAAACTGAAATAGAAGGAACAGTAAAGAAACATCTGGGAATGATTATAATATAAAGCCACAATGTAGTTGCCAAAGGAATAGAAAAATAGTCAAACCTGTTTTCAGCAGCCACTCAACGGTTGTTGAAAAAGTGGCTGCACAAGACAGGTGGCCTTTGGTTCCAAGTTGACAAAAATCATAAGAAAATTTTGGTAATTTTACCAGTAATTAATGTTAAGGTCTATTTTGGAATCATTTTAGAGGTAATTAATGTTATGATCTATTTCAGATTCATTTCAGAGGTAATTAATGTAACTGTCTATTTCAGATTCATTTTAGAGGTAATTAATGTTGAAGTCTATTTCAGAATTATTTTACAGGTAATAAATTAATGTTAAGGTCTATTTCAGATTCATTTTACAGGTAATTAATGTTAAGGTCTATTTCAGATTCATTTTACAGGTAATTAATGTTAAGGTCTATTTCAGATTCATTTTACAGGTAATTAATGTTACAGTCTATTTTAGAATTATTTTACAGGTAATTAATGTTACAGTCTATTTCAGAATCATTTTATAGGCAATTAATGTTAAGGTTTATTTCAGATTCATTTTAGAGGTGATTAATGTTAAGGTCTATTTCAGAATCATTGTAGAGGTAATTAATGTTACAGTCTATTTCAGAATTATTTTACAGGTAATTAATTAATGTTAAGGTCTATTTCAGAATCATTTTACAAGTAATTAATGTTAAGGTCTATTTCAGATTCATTTTACAGGTAATTAATGTTAAGGTCTATTTCAGATTCATTTTACAGGTAATT
Organism: Atrina japonica; assembly: GCA_030159075.1. Taxonomy (NCBI): domain Eukaryota; kingdom Metazoa; phylum Mollusca; class Bivalvia; order Pterioida; family Pinnidae; genus Atrina; species Atrina japonica. The sequence continues at coordinate 2,644,226 of BROG01000012.1, read as the reverse complement.
AATGTTACAGTCTATTTCAGAATTATTTTACAGGTAATTAATGTTAAGGTCTATTTCAGATTCATTTTAGAGGTGATTAATGTTACAGTCTATTTCAGAATTATTTTACAGGTAATTAATTAATGTTAAGGTCTATTTCAGAATCATTTTACAGGTAATTAATGTTAAGGTCTATTTCAGATTCATTTTACAGGTAATTAATGTTACAGTCTATTTCAGAATTATTTTACAGGTAATTAATGTTAAGGTCTATTTCAGATTCATTTTAGAGGTGATTAATGTTACAGTCTATTTCAGAATTATTTTACAGGTAATTAATTAATGTTAAGGTCTATTTCAGAATCATTTTACAAGTAATTAATGTTAAGGTCTATTTCAGATTCATTTTACAGGTAATTAATGTTAAGGTCTATTTCAGATTCATTTTACAGGTAATTAATGTTACAGTCTATTTCAGAATTATTTTACAGGTAATTAATGTTAAGGTCTATTTCAGATTCATTTTACAGGTAATTAATGTTACAGTCTATTTCAGAATTATTTTACAGGTAATTAATGTTAAGGTCTATTTCAGTCATTTGTGGGTTTTACCTTCGTTTCACTTTTTTGGTACTTTCTACTTCTTCCCGAGCATGAATCAAAGCAAACACTTTTCCAATGACTGTATTACTTTCAGGACAGACCTGCAAAATGGAGAACAGAATTGTCTAACACATAAAAAACACATGTTTAATGACCTAATTGATAAATGCACAAACTCAATAACATGAAGAATGTGAGGACATGACATGAAGAATACATAAACAATCTCCATGACATACAGGATGAAAATACTGACATAAAGAATACACATGATAATTTGACATTAATCAAATTCCTTTTGACCTGTTTTGAATATGTCTGGACTTACGTCAAGTATCTGGAGATCATAATTTGTGAAAGCTACATATCTGTGACCCCAATCTGCACAATGACCTATGACCTCTTCCAGGTAGTGTTCAACATCAAAGGTCAGTTGTGTAACCCTCACACACGTCTGAAAAAAAAAGATATAAAAACGTTTCTTGATATAATACTTCATTACTGAGGGTTTATTTGTTAATATAACACTTTATCACAGAGGTTTATTAGAAATGGAAAATTAGTACTGGTATCATAAATGTGATGGAACGCAATGGCAGATTCTTTTTATTATATGATCTAACATATACAATTTTAACCGCATTGATGACTGGGATGAAATTTTATATACTATTTTCTGTCAAGTTCAGCAAATTGTTCTAACTAGGTAACCATTGTATCGAAATAAGTGCATAAATATATTGTAAATATTGAATATGATTTGAGGCATATATTTAGGCTAACATTCTGAATTATTATTTACATCATAGCATACTTTATCAGATAATGAATTTAGCAACATTGCCAGCTATAATACAACAAAATGCATCTACACAACATGTTTTATTTGGTCATCTCCATTCAAGTTCAAGTGACAACACAATCAAGTCATCTACAACCTTTAGATGAATGAAGTCTGTGTACATAGTAAATAAAAGTACAGTAAAACCTACAATAGTGGCCACCTCTATATAAGGATTACCTGTTTATAAAGGTCAGTTTTTTCAAGTCCCTTGACTGCAAACTTCAACTAAATTGTGTATAACTAAGGGGTTAATATTTTCTGGTCCCTTTGGTGGCCCCTATATACAGGTTTCACTGTAGTTTAATTTTCTGCACGTTTACCAATCAAACAAACCTTCGTTGCTTCTTTGCAATGCGCTGGTGACAGAGTTTCATCTCCATCCCCATACACTTCCAGAGGTAAAATACTTCTATAGGCAAGGTCAAAGTCCTCTGAAGATATTAACAGTATACTTTATAGATATATATGTTAGGCAGGACAGAAGTACATGTATGACACAACATAATCTATTTGTTATACCGTTACTTTTAATATTCTCCTATAATGAAAAAAGTCCAAAATTCCAGATGTTTGCCTCACATAACACACATTAACCAAATACCCAGTCAACAAATGTATATTGTCTGATGTAAGTTAACAGTTGCGAGATTTGTCAAAAAATTAAAGTTACAATGATATCCATGACCATTTTTACAATTAAAAATCATTGAGCATGGGGAAACTTGAAGGATAAGCAGATGTGAAGTTGAAAATTGGCTTAGAATTTAAAATTGAAAAGTGGAGATTTGGCTGAGAATATGAAAATCAAGTTTTGTGGATATAAAGAGGTTAAATGGAGACTTAACCCATTGACCCCTAAAGACACATTTGGGCTAATCTAAGTCATTGTTTTATAGAACAGTCCATTGTTTTTCAGGGGTTGATGAGTTAATGATATGGAGATGTGAAGTTGAAGTGTGAAAGTGGAGATTTAAATGATGATATGAAGATCAAGTGGAGACCTACATGTAGTTGTGAATATGAAGATGTTCAATAGCCACATAGTTGTGGATATGTGTTAAGTTGAAACAAGATGTGGATATATAGATGTTTTAATTCAAGTAGAGAGAATATGTGGAAATAAAGATGTTAATTACATGTGTAAGTGAAGACTAAGTTGTGGACATGAATATGTAACTTGAGCATATAGAAGAGAATAATATCCACATGCAAAGTGGAAAATTGACTGAGGATATGTAGTAATATATCGATACATGATGTATATGTACTGTAAATCCACAAATTTTTGTGGGACTTTATTTTTGCAATAAACAAGTTCTAATTTTTTTCGCGAGATAATACTTTCGTGATTTTGCATGCCAATTTTGTCCTACTATTATCATACTTCATTACGCAATAATTTTATTTTCACAACAAAAAGCTCTCGTGACATTGCATGTGAAAAAAAATAATTGTGAATACCGTAATTTATCTAATTAAGGCACCCTTTTTGGGGTATTTAAGATTTATAGTCACCTTAATTTGTGTCAAAAAACTAAATTTCAGTTGATAAGGTACCTTAATTGGAGTTTCATCGATCTGGGGTTTGAAATCAACCTCAACCTCAAATATCCATGTAACATGTCGATGATAAATACGGTCTAGATGTTGTTTATTTATTTTTATTAGTTAATCCAGATCATTATCAGCTACATGAACAAACATCTATAAAAGTGAAAGATTTCTGTGAATAAACATTCCTTTTATGTTGTTTATTTAGTCTACCGCATGATGAAATTCACTCACGAGTCCACGCTGTCACTCGGAATTATACTGTTCTTAACAAGTACTGACACATAATCAATTAAGTTTGTCATATTGAATACACTTCTTTATCATCATGCTGGTGTAATTAATGTAGCCAGTCTTTAAATTCATATTGGTATAAATTATATCAAGAGGAAAGCTGATTTCAAATGAAATCCCGGTAATGTACGAAATTATTTGTCAAACATTCAAGCTTTAACCTGTGCTGCCATCTCCTAACTGCTTAGACGTTCCTGTTAGTTGGTAAATCAGCCAGTTACTAATTAGGCATGCCCTAAATAAACAATCAATAATGACTGTTGGTATCAATTATGTAACTGACAATGCTGAATTCAAAATGCTGATATGGAAATGTCAAAACACATGGTTTTTGAAAATCGGGATCGAAGTACTGACTAAAGTATATTGCCTAATGTCTGCTGATTCACCGACACGAAGTTTAGAAATCTATATATCAAATACCAAGGATATAAATAAACGTCTGAAACCAATACAAAGTCAAGACAGTTTTACAAAACAATTATAATGGACGCTTTAACACCACAACTCGGATTAAACTTAGTAACTGTTCTCTGCTATCACATAACTGCCCGACGGAAAATAGGTTCTGCTTTCAAGCTGAAGACTGAAGTAAAGATGTTGTGAGTCGATCTAATCAGTCTCTGTTCATATCTAAAATCTATTTGGTAATGATTTAATTGAACTGAGGTTAAAAGATCGTCTGGCCTTATTTATTTACTGTATGTTATCAATAAAGCTGTCAAAAAACGTTTCATTTTAATTTTTTTGGGGGGATGTATTTTTTTTTTTCATTTCAAAGGGCGCCTTTATTAAAATAAATAGACATCATTTTGGTCTTGGTGGTGTCTCAATTAGAGCAGCGCCTCAATTAGATCAATTACAGTAAAACCAGATTTACAGTACACATTTTCATTTTTTATTTAACACCACTTTCAACAATTTTTCAGTTATATGGTGGAGTCCAGTTTTTAATGGTGGTGGAAAGAACCCAGTTAAAATGTACCCGGACAAACCACTGGCTTTCCGCAAGTAAACTGGCAAACTTTTTCATAAAAATCAGCTTTAATTCCAGCAGGGCTTGAACCTGCGCAGACCAGAAGTGAGAGACTTCATAGTTCAGAACGCAATGCTCTAGCCACTTGGCTTCAGAGGTCCCTAGTAATATGCATGTAAAGTGTATGAATGGCTAAGGATATGATCATGTAAAATGGGTATTTGTTTGGTTACATGTACAAGCATGGTAGACTTTTGACCGGTTATATGATCATGTAAAGTGGGTATTTGTTTGGTTACATGTACAAGCATGGTAGACTTTTGACCGGTTATATGATCATGTAAAGTGGGGATTTGTTTGGTTACATGTACAAGCATGGTAGACTTTTGACCGGTTTTATGATCATGTAAAGTGGGGATTTGTTTGGTTACATGTACAAGCATGGTAGACCTTTGACCGGTTATATGATCATGTAAAGTGGGGATTTGTTTGGTACATGTACAAACATGGTAGACCTTGTACTTGTATGAGCGATTATAAATGGATAAGAATTTGCAGGTGTTGAAATGTTTAAGTACAGAGTTAACTTGTTAAATTTACATATAAATATGAAATTCAAACATGTGGATACCTGATACACCCTGCGTGCCCTATACACACTAATAAACACTTACCTTCAACAATTCCTGGGGATTCATTTCCTGTTTCAATAAAGGGAGAGAACTTCCTCACAGTATACGTGACTGTCCGTGTATTGTTGACTTGAAGATACAAACTTTCAGCACTTTTGCTAGTGCTAGTTGTACTTCCACTGTTTGAAGGTGAAAAAAATGATCGTTGTGATGAGTTCCTGGTCCCTCCTACACAATTACAGACAGAAGATGGCTGAAGTGGGCTACAAACAGGCCCAGGAGATTTACAAGCTGGGCCTGGTGAATAGCATGAAACATCTTGACAATCTTTACATTCACTATTGTTATGTAATGGACTAGATTTTTGTGGCAAGTTAAAGTGGTCAAATCTTGGTGAGGTGCATTTGGTGGCATCCAGAACACTATCACGTTTTGGCGATTTAAGGCACATAATAGAATCAAGCGGTAGCTTATTATCACCTTCTGTCTCTATTGCATGAATCTGGGAGCCACTGGCATGAACCTCCTGCATCACTGAGGAAGAATTTCCTGTGGCGATAATATCACTATTTACATTTGGTTCTTCTCCGTAACATTCAAACCAGTCTTGAGAGGAATTAACCAATACATTTCCATGTTTACAACACTTGACATTGGGGTCACTAAGACCAGCTCTTGGGGATCGCTGGTAAACATAATCTTTCATCATATATGCGTCAACATTTTCTTTTTGACTTTCATCATCAAGATCCAGTTGTCGTGGTGACGAACAGTTCCCATCACTGATGATAGAACCCTTTTTACGACATTCACAACACATATTTGATGGAGAATTTGGTCCCTTTGATAACTGTCTAAGAGAATCCAATTTGGGATTTTCTAAATACTGTTCTTTGCTTTGATTATCTGCAAAACAGGTCACTTCAGTGAGACAGATTGCTTCTTGCATTTTGTCCTCGAATCCATCAACTGTAACCAGAAGTGCCACAATGGAGTCACCAGTGTTAACAACTGCAACGCCATTGATTTTCAACTGTGTCCGTGGAGCAAATGGAGGAAAAGGCGGAGTCAATTCAAACTTAGTGTGGACTGTGAACCCATGCTTTAGACATTTTGAATTTTCTGTCTTGTCTTTACATTCTGAAAGGTACCATTAATCACTACAAACAACAATATATCTATTGCTATAAAAAAATACTACAACTCCAGATGTTATCAGTATCATAAAATGTATATTTCTATAGAATTTGTGAAAAGAAAAAAATCCAAATAAACATAGAAATCGTGGAAGAATGTAAAACATTATTATGGGCCTGATCTGTATTTCAGCATCTCCACCTTGCTGTCTTCTTGATTAAGAGTAACATTATATTACTAGCTTTTTTAAAGAAATCCAGGACCATACACTATTTGCAACAAATTTATAAATCAAAGTACTGAAAGTACTGAAATGGGTTGTTATTTTGGCAAAATAGCCATGGGAATCATACTACTTCTATCAAACATATATGAAATGGAAATAAATAAAATTAATGTAGATCTAAAAAAAAATTCAATTTTCTGCCTCTAAAATTAAAAAATAAAATTCTAAATTTTTTTTCTTGTAATTTCCGCTCTAGGCCGAACTTTCTACTCCGATTTAAGCAATTTTTTTGTGTCTGATTTTACTTAAATTTGCTTAAAATCGGGGCAGAAAGTTCGGCTTTCGCACCAACTTTAAATATTGTCTGACGTGCATTAACACTCATTTCTAAATAATACGTGAGCATTTATGGAACCTACTTAAATTTAAACCAAACATGACACTGGGAACAGGTCAAATAAATTTTTTCATCGTGAAAAATGGCTGTGATTTAAAACAAATTTTAGGGCTTGTAGATAACGTAATCCTATTTAGGGCTATTACCTTGGTACATGAACATATACTCTGCCTAGACTAAATAAACAACCACACAACGTTCTCTTTCTTGTATTGATTAATATAAATAATTAATAACTAACGGGGTGAAAAAAGACAGTTTACCCAATGTTTAATGTTAAAGAAATAATTTTTCATCAACATAATTCGGACCTAAAGTCACAGTGTAGCAAAATGATCTATCACCAATTTCACTTATAGACATCAACGCTTTCAGCAATGGATAAAACTTTGGGTTTTTTTTCTTGAAGACTGTTTGAAATCCATTATGAACAGATCCATCACAAAAAATGTTTAGGTTTATACATCCTAATCTAATTCTGATTATTTTCAAATGTTGTGATAAATGGACATGGCGATTTCCCCCAACTTCTGCAGAAACGAAAACTGGAAATTGCAACATTCAATGTTCGAGTTACCTCCCTTTGCGACAGCTATACACACAGTATACAAGTGACTGTTTGCTGAAATTGAGCATGTGGTCACCATACAGGGTGTATATATAAAGAAAATGTGCACATCTCATTAAGGCAGGTTATGAATAGCGATTAGTTGACAAACACATAAATTTGATAGTTTTCAAAATGGACAGGAACGTATTCATAATGAATTTCATGCACCATTTGCATAACAAGCACCTCCTACTCGATGCTATCCCCTCTATTCTGCTTTTATTTTCATTTTTCAGTGGACTAGAAAACAAACATCTTCTTGAGAGTTCAATAGAAATTTATTTAGCTTCATGTTGGTATCAGCAATATGTAATTATTTCTATTTACATCACTGTATGCTTGTATCGATATGATGAATGGCGGAGTAATACTGCAGTTTTTCAAGGCAGGCTCAACATCACTGGAATCTTATATAGTGGAATTCCATTTTTATGAACAGATCGATGAAGTTTTGTTGAAACTAACTACAAATTGTATTGTATAATTTCGAGAGGCAGAAGTAAGTAGAATTATGTGGTATTTCATTTAAAGATTATTCAAACTAAATTTAATTTCATTTGCACCAAAAGATTTGACTTTTTATGTAAAGTTGAATTCTTGAGTTGGACTATATTTTACAAATCCAAACTCCATGACCTCTTCACTGCTAACAGGATAGCCCTCAATGAAAAGTCGAAGTGAACTCATAATAGGTTGTTATTACATAACAACCCATAATTATATTTATATATAATTTATCCTTCGTGAATGTTGATACAGATTTTTTTCTTTACTGATAATGTATGTAAAACTAACCTGACAGTAACTTCTGACAATTCTGGCAGTTCTGAAGTGGCGGTACTGATGTTATTGTCATGTAACACTGACAACAACTGTCTTGATTCTGTGTTGGCAAACTGTAATGATAGATGTGATTGGTCACTTCCTTAGTCATGATAGAAAAAATCTGTGTGAACTCCTTGGGCAAATCAAAACTAAATGCTTTAGTACAATCACTTGACTTTAAAAAGTATTGGCATGCTAAATACATTTTTTTTTTTTTACATCATTGATACCAGTCATAAAAGTTCAACTTGTTTCTTGTAAATTTTGGATTTACTAGACTTCTTAACATGATTTTGTCGTTAAAAATGTTTGAAATAATTGAATCCATTTTAAAACTTGATATAAATCTCCAGATATAAATCATCATTTTTTAACCACTGAAAATCATATTCATAATTTCTTTTCATCCATCCCATTAGAAGAATGAACATTTTACATCAAATTTACTTGACTATAAAGTCAAATTGTCACAGAAGATGACATTTTAATTCAAAGAAATTATTACATATCATATACAATCAAAAGTTAACTTCATGCAATAACTATAAACTAGCAAAAATTACAGATTTGACAAAGTTTCATTAAACACAAAAATCCACATGTACACACACTCACACACACACACACAAACACATATACACTCAGACACACACCAACACACATGTATACATACTCACATACACACATTATATCAAATAAAATAACACATGTAACTCTGACCTATATCCAAAGAGAAGAACTTTAGAGGAATCTTCTGGCCACTCACAAAAAGATATAAACAGATCCTGAGTGACATCTTCTTCTCCAAATAATCTCACTTCTGATACCTGTCAAAATTATCAAAATTTTCATATACAGTCGGAGCGACTCAATTTATTTATCGATGATCAGCCTTATGCTACCTAAACAAAGTCCTTTTATTTTTTACTTGTACTATAAATATATATGGTAGATTTTTTTTTTTCTTCTCATCACATCGGTGTCTTTTTTCACTTGTATGGAGATGTCGCAAACTACACATGAAGTGCCACAGAAATGCTATAGGTTAGAGCCTACACAATATAATTAAAAAACCACCCATTTTCTGACATGTCGTAACCTTGAAGTTCTGATTTGTATATTCCTTTATATTTCACTCTCAAAACCCAGACCTTTGAGTAATTATCGGCGAATTTATAAAAAGTTAATGCTGGAAGGCAGAACAACACATCCTTACCTGGAAGATTAAACAAAAGGTGATAACCAGGTAGCAAGTACGTCCTGACTTAATCAAGTAGTGATTGACAGGATTGTTAATTAATTAAGATCAATTAAAACAGAAGAACTGTATAAAGACACGTCATAGACTACGATTTCAAGTACATAGTACTTTTCAAGTACCATTTATATCTTAATCGGATACATAATAAAGATAACGTATTTATAGTTTTTAATGTTTGAAATCTAGGTACGAGGATTGGTAATGACCAAATATATGTGAAATATGAAAACAAAATCCAAAACAACGGCGTAAACACCCCTAATTTTGTTTAGTATTGAGAACCTACATCATTCGAGATGTCGATTTCTGGAACTCTTGAAACCCCAAAGATTTTTGTTGTGCTGTGGACTTTGAAATATTGAGAGTCACCTGTATGTACATGCAATTAAATAAATTTTATTTTTTTGTTTTTATGTATTTATGTTTAATTGATGTCTTACTCCTAACTCAAACAAGGATACTGCAAAGGCCGTAGAAAATATGCCTGTTGATAAGCAGTTTATTACTCCATACATAAATGGCGAGAAATTTGGTTTTCAAACTTGGCCAAGCTTTTATGGCAATAAAACTTCTCATAAAATTTCAAATTAATCTGTTGAAAGTTACTCGAATTATTGAGTGGAAACTGTTTCTGCAAATCTTCAAGGGGCCATAACTCTGTAAGTATCTGATGACAATTTTTTTTTATCGAACTTGTGTGAGCTTATATGGCAATAAACCTTCTCATAAAGTTTCAACTTAATCCGTTGAAAATAACTCAAGTTTTTGAGTGGAAATTGTTTCTGCAAATCTTCAAGGCCCATAACACCATAATTATCTGGCAAAAATGTTTGGTTATCGAACTTTTATGCCAATAAACCTTCTCATAAAGTTTCAAATTAATCCGTTGAAAATGTTATTGAGCAGAAACTGCCCGTCTGCTTAAAAGTATAATACTACCCGTCTTCAATGGGCATATAAAAATGTTCTGTTATATGGTGGAATCCAGTTTTTAATGGTGGAGGAGAGAATCTGATTAGAAAGAAAATCCCCAGAACACCAGCCTTCTGTCAGTTAACTGGAGAACTTTGTAACAAAATCAGTTTAAGCAGGCCTCATACCTGTGCTAACTAGAGGTGAGAGACCTCAGGGATCAAAGCATGATCACTGGACACAGATGTCCCCTAGTAATTTCATAAAGGTAGTTTATCACAAGTCTACATTCTAATTCACCAGTCACATCTTTCTGATTGGTGTTTTTATTTTCTTCTTCATGTACATATAGAATGTTATGAAATATAAAGTAATTACCCTCTGTAACATTTGGTTCGGTACAAACAACCACCACTGAAGCTTGTACATGTAGACGGGTAAAGCTGTATGGTCATCAGCGTCCATCTGACAGGAATAGGACACCACATACTGACCACACTTGCTAAATCCCAGGAAAACATGTCTGTAAAAGTAATTAAAATGCTGGAACTTGACTCAAAATATTTTAACTGAACAAATAAATATACCATCAAAATCAGTTCCGTTAATATCAGGGGTCAACATTTATCATTATCAAACTGTATCAAGTTACTACATTTATAGTCATTAAATCTGCACAAATAGCAGATTTTCAAGTTATAACGTAATCTGTTTTGGATCCATATTTTCCATGTGCCACTTCAATTTTGTTATCCATAGTGATTTTCGGTATCTTTGTGTTGATAACAAAATCAAATGAAGGAGGATAACAATTTCAGTACGTGGAATGTGTACATTTTCTTAAAGAAAGAGGTATATCTTGCTGACTTAATCGTATGCACAGGTTAATTTGCTTTTTTAACTAACAACAGAGCTAGATTTGAAAGTTCTTGACTTGTATGATGATTATAAAGCCATAAATATGCCAAAAGGATCAGTTATATCTGAAGGCCAGATTATTGTCACTAGTCCTTTTGTGTCAAAAACAAACTGACATTAACATCTGAACAATATCCCAGGCATGGAATACAGTGACATTTTCCTTTATTTTATGAAATCAAGCATCTGCTCTAGTGACATACGTAAACATTGTAAAGCGGAAGTAGCAAGGGATAACAAAAAAGCAAAAGTGACATGAAAGCAGCACAAAAAAATCTTGAATAATAACAGACAATTCAAGAACTCATATGAATGGACAATCTGATAAAGGCACAGAAAAGGTATATAAACCTATATAAATGCACTTGTACACAAAGTTCTAATACTTTACCCCTCCTCTAGTATATCTTGTGGCACAATTGATGAAAGTCTGTAACACAGGCGACCAGGAATTTTGGTAAAGAGTTGTGAATTGCATGAATATTTGCTTCTCTTGACCGTTTCACATGTCTGTAATTTAATTGTAAAATCAATTACAGTGATTACCAAATCAAATAAAAACAAAATTGTGTTTACCTGTTAAAAATACAAATTTACATATTGATAAATACCATAAGGAAAAATTGAAAAAGTCACTGACTGGTTAATTGTACAGAAACATCAAAAGTAATTCAAAAATCATTACTGACATTATATGAATCTATTGTCAAAAATTTACATTTCAAGATGAAGTGCAGAAAATATTATTGATTTCTTTTTCTACATGAAAACATGTTGTCATATCTAAATGTATTTAACATATTCTATCTATACGGCATCCGTTACATTTTCACTTCAATTTTATAAAAGTGTTACAGATAAAGCATTACACCATGAATATTCAAATATTGTCAAAATAAATTATATGTAAGACCAAACTACTAGGGTAAACCTACCTAGGACAGATGTGGAAATGGCTAAACAAATGCAATTAATGTTGTGTATTTCATACTTAAATGCTTTAGCTGTCAAAATTAGAAAATTACATACTCCAATTACTCTTGTGTGCCAAATAAATGAACAGGGTGGAATATAAGTACACGGTAGAAAGTTCTGAAAAAAATTAATAAAAGTACAGGGTGGAAAGTTCTGAAAAACTTAGTAAAAGTACAGGGTGGAATAAAAGTACAAGGTGGAAAATGATGGAAAACCTAATTAAAGTACAGGGTGGTAAGTTATTAGGATTCAACTCGAACCAAGCTTATGACAGAGAGTTAGTGATTTGGGATTCAAAGTGACGATCTTAATCAACCTTCAGCTCTTGCAAGTAGGGTGGTCAGTTTTACAAACTAAGCAACAAACACAACTCATTTTGTCTTGAGTAATAAAAGACCTAGTCTGATTAAAATGCACAGACAGTCGCATTTGTTCTGTTTCTATTTATATACAACCTTGTTCTGTTTGTATCTACAATGTATATATAACCTTGTTGTTTGTATTTACATATTTTCACATTGGCTAAAAAGTGGCATTTTCCAATTCTGTTGTGCCATACATTTAGGCCTGCAGTCCAGCAGTAAGGATTTTAATAAGTGTACAGACCAAAATAAACTTTGTACAAGGTGGATTTTTTTTTCAGAAAAAGTACATGTACGTTTATTTGGCACCGAAAGTACTTCCTTCTCCGAAACTGTTGAAAGGACTGTACTATTAATGATTTCTCCAGAATTGATCTTTTATCCAATTTTTACAAAACTTTACATGTATTTACTGAAAAGTCTTCAATTTGTAAAAGTTGTGATTCACAAATGCATTTGTCGAAAATTTGAAGTCAATCTGAAATCTCGTTTTCGAGATATTAGGTGACAAAGCTAGCTTATTTTCACCAGTGGGAAATGCAATCAAGAGAAAAAGCTGAAAACTTTGAACTGAGTCTCATGGTCAGGATGTCATCGAAGGAACACTTGGTAGAATTGCAATTGGCAGATAAAGAAAAAGAAGCTGAGTTTTCTAATTCAGAATTCAGTTTGGAAGACAGCTATATTTCAAACTTTATTACATATGATACGTGTACATCTATATCAACTTGTTGCCTACAAACAGCTGATAAAATATAATCAACATTTTCCCAACAAATGATATGTCTTGTGTACGTTCATGCATGTACATATATTTAGAAAAAAATGTTCAATTTCTAATTTTTAAATCTTTTTTCTTAAAAATAATCTTACATATACATAAAAGGTCAGGCAAGTCGGGCATTGGATTTCCGCACCCCCTGCATGGGTACCACTGGGCGGAGTCTGGTCAATTCGCCCTGATTTCAGTTTGCCCCAAGGTCATTTTGCCTAGATTCCAGTTCACCCAGAGTCATTACGCCCCGATTCTAAACATACCTTTGCATATGTAATACTATTTTTACCGTCATTTGGCTTGATATCGACCAAGTTTATTTAATGAGCAAGTTGGTAAATATACAAACTGATATTATTTTAAACCGTTTATACAACAATTTTGAATAAGTTTTCTGTGTTCTTAAACTATATGTATTTATATAATATTATAATTATGCATCTATTTTAAGGCAACATATTAGATATCTGCAAACTTTTGTCTAAGTTGGTAGACTTATCTAAGTATCTTACCAGTAGAACTAAAAATAAACACTCTGTGAAAACCGGGGATAGTGAGAAAAAAGTATATATTGAATTATAAAGATAAATGATTAAATAAGCAATCAACTTCATGTAAGGTTCACCTATGCTCATGAACTCAGACTGCTTTTACTTCATCTGAATATATAAATAAGGGCAAAACGACCCAAGGCGAATGAGCTCAGGGCGAACTGGAATCAGGGTGAATCGACCCACATTCCACTGGGCTAACCAAAATTAAAAAGACAAAATCAGAATTACAAATTTTCCCAACACACTTGGTCTTTTGTCCTACTACTGTAAATATAATACTAGCACCATGTTTAAATTTGCTACAGGCTAACTATACTTTGTCAATATACACAATATGTGATGCTGTTAAAGGCAGTGTTTTTCCTAATTTTGTGTCAATATATTTTTCTTTTGTTGTTGTTGTTTGTATTGGGTTTTTATATATATATATATATATATATATATTATTTCTATGAAATGCTTCTTTTTGCAGATCCGTTCTGGTAAAGATCTGCAAAATGTTTTAATTAGTTCAAATGTATACTATATAGATCAGAAGTGTTGTTTAAATTAGAATAACCATCTATCAAAATAGTATTTACAAGAATAACTCGACACAATCACGGCAAACATGTACATAATTATGAAGGGGGCCCAGTGACGGGTGACAAACAAACTGACAGTGTGAAAACAAGTGCTATTGTTTTGCAAATACTGCAGTCGCCGTTTTCCCGTAGCCCTACCTCTCTCAGAAACAACTTCTTTAAGATACTTGTCGACATTATTTCCCTGAGATTAACTCTGGTTTTCATTCGTTATTGTATATTTAACTTCATCTTTAGGCCCCGTTGTCTCACAGATACCCCGCGTGCATGTCAATGTAGCGTAAATGCTTTTATTACATTAAGCATTCTGCGCTACTAAAAATCATTTGTTTAACGTTGATTGTTTGGTAAAAGAAAACTTAGACCGGAATCGGGTTTATTTCCCGGACATTGTTTATAAACAGAAATTCGACAAAATGTTTTTTGTCACAGTCATTTTTGTATATATGTAACAACCATTTCTGAGACAATATACCCCAAAAGTAGTATTCAGGAAAGATAACTCAATTTATGATTTATACCGCATGTTGCACCGACACGCGTTCGACCCTGCCCTCCCTGACAAGCTAGGAACGCAAGTGTGATAGGGCCTATATATTTTATTTTGCATGATCATAAGGAAAAATAATGAATGAATATAAAAATAACATATACCAAGGTATTAATTCGGGATGTTTAGGAGAAAATATACTAATCTTGTGAACACCTACAGAGTTTTTGAAATTCACCAGTCTTACCAGAAAAACCAGTAAAATTTACAAAAGTCCAGTGAAATCTATCTGATAACTGGTCCAAATGACCAGTAATTTCCCATTGCATTTCAATTGTGTGTATATATATATATACAGACCAGTAAAAACTTCTTTTTTTTTATCAGTGAAATTCTTTTATTCACTGGTCTGGTTGACCAGTAATTTTTTTTTCAAAATGTCTGCACTTGGACAAACATGGACCTCCGGAAATTCAGAAATGTGATCAAGTTGACCTGTCACAACAGTCAAATAAGTTAGAAATTAATCTGCGTGAAAGTTGGTACATCCAACTCCTCAACCGTCATAGAAAATCTAACTCGACATTTTTAATTGTGGTTTGAATTTATATGCCTGTCGACAAAAGGAGTCCGAAAACAATTGACCAAAAAGTTATATTTAGTGTTCTTTGTGAAAATAAATAAATAAATAAATAAATAAATAAATAAAAAACAAAACGACGAAATCAGAAGGAAATTGACTTCTATGCCCATGTGTACCCAAAATACATTGTTCATATAATGAAATTATTATTTTCTGTTTTTGTGTTTTAAAATTTTCCTATAAAACCATTTTACTAAATGACTAGAATACATGTAATCGGTTTATAGCAATATAGGTTGTAATTTTCCTTTTACAATCAAAACATTCCAAATTGTGCCATATTAGTGTTAGATTCCTAATTATCCCACACAATTTTCGCATTTAATACATGTATATCACTTTCAGAACTTCCATCTAACAGCTCTAACGCGTTTAACTCGAAAACTTCGAACATTACAATCACTGTGGTCTAGTGGCGGAGCGTTCAACTCACAAGCGGAAAGTTCCGGGTTCGATTCACAGATCGGCTCATACAAAATACTTCAAATTAAAGGGGTATCGGTTGTTCCTTCACCAAGCGATCGGTATACGAAGTGAAAGTCGCAGGTCTTTCGAGTGAGACTTAAAACCGAGGTCCCGTGTCGGGGAAAGCGTGACACGTAAAAGAACCCCGACTTTATTGGCATCAGTCCTTAGCACAGGCCAAAATGTGTAGAATTTCACCATAAGCTGTTGACATATACATGTAAGTGAAAAATCCTTTGCAGGATGTTAAAAAACTATCAAATCAAAAACCAAAATTTGAAAAAAAAGTTTAAGGACTTCCATCAAACAGCTCAAACGATCATCTAACATTATACAATCTAATTCTAACGTGTTTTATTCGGGCTTTTCGAACATTATATGTACATGTACATGTATTATTAACAATACCAAAACTATAGTTTTAAAGACGATCGTTTCTGTCGATAAGACGTCAATAAGCTGAGCTATATGTATAATTCCGACAAGAAAAAAAAAAATATATATATATATATATAGTAATTGCCAACAAAATAATTATACCTACCCTAATATTTGCGAAACACGATTGCTAAGATTTTTAAAAGTAAGTAATTTGCTTCTGTATATTAAATGTTTATACATATACGAATTTCTTACCGTGAACTTTCCACATATAGTAGTATTGTCATCGGTTTTAAATTTTGAATTAACTAGATTAGTGGTAAAGTTTTATTTATTTTGTTTGTATTTTCCACAAACCTAGTAGATTAGTAGATTCAAAGGTTAAAACTTACAAATCTTACTTCGGTTTCAACTTTTCGTCTCACGTGGTGTTTATATCTCCCAGATGACCTGCTATGCACGATCTTGTTCAACATGTGATCATTTCATATACAATGACAATCTACTAATTGACAAGTTATTGTCACAGGGATATGAAGAATCTCATCCACAGTCAACATTTCACTAAATTTTACTTTCGACAGCTCGATCAGTGTTTGTCAATCGTCTGATGTCGATAATGAAATGTTGAGTGGCCTCTTCTGCTCGATCAGTATTTGTCAATCGTCAGATGCCGATAGTGAAATGTTGCGTGGCCTCTTCTGCTCGATCAGTGTTTGTCAATCGTCTGATGTCGATAGTGAAATGTTGAGTGGCCGCTTCTGCTCGATCAGTGTTTGTCAACGTCTGATGTCGATGGTGAAATGTTGAGTGACTTCTTCTGCTCGATCAGTGTTTGTCTGATGTCGATTGTGACAAGGATTTATCCCTCATTTGTCTCCATATTAATTAGAATATGGAATCAATTATAAATTTCTTTCATATAACTAAATAAGTAGAATCAGCGGTCTGATAATCATAAGGAGACTCCGTTCAGCGTCCTAGTTATGTGAATTGGACTATATAATTTAGTGAGGTATATAGAGCAAATATAGTGTCTATTGGGTTATAATTTAGTGAGGTATATAGAGCAAATATAGTGTCTATTGGGTTATGATTAAGTGAGGTATATAGAGCAAATAGAGTGTCTATTGGGTTATAATTTAGTGGGGTATATAGAACAGATATAGTGTCTATTGGGTTATGATTAAGTGAGGTATATAGAGCAAATAGAGTGTCTATTGGGTTATAATTTAGTGGGGTATATAGAACAAATATAGTGTCTATTGGGTTATAATTTAGTGGGGTATATAGAACAAATATAGTGTCTATTGGGTTATAATTTAGTGAGGTATATAGAGCAAATATAGTGTCTATTGGGTTATAATTTAGTGAGGTATATAGAGCAAATATAGTGTCTATTGGGTTATAATTTAGTGAGGTATATAGAGCAAGTATAGTGTCTATTGGATTATAATTTAGTGGGGTATATAGAACAAATATAGTGTCTATTGGGTCATATTTAGTGGGGTATATAGAGCAAATATAGTGTCTATTGGGTTATAATTTAGTGAGGTATATAGAACAAATAGAGTGTCTATTGGGTTATAATTTAGTGGGGTATATAGAACAAATATAGTGTCTATTGGGTTATAATTTAATGAGGTATATAGAGCAAGTATAGTGTCTATTGGGTTATAATTTAGTGAGGTATATAGAGCAAATATAGTGTCTATTGGGTTATAATTTAGTGGGGTATATAGAACAAATGGAGTGTCTATTGGGTTATAATTTAGTGGGGTATATAGAGCAAATATAGTGTCTATCGGGTTATAATTTAGTGAGGTATATAGAACAAATAGAGTGTCTATTGGGTTATAATTTAGTGGGGTATATAGAACAAATAGAGTGTCTGTTGGGTTATAATTTAGTGAGGTATATAGAGCAAATATAGTGTCTATTGGGTTATAATTTAGTGGGGTATATAGAGCAAATATAGTGTCTATTGGGTTATAATTTAGTGAGGTATATAGAACAAATAGAGTGTCTATTGGGTTATAATTTAGTGGGGTATATAGAACAAATAGAGTGTCTATTGGGTTATAATTTAGTGGGGTATATAGAGCAAATAGAGTGTCTATTGGGTTATAATTTAGTGAGGATCCATTTAGTAGAATGCAGCGAGGAACCGGTAGACTGGTCCAAGTGGTCTACTGACTGTAATATCAATGCGTAAAGTACATGAAACCATATACCGGTATATAGAACAAATAAAGTGTCTATTGAGGTATATAATTTAGTGAGGGTCCAGTAGAATGCAGCGAGGAACCGGTAACTGGTCTAACAGGTCCAAATGTGACCGGTTTGTAGGGGATATTTGTGGCAGTACAATAAATAAGAATTACTTTTATTTCATCATTATCGTCATTATGATTTCAGCCTGCACTACTCATCCGTGGTACCTGATTCCATCTCTGGATTTAATTAGGTCTTTATCTGTCCAATGTTCACCAAATAATTGTCATCAACCGCTTTACAATTAATACTTTGTTATCTGTGATTTTCGTTTACGTAATATTTGCCAAACTGATTTGCCGTTAGTTGGCTGACATACTTTTGGCACGCGAGTGTAGCTATGTTCAACTCAACGGGAGTATTTAAGCATGCCATTTTCTTTTTTCACTTTCCCATAGCTTTCTGTTTTAAATAACTTTTTTTTCAATAACTGTCACGAAATAATACTTTCAACCATTTATGCAAGAAGTTTTATGTTTAGAAGAAAGTCTTTTTATTTTCTTCTGTGTTTGTTTGGGTGGTTAATATTTTTGAAGCTTTATTTCAGAGAAGCAAAATTTAACTTTGCAAAATGTAATTTGTTGGCGCCACTAACTAGGAACCGAAAGAAGGAAATGGCGTGCCACAAATTTGCTTAATAGTCACATATAAATACATCCATTTTATACAAAAAAGAAATTGACACATTCCAAACCAATTTATAAAGATAGTCCTCAGACTTCCATACAATTGTGCAAAAGTTTACAAGATTTCATTAAAATATGAGTCGGACCAATCATTTGTAAACAAAATTATTTAACATAGAAAGCAATCATGGAAAATGAAAAAAGTTTACATACTTTTTTCATGTGAGTGTACATGGACACAAATCAATATTATTTTAAACATCTTACAATTCGATGTTTCTCTGCGTGTGTTAACGTATATATTGTAGTTAAATAAAAAAAATCACCCAACCGGGTTAATTTTTCATAACAATGCAAAGATTTTTTGTTAATAAACACGGAAACATTTCATGACAGAAAAAAGTTTTAACTTTTATATAGTAGGCTACATAATTTTGCGAAAGAACATTTTAAAAACTCCAAATAACATAACATAAGTGATTACCCACTATGATTTATTGACATCATAAACGTATATTAAAAAAATGAATAAAATATATCCCATTCGCCTTTTAAGAAAATTGCTTAGTATTTCATTTTAGTGAACATACGTTTCGTCACCTAGTCGGAATCTATCGAGAATTTTCATTGAGCTAATGTAAAATCCTGAATCTCGAAATCCGCATAAATGACGTACAAAAGAAACCGCAAATAATGTTTGTGTTGTTATTACAAAAAATCAAAGCAAGTGAATGCATTGCAGTACATGTTTTTCAAACACGTTTTTCTCATATTTGTATCAGATGTTAATGATCGATAAGGGTTTTCAGTTTTACGACTCTTTCCATAATTTTTTTTAGGTCAGGTGTGTACGCATGCGTACTATCAAAATTGGAATTTACTTCCTGTTGTCGTTTTTGCGGAAGCCATCCTCAACAAAGACAAGTTTTATACACTTTTAATTGTTTATACGACATCAGGATGTCATGAGTCTTGTTGCTTGTATACATTTTTATACAACTGCCCTATGGCAGTTGTCTTTGTCATGCAAAAAATATTTTCAAATCATTTGAAGTTGAAGGTCATGTTGAAATTTCCCCTTCCTTGGTTATTTTTGCAAAGAAAATACAACACGACAATGGTTTCGTGACTTTGATATGTTTGAGAACAATCAACTGTTAGGAATGTTTCCTCCAAGTACAGTCACAGAAGCTTTCACGTACAATTTCAGTTCGGAGGAAAATGCATCTAAATGGAAAAACATCTTCGTATCTGCACTTGAGAGTGTAAGTTCAATTTGCATACATGTCTACATTATCGCATTTACATGATCATTACATAAATCCATGATTATCTAGATATGAAACAGCGTGTTAATATTATGACATAGTTAATAAGTGTGAAGGACTGGTTCTGTAACATGTGAAATGACTTAGTCTTATATAGTCTACTGGCTTTTTTGACATTACTTGTTGCACTACCAAATTAGTTCCCCTATGCTCTGTCAAATTTCTACTTCGGAACACTTGTATACAATTGCTGGATGTTTCATACCCAAGACAAATTGTACTTAATGAAAGACGAGTCGTACCCTGTAGATTTTGGGTATGAAACATTTGATCAAATCATACCCAGTGTATATTTGGGCACGATTTGTCCTGGACATTTGGTACCCTGATGTATATTTGAATTTGGGTTTGAAACAAATCAAATCAGGTATTTACAGGTACAGTTTTTGTATATGTGTTATATTGCTTATGTTATCGGCGATTTATAAAGTTAGCTTTATATATTCCTGATATTATTTATTTATTAGAGCTTATAAGTTATATTAGATCTAGATAAAAAATGTGCAAACTTGATTTATTTATAAGGAGCTTAATCTTTAAATTTATGGGAATAACTCATATTTTCATTTCAATCTATCAGTAATTAATTTTAAAGCAATATTGACAATGTCAACAGGTATCATGTATGCGAATCATTGCAGATATATCGTACTCGGCTAAACCTACTTGGGACCTATATTAATCATTAAAGGAAACTGAATTGGTGATAATACAATATTTGTCAATAACCTCCTAACTGGCAAGTTAAATACAAATTTATCTATTATAATTATCTTATTTATTTATTTATTATGAGAAAAAAAATTGTTTGACAGTTTCCGCTCCTGTTATTTCCTTGCATGGGTGCTCTATTATACAAAGAATAAAAGATATTCTAAAAAGATCAGTGAACGAATTAATATGCAAAAAAAGTACAAATAATTAATATTCAAATAAACATCCATCTCCAGAGTAAATTTTTCTGATTAAAAGGCCAATGGACACAAATTTTTTTTTCATGTATACTTTAATATGACCCATATAACCAATAATTAAAATCGCAATGTCGAGATATTAACCTTTAAATGACTAAGCCTTCTGTAACGATCGGCAAATCTGTGATGTAAGTATAATGGTGACAGCTATTCTTATCAGTGTTAAAATATTAATACAGACTGATGTATGTGTAATGCATAATTGTTTATAGAGTAGCATTTAGATGTAAGAAAAATTGATGGATAAATTAGAGGTGTTTATTCTTTCCAAAAATATCCAAGTTTCTTATGTTTGATAAGTGACAATAAATACATGCATTACTGTATTGTTCTCAAGACACCCATAAAGAATTTCCTAAGTCGCTGTACGCCATGATTTATTTCGTCACTTATTATCTATATTGATATCCTTTCCAGACTTAAATGGGAACCTTTAAGGGTTGTCTCCTACCTGAAAAGGTAACTCAGTTTCACTTTTAATCACCTGTCAATCACCGTATCAATTCAATTACCTTTAGTACGTATACTCTTTGGGACGCCTGTCTGTTCAGTCAAGAGAGAAAATACAGCACTCGTGTATGTCCATTTCATCTATTATTTTGGTGTTTTGATAATGATTTTAGCAGCCATATATAAAACTAAGATGTTAACTTTTATTATATTATTCTCTTGATATCAGTTTAAATATATTCACATTCATATTTCTGAATAAAGTATAGAATTAAAAAATATAATCATCTTACGTGGTCTGTTTTATCATCTGAAATTACACAGGGACGTAGTTTTATATTCGTATCAAAACCCATAGGAAACATACACGTTGGATGTACAATTTAAAACCAGGGACTGGTTAAATTAAATGATGAAAAATTTTCAAGTTTTTCTTCAGAAATAAGACTAAAATTAGAAATTAATTCAAAAAAAGAAGTTTCAAATAAACAAATTTTAAAAGAAAATTGCGACGTAAATGGCACATTTCGCCACTCTTGCTGGGATGGGTATTGAAAGAAAGAAAATTAATTTAAATTCTTTTTTCGATATCATTTTGACTAATAGAAATAATATTTCTGAATTTCATGTATAATTCGAGTCTTTATTATTTTCCATTTTATCATCGACATAAGTTACACGCTTGTATAAAGACTGAGTTTTAAGCGTTTCAAAAGGATTTACATTGTAATAGTGCGTAAAACCACTGACGTCGCTGGTAAAAGTAGAGAATAAAATAATAAGAAAATCATGAAGTTTTGTATCAGAAATGAGACTAAAGTAGATCTAATTACAAAAACCGTATACAAAATACAATTTTATTCAAATAGACAGAGTTTGTAATATAGAAAAGTGAACAAAAAACGTACCACTTATACATGTATTAGCCATTATATATCGCTTCTTGTCTTAAATCCATGTTTCAGTTTTATTCAAAGTTTTATAATAAATTCAGTTTCATAAATTTATGCGAGATATTATATTTCTCCTTCTTAGGGCTATAACATATACGTATGTCCACACACAAAGATATTTATACACAGACAACATATCAATGGGATTATATTTTACTACCCGTAGCACCAGAGTTCACTTCAAAGAACACAGCGGTGGCCAGAAGACCCTGATTTAGATGTTCTGTAGATCTTCTCACAAATAACTTTATCAGTGAGGTGTGAAAACTAATTACACAATACTTGATTATCAGTATTTACATTAGGCTAAATGAATGTTAAGTCATATAGAAAATAGCGGTAACCTATAGATCTAGAGAAATATGTTAAGCTTTATATATCGCTGATAGCTCTAAAATAAAAATAATGACTGGGTAGAAAATAAATAATTCAGCTATTACGAATGATAGTCTAGAAAAAAAGAAGAAAGATAAAGTAAATCTAGGCCTTTAATCTTACAATATCAACCCTTGCACCAGACTAGCTATACAATGTATATACAGTTTTTATCTTAATTTTGCTGACCACCACATGTACATCACTTCCTGTTTAGCAGACCTAGCAGAGTATTTGGTAAAGGGAAACTACTCTTTCTAACCTAAAATTTTATTACCTTTTTCCACCTGGTATGCGTAAACGGAGGGGTAAAAAAAATTCTTTGCACCTAATACTTAGGTTTTATGTATATTTAACCAAAATTGTAATAAAATCAACATCAAATTTTCGTGTCCGTTAACCTATAAATAGTATGAGTTGTCCAAGACAGCTCAATAAATTGTATGGTCTACTATCATAATTCGGAATGAACAAGTTAATATTGTATAGGAATTCATTATAAAATTCTGATTATAAATAATATACCCCTGAACTCTGAAAGTGGACTGAACCATTCTTTGAATTGGACTGGTCCAAATTTAACTTCAGGGGTTGATGAGTTAATGAGGAAAGGATGTTTGTTTTGATTTGGCATACAAATATGGCATGAGGTTATTATTGTTTTATCTATGTTACAAAATGTACTCCAAATAAAGGTTGTCACTTGTGACAGTTTTCAAAAGACAACTGCAAAGCTGACAGCTCACAGGTGATAATGATGAAGTGATAATGAAGTGAATGGAAGCTGAATATTTTCTATAAAATACACACCATGTACTACTACTAGCATTTTCTATCCATGTTGAATTGTGTTTTTGAGACTTGTATATCAGTTGACTTTTCTACATGTATCTTGTGCACACTTTTGCTTTCACAATTCACATTGTGAACAGTCTTCATTCAGGTTATTTTGCATTAGATGCAAAAAATATAGAATCAAGTTAAACTGACATGCATGGCGAAACATACTTTTGTCAGTGGGCAAGGTTACTTAGTGAGAATTGATATAAATTTTTGAATTCATCATCTGAATTCAACAATAGTTGGCATTATATGTTTTCATATGAATCTAGGCTACATGTGCATGTAGCATTACCAGGAGCACTGCACAATTATTAGGTCACTGACACAGATACAGGTCAAAAGTTATCACTTAAAAAAAAAAATATGTGAATGAACTTGTCATATTGATCTCTATAAACTTTAAACATTGTCGGAACTGAAATAAAATTACCTTTCCAATCTCCTGTAATTTCTTTGCGTTGATTACTTGTAAATCGTATAGGTTGAACTTGTTTTTTTGAAATATTGGGTAATTAGGAATGTCATCTTAACAGAGAAATTGTTGTATTGCAAATGTATTGAAAATGTTTTATTTGGCATTACAAAGAATAAAGAATATTTGTAAGTCTATGATTTTTTAATATATACTAAAGGATACATATATGAATATACAGTAGAACTTCATCTAAAGACCACCTCAGTAAACATATCTCTTAGAGTTGGTCAGTCAGGTGGTCTTAATTGCAATGCTCCACTTTACTTGTACATGAAGACTAGATATGCAGTCACCAGTGATCCAACCAGGATTGAATGGTCTTGGTCCATATGTAGATAACCAAACTAGCAATTTCAGTTAACAGATAGTTAATAATACATATTAAGTACTGGTACAGATGTTTATCACAAGTAGATGTAGTAAGATATGATGGTCATTGATTACAAAGAAAGATAAAATCAACAGAACTGGTTCTTTTATCTATATCATGAATATACTGGTATATGTCATTTTGGACAGTGCGGTCACGGCAGTTGCTGTCACTGAGCTGTTCAAGTGGTCTATGAATAATGGGGACATTTATCATTTTAAAAGGCCATTTGCTCAATGGCCTGCTCTGGTTGGAATACTGAATCATTATAACGTATTCAATTCTACAATAAAGCAACTGTAAACAGGTAAATAGAAAATAGCTTATAGTCAATTGGTTTGTTTACAGATAATGATAATGGGCAGGTTTTTCTGCCCTTCAGAAATGGGGGCTTGTTTTTTTCCAAGTGGGATTTTGCACTGTTTTTCTACAAATTAGGAAAAAATCTAACAGCGTTAGAAAAACATATATGTAAAGATAGTTTTTCTGATATTTTAGTGTTTAATTTATTCAAGTTTAAAAAGTTGTCGTTGCATTATATTTGTTGAAAAAAAAAATTCAACTACATGTAAATTTGTTTTTGATTAATTAAAAAAATCCTTTTTTTCTCACAGAGATTAAGAATGAATTTTCTGACCTGAAAATCCAAATAGTATCATACTTTGCCATTGGGAATAGGTCCTGTTCAGACCAAGAAAAAAATGAAGAAGGACTAAGACTTTGAGAATTGCAACATGTGTACTCAACTGGAATGTTATTCAATATACAATGTTATTTTTTTCATTTTTAGGTCCAACACCAGGTGCACCCATCTCTTGTTGCTAAGGCGGATGCACTAGAATATATTGAGGAGCTGATATTAAACCTTTTGGGAACATTATGTGCATCACAGCCACATATAGCACAGGATGTGGGAGATCGTGTCAGTAAAACATTTCCTGATCCCATAGATAAATGGGCCATTCGTGATGCCAACAGTGCCCTGGAGAAAGGAAGAAAGAATTCATCAATTGTTTTGCCTGTTGAGAAAATTCATCAGCTGCTGGTCAAGGTATTTCAGTAGCTACTATTCCAGGGATCTTACGGTTACTACTCCCATTTTCAATACAAAATTGGTCATATTCTTCAAATTTTCATCAGATTTACATTTTGTATGCAAAAATCATTGTACGAAATTACTTTTTTACCTGCAAAACAGAGGACTATCAACTCCTGTTAATGAGCCATGGTAAAAGTGTAATTAATAATTGTAAATGTAATGACTCTGGGAACAGAGGTTCAGGGTAAAGGGCAGTGCAGTGCAGGGCCCATATGGCCATATACATGTAGTAATGATATTCTTAGTCTAAGAAAAACATCTCTACATCTAGATGGGGTTCAGGGTCTGGGCCAACCCCATATTGCATGTATTATACATTGTAATGAGAATGTACTTAGTCTTCTCTAGTCTACAGCTCTGAATTTAGAAATCTAGATGCATTTTACATGTAGCATAAAGTCCTTTACTTAATTTATGATATTAATTATTTTAGGAGCAGGGGTTCAGGGTTTGTGGTGGGGCCAATTATTGACAGCCAAGATATTCATATAGTGATAATGTACTTGGTACATTATATTAGAAATTCTTTTCCACGTATATGCATTCTAAAATAAAACTTAATATAAAAAATAAATAAATTTTTCCTGTTTTTTTTCTTGCCAAATTAATGTCATTTTACCTCAGGTGACCTTCAAAGTTTTGGCTTCTTGTATTGAAAGGTCTGTTTATTGTATCTTATATATATGTATATATTTTGTTGTTTGTTGTTTCACATGGAGTGACTAAAACCACTGTTTGATTTTGGTTTAAGCTACTCATTTCCTTTGGTGTAATTTCCTGCACTTCAAACTCTAGTATCTCTTTGTATTACTTTCCTTAGTATACAGTAAGTTTGAGCTGTGGTTTTTGGATTTCTCTGATACATTGGATGTGTACTTGATATCAGACCTTTTTCTGGGTCACCTAAATCACTCAAGTGACCTATTTGATTTGTTTGTCTGTTGTTGCATTATGTTACATTTTTTTCTTCTCAGAAAGCATGAGGTCAATTTTTCTGAAATTTTATATATTATATACATGTGTACATTATATCACCTCTAGGGTAAGGATAACAATTTTTGTGATTTTAATCACCCCTTCTCCACTGGCTCGTAAAATGTAGGATTAAAATTAAAAAAAAAAAGATAAGAAATTGCAATCAAATAATCTCCCCCTCTTTAGGGATGGTGTGTGTCTGTCTCTGTGTGTGTGTGTGGTGGTGGGGAGGGGGGTAATGTAAGGCCAGACATAAAATATTCTCTGTTTGCCGACTCTACCCTTTTATATGGGTAGTTAGGGAAATTATTTTATTTTATTGGAAATGTTTCTGTCATTGTGTAGTCAGTCATTTTCTGTACAAATTATAATGAAAATAATTGTAAATGAGGACACATTAAATATTTCATAAATGTTGGAGACAGACATGAGAAGATAGAGGTTAATTATCTATCAAATCTCAATGGTCATCTTGTAGCATTTGTTTACTGGTTGCAAGTTAAACAGACTTGCCAATATTACATCAGAGGCTCAACTTGACCTCCTAACTATTGGCAATCAGTGATACAGCGAGGCAGTGTTTATAATAAAGTGTATGGTGCAGTGACAGAGTCGGTGTTTTAAAATGATAACTTCCTAGGACTCTTTAATATATTTCTAAAGTAAATTAGAGAATTACACAGGGTTATGTTAAAGAAAACGGGTGTATAAATTTAATTGATTTCATTTTACTAGATTTGATATCGTTTTTGTAAAATTATTACGTTTTGACAAATATTTTTGAAATAAATAAAGTAACGGGAGGTAACTCTTACGTAACTGTCTACATGATTTTATATTTTTCTTTAACATTATTCCCTTCAGCTTTCATGAAAGGAGGAAATGTATCAAACAAATTTACACAGGTGTTTCATAAATTGTTTATCTTAGTAAAACATGTATCATAAAGGATTTTTGGTTTCCTATTTTTATAAACAGTATTTGTAGAGAAAATACATGTATCATTCTGGGATATAGCAGTAGCTTAGATTGAACTTTATGTCCCGATTTTAAGCAATTTTTGAGTGAGTAAAATCTGAATAAATCTCTCTGGAGATTCTGTCGTGTTGCCCTGCCAGACAGAATCTCCAAAGGGATTAGGGTAAAATCCTGATTTACCCCCTTGAAAATATCGCTTAAAATCAGGAAGAAAGTTTGGCAAACTCATTTATGCCCTAATACTGTAGATGGATTGGTAATATATCGAAGAGTTACAAGAGGCCGTGTTATGAATTTGCAGTTCCTTGATAGGCCCCTAGTGTCATGTTGCGTACGTTCTGGCCATTATTTTATACTACTCAGATAAAATACTGTTAATATACGATGTTTCATTGAATAAATAATAGCACCACGGTCAAAATATATACAAGTATATTCTTAGAGATCGAGACGAAGTAATACTAATACTATATATACAGTAATCGAACGTTCCAGAAAGACCGTCAATGAAAAAAGATATTATTTTGAAAACGGCAATAAAATTTTCCGAGTCACGGCAACACGTTTCATGGGTCAGTCGGTAAACAACAAACAAACTTAATTTTATTTTAGGCCTAAATTGTAGTAAACCAACAGGTATATTATGATTAAATATAAAGTAGAGGTTGTGAAATTTGTAATATGTGCGTAAGAGGTTTGTTGACATTTTATCATTTTTAAATTTGTTAGCTCACCACATGTAAGCTATATTGTGATCACTCCATATCCATCATCTTTCTGTAAACTTGATTAATACTAAACCTCTACAAAGGACAAACCATTTATGATACTTGGGGTGTATCATGACCTTGATTTATATGCATGTAAACCTCTCAAAAAGACATACCATTTGCAATACTTGGAAAGAAATTATGATTCAAGCGACTATGCCATTATTGTAACCACAAACTAAACTTGTGTCTAAGATTGTTTGTCTTGCCTGTGAAACATTTCACTTCCAGAGCAGAACTCCTATACTATTGGGTGAATTGGAACCATACTTCACACAAATGATCCTCATGTACCCTTGATGTACCTTTCAGTGTATTAGGTCAGTCTGACCTACTTTCTGGAAAATAGGTCACAGTCACTAAAAATCATTTCCGGAACAGAACTCCTAAACTACTGGGTGGATTGGAACCATGCTCCACACTAATGGTCCCCATGTACCCTGGATGTACCTTTTTGGGTACTAGAACTGGTTTGACCTAATGTTTTATGATCAAGGACTAGGAAAATTATCATTTTCAATAATGATTGGGCATATCTACCATTTTAGTTCATATTTGACTGTTAAATATAACTTGTATATTTTCAGGAGGTGCTTGGATATAAGATTGATTTTCAAGTCACATTGTACATTGTTGCAGTTCTTGAGTATATTGCTGCAGATATCCTGAAGGTAAAACTATATATTTAAAACACATACATGTGTATTCAGAAATTCACAATGATTTAAGTATGATTAATTTCAGATGAAGGTCATACAAATTAAGATTGGTCAAATTGACGTCATACATATTTACATGTACTTTAGATTAATTGATATCAATTTTACCTTTGTAAAATTGAGGTTTTTTAAATTTTCTTTAGTCAGATTGAAGTTATTCCTCTTTCTTAAGATTTACTTTATCTAGAATTAGGTCATATAAATATACTGTACTCTAGAGAGATTGAGGTCATACAAATTTACACTTCTGAGATGGAGGTCATACAAATTTACTCAATCGAGATTGAGGTTATACAAATTTACTCTAGTGAGATTGAGGTCATACAAATTTACTCTTGTCAGATTGATACAAATTTACTCTACAGAGATGGAGGTCATACATATTTACTTTACTTCATACAAAGTTACTCTAGTGTAATTGAGGTCATGAGATTAAGGTCATACAAATTTACTTAACTAAGATTGAGGTCATACAAATTTACTGTACTGAGATTGAAGTCATACAAATTTACTCAACAGAGATTGAAATCATACAAATTTACTTTGATGAGATTGAAGTCATACAAATTTACTTTGGTGAGATTAAAGTCATACAAATTTACTTTGGTGAGATTGAAGTCATACAAATTTACTTTGATGAGATTGAAGTCATACAAATTTACTTTGTTGAGATTGAAGTCATACAAATTTACTTTGTTGAGATCGAAGTCATACAAATTTACTTTGATGAGATTGAAGTCATACAAATTTACTTTGGTGAGATTGAAGTCATACAAATTTACTTTGATGAGATTGAAGTCATACAAATTTACTTTGGTGAGATTGAAGTCATACAAATTTACTTTGGTGAGATTGAAGTCATACAAATTTACTTTGGTGAGATTAAAGTCATACAAATTTACTTTGGTGAGATTAAAGTCATACAAATTTACTTTGGTGAGATTGAAGTCATACAAATTTACTTTGTTGAGATTGAAGTCATACAAATTTACTTTGTTGAGATCGAAGTCATACAAATTTACTTTGATGAGATTGAAGTCATACAAATTTACTTTGGTGAGATTGAAGTCATACAAATTTACTTTGGTGAGATTAAAGTCATACAAATTTACTTTGGTGAGATTGAAGTCATACAAATTTACTTTGTTGAGATTGAAGTCATACAAATTTACTTTGTTGAGATTGAAGTCATACAAATTTACTCTAGTGTGATTGAAGTCATACAAATTTACTCTAGTGTGATTGAGGTCAATTTATTGTAGTTAGATTAAGGTCATACAATATATTCTACCATGATTGAGGTCATACAAATTTACTCAGTGAGGTTGAGGTCATTTAAATTCACTCTACTGAGAATGAGGTTGTAAAAATTTAGTTTAGTCAGATTGAGATCATACAAAAGAAATTTACTCATATTATGGTCACCTAAATTTACTATAGTCAGATTGAGCCTAGGTTCTATCAGATAGACTCCAGTCTTATTTAGGTCATAGTCTTTAGTCAGATTGAGGTCATTCAAATTTACTGAATTCAGATTGAGGTCACATATTTCCTTTTTCCAAAACCTGGTCATGTAAATTTTCTATTGTAAGGTTATATAAAGTACCTTTTATCAGATACAGTTTATAGTCTAGATCTTATAAAAATGACCATATCATATGACCTCATGATGTAGATAATGAGCGATCTTGTTTATCAACATGTCTAAGGTAGCTTAATAGCTATCTACAGGAAACACATATTCTTTTGTAATACAATGTCAACATGTCAGTTTGTATTTTAATGTTTACTCATTTTTGTTTTTGTGATATTCTCATATTTCTGTTTGTGAATTCATTTTTTGTAATATTCTGCCATTGGTGGTGTAGAAGTTATAATTACTGATACTGAGTAGATGCTTCCATATTCTAGTTGACAGGTAACTATGTACGGAACATAAAACACACAGAGATTACCTCACAGGACATCAAGGTGGCAATATGTGCAGATCAGGTAAATAACACTTATCAGGAACTTCTTTACCCCAAAATTTTACTTACAAACATATTAAGTAAGGTTTTTGTGAATACATACATCAAACTGACATTTGTCCTGCCACTTACAATCAGTTTCCGGGTTTTTAACCCAATCAGTTGCTGAAATTGAGCTTTATTTCTGATCAGAATTGATATCATTTCCCTCCAAGTTCAAAAATAAGTTCTCATTGTAACTTAACCAGGAAGTATGCACTATATCACATATCTGTGAAAAATCAATAAACCTGAATCAAGTTTGTCATCTTGTAGATTCATTGTAAAAATAGAAATGCAGCCATGCTGTTACAGAGCTAGATTTTCAGATGCTAGCATTAAATTATGTCAATTTTACCCATGAATATTTCCAAATTTTCAGAAAATTTTAATAATATTCCCAATGACAGTGCAATTGGCTATCTCATCAAAATGATAAAAGACTTTCTAATTCCTCAGTTAAGCTCTAATGTAAATAAAAGATCTTTTGAGGTTTTGGATGAAATTTGTTATCTGTGGATGGAGAAAACTCAAAAGTTAAAACTATAGCGTTTGACAAAAGTATTATAATCTATAGATGTTTTCTCCAAATCTGGATTGACAATAGGGTCAATAAGCAGAATTAGTCTGTACAGGGTCTGGAATTATATTGGCCCATTGTTTGAATTTCAGTGACCTGTGCCACTTTACATCCATACACACAACATATTTGATAAATTTGCCCATAGATGTTGTTTTTGTGAAATGTGCTTCAGGACAAAATGAAAAAATAAAAAAATAAAACAATAACACACAACCCACAAACCTTGTTTTAAATAATAATACTGTGATGATGCAAATTACATCCTGATTTTATTGATGATCAATAAATTTCCACTACTTGCTTTCTGTATGTGTTTACCTATTTTATTTATATATTTAACCCTTTCAATACTGCAACATTACAACTGCATAGTGATGTTATACACTGTAGCAGTTTACATTTTCTGCAGTCTACTCCCTGTAGTATATTTTCACTGTCATCATGATGTTGTTTTGCTGTGCAGTCTGATTTCAAATTAAATTATGGACGTGAAATGAATAAATTTATGAGAGAAATTTTAAGAGTATGATCTTATTTTAATTATTTTTTTTTACAAATAGAACTTTTGAATGAAAAATTTGAATAAATTATTCTAAATTGTTGTGTAGTTTTTATTGTATACACAATTTTTCCTCTGCATTCCATATAAAAATTGCATATATACTCATTGTGGAAAAGGAGATAAAAATATGCTAACGCACTTTTGACTTGATAAAACATCGAAATTGTATGTTGGACCAACAATTTCAGTTGTAAATGTGTTAAATTTAATGCTTTGATTTAAATTATTTGTCGACACAGGTTTCGTGAAGGAGGTTTCTGCATTGAAATTGTCCGTAAAATCATCGTCACCGCTTACATCTTATTTGGAATCGATATCTATCTCAGATACTGTTTCCATAGAAATAGGGTTTACAGGTTGTTCATACGTAGAATCATCATCCAAATCAGATAATTAATTCATTTTTAGAGTGGAATCAGAGTTGAAAATATCTAAAACATCTTGAGGGAATTTCTAATGCATAAGCGGCAGCCATTTTTCGATGACTTTCAGTCACCGATTTCAAATTAATGGCACTTTTATATTTGTCGTAACTTGCTTATTTTCGCCGGCATCCATTACATGTACATGGTGATAATGTAGACTAAAATCTCATCAAACTCTTGTTATGTTTGTGATTTTCGGTCTTAAAGTGAAAGTGGAAAAAAATAACAAATTGAAAGTGAAGCAACTGAAGGAGAAACTTGAGGCGTTTTACAACGTTCTTGTATTCAGCGGTTGTACTGATACTGGGTGATAGCAGACATTATCGGGAGTAGTGAACAATGAATTTAGCAGGCGGTTTTAATCACTATCGAGATGAAAGGGTTAAACATGTTTCTTTGCTAGTTACTAATGGATATGTTCTCTCCATATAAACTTTAATCATGATCTGTTTTTCAACTGTTTGACTTCTTGTTTCTTTGTTAGGTGTTGATGGATATGTTCTCTCCATATAAACTTTAATCATGATCTCTTTTTCAACTGTTTGACTGTTTCTTTGTTAGGTGTTGATGGATATGTTCTCCCAGGAAGAGGATGTGTCAATTCCTTTGGTAGAAGAACCACTAGGACTCCGCACAGAGAAACTGACATATGAAGATATTGTTAAAGATTTCATATTTGAAGAAACACAATATATGAGAGACCTTAACCAGATTATCAAAGTGTTCCGAGCTCCATTTGTCAAACATTTTCCAAGGAGCAAGGTAAATTGATATTATCCTATTCTCCTATTATTTTTACTGAAAACAGCTGTTTCCCTTGTTATCCATGTTGATTTGCATTGACAAGTTAAACAAGATTGCATGTGTTAAATCACAAAGTACTCTATAATGAATCAAAGGAACCATCTTAAAAGTGGTTGAAAGTTTTATTTTTGTAAATTGATATGTGGTATGGTTAGTATTTTCAAATGATTACCCTGTGTTTTTTTAGGAAATTTTGAAAGAAAAAACTATATTTGGACCACCAGAGATGTATTAAATGCCCTTTTTCTAATAAAAGTGTTTGAATCCTTATAACAGTTTTGAAAAAAAAGGTGATTTATAACCAGGTCTGTTTGATCTTGTTATGTAATCAGTTTAAATGTTCTGTACATCAATCTTTTCTTCTTCCAGGATCTTGAGGTAATCTTTAGCAACATTTTAGATATATATGAGTTCACTGCCAATCTGCTGAGTTCTGTAGAGGAGCAAGTTGAAGTCGCAGCAGAAAATGAAACTCCCCTGGTGGGAATATGTTTCCAAGATATGGCAGAGGTGAGTGGTCTTTTCTGTTTTTTTTTAATTAGTTAATTTGACATATGCAAGAACCTATGGAAATTGGCCTTTCTGATATTGCTAAGGAACATACCTAATCTAGATAAAGCTTTGAGGTTGATTAAAGCCTCTTTGTGTTTTCATAAAGACAGATTGCATGGTTCAATAGAGGTGAAAATCATTAAAATTTTCACTTGTCACTCAGTGCAAGTTGTCTGAAAATCTGTTTGTCCATTTCCAAACCTCTCTTGTTTGAAAACTTAATGCATAACACAATATATATATAGTTATTTATCAATAACATATTTCTTTCATTCTTTTCCAAATTTGATTTCACTAGTTCGACTATAAATTGATTTGTATTGGATAAGTGTACAGTTGATTGTTGAGTTCTGGTTAATGTACAACCTCTTAATCTCTCTTTAGGAGTCCCTTTCTTGATACAAGGAGTACTGGTTAATCTATAATCTCTTAATATCTCTTTAGGAGTCCCTTTCTTGATACAAGGAGTACTGGTTAATCTATAACTTCTTAACCCTTATCCCGCCAAACACTTCCAATATACGATTTTTCAATGCCCTCTGCCACTGCCAAACACGTCACTATACGATTTTTGTAAATCCACGCTCGCTGTCAAGTACGTCAATATACGATTTCCAAGTATGCTATAAATAGTACGGAATCCTATGTAAAAGACCATTGGTGAATATAAAAAGATACTGACATGTCATAGATAAGTCTTTAATATGATAGGTTGACACACTTTTATCACTAAAAATAAAAACTGAATGACTTAAACGACCTTTAGAATCTCGCTTCCGAGAAAACGAAAGTATTACAAATGGCGTCTGCATCGCTTTGTTCACTGTGCGATAATGGAATTTGGAGCTATATTTCAGTAGTTACAACTCGGAGGAGGAATACGATTTCCTCTGATTTGAAATAGGAGACTTAGATGTAAATTCAACACAAGTTCTCAGAAAACTCCTATGGATAAGTCACCCACTGATAGGATTATTCTATGCATTGACAAGGACGACTAGACCAACATTGACTCGCAATCGGTAAACACTGCGACACCAGGACTTGCATGCTATGTACCTGGCAATGGTAATCTTTTAGATTTTATTTATTGTTTAAAAAACAATGTTGGAATCTTTTGTTTAGGAGAGAAATCGCTGTCTGAAATTTAATTAATTTTAGCGAACATCTAAAGCCACAATGTCGGACATCGGCCGCGTTGGTTTCACTCATGCCGAGTCATAGAAAGCAACTACGGTAGCAGAAATTACAACTTTAACTGTTACTTACCAATGAATACCTGATCTAAAAAAAAATAAAACACTTCAAAAACATTAATTGCAATGATTTTTGCTAAAATTATATATGGATATATGGGTCAGTTTACACAAATTGACACACAATTACAACTTTAAGTGACCAGTTAAAATTGAAAAAAAATTCACAGTTTTAATCTGGCAGTGGTGTTTATACATTGTAATACACATGAGTCACTCAATGTAATGTGGCAGGATAAGGATTACTATCTCATCAGGAATCCCTTTCTTGATCCAACGAGGGAATTTAAGTTTGACTATTCCTTAAGGTAGTGGTCTAATGGTTGAGCAATTGAAGCAGAAGATACCAAGTTTGATTCTCTGTACAGGTCATACCTCAGAGTTTAAAAGAAAAGGTAGTGACTTAACTCACCAAGTGATCAACATACAAAGTAAAAGTCATATGTCTTTTAGATTAGACTTGAAACCGAGGTCTAGTGTCACAGCAGGCATTGCATTTTAAAGAACCTTCACTGTATTGCATAAGTTCATAAGTCAAAATTTGTGGCATTTCACATTTGACTGGTGATATCTACATATGACTGGTGATATCTACATATGACTGGTGATATCTACATATGGGTGTGTAAAACGACCGTAAATCAAAATTACCAAATCTTGAACAGCTGTAACAAACAGTCTGGTTGTGGGAGTTATATGGATTTGTTTCCCTCAAGATCCAATGACAGTATACCAAGTTTAGAAAACAAGTACATATATACTGTTTGTCATGTCAATTTACTTACAACTCATTGTTATTTTGTTGTTTTTTTCCAGGAAGAAGAATTCAATGTATACGAGAAGTATGTCGAGGATATGTTGGCCCCTCACGGTAAAGAGAGGTTATATACACTGCTTCAGAGAGAAGATCTTAGTGAAACATTAGAGGTATTAACTTTTCTATCCACTTTCAATCTTGGAAATGTAAAAGCTTTCATGTATAGTAATGCAGTTTTGTGTTAGAAGAAATAAATTTTGTCTTAATCATTGAAAATATATACAGGTAGCTGTGGAAGTTATCAATCTCTCAAAGTGTTGTACAGGTCCTGGCCCGATTTGTTTTTTCACTCTTAAAATAAGTAAATTAACTCGAAGTCAATTTGAAGTCACAATATTTAAGTTCCTTTTTATTTTGCTTCTGAAACTTCAAAGCTCATGTAATCACATGTGACTGTATGGATAAATAGACAATGCCATCAGACAGGCATGTTCTGATTAGTTACACAATACAGAGCATGTTTGGATAACTGGGTATTTTGACCATAGTTACTGACCTTACCAGTAAGGCAATTGAATGATAATTGATAGATTAAGGTCCATTACAAAAAAATGATCAGACACAAAAATCATTTGGGAAATTGTAGAGTTCATTATCATCGTTTTAGTACAACAAATTATTGAGATTTATATAGCTGACATTTTCAAGTTGTAGATTAAGTGTGTATTATCATACTGTGATGTACTTATACTTATGTTGTCAACACCTAATCCACTGTTTGAAGAAATAATTAAAACAAGATATTGATCAAAATGTTGATTTTCAGAATTCTTGAAACTTCAATTTTCAGTAAACTAATACACTTTGAAGTATTCTATTACATTTTATTTCAATCTTTTAATAGGCTGAAGGTCATGGATTCAAGGATGCAATGAAATATGTCTTGCCAAAATTGTTATTGGGCCCAATATACCATTGTCTGCATTACTTTGAAGTTATAAGGGTAAGTGTATGCAACAATATGATTATGGATACCTCATGTTGTAATATATTTGTTTTTGAGGAAAAAATATATTTTGCTGCCCAAAATAGACAGTTTTGTTTATATTTTGGTATGTACTGTGTATGAGTCACTTGAATTGTTTATATTTTGGTATGTACTGTATATGAGTCACTTGAATTGTTTATATTTTGGTATGTACTGTATATGAGTCACTTGAATTGTTTATATTTTGGTATGTACTGTATGTGTGTCACTAGCATTGTTTATATTTTGGTATGTACTGTATGTGTGTCACTAGCATTGTTTATATTTTGGTATGTACTGTATGTGTATCACTAGCATTGTTTATATTTTGGTATGTACTGTATATGAGTCACTTGAATTGTTTATATTTTGGTATGTACTGTATATGAGTCACTTGAATTGTTTATATTTTGGTATGTACTGTATGTGTGTCACTTGAATTGTTTATATTTTGGTATGTACTGTATGTGTGTCACTAGAATTGTTTATATTTTGGCACCCAAGTTACCATCCTCTTTGAAGGTGATACTTGATGGTTATCACCAATTTATAAATACTGAAGTAGTGAAATGAGAATTCAAACTACCCACATTTTTATGCACCTGTCATACATGGACGTATTATGGTATAGAGATGTCTGTCTGTACACCTCCCCATGTCTGTCTTTCTGTTTGTCTGCAAGTTGTCAAGTGGAAGAAGCCTAGTATATTCAAGGTCAATAACTTATAGGCAAGGTACTAACAAAACCATTGTTCATAGTATCCTCACTCTTAGTACACATAATCCTTTTGCTGTGAGGAAGACACCTATTTGTTATGGTCAAGGTCATGAGATAACTTTGAATGATAAAAACTTGTAGGCAATATAAAGACCAAACTCTTGTACCTAAGATTCTGAAGTTTGAGAAATATACTCCTAATGATACCTTTGTGGTATAGCAGTGTCCTTTATTCAGATGATACTGTAAATGTTTGTCCTGTTTGGCGTATTTTGTATCAAAGGCATTACTTTTGTTTTTTTCTTTCTTTCCTTGTCATTTTGACCTTAATAGCATCATTTTATGATGAATCAATTTTGTAAGCAGGTGCTTGCTTTATCTGTATAAAATGTGAAATATGTCAATGTTGTTGATCTTTTGTGAAACCCTGTTACATTTGTAAGAAATAATATGTAAGGTTAACTATTGATGTGTAAATGCCTATGACACTAGTAAAAATGTATGAGGCACTGTCATTTTTATAGGCATTAACAAACACAAGCCCAAGTGAAGAAGACAGAGAGTGTTTGGAGCAAGCCAGTGGCTTACTTGCATCTCTAAAGCCTGTCCTTGAAAGGAAATTTAGTGGTAGTCTCCCTCGGACAAAACCATGGTCAGTATTTTTTTAACTACAGTGGAATCTTGTCATGTTGAAATAGGTTTAGTCGAAATTCTGGATATGTCAAAGTTGAAAGTCCGTTCCCAAATTTTTATAGATATAATAATATATGAATTAAAATTTTGGTCATCTGGAATTCCGGATATCTGGAAGTAATAGGGTTGGTCTCCCGAGTTTCAAGATAACAAGGTTCCACTGTATATCATTTTCTTTCTTTTTCTTGATAATATGCTAACAGTAATGATCTGTCAGATACTTATATATCTACTTATGTGACATCACACACTCTATATTGTAATTACAAAACATTATCAGTGACATATATATACTACCTACCGTACAGAGTTAGAGTCCAAAACATTATCAAACACAAATGATTACAAAGTGTAGGATAACACTGCCAGTATGTAGGATAGCACTGCCAGTATGTAGGATAACACTGCCAGTATGAAGGATAGCACTGCCAGTATGTAGGATAACACTACCAGTCTGTAGGATAGCACTGCCAGTATGTAGGATAACACTGCCAGTCTGTAGGATAGCACTGCCAGTATGTAGGATAACACTACCACCTTACCAGTTTGTAGGATAACACCACCAGTATGTAAGATAAAACTACCAGAATGTAGGACAACACTACCACTCTACCAGCATGTAGGATAATACTAGTATGTAGGATAACACCACCAGTATTTAGGATAAAACTACCAGAATGTAGGATAACATTACCAGTATGTAGGACAATACTACCAGTATGTAGGTTAACACTACCACTCTACCAGTAGGTAGGATAACACTACCTGTGTCTATATTTATTGCTCATAGATTTTTTATCGTGTCTTATAACACTTATTACATGTAGTAAGTTATTGTTAAAAGACAATCAATTGTATGATTTAGCTTAATCATTATTATCTTAATGACAATCATGATTGCTTAACTTTCTATTTTCGGTAGTATCATATGACTCACCACTTAATTAACAAGATAAACCATTTTGTATGATATAATATACATGTATGATGTAGTGTGAACTGAATCATCAGTGTTATGATAAACAGCCTAGATTTAGAACACTAACTAATGTATATCCTACATATTGATTCCTATTTATCCTTTATAATAGGGAAACATCCCTTAGACTACAAGGAAGAACTGGAAGACAGGCAATTGTTCAGAAAATGTCAGAATTACAAAAGAATATAGAGGGCTGGGAAGGAAAGGATATATCACAGAGCTGTAGTGAATGCATTATGGGTATGTACCTTTTACTTTTATATCTGTACCATTAAGATCAGAGACTGGCAACAAATTGGTTTTGATACATCTATTTATCCATTTCTATGTTGGCAGTATTTTTGTTTCTGTCCAAATAGTGTGTTTCCTATCTCAAATTGTAATCAGAATTGGTATGTTGCTTTATAGCAATGATATGTCAACCGAGATCGATTATGGTTAACATCCCACAATATCTGCCAGAGTTATGGGACTTTGAATAAGCAGGCATGAATCAGCTCTCTGGGGCATTGTTTTTCTAAAACATACCAAAATACTGTGGGTAGAACTATCACAACAGTTTTTAATTTAAAATAGCAGTAGCCACTTTTAACACTTTTCCTATCATTACTTTGCTGCTTTAGCTGAAATTGGAATTTGATGTGTTTCATCTACGGATGAATGTTCAACTTATACGTAATTTGCATATTCTACAGTCCCCCAATAAATTGTAAATATTGTAAACTGTAATGACTCATGTATGTAAATGAATTTAGCCATATTGTGTATAAATAGAGACATACATGTCTCCTGTATATCCTATGAACTATGTAATAACAATCATTATACTTATATACAGAGAAAGAAAGCTTCTTCCAATGCTTTGCTTACTTAAATCTATTTTGTGTTAGAAGTAACAAAAAACTTGCTGCCAAAATCTTTCATAACCACATATTAATGTTGTATATGGGAACAAAAGTTTGTAAACAGAAATTATTATCCTGATACTATGAATGTGTTCCTTTGGGAAAGTAAAATTTCTTATGAATTGAATGTGATTTACATTATATGTCTGTCTCACCTTGACCTTTTTGTTTCAGAGGGTGTACTGACAAAGCAAACAAAAAGTAAACCCACGGAACGACATGTTTATCTGTTTGACAGTTTGATTATTCTGTGTAAGAAAAATATTCGTAGATCGGTCACAAATCCAACAGGGGAGTTTAAACTAAAGGAAAAATTTCATATCAGGAAGGTGGAAATCCGAGACAAAGATGATACAGATGGTAAGTAGAATTCCAGGAAACTTAACTGGAAAAATAAAGAATATGAGTGATTGAAATGTGAACTAATAAACAGTATGCAAACAAGAAAATTCAACTTTCATTTAAATTTCAATTTGTATACTCCTCCACCTGTATTAAACATGATTTTCTTTGAACTACATGTAGTAACATTCTTGACTTTTATCTTACATAAACAGTAAAGTAAGCTATATCCACCATCCCTTGTCAGCAAGGAGAGCATATTAGAATTAAGTTAGAAGAATCAGGTTGTTGAAAATCCTAGGTGGTTGAGATGTTTTGGCTGGAGACCATGAGTGATGTGTCTCAAATCTGATTTATGACATTCAAAGACATGACAATATGTTTTATGATCTTAATTTATTGGTAATAGTAACATGTTTACAATCACTAACTAAACAATCCACTCAGAACTAAACATGTAAAGAAACAGAAATATTGAAGAGTGGCAGAAAAATGCACATGTGGTGTAAAAAATGTGCTTAAATAGACCATGGTTATCCTGATGTTTTACATCTTTGTTTCATTTTAATTTGACTTTTGTACAGATATGAAACATTGGTTTGAGATAGTCCAGCGAGATCACCCTAATAATAGTGCAGTTTTAATTGCTAAAACTTCTGAAGAAAAAGGCAACTGGATGGCAGCTCTTATATCATTACAAACAAGAAGGTGAGAATCTGATCTATAGCAAAACATGATATAACAGCAAAAAATATCTGATAACTGTACTAAATATATTCAGAAGTTCTTTTACAATATTGATAGTTTCCTCTTTGCTGGCAAAAAGTATTTCAAAGTTTATGATTACGTTACTGGAGAGAACATAAGAATGTTAAAATTGTTCCAGTAGTGTCCTTAAAATAGTCAATGGTCAGTCAGTGTGAAAAATTCAACATCTAATTTAATATTGACAGCATGTTGGAGAGAAGATTAGATAGCATACTGAGGGAAGAAGAGAGGGAAAAGCCATTGCGTTTACCTCCTCCTGAAACATACAGGTAAGTAATTTGTAAAGAATGGCTGTTTGAGGATGTAAGTAATAGAAGGATATCTATAAACTGACTGTGATGAAAGCTGATGAATTTCAAGTCAGTTTACATTAACTATATATCTGTTTTGTCATACAGAATAAACAGTGTGTGTGGAATATATGTACACTCTAATATATGATTAATTCTAAATGCTTGCATTTACTCAATAGTATTCTCCTTGCAAGCAAGAGGCCAAGGGTATGGTTCTTACTTTGCCAAGCAGTTGTCATAAAAAGGTGAAAGTAAATGAGATTGGATGAAAATTGCAGCCAAGGTCCAATATCATTAGTATTTAAGATTATCAAATGTCTTATAAGCACACTTGAACCAAAAGTTCAATTGAGATTTTCTGATCACCTGTTGTCCGTTGTCTGTCTGTTAACTTTTCACATTATTCATACATCTTTCTATCGTATGATGGGACATATTATGGTATGTATTATGTATATAGCTTTGTCAGTAAGTTAGCATTTGCTTATCTGTGCAAAAAATCTGCCATTCCTAAACCTAGCGTATATATTACATATATATTTACCATGAAGGGATGGAGTATCTATCACATATCAAAACCATGCCCACTGCCCCTTATTCCTTAATTTATGCCCATTGTTGATTTGCCATTTCTGAGCAAAAATGTGACCATTCCTTAATCTTGTTTTGCCATATATGGCACATGTGTACGTCGTTTTGCCATATATGGCACATGTGTACGTTGTTTTGCCATATATGGCACATGTGTACGTCATTTTGCCATATATGGCACATGTGTACGTCGTTTTGCCATATATGGCACATAAGTACGTCATGATAGGACAGAATGTCAAGTACCAACACAGAATCCTTCTGCCCTTTTGTTTTTGTTTTTGTTTTTTTTGTTTCGGCTTGAATTTAAGAGGTTCTTATTACATGTACTTGTATTCAGCCTTCTGTAAGTCTAGACTAGCTGTCATTTATGATTTAACTTTACATTATTTTACATATTTACAGGTTTGCAGAGGCAGATTCTGAGCATAACATTGTTTTTGAAGAAAGAGGGAGCTCCCCTTCAGAGAGCCCTCTAATAAAGGGTGGAACCCTATTGAAGATGATTGAAAGGTTGACATATCACATGTATGCTGATCCAAAGTTTGTCCGAACATTCCTTACCACTTACCGGTCCTTCTGCACCCCTCAGCAACTTTTAGATTTACTTATTCAAAGGTAAGTTTTAATTTTAATTTTAATGCATTAGTTAATATTTAGTCTTTTCACATCTATGTTAATATTTAGTCTTTTCACATCTAGGTTATTATTTAGTCTTTTCACATCTAGGTTATTATTTAGTCTTTTCACATCTAGGTTATTATTTAGTATTTTCACATCTAGGTTATTATTTAGTCTTTTCACAT
The DNA here is from genome assembly GCA_030159075.1 of Atrina japonica. Taxonomy (NCBI): domain Eukaryota; kingdom Metazoa; phylum Mollusca; class Bivalvia; order Pterioida; family Pinnidae; genus Atrina; species Atrina japonica. The sequence goes on along the minus strand of BROG01000012.1, from coordinate 2,600,550 downwards.
CTAGGTTATTATTTTATTTGTTCAAGATTTCTAGTATCAACCAAACTTTTTTCATGTCTCACAGTAATCTAGTTAACTGCTCATATAGATCTAGTTCACTGCTCACAGTATCTACTTCACTTCTCTCATTGATCTACTTCACTACTCACAATGATCTTGTTCACTGCTCACAGTGATCTATTTCACTGCTCACAATGATCTGGTGGCAGGGCATTGGACTCACAGGTGGGAATTCAAGACAGGTGTGACATATAACAAAACCTGCACTGCAAATGTATTAGTTCGTAGCATAGGTCATACCTATTGGCACATGACCTAAAGCTGGTGATGTCTCCATTTGAGAGAAAATTTCTTAGCAGAACTTTGAAAAACTATGAAAAAAATTGTTTGCTTCATTTATACCTTTAGTAAATAACTCAACAACTTTCAGTAGATAATACTTTCATGTTGATATTTATTCATTCCATACTACTTTTCTGATATGATATCATTATTTGAAAATGAACTAAGACTGAAAAATATCTGTATGTTTTACATAAGTAACCTTTTATAACTAACTTTGTAGGGGTTCTCCAGGTTCACTGTTAAGAGCACCTCATTTTAAGCTATGATATCTGTCACTTTATCTAAGGTAAAGAAGGTCATTGGAAAGTTTGCCAGTTTACTTTGGCTTTTTTCCCTCAAGCACAATTTTCTCCTCCATCGAAAATTGGCCACAACTGATTACTTAAAGAGTTGTTGTCTGTCCATTCATTTACATTTGTATTTCAATCTTCATTACAGGTTCAGTATTCCAGACCCCCCAGAAAACTTGCAGACTGACATCTCTAAAGACGCTGATTTTAATCAGCAAATCAGAGATGATCTGAAAAGATTCCGCAAAGAATATATTAAACCTGTGCAATTTAGGTATGTACAAATATTCTATCAATTTTTCTCTTAACAATTACTATGGAGATCATTTTCTTACCACCAATCTCTGCTGAACAAGTACTGCAGGGAATTGCTTATTGTAACTTGATAAAATAAAGGTTCCTTTGTTAGGCAGAAGACCTAAATTTCAGCCAAACCAAATCTGAACATTTAGATTGATATGGACTATTTCATATTCAAGCACTCATAAATATTCCTTTGTGAAAAACTTGGTGATTATTCATTAGCCATAGTAAATATTTTTCTGTCAAAAGATGGCATTTAAACCAACAGGCTGAAACACAAAATACAAGTTCTTTTTCATGCAATGCATGGCACACAGTCACCCCTCTCTGTATTTGAATACCGTAGGTCTAGTTTAAAGAGGTTGTTTTTTTGTTCAATGGTTAGAGCAGTTTCCTCATAAATAGGACAACCTGAGATTGATAATAGTTCAGAAGCCTACTTGAAACTTTAAACAGTTAGCAATTACCCTTTCACATTGAAACTGGCTTAAGAAGTGAAAGTCACAATTTTTTTCATATATAAAAACTGATCTTGTATCATGATTTGGCAGCTTTAAACATTCTCATTTTATTGGCATCAGGAGTAAAGTATGTACAATGTATGTCCATGTATTTTGCAATGAAGATGTATTAAACCAAAATCTTATTTGTACTTTCAGAGTTGTAAATGTTTTACGACACTGGGTAGATCACCATTATTATGATTTTGAGAGGGACATGAGTTTACTACACAGGTTAAAAGACTTTCTTGGGACTGTCAGAGGAAAAGCCATGAAGAAAATGGCTGAGTCTATCATCAAAGTGATTCATAGACGGGTAAGAAATACCTTTTGATGTCCCCAAGGTTAAAGATTTATTAGTCTCTCACAGTTTTCCATTTTCTGTCAAATAGTTTGAGCTTCTATCCTTAGAATTATATTCAAATTTGGTATTTTGCTTATATTATTGATATCTAAGACTTTAAAATCTTAAAAAATGACTTAGCTTTATGTGTAGGAAGGGTCGGCATAGTGTTTCTCAAACACATCTTGTAATTATTTCTTACAAAACAAAGGAATTCTGTATAGAGTTTTTGTTTTTCATGTGCTTACTTAAACATGATTTAAAATATTTTTTGGAAGATGGGGTTTATGATTTTGTAGACTAAAAGATGAAATTTATTTTATTGTGACACAGGACATGGATATGCAAAAAAAGTAAATTTGCATTTTTTTCTAATAAATATTGTTGCATAAAATATATTTACTTGAAATTTTCGTATTCCAGTTTGAAAGTCAGAGTACAGAAAGGGAGATAACTCATCAGAGACAGCCTCCACTCATAGAGTGGCATTTGACCAAAGACAAGGAAAAGTTTGAACTTTTAACAGTAAGACTTACTTGTTGTTTAGCACACTTGTTCATTTATTATATGTGTAGATATGGTGCATTTATGCTGCCTTAAATTTTTAGAGTTCCTAAATCATAGCCAGGGCTGACATAGGACAAACACAGGTTACTGCTGATGACTGTACCTTCACCAAGCAGTTGTAGCTTAGCTAAATGCAGGGCATTAAAATTAAAGTCATTTGTAGCTGAAACTTGAAACCAGTGTTCTGTCACAGCAGTCATACTGTATAAGCAGAAACTTTAGCGAGGATTTAATTTTGGCAGTATTTGCCAGGTTGTTGAGATGGCTAATATTGAATATCACTAACAATTTATTTAACATCATTGGTAAGAGCTGCTATCTTTTTATGTCCACGGCATCAAAAGTCTTTGTCTTAAGGGGTCCTTTTAAATTGACAGACCAAATCTTTGTCTTAAAGAATCTTTTAAATTGACAGACCAAGTCTTTGTCTTAAAGGGTCTTTTAAATTGACAGACCAAGTCTTTGTCTTAATGGGTCTTTTAAATTGACAGACCAAGTCTTTGTCTTAATGGGTCTTTTAAATTGACAGACCAAGTCTTTGTCTTAATGGGTCTTTTAAATTGACAGACCAAGTCTTTGTCTTAACGGGTCTTTTAAATTGACAGACAAAGTCTTTGTCTTAAAGGTTCTTTTAAATTGACAGACCAAGTCTTTGTCTTAAAGGTTCTTTTAAATTGACAGACCAAGTCTTTGTCTTAAAGGTTCTTTTAAATTGACAGACCAAGTCTTTGTCTTAAAGGTTCTTTTAAATTGACAGACCAACTCTTTGTCTTAAAGGTTCACTAATGAAGAAATTAATTTTGTTTTGTTATGTTATTTTTTGGGGTGTAAAATTTCCAAATGTTTTATTTCCAAATGTTTTGAAATTTCCAGCTTCATCCAATAGAAATAGCTCGTCAAGTAACATTGTTGGAATTTGACTTGTATAGGGCAGTACAGCCCTCAGAATTGGTTGGTTGTGCATGGATGAAGGAGAACAAGAATAAAACATCTCCCAACCTTCTTAAATTAATCAACTTTACAAATAATGTAAGTATGATAACAGATATATATTGATTTCAATTTTCTTAAGGCAAGAATATTGTTTACATAGAAATTACCAAATTTATGTCTTATTTGTATGCATTTAAATGTTTTAAAAAAAATGGGATTGTGAGGTTCAATGATAGATGCAGTTATGTAATAATTATTTTTTGAATTCTTATCATGGTTATTATATGTACATGTATCAATATGCAGTGGTATCTCCTTATGTACATGTATCATTATGCTGTGGTATCTCGTTATGTACATGTATCAGTATGTTGTTGTATCTCATTATGTATATGTATCAGTATGCAGTGGTATCTCATTATGTATATGTATCAGTATGCAGTGGTATCTCATTATGTATATGTATCAGTATGCAGTGGTATCTCATTATGTATATGTATCAGTATGCTGTGGTATATTGTTATGTAGATGTATCAGTATGCAGTGGTACCTCATTATGTACAATATGTTGTGGTATATTGTTATGTTCATGTATCAGTATGCAGTGTTACCTCGTTATGTTAAAATCAGATGAACTAAAATTCTGGTTATGACTGATCCTGATTTTTTGTAGGGGGATAGAATTTTCACTAAAATTTAGAGATAACAAGATCCCATCATATATTTTTAATGATTCTAGTATTATCAGAGAATATGTATTTGCAAGTTTTGCTGTACAAATTTTTCACCGAATATTTGTATGGCAAAATAATAAGTTTTGTTGAGTTTTAATTTATTAAAATTTATAAGTATTTTCTTTGTTTTTTGTATTTACAGTTCACATTTTGGTTGGAAAGGTGTATTATAGAGACAGAAAATTTAGATGAACGAATTGCTGTTGTGAATCGAATTATGGAAATTATGTTAGTGTTTCAAGAATTGAACAATTTCAATGGTGTTTTAGAAATAGTCAGTGCAATAAATTCAGCTCCAGTACACAGACTGGAGCACACATTTGAGGTAAGCATTAACGAGTGATTCACCATGGCAAGATAAGTACTGGTATCCAGTAAGATAAATTTTGTTGTCTCTGAGACCGAAGATCCCACAGAGCCGCAAAAACGCAAACCACACTGAGCCTAAAAAACACAGAAAACACTGAGCCTAAAAACACAAAAAATACTGAGGCTAAAAAAAGAAGAAAAAACACAGAGCCTCAAAAACTCAAACCACACTGAGCCTAAAAGAAACAAAAAAAAAACAGAGCCTAAAAAACACAAACAACACTGACCCTAAAAAAAAAAGGAAAGAAAAAACACAGCCTCAAAAACACAAACCACACCGAGCCTAAAAATAAAAAAACACACCCTAAAAAACCTAAACCACACTTAGCCTAAAAGAAACAAAAAAATAAAAAACAGAGCCTGAAAAACACAAACAACACTGACCCTAAAAAAAGAAGAAAGAAAAAACACAGCCTCAAAAACACAAACCACACTGAGCCTAAAATAAAACACACCCTCAAAAACACAAACCACTCTGAGCCTAAAAAAAAGAAAGAAAAAACACAGCCTCAAAAACACAACCACACTGAGCCTAAAAAAAGAAAGAAAAAACACAGCCTCAAAAACTCAAACCACAGAGAAACTTAAAATGCAAAAAACACTGAGTCTTAAAAATACAGACAACATAGTATCTAAAAAACACAAACAACACTTAGCCTAAAAACAAACAAAGTAGAACCCAGGAACATGGAACCTAAACAAAACAACACTGAACCTCAAAATTGCAAAAACAACAGCCTCAAAACACAAACAACACAGAACCTAAAAACAAAAGCAACACTTAGCAACCAAGCCTAAAACCTAAACAACACAGAGCCTCACAAGCATAAACAAAGCTTCAAAATACAAACAGCATAGAGCCTTAAAATCTTACACAGAACCTCAAAAACTTGAAGATCATTGAGCCTGAAATACACTTATAAAACAAACCTTTAAACACACACAACACAGAGCCTCACAGGCATAATGCTAACTTTAAAACCCCAAAAGCACAGAGCTCGGGAAGCATAAACAGAGCCTCAAAATACAAACAGGGTAGAACCTCAAAACTTTACACAGAGTTTCAAAATCACAGACAACACTGAAACAGAAGAAACACAAGCAAAACAGAAGTTGTAATATCATTTGACTTACATTTTACTGATTAATTGTAGGATGTTAAGTTTCGAAAATCATTTGAAGATGCAAAGGAACTTAATTCTGATCATTTCAAGAAATACATAGAGAAATTACGTTCTATAAACCCGCCATGTGTTCCTTTCTTTGGTAAGTATACAACAGTTTTATATTTTTAATCACTTTGTTTGTTCAATACTCTAAAAGCCATCAAAGTATTTGATTTATATTTGTTATAAAATGTTCAAATGGTATAAACCAGAAAAGTGTGAGCTGTATAAGTTTGGTTTGATATTTGTCCAATCACATCTGTACCTGTATGACAGTTAAACAGTTAAGTGTGAGCTTTATAAGTTTGGTTTGATATTTGTCCAATCACATCTGTACCTGTATGACAGTTAAACAGTTAAGTGTGAGCTTTATAAGTTTGGTTTGATATTTGTCCAATCACATCTGTACCTGTATGACAGTTAAACAGTTAAGTGTGAGCTTTATAAGTCTGGTTTGATATTTGTCCAATCACATCTGTACCTGTATGACAGTTAAACAGTTAAGTGTGAGCTTTATAAGTCTGGTTTGATATTTGTCCAATCACATCTGTACCTGTATGACCGTTAAACAGTTAAGTGTGAGCTTTATAAGTCTGGTTTGATATATGTCCAATCACATCTGTACCTGTATGACAGTTAAACAGTTAAGTGTGAGCTTTATAAGTCTGGTTTGATATATGTCCAATCACATGTGTACTTGTATAACAGTTTAACAGTTAAGTTTTGAGCTGTATCAATCTGTTTTGATATATGTCCAATCACACTGGTACCTGTTTGACAGTTGAACAGTTAAGTTTTGAGCTGTATCAATCTGCTTTGATATATATCCAATCACATCTATACCTGTATGACAGTTGAATAGCTAAGTGTGAGCTGTATCTGTCTGCTTTGATATATATCCAATCACATCTATACCTGTATGACAGTTGAATAGCTAAGTGTGAGCTGTATCAGTCTGCTTTGATATATATCCAATCACATCTATACCTGTATGACAGTTGAACAGCTAAGTGTGAGCTGTATCAATCTGCTTTGATATATATCCAATCACATCTATACCTGTATGACAGTTGAACAGCTAAGTGTGAGCTGTATCAATCTGCTTTGATATATGTCCAATCACATCTATACCTGTATGACAGTTGAACAGCTAAGTGTGAGCTGTATCTGTCTGCTTTGATATATGTCCAGTGACATCTGTATGACTTGATATGCACAGTTGAACAGTTAACCGTTGTTAAACAGCTTTATAAGTAAACAGTTTAAGTGTGAGCTTTATGGTTTGATATTTGTTGACCGTTAAACAGTTAAGTGTGAGCTTTATAAGTCCAATCACATCTGTACCTGTATGACAGTTAAACAAGTGTGAGCTTTATAACCCTACATACCATATACCTGTATGGACTGAAACAGCTAAGTGTGAGCTGTATCAATCTGCTTTGATATATATCCAATCACATCTATACCTGTATGACAGTTATCTTTTTTTTTTAAACAGCTAAGTGTGAGCTTTATCAATCTGCTTTGATATATGTCCAATCACATCTATACCTGTATGACAGTTGAACAGCTAAGTTGTGAGCTGTATCTGTCTGCTTTGATATGTCTTATGTCCTTAAACTATAGAAAAGAACATACCATAATGGACTGGTCTTAAACTATAGAAAAGAACATACCATTCAGATACCTATGGATCAAAGGGTTAAGTGTTACCAACAAAATGAAATAAATGCCAGACCTTTATATAGCAATGTTTATTTTTTTAGGAATGTATTTAACAAATATCCTGTTGATAGAGGAAGGAAATCCGGATCATTTACCCAATCGACCCTCAAAGATGATCAATTTTAGCAAGCGACGGAAAGTAGCAGAAATTACTAGTGAAATTCAGCAATATCAAAATCAACCGTACTGTTTGAAAGTTGAACAGTATATAAGAGTAAGTATGTGTTTGTAGCATGTTGTTGGGTATACACAAAAACTGGACTTCCCTAAAGGATCTTTAGTTTTGAATTGATGAAGTAAAAAAGCAAGTAAATATGTCGTTTTGTTTCTTTCAAGATAAACTGACATTGTGTACCTACAAGAACTTTGTTCAGTGTTCATCATGTTAACAGACAAATTTCTCTAGGTCTTAAAAACATACCTGTTGCTTCATTTGACGTGATGTAAACTGCAACACAGTAATGTTGATAATGTGTATGGGAGAATATTTGTACATCAGTCAGTTACGAGACTTTATCTTAATTTGAATTATATCTAAAATATGATCATCTGCATTTTTTTGTAATTTTTTTTTCAGGAATTCTGTGAAAATCTGAATCCATTGGGAACAATGACAGAGAAGGAGTTTAATGATTATTTGTATGAAAGCTCACTGAGAATAGAACCAAGGGGTGCTCCTAGAATTCAGAAATTTGTAAGCACCAATATTCTTTTCATATATTTGTCTTATGGTGATCCTGCATATAAGTTACCAAGATAAAATTAAATCTATTTAACAAGACAGGCAAGTTTGAAACAATTCAGTCGTACTTAATCATTTTCAGTGGTAAATTATTGAATATACATTTCATATTGTTTGTTTGTTTGTTTTTCTTCTGTCTTTTATGGCATTATACCAAAATTCATGTTTGGTGTTTGTATATCACATGATGTAAATTCACTATAGTATATAAGGATGGCGATTGTTGATTTAACCATGGCGCTTGGAAATTTAACGATGGTGCAGAAAATTTAACAAAGGCGCAAGAAAGCTTAACGATTGCGCAGGACCATCATAAAACAGGTCATGGAGATCCCTGGTATACTAGAAACTAGCTCCTCAATCTACCTTGATATATAAATGACCAATTACACCCCTATTTATATTATAGATATCTTAGACTTGTCAGCATTTCATAATAATCCGCTACGTAATTAACTAGTCACACACTGACTGACATCAACAGATGTTCAACTTGTCAGTATTTCAAACTTGCCTGTTAGATGAACTGTTATCAGTATTGAAGAAATATAAAATAATGAAAATAAGGCCAAGTAAAAAAAAATACTTCTGGTTCTCAGACACAGCCATGTGCAAAAAGAAATCGCCAATGAAACCATTTTATTCACATTTCAAAAAAAAAATCACCGCCAAGTGGCAAGTAAAAATGCGGGTCATTTCAAAAGGCTTAAATTTTGAAAATAAAAATCCATTTCCGCCTATTTGTAGTTCAAAATGCATTTCTAAAACCCTGAATTAGAAACTAAAATAATTATTTTATTGACAATTCAACATGTAAATCTTTACCTCATCAAGCTCATGCCTGAAAATGTCATTTGTGTGTTTTCTGCTGTTGCTGGCAGTTTATGGAGGAAGTGGAAGTTGGGTTTTAAATGAAAGAACCGATACCGAACAGAACTGAATTTCAGGATGTGTTAAAATAATGATACATGTAACACTATATAGTGTATAAAAGTTTTAAAATCTGAATTAAATGTAGGTGAATGATAAAAGTAAAATTAGTTACTGTAAATTAAAGTTTTAATGAAATACATAAAAATGGATAGCTATTGTTTTCAAAAATGAAACTTTTTGAATTTGCATTGATTTTTAGACACATAGTAGTTACATTTTGTACAGCTTGTAAAATAGTAATGATAATGATTGATGATAATTATAATGATGCATTTACAATTAATTTTCTTGTAGTTTCAAAACATTTTTATGTTTTGATAAATATATAATCTTTTAGCTATTTTATATTTTTGTGGATATTTCAGTTTTAAAACCAAGTGAACAGGACAATCACACAAGTTTTTGTTACAGTTTATTGAAGGTCTCAATAAAAGACATTTTTTTTCTTAGATAAAGTCTTCTTATTTTCTTGCCTTCAAGGTATATAAACAATAATTTGGAAATAAAAAAAAATACCGTTAATAAAATACCTACCTTCTTTGTCCATTTTGGAAGGCTAATTGTCTGAGAACCGGAATATATTTTTTTACATGGCCTAAGAGGATCTTGACCACTTTTGGTCTCTAAATGTCAGATTTTAAAAAGGAATGTCAATTATGTGCCCTTCCAACAACAACTGTTGACTTATTGAACCATGGATTTTACATCCAAAAATTTTAAGACCGTAAAGTGAAAAAGGTGCAATGGATATAAGACTAGTAGCATGAAGGACCTTTAATGAGAGATGATTATTTTTTAACTATGCAGGAAATTTTATCTTCTAGTAGTAAAGATCCATTTTTTTTTTAACAATACAACTTTTCTTTTTAGCCAAAGAAGTATGACTACTCTCTAAAATCGCCAGGTATAAAGCCGGCAGCATTGAGAACGCAGCGTACTCACACATTCTTTCCAACTCTGATGCCAGGAGGGACGGGTAACCCAAGGACACCAGAAAATGATGATTCAGAGTTGCCATCTCCCAATCAAATAACACCCCCATACTCACCAGTTACGCCCCCACCTACAGGATCAGATAGTGTTTTCACTCAGGTTCATTTACCTGTTGGAACAGGTAAGATATCTGTCCATAAATATTGTGTTTCTTCCCTGAAATATTTTATTTATTATCATAAATGTTTTATCTGATAGATCAGCTTAAAAGAAGTATGAAGGGAAGCAAATTTTTCAGATGGTCGTTTTCTTGTAAAAGTATTGATATATGATTAGTAAAAAAAAAACATCAGCTCAATCTTTTTTCATTTTTACATAATATTTTATAAAAAATAAAAGCAAATTTTCTGTAATGCAAAAATTATAGGATACTTTGCCTTAAAAATTCAATTCAAAATAGCACTTTTATGTTGTCTCTTGATGATCTCCGAGCTGGTTTTATATTACTTAACAATCTTCATCATGTCAACATCCACTTACACATTCATAATTCTTTTTCTTTCAGATAAACATGCACTTTGTAATCTTTACATTTGGCAAAGTTAACAATTAAATAAACATACTCCTATTTAGTCTCATCCTGATTTTATTTCCACTTCTCTAAGCCAAAAAATACCCTTAGCCCTCCTCTTAAAGGTGCCGTCACAGAATTAAATATTGTTTATAATTGTTTCTGTGGCAAAATGTTTTTAAAATTACATCCCAATCTAGGTAGTCACAAGGGTGTGTAAGTTCCTTCTTGACATCCTCATATTGTGTAATAGTTGTGCTGCAAATTTTTCGCAAAATCTTTCACCACATTGTACATGTAGTTCAACTAATCAAAGTTATACCCAAATATTTTCATGCAAAGTTTATTAAAAGACTAAAATTTCACATCTGTTAAAAAACATCCGTAACTTTTGACGACCAGAATCTACTTTTTATCAACATAATAAGTTACATATTGCTTTTTTCAGATATGATGGATGGTGGTTCGATTTCATCAAATCATTCTTTGCAAATTCAAACTGCTGTTGACCTTCAACCACCACCATTACCACCACGCTCCAAAAAAGGCAGAGAGCTAAGTGGAGACTCAATGAGTTGTGATAGTTTTCATCAAAGATCCCATTCCCCCCCTGAGCCCCCTATTCCACCAAGGGGTGCCCCTCCAGTACCCCCACGGCGAGACTCTTTTCATCTTGGAACATTGCAATCACGGCATTCATCTGGTCAAATAAACTGTGCAACATTACCGCGAGTGGCAAATAATCGCAACTCTGGATCCAGACCATTATTACCAGAATTCCACAATGTCAATGGGGATGACAGAAACGATGACAACATAACTCCAAAAGTGCCGCCAAAAACATACTATAGGACACACCATTCACGGCAAAAAAGTAACTAACAAAATGTGTTATTAAGTTACGTTGTCTGGATACCATCATATATATATATATATATATATATATATATATATATATATATATATATATATATATATATATCTGTGTATTTGTGCACACTTGGGCTAACTAATGATTGTCAAGAGACATAATGGCGATTTGTTGATCAAGTCAAGTGACATGTGTGATGACGTATATGCTTTTAGCAATATCATGAATTCTATTCACATCAAGTCATAAGAGCCATAATTCTCCATTCATCAAGGTATGACATAGCTTACTAGAAATTTAAGCAGTTTTGCACCATTTTTTTCAGACTGGGATCTGTGATTCTTTGTGTTAGTACATACTATGTTGACGGGAATTCAAATGTGACAACTTTCTATGTTAAAGCTGTTAGTCATACGCAAGGTATGGTTAAAATAATGCATTGAATTCTGATTGGATATGTACCAGCTTGTGTTTTTTAAGCGAGATCTCATACTGACAGAAGATGATCGAGGGAAAAAAATTATGTTGCTATGTCTGCTTCATCTCTCAACTATAAATAGATATTGTGCTATCATATTCCTACATTTCATTGGATAATACAATTTGTTGAACACTGAAGAGTGCTGATAACATACAAAAAGTTCTAGTTGGATTATTACAAAAAGTTGCCAAAATACTAACTGTGCTGTATGGCGAAACTTGTTATCATTTATTTTGTAATATGTAATAAAAGAGGCATCAGAGCTGCCTCTTTTTCAGTAAAAATTTGCTGTATGATAAAATGTATAATTGTTCATTAAGTACCCAAATTCCAAATTTAGAGCAGACAGATTTTGGCCTGTTGTCTGACTGTCGCTAGTAAACAGTGTTTAACCTGTACTCAGTCTCTGAAAATGGACAAGATATAACTTCAGTCTTGTTATGTGTGTTCCTTGCTAAAAGTGCTTTCTGTTTCTTCCAAAATTTTTAACCTTATGGCATTGAGCTGGATGTATATATTAAAAAAGAAAACAAAATTAGAGCCTACTGCATTTTTCTGTAACTTGTAAGTTACATTTTGAAAAGTAGGTATGGCATTAGGTATGTGTAATCTTTAGGCCCTACTTAACAAACTCTGTTTCTGGTTTGATTTTTCAGCCTAGCTTCCCTCTGCTTGAACTTTGAGCCACTGCAAAAATTTAAACAAAATTTCAAAATTATTCTTGTCTTTTGAACCATATAGTAGAAAGGACTGTGATATTTGAAGTTTTTTCATGTTTGCCGGAGATTGATTTAATCAAACGTTAAGATTTCAAATTTGTTGCTGATCGGATGCATCAGTGTTTTACAAACATGTATTATGTAATACTAGAGGGGACAGAATCGCCTCGTTCTAAACAAGTGCTATAATTTGGCAAAACTCATTATCATTTGTTTTCATGTGATACATGAGGGAGACCGAGTTACCACGTGTTAGGTTGGATGACAAGATGTCATTTATTTTGTATTATGTAATGCAAAAGTAAAGACAGTGAGGAACACATTGGTTATCATTTGGTTTATGTAATTGTGATTCTTGTTTTAAATGCTGTCAAAATTATATCAACTTACATTTGTTACATAAAGCTGAAGTACTACTCATTAATGTTGGTTTTGTTCAACTGTGTCAAAAGTTACTTGCAAAACACAAACACCCATGGTCACAGGTATTGGATGGATTCATTCCAGATCACCAGAATCCTGGGCTTTAACAGACATTTTCCTGATTAAAGTGTGTGTCAGTTGTCTCCAGATTATAAAATATGAAATTTCCCCATTTTCTGCTGCTCTCAAAAAATAACTTCTTCTAATCAATATGAGACAAAGCATCCTTGAGTGGTTGACTTTCAAGTTTCCTAAAATGACGATTTCCACCAAGGGATTTGTGTCCAACACAATAAAAACTCCAATAAAAATCCGTATGGTATTATAGATATATTATGAAAGATCAAGTTGACATGTTTCGACTCTAAGTAGAGCCGTCTTCAGAACAAGTGACAATTGAAATTTGAAGTTTCCTAAAAGTTAAGGCCATAATCGCCTACACAATATATAATATATATATATAAAATCAACTCCACTTTTAACGAAGTGGAAAGGAGATAAATTTAAATCTTGCTATAGCCTGATTTCATTATTCTGTTCATACAGTGCAAGAAATGCACTGAAAAGAGTAACATCCTCTCTATAACCTGTATTTTTTATATACAGTCTTGCTATAAGTGGAGTTGACTGTATTTAGCTTAAAATCTATATTTATACAAAATATTTTGGCCGTACACCAGGTCTTCATCAGTCCTGTTTAATTGTGATAGCCTAATATATTTATATATATATAGTGTGTGTGTATATGTGTGTATATATATATATATATATATATATATATATATACACACGTATACATGTATAATATATTTTCAACTCCACATATAAATTGAAAGTGAGATAGATTTATATATATATATATACACACACGTTTACATGTATATATATATTCAACTCCACTTATAATGAATTGGAAGGGAGATAGATTTAAACCTTAGTATAGCCGAATATTGTTATAAGAATTTAAAAAATGGAATGATTAAAGAAATGCACAGGTAATGAATATATCTTCATTATAACCGATATCATGTTATATATAGTCTCATTATCAGTGGATTTGACTTTATATATTTATCATGGCTCACCATGGATCCAGAAAACAGTGGGCCAAAATTTTTGTTAGTCAATTACAATGTAAGCTCGATCATTGATTACTGATACAAAATATGGTTGATAATTTGATGCAATATGGAGGCAAGTGCAGACTCTATACATGTATTATACATGTGGTATAATGTTTGCAAGTCTGAAGGTTGACTTGTTTGGGAGAATTTTCAAGACAATTATGCTATTACAAATCAAAACTGCCCTTATTGATGCTGTATGTTATCACACTTAGTTGTCTGTGATCACTCAAAATATACACAAACAGGAAATTAGTCAGAAAATTATTATATTGGACATCTATCATAAAGTTCTGAGCAGTCGGTATACATGTCATCATAAAATGTAATTGACAAAGATTTACACGTACATTTACATACACATTTACAGAGCTTTCATGGCTCCGTGGTAGAGTGCTCGATTTGCAGCTGGAGGGATGCGGGTTTGAGAGGCGGAGGCAGCTGGCTTTTCCTGTCCTTCGGACGAGGCAGTAAAAACCAAGGTCCTGTGTCATAGTAGGTGTCAGCACGTTAAAGAACCCTCACTGCTCAATGGTTGTAAGTGCTGAGCATAGCCCTTCACCGGCATTTGGTGACGTCTCCATATGAATGAAAGATTCTTCAGTGGGACGTCGAACAACAATTACATTTACAGTTGGACCTCGAAATCTACAGAACACTGTTCCGGTGTTCGAGACATCAAATGTTTATAGTTTGATGATTGTTTGTTAAATTTACATTCACCAGGGGCAGATCAAGGAATTTTCAAAGAGGCGGGGTGTAACTTTTGTTTTGGGGGGACAAGGCACCATGCATGTGAAAATGGTGAGTTTTTTATGCAGTGGTATAGGTAGCAAATCAAATTTTTACCAGTTAAACAAAATCATGCATTTCATTATGCAATAAGCATATATAACAGTGGCGGATCTAGAATAAAGGTGGTTTTCAAAAGATGTTAGGTTTTAGGCTAGTGACATAAAATCAAACTTAAATTAAAATTGTTTATGTAATGCATATGTCATTGATAGTAGAGTGACGATTTGAAGTTGGAGTGGTGCAAAATTTATATAAAGTTTTTGGAAATTTGTCTTTAATTTTACAACTTTGTAGAAAAATGAAAGGTTTTACACCTAATTTATCAGATTTAGGCGGCACTCTCCCTCATCACTGCATTTCAAAGTGTTGGATTAATTGTAAGGCGGCATTTCATTAGGGGTAGAGTTTTGCACAACTTTTAGATAATTTTTTTATATTTGGAATCCCTTTTTTCTGCATCCAGACGCGAAAATACGCTTAACAATCTGCTTATAAACCACTTTGATTATCCTTCTCAAAAGAAGAATGGATCAGCAAAAAAAAAGTTACTAAAATTGGGACAGAATTTTGGCCTAGTATCCTCCATACATTGGATTATGACCTCTTTATCGTTAAAAATATCATTAATTTTGGAAGCCCTATTAAGTATCCACTAGCATCCAGACAAAAAAATGACCATTTCTCTGTGGTCCAGGGTATGCTTCCCAAAAATGTTCAATTATTAAAGCCCAGACAGTTAATTATCACATTGCGACACATTTTTATTCCAGGCAAATATTGCATTAAATTGACATGCATATAATTTATCGAAAATAAATTGAGTACCAGCAAACACATGCATGAGCATGATGAGGGAGGCCACAAAATTTTTGATTTTAAAAAGTTCTGGGAAGCCTTCTGAGGAAATGACAACGAAAATTTCTTCAACAAAATGTAGGGCAAACACTTTAGAGAGAAATTAAAACAAAACAAATCATAGTCATAAGCCATAAATTCCCAAATATACAGGGTGGATCCAGCTAGAGGGAAGGAAGAGTATATAATTGTTGTGGTTGAGTGTAGCGAGGTGCGGAAACTTTGGTAATTCATTTTTATTAATTTCCAACTTTATATATCTCTGTACATACCAACATTCAGTGAATATAATTATGTAAGACAATCTAATCACCAAATGTTCCAACACTGATATTGCAATTTCAGATACCACCATAGTAGTTCAGATGCAATATAAACAGGAACAAATTATTGCTATAAAAGGTATTTTAGAGCTGTGTGATACTATGGTGCTTTAAAGATTGAAAAGAACGTGTGAATGTGCACACACACATTCCCCACCATCAGTGCTAAATGCAGTTAGTTTTGTGCAGGACCTTATATAATACTATGGTAATATTTACACAGAGGTTATTGTAGAAAAAAATATTTTCGACACCAGTATTCAAAAAAATATATCAACTATTTGATTCTGTATACCTGGATATTTTCTCCTGAGTTTAATTTTTACCTTAGATTAGACGTGAGGGAGGGGTTGGGGTGTGTTTTGTCACATAAAGGTGAAAATAACCAGAAGTGAAAATTCCCAGGTATATAGTATAATAAGAAATTACAATCGGACTTTCATCAGGTGGAGTTTTCTTCTTTGTATCTTTGAGACACCAATTTTCGTGCACTAAAGAGTTCTCACACATTAAGTTTATATGTAAACAAAACAGACCAAAACTTACTATTATCAACATACATTTATACATACATGATTATTTAAGTTGGCTAGTTTAATAATCACCTGAAAATGGCAAAAATATGGAAAATAGGATAGCAGAATGCACGATTATGTCACCTGAGCCAAGCTCAAGATGACCTATAGCGATCGTCTTTTGTATGTCGTCGTCTGTTGTTAACTTTTAAACATTTTCCACTTCTTCTCAAGAACCAATGGGCCATTTTCAACCAAACTTGGCAGGAAGTATCCCCATGTGAAGCCGCATAAAGTTTGCGAAGGAAAAGGGGCCAGGGCCCACAAAGGGGGCCAAAAAGTACCAAAACTGGGTACATCTTTAAAAATCTTATGAACCAATGATCAGATGACTTTCAAATTTTGTGTGCATGATTGTTAAGTCAATGTCTACAAAGTTTCCGAAATAAAATGAAATATGTCAATAAACATGCCACTGGGGGGCACTTTAGTAAATGGGGGTATTTTTCGCTGTTTTTGGACATTATCTCAAGAAGTATAATAGACAGAAAGAATCTGATGGAGGCAAAAATGTTCAGCACGCAAAGATCTACAAAACTTTCTATAGACCCGAAATTGTCGGGTCGACCCTTATTGGAGTTACGCTCAGCTGGCCGTCAAGGCCCATTGGAACTCTTGTTAGAATTAAAAATTGAAATATCTATGTATAAAAAAAGTTCACCATTTATGAGTTGATAAACCATTTGTATAAAACCGTGCCCTATGTCAATTGAAGCACCCACTAAATGCTCATTTATGGACATAATTCAATTTCATTCACCAAACTTTGTAGATACCGACTTAAAAATAACATAAAGCAAATCTGTAAGAAATGAATTATGAGATGGTTATATTATAAAGATGTTCAAAGTTTTGACCCTTTTCAAGTTCCTATGGGTCCTAGCCCCTTATTTTGCAAACTTGAAGACCCCTTCCCAGGACCAAGCTCCCTGGAAAATCTGGTTAAAATCTGTGCAAAGGTTCTTGAGAAGAACGTTTAAATGGAAAAATTAATGGACTGATGATGGATGAATGATAGTTGATGGACATTGGGCCATAGCAATAGCTCATTTGGCCCTTCCACCCAGGTGAGCTAATGAATAGAATTTTATGAAATTCTGTGAAAGCACCTTTAATACAACCCTGGCCCTTTAATTCAATCAGAAGATTTTTTTTCAATATATTTATTTCTTAGTATACATTACATCATCTAATAAATATAAAGGTTATTATAAGTATTAACATTGAAGATTGTCACACAAATAACAAAATTTTTGTTCACTTAATACTATTGTACAATGACATTCCAAAGATCATCCCAAAAACTTCAAACATCCAAACTCTCATGTGGAACTCGCTGAAACAATCCAATGTAATGACTGTTTTCAAATACTACAGAAGACTGTTTTAAAATACTAAAGAAATTGTTCATGCAATTCTAAATATTTTCAAATCTTTTTACATTTCATTTTCCTGAAAGCTATCCTGTTTATAAAAAACAAACCATTTTAAAAGTCTCTCAAACTAACCATCTGTGCTGGTCTAGCATTTGACTTGAAAAATGAGAAGTCCCAGGTTTGAATCATGGAAATGGGTTATATCTAAGACTTTAAAAATGCAGTGACTGTTACTTTGACAAGTTGGCTTTTTACTTGTAAAAGACTGGTGTTTTTTTTTCAGGTACACTAACATTTTTCTCCATCATCCGTCATATAACTAAAACGTATGGCATAAAACTACAAACAAATCTTATTTCATGGTCATTTTCCTACCTTATAATGTCAGACATATTACACACACACATATTACACACACACACACACACACACACACACACACACACGTACACTAATTATCACGAAGGTATCGGTAGTGATTACGAGATTACAATGTTATTTAATGATTAATCACTCATTTAATGGCAGTACGTAAAAGAATTATTCAACATGTAAGTATTTTAATATTACATTGTATATGGAACATACAATTACTGGCATATATTGTACAGAACATATCATAAGTGATATAAGATGAACACGTATATAAAAGTAAATACAGATACATAAATTGTGCAACTTCAATAATCATTTAAGAGCAAATACACTTTAGTTATACTATTGAGTATACATGTACTATAAAAAGTCAAATTTAAACTACAAGTGCTGTTGTGGTCGATTCGGTGGACAAATATAAAGTAACACAAAAATATTAAAAAATAACAAATCAGTAAATAACCTAGCAAATACTAAATAGGAATGTCACAACATATGGGATATTGCAAGTGTAAAGGAACAACTGATATATTGCACAACTTGAATATAAATGTTAAATCTTCATCTGTTTAAAGTTCATTAGTGAATACATGTAATATATGAAATATTAATCCAAATTCATTCATTGACAACCAAAATTCCTGATGTGTCTGATGGCATGGAGATGATTTAGTACCTGAAAATATTACCATAATAATGGACAATACAAATACTGACTTCATCAGACAATATCTGGCATCTGACAAGGACTATGTATCCCAGTCCACTGTGTTAACATTCTAATTACCTTACATCCAATCATATTTTTAACTCTTTAATTACCTTACATCAGATCTTGTTTTACACTCTCTAATTACCTTACATCAGATCTTGTTTTACACTCTCTACCTAATCAAATCTTGTTTTTTAAACTGTCTTACTTACATCAAATATTTTTTCATTTTTAAACTCTCTAATTACCTTAATTACCTTACATCAGATCTTGTTTTCCACTCTCTAATTACCTTACATCAAATAGTTTTAAACTCTCTAATTAATTACATCAAACTTGTTTTAAATCTTAATTTTTACAAACTTGTCCCACTAATTACCTTAACCTTACATCAGATCTTGTTTTTGTTAATTACCTTACATCAAATCTTGTTTTACACTCTTAACATACATCAGATCTTGTTTTAACTCTCTAATTACCTTAGATCAATCTTGTTTTAAACTCCTTACATCAGATCTTGTTTTAAACTCATTAATTACCTTACATCAGATCTTCTCCACTCTCTAATTTTAAACTGTCTTGTTTTACCTCTTAACTTCATCAGATGTTTTAAACTCTCTAATTACCTTACACAGATCTTGTTTTACACTCTCTACATCATCAGATCTTGTTTTAAACTCATTAATTACCTTACATCAGATCTTGTTTTAAACTGTCTAATTACCTTACATCAGATCTTGTTTTCCACTCTCTAATTACCTTACATCAGATCTTGTTTTAAACTCATTAATTACCTTACATCAGATCTTGTTTTAAACTGTCTAATTACCTTACATCAGATCTTGTTTTCCACTCTCTAATTACCTTACATCAGATCTTGTTTTACTAAACCTCTCAGATCTTGTTTTAAACTCTCTACCTTACATCAGATCTTGTTAATTACCTTACATCAGATCTTGTTTTACACTCTCTAATTACCTTACATCAGATCTTGTTTTAAACTCATTAATTACCTTACATCAGATCTTGTTTTAAACTCTCTAATTACCTTACATCAGATCTATCATTTTAAGTAAATATTTTTTTTATTAAAATATGAGCTGATTATATTTTGACTGTTGTCATAATCTCTACACGTGAAGAGTTAGTGAGACCAATAATTATCTCCAATGTGATGACAAATGTGAGAATTTATTTAAAAGATACAATGAGAAGTAATTGAATTTAATAAATTTGTTGAATTTAAAATATATGTAATACCTAATTGTATTTATATATGCAATGGCTGGTGTATATAGAAAATTATTTTGTAGCACAGGAATTACCATATTTGTAAAATTTTACAGGGAATATAGATAAACAGAAAATAAAAATGCTTACACAAAAAGATAGATAATAAAATATTTGACACAATATAAATTTTACAGTAAAAGTTTGACATAATTTACTGACACATAAGACAAAGATTTTAGTGATTTACCTTGAATTATCTGAATTTGTCACTTAAATATATCTGTATAGTGGAGACATCAGTGGTCAAGTAGTTATAGTGGAGACTTCAGTGAACTTAAATATATCTGCATCTTTATCAATTATGTATATCTAAAGTGAATTAATCAACACAAATTTCCCATTTCACTTTCAGGATGATTTAAATTATATTTACGGTAATGATATATTTGATAGATAATTGAGAAAAAAGAATCAAATTTAAAAAAAAAAACCAACAACAAGTTGGGAACTGTAACAAAAAAAGATAGAAAACATAATGCTGGTTTCAGTAAATCAGTGTACAGAACTGAATTTCACCTCTAAAACTACTGAAATAACCCCAAACTGACCATGAACAGTTTACATTGTATGTATCAAATAATAATTGTTATACATAATATAGTCACACATTATACAGGAGATTCAAAGATTATTTGTGTAATAGGCCAAGATCTGATCTATTGCATTTTAATGAATGTTATCAGCAGTAAAAATTGACTGGACCATGCAATGCTCCATGACAAGATAAAACTCATGCTCATATATACATTGTACATGTATATATATCCAATTAACTTCATATACTGTGCTTTCTTCCATGAACTTTTCTTTTACTTCTACCACTGGTCCAGAAAGTCAAATCCAGTCATAGGAATATTGGAGTTGTTTAAGTCCTGAAATAATTAGTGACTTGCATTAGATACAGCACTAAACCAAACATAATTGAATCAATTTACATGTGCTACAAGTTATGACCATATTAATACATGTACAACATTTTCTGCCTCAGTATATTCATTATATCATAAAAAATAGATCTATTGTATTTACATCTACAAGTACAAAATGAACATGTATATGGCGTTGGCTATCTGCTGTTAGTAACAAAGTTATAACTTGTTACAGTACAGGTATTGCCATATTTGTTGTTTTGACCACTGATGTCTCTACTATAACTATTTGACCACTCACTGATGTCTCTACTGTAACTACTTGAACACTCACTGATGTCTCTAATGTCACTATTTGACCACTGATGTCCCC
Source organism: Atrina japonica (assembly GCA_030159075.1). Classification (NCBI taxonomy): domain Eukaryota; kingdom Metazoa; phylum Mollusca; class Bivalvia; order Pterioida; family Pinnidae; genus Atrina; species Atrina japonica. The sequence continues at coordinate 2,578,932 of BROG01000012.1, read as the reverse complement.
ACTATAACTATTTGACCACTGATGTCTCCACTATAACTACTTGAACACTCACTGATGTCTCTAATGTCACCATTTGACCACTGATGTCCCCACTATAACTATTTGACCACTGATGTGTCCACTATAACTACATGACCACTGATGTCTCTACTATAACTATTTGACCACTGATGTCTCCACTATAACTACATGACCACTGATGTATAACTTTTGACCACTGATGTCTACTAGTACTGATGTCTTTATTGTAACTATTTGAAGATTCACTGATGTCTTACTATAACTATTTGACCATTGATGTCTCTACTGTAACTACTTGAACACTCACTGATGTCTCTATTTGACCACTGATGTCCCCACTATAACTATTTGACCACTGATGTGTCCACTATAACTACATGACCACTGATGTCTCTACTATAACTATTTGACCACTGATGTCTCCACTATAACTACATGACCACTGATGTCTCTGCTATAACTATTTGACCACTGATGTCTCTACTATAACTATTTGACCACTCACTGATGTCTTTACTATATTTGAAGATTCACTGACTCTACTGACCACTGATGTCTCTACTGTAACTATTTGACCACTGATGTCACTACTATAACTATTTGACCATTGATGTCTCTACTGTAACTATTTGACAACTGATGTCTCTACTGTAACTACTTGAACACTCACTGATGTCTCTAATGTCACTATTTGACCACTGATGTCCCCACTATAACTATTTGACCACTGATGTGTCCACTATAACTACATGACCACTGATGTCTCTACTATAACTATTTGACCACTGATGTCTCCACTATAACTACATGACCACTGATGTCTCTGCTATAACTATTTGACCACTGATGTCTCTACTATAACTATTTGACCACTCACTGATGTCTTTATTGTAACTATTTGAAGATTCACTGATGTCTCTACTATAACTATTTGACCATTGATGTCTCTACTGTAACTATTTGACCACTGATGTCTCTACTGTAACTATTTGACCACTGATGTCACTACTATAACTATTTGACCATTGATGTGATGTAACTATTTGACCACTGACTGTACTATAACTATTTGACCACTGATGTCTCTGCTATAACTATTTGACCACTGCCACCTCTACTATAACTATTTGACCACTGATGTATCTACTATAACTATTTGACCACTGATGTCTCTACTATAACTATTTGACCACTGCTGCCTCTACTGTAACTATTTGACCACTGCTGCCTCTACTGTAACTATATGACCACTGATGTCTCTACTATAACTATTTGACCACTGATGCCTCTACTATAACTATTTGACCACTGATGTCTCTACTGTAACTATTTGACCACTGAAGTCTCTTCTATTACTATTTGACTATAACTATTTGACCACTGATGTCTCTACTGTAACTATTTGACCACTGATGTCACTACTATAACTATTTGACCATTGATGTCTCTACTGTAACTATTTGACCACTGATGTCTCTACTATAACTATTTGACCACTGATGTCTCTGCTATAACTATTTGACCACTGCCACCTCTACTATAACTATTTGACCACTGATGTATCTACTATAACTATTTGACCACTGATGTCTCTACTATAACTATTTGACCACTGCTGCCTCTACTCCACTGCTGCCTCTACTGTAACTATATGACCACTGATGTCTCTACTATAACTATTTGACCACTAATGCCTCTACTATAACTATTTGACCACTGATGTCTCTACTGTAACTATTTGACCACTGATGTCTCTACTTTTACTATTTGACCACTGAAGTCTCTTCTATTACTATTTGACCACTGCTGCCTCTACTATAACTACTTGACCACTGATGTCTCTACTGTAACTATTTGACCACTTACTGATGTCACTACTATAACTATTTGACCACTTACTGATGTCACTACTATAACTATTTGACCACTGATGTCTCTACTGTAACTATTTGACTACTGATGTCTCTACTGTAACTATTTGACCACTGCTGTCTCTACTACAACTACTTGACCACTGTGCTCTCTACTATAACTACTTGACCACTGCACTCTCTACTATATGTGTAACTATTTGACCACTGATGTTTCTACTATAAATATCTGACCACTGATAAATGTATAGTCACCAGCAATAAATGATTATTTACAGAACTGTTTCTATTTTTTCACCTGTTTTGCAATGTTTACCTTTGTGTGACTATTTATTGATAGATATATTCCGAATTTACCTGTCAAAATAAACTGTATCTACTTACTTTAAATATTACTCAATTTCAAATTCAGTTTCAGCTGGCTTACCTCAGATTTACTGGTGTCTGTAACTTTAAGCTCTGTGTCCTTGAACCCTTCATTATTGTGTAGCAAGCTGTGAGTGTCTGTGCTTTCATTAAAGTCTATTTCCACAGCCATCCTATCGTCTCTGTCCATTGACTGCAACACAGGTTCCTTCAGTAGAGGTCTTCTTGAGGGAGAAGATGTGCTACTGCTGGATTCTTCCTCATCATGGGACAAATTTGTAACAACACTACCTCCACTCATTAGTGGATTATCAAAAACATTAGCATGTAATTCTGTCTCCTCAAAGTCTTTAGATGAAACAGATGAATTACTCTTTGACTTTGGAATTCCTTCTTCTTTTTTAATGACAAGGATCTCATTTTCATCTCTATTCTTTTTTGAAAAGGATGAAGATAAGGTCAGCTTTGAGGTTTTTACTGGAGATTTATTGGTCTTTGATTTCCCCTTATGTACCTCTGCAGTATCATGAACTTCACCATTAATCTGCTGGTGTTGTGAATCAGCATGTCCATTCTCTAGGATTTTATTATCAGTATCTTGGAAGGCATAATTAATCTCTTCTGTGATTGTATTATGCTCTGTCAATGTGTTAACAATCTGATTGCAGTGTTTCAATTCCTCAGAACCAAGTTCCTTCAATCTCTCGGGGAACACATCATTCCACAAACTTTGATCAGGTTTGTATGGAAACTGTAATTTTGAAATTTGTGGTTCTTTAGGTTGATGTTCCTCTGCTGTCTTTTTTGGTTTATTAAATTTTGATGAAGTTTTGGAAATTTCTTCAGGATCTAAGTCAATCAACCTCAGGTCCTCTTGACTCTATAAAGAAATACAACATCTTTAAATCTATTGATCAGGTCAAATATCAATTATCCAGACACTCAATACAAAATGTAAGGTAATCAGTCATCCCCACGATCAATATTCAACCTGATAAGGTGATGATAAGAAATGGAAGTCATTACAACAGCTAACAAGAGAACCTCAAATAGTACAAGATACATGATCCATCCTGAACTCACATGATTCTATTCCAACGTATTTTCCTTTGTGTAAAGAAAATGACAATATATTCAGAAAATCCTGTAACATGTTGGATACGTACATTCATGATTACTTTTGAGACTTGCAGGGCTTTTTCTATAGTATTCCCAATGCAAAATGCATGTATTTTTTCCCAATTTGATGAAAAAATTCCCAAGTTGATGTTGAGCTCATGACCGTAATGAAAAAAAAATAATAATCATAATGTAAAGGGAAATGCATTTAGATTTCCATGTGTGCACACAATTTTCCCCAAAGAGACACAAATTCATGTTAAAATTCCCAATTGTATTGCCAATGGCATTTCCCAAAATTGACAGAAAAAGGCATGGTCTGTACTGAATTTCAACAAAATAGCATGATAAATAAGAAACTTATTGAATTTTGACTTTTTTTTCTTCTAAGAAATGCCATACATGTATTTGGGCAAATAAAATCCATGTTTTATTCCAAACAGGGTCAATTTTTTAATTTGTCTACGGTGTATTGGTATTAAATCTTTGGATCAAGGCTTATCAAAATTGGTGAAAGAATGAAAGTGTAAGAGAAATGACAAGAAACTCAAAGTAAATGGACAGATGGACAACTGGACAGACGGTATACCAGTATAAGTCCTGTCTTATGATGGACAAAACATGTACAAAAAGGTTTGAAAGATGAGCGCTCAGATTCCATATTTGACTGTTTTAGTTCTACATGGTAGATTATGTCTTTAATTTATAAATGTACATAGTTTACTTCTTTATACATATTTGGTAGCTATTTTCTTGAAAACTCATTCTCAGACTTGAGCACTAGTATTAAAATGTTAACCAGAGTAGTTTGCCATTGATATGAATACAAGTGAATAAAGAGAAATACAATTTATCACAAAGTCCTTTTTAGCTTGCCTGTTTGAAGAACAGAAGAGCTATTGCTGTCACTGCTTCGGCATTGGCATCATCCTTTTTCTGTGTTAAGCTTTTTGTTTCAGTCCATTGTGGGCAAAGTACTGCAGCTACAGCCATGAAACTTCACATGCACATTGTCTAGGGTAATTACTCAACAATGAAGGGGGGTGCTGGTTGATGTGGCCTAATTTTGATTCAAATTATAATAAGCATAAAACAGGCGAGCTATATGGTCTGCTTTCGCGACAAACTATTTTTCTTCCCATGATGTGTGAAATTTAAGTAATCTCTAAGTACATATGTACTTCTCAAGCTTTATTTAAAAAAAATATGTTTTCTGATTTGTTCAGATGAGATGGAGAAGATTCCAGCTATGGATGAAGTTCAGGTGCTACATGTATTAAGCTATGGACATAACCCAAGTTGTATTGTTTAAAGTTCTTTATTTTATTATTCAAACAAAGATGTAGAACATTGACAGTATACATGTACATGTATATATTTAGTATGGGACTGTCATTACCTGCGTTTAGAAAGATTAAGGTGTACCGGTAGTCTAGATCTGGACCAGGTTTACATGTAGATCAAAACTTGTTGTATGTAAAACAAACACTGAAAATACATGTACTATGTGAAAATAAATAAACAAAAAATGGCAGAAAAATACCTTTGATCTCCATGAAAATGGTGCCGAATGACCATCTTGCCATGTCCAGAACTGGAAAAAGAGTAAAACATTAAAACTATTATTGATGTATTTTAATCATACAATTCTTACAGACATATGTGAATTCATACACATGTACATTGCATTTGTATATAGCCATTACAGGAATCGACAAAGAATGAAGATCAATGGTTGGGAGGTCTTGTAATGTGAAGAAGAACACTTGGGCAATTTTACTCAACACCTACCACAAGTGAAAATTATTTTTGAGGAAAAGAATACGATGTTTATTAAGATTAATCATTTGAAACTCAAGTTCTCAAAAACAACAAAAAGCAAGGATTTTTTGCATACATGTACATACACTGTACAATGTCTGTCAAATTGTTAAATTCAAACACAAATTTTAATACTGCAAAACTGAAAAATTCAAACACTGAAATAGTAGCTCAGTCACTAGACCAACAATCCTGTCATGATTTTAAGCTACTAACTAGATTTATGTACTGTGGTAAATTCGGGTTCTGTCATGTTTTGTTGTGGTAAAACTTAAAATTGAGGCAGAAATTCAGCCAACTCAGTCATGCAGCGCATGAAAATGGCTTATGATAGAATCCCAGTGCCAACACGGCAACAGACAGTCACAAATGTATCCCCAATTTAACTTTCATAATTGGGCTTGAATCTGAAAAGATGACAACTTTCTTTGAGACATTATAATGAATGTTGACCTCGTAGATATACTGCATTTTAATAAAAATTTCTCAGAGCTGAACTGTAATCGTTCTGGGCACATATTCTGCAATATTCACCTCAGCACTGTACATTGACGAGCAGTGTACTTACGACGACACAACAGTAAATGCGTATGCCGATGCCAACTTAAAATGCAATTATGAATACTTACGGATGTACGTTATACAGAATGACTTATTACGCTGCGTGCATTCTTTGTAAAAGAATTTATTTATACAAAATTAAACAATATCCATTTGGCAGTAAAGTAGTAAGATTACATGTTTGGGAATACGTCGACTATGAATTGGACTCGGCGTTCATTTTCAGTCAGGACATCGCGCATGCTCTGTGAGTAGTAAACTATAAACATGAGTATTGTCCCATGTTATGTCTATTGCAAGCCTGACAAGCAAGGTACTGAACGGTTTCCTTGAAATTGATGGTTATTTATTCACATCAGTGCTGTATGTATCGTAAATATTTTTGATAATCGAGTGATGCATTGTTTTTTTTTTTTAAAACACGACTGGTACAAAATATTGAAAATCAAAAATAATTTTGAGACCCATGAAAAAATACTCGGCACGCGGACGAGTGAAGGCTCAAATTTACTCGGCACTTCTGAAAAATCACTTGGCTTGACAAGTGTTTTTTTTAAGCCCTGAATTGTTGTATCAATAAATTACGATATTTAAAAATCAAATTGTTATTGTTTATACATGTAAAGTCATCTTTTAGCAATCAGTTAATACACATTTTATTACTGTGTGTACATGTGCTAAATAAACAATAAAATCATGGTTTAAACTCTGATACCCACATGTTTCCTCAACCTTATTAAAGTTGTTTAATTCTGCGCGCTTCATCTATTATACATTACTATATTTGTTACCATGAGCATACATGACTTCAAAGACATCCTAAATGTAGGTCATCATCAGAGATCCCGAGAGGAAAGTGTATAGATTGTTTACGCTAGAGAACTCTACAATGTTTAGGAAATATATACATTTTTAAGTAAACAATTTAACATTTTATTGTATTTTTATACTATTTCATTTATGATCTAAAATTAGATAATTATTTTTAAAGGGACTTAAAAATTTTAGCCATCCATTTGTATGGATGTTTGCGGATCCTACGACATGGACATGGTTCTACGACAGGATCCTTTATTTATTTATTTAGTTTTCTGTTTATTTATTTATTAGTTTTATCAAATCCATAAACCAAATCAAATAAATAGATATAGATAAAAATGAAACAAATTTATGCGGGACAAATGCATACTAGGTTCCGTGCCGTAGATCCCAACGCAAGACTGGAATCTTTTCTGGTACATTGTTAGACTTAAATAATATTTTATCGAAAACAATACAACAGATATGAATGTCTGTGTTATGTATTACCAGTTTATTAACTAAATATAGTCTTACAACTCGATAATACACTGAAAATCTGTAGAGTACTCTAGCGCACTCTAATTAGTATGACCGCCACATGACCTGTTGCCATACAGTCATATTTCTTCCCCTTTCAGGTGAGCTAACAAGAAATCATATAGATAGGGAGTGGGTAGTGTGATCTCCATAAATTTGACAACTTTTGAAACATATGAAATGTGGGGGTTTACATACATCATTGTCGATAATTATTTTCTCTCCAGATTGAATAGACAGCTTCGGGAACGATTCTTCATATTCATTTTCTCTTCGACGTCCATCATATTTTCGTCTCACTGACGGAGAAACGAAGAAATCGTCCAATATATCTTCTTGTTCGTTCAGCTTTAAATTGGTCCAACGATCCGACAAAAGTTTCTCAACCAAAAGACTGTCATTTACGACTTTTCGTGCGAGCGGATTTAACGAAGAAAAATATTCCATTGATCTTGTATCCATTATCTATGCTACTACTCACTTCTCAGAATTGGATAGCTCTAAATATAAGTAATGAACTGAAAAATCATACTACAATAATCTCTGACAGATGGAAGGAAAATCCCTAACGGAAACGGAAGTAGGATCTAACATACAGGAAACGGAAACAAAGGGGAATACATTCACATTGCTCGCCTACAGAAGATGAACATGAAACGTTTGTCATGGAACCAAATTTGATTGAAGGAGAATTATGAGTTCCTTGTTTCCAGTGGGCTTAAAAAGTAGTAATGACAATAACAAAGGAACAAATGCCACGCAATTGTTTCCATCTGCTTCGTTTGCTAAGGAAAATAACACAACTGAGTCTGAATCTCCGTGTATGTGTAGATCTGTTTTCTACCTTGACTCGTCTTGTCTTTTCAGTTTCAATTTCACTTTTGACAAAATAAGTTCAGTTGTATTTTTATATAGATCCAACTGATTTTAAAACAATTTTTATTAAAACCAAAAATAATAAATTAAGTATGATAATTAAATATGTATCATAGGTAATGAATTAGTGGTTATTTGATAATTCCTGCAAAACAAATAGACCTAAAAAGTAAAATAGAAAATCAAAGATTGGCTTACATGTACTACAGGGGCTCGGAAATCTTTTTTTAGAACGTTGTATGCTTAATATCCAATGAAAATACTAGGAAAAAGCCATTTTTCCCAATGTTTTCATTGGATATCGAGCATATAACGTTCTAAAAAAAGATTTCCGGGCCCCTGTGCATGTTTCACTTCATCCCAATAAAGAAAGTTGATTAATAATAAATATCCAAATAAAGCACATAATCCTGGATTTTAAAAACCAAAAAAGTTTCTGATATCCCAAAAAGTATTTTTTGATTAGATGTTTGATTTGTTTCTTATGCTATATATTAAGATCCCCGTGTTGATGCCATATTACCAAACTTTTGATATCCCAAGAAATAGTTTTTGATAAGATGTTTGATTTGTTTCCTATGCTATATTAAGATCCCCATGTTGATGCCATATTACCGTCACATTGAGTATGTATACATTTCAACAAGTTAAGAGGGGAGTGGGTGACAATTCTTTTATTATTAGATATTAATCATTCACATACCTGTCAACATTAGGAAATTTGTCTGGGGTAGAAAATGCGTATGTTAACGGTCGAACTTTTTACAGATGCGTTGTCATTCTGATATATATGAGTGTACCAGTTGCGTTGAAATAAGTGAAAGGGGGAGGGTACGGGAGGGGGTGTCCCCCTTCGGAAATAACAAGAAAAAATTGTAATTTCAAACTTCAATATCTGCCATTTTATGAATCTGGAATTATTGTCAATAATATTGATGATATATATATCACATTTCTTTTAATTTTCTAGTCGACTTTGAAATTTATAAGGAATAGATATAGGCTTTATTTTGAAGTTTTAATACATGTAATATATACATGTACACACACAACTTGGGAGTTTCAAAATGATGTTATGGTCATTGTGTTATATTAGAATGTTTAAAATTTAGTATTTCTTAATTTGTTATAACAAATTTAAAAATACACTAAATTCTGAATATTCTAATTTAACAGTTGGATTTGGAATGCAGAAAATAAATAACTAGACTTACCTGGAAGAAATATAATCTCAGTTTGATTGCTAAATACTTTAAAGTATGATAATTCTTAAAGTCAAAGGCTTGATTTATTTATTTATTTATTTATTTTTTGAGATTTGAACATTTATTACCAAAATATTTGCATACCCAAATATTTATCTGAAAGTTTTTATCTTCATATTGTACCTTTTTCTTTAATTGATAAGATAAAACAAAAAATGATGACTGAATAATTCACTAAAAAAATGAGATTTGATAAAGAAAAATCAAATCTGCTTTTAAAAAGAAATAAAAAAAGATTATTGAGGTTATATAAATGTGTTTACTGTCATTACTGACATTTTATTAAATTCAATTCAATGTGTTACAAGAAGATATTATCTTTGTATAAAATATTATGTAAATGAAATAAAACATCGTTTTTGTATTGAAATCATCACAAATTTAAGATACATGTATAACACTGTATAGTATGTGGAATGCGGACGTCATAGAAGACACCACGATCTCGCTTCGATATTTCTCAGCTATATTTTTAAAGTAAAATCATTGAGGATTGATGCAGAAGCTGCATGAAATTAATATAACATCAATGATGTTAATCTTTGATAATTGTATATATAGGACAGAACATATGGATAGTGATTATAGGTGTGGATGTTTAGTCTTTAGATATACAGGGAATCAATCTGTATATTAGGTACCTGTCCACAGTACAGGTCATTGTGTAATTACCGTCGGCACACGTCCAATAATGACACCTCTGTATGGTCTAATAACATTAATTAATAAACAGGGTTATTAGTCCTTGTTCTTCATGACTATTTGGAAGATATAGGGGACTTATATAACCTAGAACAGATGTTGCGTGTGGCAAGGGCTTTGAGTAGTCACGCCGCACGTTAAATCAACTCCGATTAATTGATAGAACAGATGTCTTAATACTTCAATGATATGGAGGCGCCAGAAATTTCAAGCTATTTTTTGTCGCCAATTAATAGACTGAAAATTACGATTTAGAACATTTAATCTTGAAAAAAATGTCTACCGATCGCCGGAAAATGGACAAGAAGCGGTAGAAATATAGGGAAATCGGTTGAAAATTAGAAAAATCGGTAGAAATTGGTAGATTTTTTCTCAACGGTAGACAAGCAGTATATGAATAGAAAAATCGGATAGACTACTGCCGAAATTGGTAGACTTGACAGGTATGCATTCACACTTTGTTTAAAACAAAGTACCTGTCTTTTTAAACATGATTCATGTATAATTCAACTTCTTTGGTTATCTTCATGGTTTTCATTAAAGTACTGGTAGCCTGCTTAGACTGAATTTGCAGTCAAAAGTACATTGAATACCTCTTCAGCCTCGAAAGATTAGAACTGTCTTTAACTGATATCATTGAGTACACACTGAAATTCCTTTCATAGGAGACAACACTATTTTTACTTTGCGAATGACCACTCCTACTCTATTTGAATCATTTTCGCTCATTCATCTGAAAAGAAAATGATAAGAGATCACATTTTAATTACCAGACAACTTATTTCAACCATTTAGGCCTTTATTATATGCTATAATTTCATTTAATTTGAAAAATCAAAGATTTTCCTATTTCTGAAGTGAGCTGCACAGACTGTAAATAAATGTAGACCTAGCATACATGTACATGTACTCATTGATTGTTATATATGTATTTATTAAAAGCCAAGGGAACTTGAATGATCATTCATGTCTTTTTTCCTCATATGACTTTTACTTTGTTTACAAAAATTGAATTGGCTAGAGTTCATCATCTTATCCAGATTATACATATACATGTTTTGAAGTAATTTTCGGAATGAATTCTTAATGGGACTAATGTACCATATGATACCCGATATCGTTTGTATGGGACAATTGTTTCTATATTAGTGATGGAATGACGCTAGAAGACAATATCCTGCGCTAACATCATTTCAGTCAGAAGATTACATAGAGTTACGTTTCATCACCATTGGAGATACTAGTACCGCACAAACGTTATTGGTTATCATGTGGTACATGAATCGGTCCCATTGTAAAAGTTGATGTAGAAAAAAAAGTATATTGTGTGTAACAGTTTATCATGCAATGTATTAATTTCTTTTTGTTTTTTTAGTGAGCTTGAGTTGGTTGGAAAATAAGAGTTTTCCTGAAGCATCTTTTATTAAAGCTGAATATGTTGATGAGGAACCACTCACAGACTCGGAAGAAAGGTACATGTTTGATAAAAATCATGTACGGGTGTCAATGTTTACAGAGATTATGATTCATGTGCAAGATTTTCTTCTTTTTGGGATTCATTCAAAAGATTTGTGAAAAGAAAAACAAGTAAAAATAAAAAAAACAGGGGGACCCTATTGCCCCATATCTGTTTATTCTCTGTGCTGAGATTTTGGCTACAAAATTACGTAATAATAATAACATAAAAGGTATCAAAGTTGATAATACACCTATTCTACTCTCACAATATGCCGACGATACCGTTTTAATTCTTGATGGGTCAGAACAATCATTAAAAGAAACTACTGAAGAATTAAATAAATTTTCACAAATTTCTGGTTTAAAAATGTATGTTGATAAAACACAGGGAATATGGATTGGAAGTAAAAAATACAGTAGGGACAGTCTTCTGCCTGAACTTAATCTTCAGTGGGGAAAGGATAAATTTACTTTATTAGGAATTGATTTTAGTGTTAATCTTCAGAAAATACCACAGCTTAACTTTGACAAAAAACTTACTAAGCTTAAATCATTAATAAAAATATGGAATCGAAGATCACTAACTCCTATTGAAAAAAATAAATATTATCAAATCATGACTTATCTCTCAATTTAATCACCTCTTTATTTCACTCCCTAATCCAAATGAAAAGTTTCTTAGTACACTTGACTCATTACTGTATGACTTCCTATGGAATGGAAAACCAAATAAAATGAAAAGAGAAATAATTATCCAAAATTATGCCAATGGTGGTCTAAAAATGATAAATTTAGCAGAGTTCATTTATTCTTTAAAACTAACATGGATAAGAAGAATTTTTCGATGTACAGAAAAGTGGCAAAACATTCTAAAAACTTATATTAACACACACCTTCTTGCAAATTGTGGTGCAGAATATATTCAGTTATGTATGAGTAAATGCAAAAATAAATTCTGGTTTGATGTTTTCAAAGCATGGTATAGATTTAATTTGAAATATTCTGATATAATCTGGGATGAAAACTTTAATACTGAAAGTTCCAATCTGGTACAACAATAAATTCAAAAATGGGGGAAAGGTATTATATTATAAATCAAAGTTCTGGAAGTACTGATACAAGTTGATGGCAATCAAAATTTTTAATGAGGTATAATACACTCAGTATACAGAATACTTTTTAATTCGGTAAAATTAGGTTTTACAATAAAAGTAAGTAAAAATCGGGTCAGACATTTGGCCTAACGTGAGTACTGATGGCTTATTTATTATGCAACAAACTACATAGATCAGCGATATGATTATAGAATCTTGTGCTTATAAACATCATTTCATCGATATTAAATTTCTATGCGACAGGGCAGTATTATACTCTTACACTATACTTCCTATCAGTAGCCTTAAATCTCTAGGTCAATACGTGTAAATGTAAAACATTTTCCCAACTTCAAAGACTGTTGCGGATTTCTCATCAGTTAAGATCACGTGAATGAGGAATGATTCAACTTCTATGTCCAACTTCACAGACATACCCTTGCCAATACACAGTAAGGGAAACTTGACAAAAACTCATTTACATATTAATCATGCGCAAGAATTGTTAACAGTCCAGTCTATCGTTTTAATGTCAATTCTATCACAAGAGTATAATGGTAAAAAATAATTGAAAAGTAACATTCTAAAGCAAATTTACGATACATTAAAATTCATAAAGGACGCCGAACTGACCCTCAATAGCATATATTTCAACAAGTCTTGTAGACCTATATTTTTCAGTGAATTGTTACTATATTTTCTTCATTTTAAAAAGCAAAAATATACGAATAAAAGTATGATTGGGAAATTTCAATCTTGAAGTTGAGTTTATGTTGTTGAAATGCACATACATGTGTAATTTTGCATCAATATAATGTATTATTAACCCCATACTGCAAAATGTGCTTTGACTTGTTCCCAATAAACAGGTTTAAAAACAATGTATCTGTCATAAATGATCTAATAAAAGACACTAATACTGGTTCTTTCGAAACATTTGAGGAATTTAATCAGAAATATCATATACATGTAAATACCAATTTTTTAGAGTATCATGGTCTTGTCTCTGTTGTGAAAGACTTTATTTCTACATATAAATTCCCTCTTCCAAGGATATCCCAACCTTATATACCAATAAACTTAACACTGATTTTAAATGATGAAAAAGGATAAAAAATGTTTTATAATATTTTTAATTCAATCTAACTTGATATCTGCAGGTACAAAAAAGGTAGAACACTCTTTTTGATGACACAGACAATTTAATTTGGCCTAAGTTTCATAATTTTCCATTCCGTGTGACAACAAATACCAAACTTCAGTGGTTCCAGTATAGAACCATTTATTAGTAACAAACTCATTTTTGTTCAAAATTGGAACAGTTACCTCCCCTCTTTGTACATTTTGTAATTCACATATTATGGGAATGCTCTGAAGTACAAAAAATACTGGATAGCTATGACATATTATTAGAGGCTCTCATGATCCCTTTCACTGTAAATTAAACTACCTTTATATTGGGGCTGCTCCATCAAAATCTTCCAGCAATAGAGTTGACAATGAAATAATCATCATTATATATAAAAAGGTATATTTATAAAACAAGATGTCTAGGCAACTCACTTAATATAAATGCTCTTGTAAATTCTATCACAGAAAATTATACAGTTCAAAAAATTATTGCAAATGGTAAGGATAATATATTTAAGGATAAATTTGAAGAAGAGCGGAAGAAATGAGAAAGATTTATCCTATCATAGCATATTTCCAATATGCAGTTATACTTCCAGTAAATATATATTTATGTATAATAAGTCTATGTTGATATATACAGTGAAACCTGTATATAGGGACCGCCCAAGGGACCAGAAAATATTGGCCTTTATATGCAGGTGACCTTTATACACAGGTTTAATTTAGTTGAAGTATGCAGTCAAAGGACTTAAAAAACTGGCCTTTATAAACAGGTAATCCTTATATAGAGGTGGCCACTATAGCAGGTTTTATTGTAGATACATGTTTATGTGTATGTACAAGTGTGTGCCCATGTAATATTAAGCATTTATTTATGATATTTGTACAATTCCATATTTAAAACAATGATCATCCTAATTTTAAAAGGTGTTGAAAACCAAACAATCTTAAGATTGAAGTACAAAATCAGACTACACCATAGACTGTCACCTTTCTAACTAACTGTAAATAGTAATACATGTAGGCTTACTTATTTTTACAGTTTTAGAAAAAAAGTCCTTAAACATTTTGTGTTTATATCGTTACCAAAGTTACATATATGTATGTTTGTATTGATGTTTTTGTGTTTATATTGTTACATATATGTATATTTGTATTGATGTTTTTGTGTTTATACCATTACATATATGTATGTTTGTATTGATGTTTTTGTGTTTATACAGTTACATATATGTATATTTGTATTGATGTTTTTGTGTCTGTACCATTACATATATGTATATTTGTATTGATGTTTTTGTGTTTATATTGTTACATATATGTATGTTTGTATTGATGTTTTTGTGTTTATACAGTTACATATATGTATATTTGTATTGATGTTTTTGTGTCTGTACCATTACATATATGTATATTTGTATTGATGTTTTTGTGTTTATATTGTTACATATATGTATGTTTGTATTGATGTTTTTGTGTTTATATTGTTACATATATGTATGTTTGTATTGATGTTTTTGTGTTTATACCATTACATATATGTATGTTTGTATTGATGTTTTTGTGTCTGTACCATTACATATATGTATGTTTGTATTGATGTTTTTGTGTTTATATTGTTACATATATGTATGTTTGTATTGATGTTTTTGTGTTTATACAGTTACATATATGTATATTTGTATTGATGTTTTTGTGTTTATACCAATACATATATGTATGTTTGTATTGATGTTTTTGTGTCTGTACCATTACATATATGTATGTTTGTATTGATGTTTTTTTGTTTATATTGTTACATATATGTATGTTTGTATTGATGTTTTTGTGTTTATATTGTTACATATATGTATGTTTGTATTGATGTTTTTGTGTTTATACCGTTGCATATATGTATGTTTGTATTGATGTTTTTGTGAATGTCATGTCATACCTCTGTTATGTCCTGTAGAAAAGAGACTTGAAAATAAAAAAAAACCCAAAAAAAACCCCCAAAATATATATCTTGCATATATTCTATGTTCGCGATCAACAGTAGTCAGATTGTTTGATCTTTGTAAAGATCCCTTCATAATGCCAAGTGTCAATTTGAAAATTTGAAATGTAGAAACTTTTAATTCTCTTTACACACAGTTTGTGTGCTTGAATAATTATTTCTTATTCTAAACATTATGTTTTTAATTTCAGATCAGGTCAAAGTTCAGATGATAAGGAAGTAAATATTAAAGAGAAAAATGATGAAGGCAAGTATAGATTAGTAATTTATACATACATACATATATATATATATATACATATATATGTATATATATATATATATATATATATATATATATATATATATATATATATACACACACAGTAAAACCTGCTATAGTGGCCACCCCTATATATGGGTTACCTGTTTATAAAGACCTGTTTTTTCAAGCCCCTTAACTGCATACTTCAACTAAATTGAACCTGTGTATAAGGGCCACCTGCACATAAGGGTCAATATTTTCTGGTCCCATGGGTGGCCCCTATATACAGGTTTCACTGCATATATATATATATATATACTGGTACTAGACGTATGATGCTACACTGTGTAATATACTGGTACTAGACGTATGATGCTACACTGTGTAATATACTGGTAGAATTATGATGCTGCAATGTGTAATATACTGGTAGAATTATGATGCTGCAATGTGTAATATACTGGTAGAATTATGATGCTGCAATGTGTAATATACTGGTAGAATTATGATGCTACACTGTAATATACTGGTAGAATTATGATGCTACAATGTGTAATATACTGGTAGAATTATGATGCTGCAATGTGTAATATACTGGTAGAATTATGATGCTGCAATGTGTAATATACTGGTAGAATTATGATGCTGCAATGTGTAATATACTGGTAGAATTATGATGCTGCAATGTGTAATATACTGGTAGAATTATGATGCTACACTGTGTAATATACTGGTAGAATTATGATGCTACACTGTGTAATATACTGGTACTAGAAGTATGATGCTACACTGTGTAATACACTGGTACTAGACATACTCTCATACCCAGCTCATCTTCTCTTTACTGGTCAGTTATAGTATATTGATGCTACACTGGTACCAGACATATGACTGAGTATTAGAATGGTAATATATGAAAATATCTGATGTTTACTGTTCATTCGCAAGTATTCAAACATTTGTTTCAGTTCTATTTTTTATTTTAATATCTACAGATTATAGCTCAAGAAAGAGAAAAAAGAAAGAGAAAAAGAAACACAAGAAAAAGAAACATAAACATAAACATGAATACAGTGAGATGAAAGCTTCCATACCTGTTGTAGACAACAGTATATCTAGGTAAGTTAGTATAAATATCTTGTAATTATTGTTACATTCTACTTGAGATGTCCTTTAACCCTTATCCCGCCAAACACATCAATATATGATTTTACAATACCCTCTGCCACTGCCAAACAGGTTAATATACGATTTTGCAATACCCTCTGCCACTGCCAAACACGTTAATATACGATTTTACAATACCCTCTGCCACTGCCAAACATGTTAATATACGATTTTACAATACCCTCTGCCACTGCCAAACACGTCAATATACGATTTTCGTAAACCCACACTCGCTGCCAAGTACGTCAATATATGATTTCCAAGTACACTATAAATACTACGGAATCCTATGTAAAAGACCATTGGTGAATATAAAAAGATGTGGATACGTCATAGATAAGTCTTTAATCATGATTAGTTGACACACTTTTATCACTAAGAATAAAAACTGAATGACTTAAACGACCTTTAGAATCTTGCTTCTGTGAAAACGAAAGTATAACAAATGGTGTCTGCATCGCCTTGTTCACTGTGCGATAATGGAATTTGGAGCTATATTTCAGTAGTTACAACTCGGAGGAGGAAAACGATTTCCTCTGATTTGAAATAGGCGACTTAGATTTAAATTCAACACAAGTTCTCAGAAAACTCCTATGGATAAGTCACCGACGAATAGGATTATTCTGTGCATTGACAACGACGACTAGACTAACATTGACTCGCTACTGGTAAACACTCAGTTAACTGCGACACCAGGACATATGTGCAATGTACCTGGCAACAGTAATTTTTTAGATTTTATGTATTGTTAAAAAAAAACCAATTTGGAATCTTTTGTTTAGGAGGCAAATTGCTGTCTCAATTTAATTAATTTTGGCGAGCATCTAAAGCCAAAGTGTCGGACATTGGCAGCATTGGTTTCACTCATGCCGAGTCATGGAAAGCAACTACGGTTGCAGAAATTACAACTTTAACTGTTAATTAACAATGATTACCTGATCTAAAAAATCAGTTTACACAAATTGACACACAATTACAAGTTAAAGTGACCAGTTCAAATTGATAAAAATTCAGTTTCAATCTGGCAGTGGTGTGTATACATTGTAGTGCATATGCAGCAGTGGTTGGCTGAGTCAATCAAAGTAATGTGGCAGGATAAGGGTTAAAACTCCAAGTGACTTCACTGAGTGCTCAACATAGGAAGTGAAAATTGGTAGTCAGTTAGCTCAGGTCTCGCATGTCATGGCTTATCATTACATTGACATCAGTCCATAGCATTTGTCAACATTGTGACACTTCCTCTAATGCTGGTGACATCATATAAGTGTAAATTCTTGACAAGACTTTGCATGGAACATTATTATTTATGAAACACCGGTTCTAAATTTATTTGCGAGATTATATTTTTGCAATTCCGAATGCCCATTAAGTCATTATCATAATTCATTACAAAAGTTGTCATCCAGAAAGAATTTTGTTTTTCACAAGCAAGAGCTCTTGCAGAATTACATGTAAATAAAAGTTTGGCCAATAAAACCAGATTTACACTAAGTAAGAAAAACAAAGAAGAAAGTTAACCTGGTAGTCTCTGTAAATTTTGTTGTATTCAAATAACATCAATACAATTTGTAGACAATAATGTAGTTAGTGAAAGCAAATAAACAATTCCCATATATGTAGCAGATTGTCATATGTTTTAAAAATCTTTTAATGACAAAGTCTTACAATAAAGATTTTGAAAATAAGTTTTTGGATATTCCTTTCAGAGACCATGGAAACAAAACATTTTTAGAAGAAATAAGAGGACTAGAATACAAAGATGCTTTCCGTATTGATCGAAAAGCAGACGTGTGTAACTGGACATACCAGTCTATTTACAAGGGACACATTGCGAAATTTAAACAGAATTTCAGTTCCTGCATAGGTTGTAAAGGAGAATACTCTGTCAACATAAAAGACAAAAGTCACAAGAATGATAAACATAGCAAGTTAAGATATTGCAGTAGGGATAACATGAAACTTTTAATGTCAGTCCCAGAGACAAGAATTTATCCTAAAACTAAGCAGTCAGAAGAAGGTCAGGAGACCAGGTCAAACAAAATGTCATTGAGTCTGCCAGAAATGATTATCTTGTCTGATAAAGCTGCTGTAGGGTCACATGACCAGCAATTGGACATCCGAGAACAACTTCAGGATGAAGAAACAAGATTATATTTGAAAGGAATGGGTAAAACTAATTCAGACAGAGAAGAAATCTCAGATGATATGTTTCATCTACGTATCAAAGTTGCTGAATTTAATCGCAAAACTCGAGAGGATCCGCACAATGTCCAGCAGTGGTTAGATTTTGTAGAATTTCAAAACAGACTAAATACTGAAGGTACAGGACATTCTGTTGGAAGTAAAATGTCAAAGAAATATCTTTCAGAGAAAAAAATAGCTATCATGAAAAAGGCAGTGGAAGTTAATCCAGGGTGTATAGAGCTTAAGCTGAAATACTTGGAACTGTGCCAAGAGACCTGGGAACTGGAAGATGTTAATAAGGAGATAGAAAATTTATTGTTTGTACATCCAACCAACATGTTGCTATGGAAACATTTTTTGTTATTTAACCAAAGTAGATTATCAAGATTTTCTGTAAGCAGAGTGAGCAAGCTATACCACAGATGTTTCTCTGTACTTCTTAAATATGTTGAAGGAAGTGTGCACACAACTCACAAGACCGAAAACTTACCTGAGGGAATTTTGGGTAATTTTTTTTATCCTTATTTGAAAATACTATAGAATCATTTAACATGTTTAAAAATGTTTATTTAGGCTTCAACATTGGTGCCAGTCCTTGAATTTACATGTAGATATTTGTATGTGTATCAAACGAAATATTAAAAACAGTTTTCATGATGAACAGAACTGCTTACATGTACTTCACAATTGGTTGACTTTCTTGAAGATCTTTGGAGATATAAAACTCACCCATGCTTGACTCCAAAAAAATTCCAATCTCTAACAATGATCAGGAACATGATTACAGTTATAACAGTCAGAATTGGAACATATTAAGGTCAGGTTAGAGTTAAGCATGGAAATAGTTTTATAATTTTGGGCACAGAGGAACTGAAAACAACCATCCCTGTTTGTGATAGACTTTGTACTAATAACAAAGAAACAACCATCTCTGTTCCATATAACCTTTGTACTAATAACAAAGGAACAACCATCTCTGTTCCATATAACCTTTGTACTAATAACAAAGAAACAACCATCTCTGTTCCATATAACCTTTGTACTAATAACAAAGGAACAACCATCTCTGTTCCATATAGACTTTGTACTAATAACAGAGAAACAACCATCTCTGTTCCATATAGACTTTGTACTAATAACAGAGAAACAACCATCTCTGTTCCATATAGACTTTGTACTAATAACAAAGAAACAACCATCTCTGTTCCATATAGACTTTGTACTAATAACAAAGAAACAACCATCTCTGTTCCATATAACCTTTGTACTAATAACAAAGGAACAACCATCTCTGTTCCGTATAGACTTTGTACTAATAACAGAGAAACAACCATCTCTGTTCCATATAGACTTTGTACTAATAACAGAGAAACAACCATGTCTGTTCCATATAGACTTCATACTAATAACAAAGAAACATCCATCCCATTCATGATCTTTGTAATATTAGCAAAGAAACAACCGACCCTTTTCATAAATGTTATTTTTGTCTATTTACAGAAGTATTTTGCCTGTACTGTAATTTTCTCAAACAAGTTGGTCACAAGGAAAGGGGCACTGCTTTGTTCCAGGCTTTGATTGAATTCAATATATTTTGCTCAGATAAGCTAAGAGACTTACCCCTGCTAGATAAAATAGCCATATTTGAAAGTTTCTGGGATAGTGGTGTGGCAAGAGTTGGAGAAAAAGATGCAAAAGGTTGGAAGTTTTGGATAGAAAACAAAGATGCCAAACCAGAAACATTACAGGAATCATCAGGTAAAGTTGAAGTCATATTTACATTGTGTACATGTACATGGACCTATGGTTTTCACAAATACACATGAAGTTTATTAGCCTGTCAATGATTTGGTGGGGGGACCATGGTTTTGCATTGTGTTTGTAACAGAATCAGCAAATATATGTTTATATAGCCTCTTACACAGAGTTGTCGGTTCTTGCACTCCTCAACAATCTTTCTCAACGTCTAAAAAGAAGTCCCAAACATGTGGTCATGTAACACAGTGAATGTATATAAAACCAAATTACCGGTAAATAGAGTAAGGAAACTTTGCCAAAAATTTATTCCCTACATATATATACATTTTTAAAAAGTATTTTCACCTCAAATAGTATTTTATCTATGTCAGCACTAAAAATATATACAAAGAAGACTGATATGTTATGAAGAAATAAATCTATAAATAGTTCTATACATTTTTGCCAAAAACTGGCAAAAGACATAGACAGAGATTGTTGAGGAGTGCAAGAACTGATGTAGGAGATTGGTTTGCCTTATGCCCGCTGAGTTTCCCTTTACCTTCGGAGGATAGGATAATATAACTGCCAATGTAGCAATGTATACAGGTCCATTTTAGAGCTACAGATTTTATATTTTGTAGGTTGTTTGTACACATAATGGAGGTGTGCATATTCATTTTTTGGTATTAGCTGCATAAAGAGATCATGACTGGTCCAGCTATCTCCTCCTATAGTTTTTGGAGCTACAGGTCTTATATTTTGTAGGTTGTTTGTACACATAGTAGAGTGGTGCATGTTCACAGGTTTTTAAATTTTTTCAAATATTGTGAAAATGCTAGGTACATGTACAATGTAGTTGGACTTAGTCATTTTTGTTGTTCTAAAATTCAGAAAGGATGGATGTTAAATATTCACAAAAACCAGTAGTTGGACTTCATTTCCTTCTGGCTTGCTATATGCCATTACATTTTAATGTCCCTAATGCAATAACTAATAACTTAATTGTAACTAAAATGTTTTTAATATTGCCAAATATTTAATCAGTACCGGGAAATATTTAATCAGTATTGGGAGAAATCGAAAGTTGAACTTTGATGACTGAAAGTAGCATAAGATACTTGCTATTGTTTGTCAGTGATTCAGTGAGTATAATTAAGAATAACTTGTAGCTGACAGTATTCTGTAAAGTTGATACCTTTTGGATGGACATTTAGTCCAGCAAGTGTAGAATAAAAGATACATAATCATACATAGTGTTGATTTAATAATTTCTTATGGCCAGGCGGAAGCATCATTTGTGTCTTACAGACAGCACAACAATTTCATGGTGTACTTCAACATCACTGCTTGTCAAATCTAAAGTACATGTATGTGGAACTATACTCATGCATTTGACAGAGCAGAGGGGCATTATTCATATCTAGTTTTAGAATGAACTTTCTCCTGACTCTCAGCCAGAATCTTTTCTCATATTTTCCTGTTTGCAAATAACTTTATGTGTCCCCACTGTGATATTGAATTATTGACAGAGTAACCAATATTTCAATAAATTAATGTTTTCAGATGAAAATCAGGAAGCAGAACAAGCAATCATCGATAAAAAGTTACTTAAATGGCAGACCTGGCTTGAGATAGAATTGCGTCGGGATTCATTTCATTGGTTACCATGGCGACCAGATTTAACAAAGAATGAGACAGAGGAGGACTGTGAAGATGTGGATCGTTTAGTCTTGTTTGATGACATTTCACCTGCCTTGTTTACTTTACCTGATCATTTGAACATTGAACTTGTGTTAAACTTTCTGTCATTCCTTGAGGTGGATGATCGTCAACCAAGAGTTTGTGATATAACAAGTCAAACATGGTACAGTACCATATCTGACATGTTCAAAGTCTCACACTTTTGTATAGGTGTACAAAAATACAATGAGTCAAAAGAAATAAAAGCCGATTTCATTTCCAGACTTCTGTCACAATTGATTTCACAGTTTGATGGGCAAATACAGACTAAGCTCACAAAAATTCAATTTCATCATCATTTGCAACAGCGTGAAGCAAAATCTGGAAATATGAAGCATTTAAAGAAAGTTGCCAAAATTATCCTGAAAGAGCCATGTAATCGAAACAACATGGTAATATGGAGTGAATATGGTCTACTTCTGTGGAAATTCGGAGGTCAGAAAGATTCCAGAGAAGTGATAGAAATGGCTCTCAAATTGTTGTTAAGTGACAACAGGAAGAATTGTGAAGAAAGATATGGTGTGTACATTCTGTATAGATTGTTGGTACAGATGTCTCTAGGTTTTCAACCAGAGGGAAATATCAATGACTTCAAGAAGCGACCTTGTATTGATCGCAATGCCACTGCAAAAATACTTCACATTTTTGTTTGTTTATGTGAAAATAGACACAGTGACATAAGAAAGAGTGAGGAGGTTGGACCAACTAAACAGCTTCAATGTAAGAGAAAAATTGTGTCTGATTTTCAGTTGTATTGGAACCATATAGAAAAAGGGGAAGCAACTGTGGATGAACTGGATGTTTTACTTTTCATTGAGGCCACAAAGTGTTATTCTCTATTTGAATACTGTAGCGCCCCTGATACAGTAGACTGTGCCATAAGTATCATAGATCAAGCCTTGTCAAAAATTGTAAACTATGCAGAAAATAAAAAGGTTGTAATAAAACAATTATATACACAGACAGACACAAGAAATTGTATTAAACATATCAGAAAGCTTCTTGAGGAGTTGTACAAATTTAAAATTTATATATTAACTCAGCATATGACTGTGCAGTCTCTGCCAATGTCTCAGATTCGCCAGGCTGTGGACGATGTACTGAAGTTGTTTCCAGGTCACAGAGATTTTCTGCTGTTTTTTATAAATATTGAAGAGCGATCACATATTCTGCGAAGGCTTGAACGTTTCTTCAGTCATGCAATTGATTTCAGTTCTTCACCAATCATTGTGGGATATGCTGTAATGTCACAGCTGCGGAGACTCACTGTTTTGCAATCTCATTCAGGTAAATTTTACAGGATTTTAATTTGCTTTGGTAAATTTGGGTTTTTAAAGTCACCTGAACTGAGGGTTTATTGTTTAAAACATTAATGTAAGTTATGGGTCTTTTTATTAGGGTAGATTATATAGAGGTGCTTTGTCATTTCAGGTGTGACATATTTATGAACTCTTAATGATTGGCATAGGTTAATATAGCATAGATCAAAAGTTATGGCATCTTTTCTGTAGCTTGTCAAGTCTTGGAAAATACATGTATAGAACATCAATAGTACAAAAACAATTTTTAAAGATGATTCTATTGCTGTGTCCTAATTTTCAGAATCTGATATTATATTACAAGACAGTGGAATTATACATAGAATAAGGTCATACTTTGAGAGAGGGATGGAAAGCAGCTACTCACAACATTGTCCTCTGCTTTGGAGAATGTATTTACATGTGGAGGTAAGTCAGGCAATTGGTGTTAATACATATTAAGTAAATTAAATTGTAGTTTTCTACTCTTACAGATTCTAGATTACAAATGTACCATGGTTATGATGCCTTTATCACGAGTATGTAGGTCCCCCCTACAAAAAAAAAGCTTAAATTAGACATACTGAATTGATGAGCAACTGGTGATTACTTTTACCTCCCTTGATACTTGATATTTCTCTTGGTACTCTTATTTATTCCAACACATAGCAACTTTAAAACAATTTTTATCTGGTAAATCTATAAGTTGTCTGATTTGCAGTTTGACACAAACATGAGAATACACCTATATAGATAAGCCTATAACATATGAGTATTCACTTTTATGAATTATGTGTATTTGTCTTTTGATAAATTAACAGTAACAATGTCTTATTGATGTATCATTTTGTGATATCTTTGAGCAGTGACATTGATATTCTGGTATATATCTCCTGTATGTTGTTGTAGATGATGTATGGTGACAGTACCAGGGCCAAAGGCATTTTCTACAGAGCAGTTCAACAATGCCCATGGTCTAAAGTAAGAAGTTATATCCCAGTATTATTTGGTGTGAACAATCATTTTGATATCTGAGTGATAATTATCAACATACAAGAATAGTCAGTGATATCTGAGTGATATTAATCACCATACAAGAATAGTTAGTGATATACAAGTGATATTAATCACCATACAAGATTAGTTGGTGACATCCGAGTGGTATCAATCACAATACAAGAAAAGTTAGTGATATCTGAGTGATATCAATCACCATAAAAGAAAAGTGATATTTGGTGATATGAATCACATCTACAACAATAGTGATATCGGAGTGATATGAATCATGATACAGAATAGTCAGTGATATGAATCATGATACAAGAACTGTAAGTTTTATATCTGAGTGTCTGTCTTATTATTAGATACATCTGTCATTAGGTGCATCTGGTAATTAGCAGCATCCAATAATTGTAATAAAAAAATAATATTTGACCTTATTTTATCATATATCTAATTGCAATCAAACTCTGGACACCTCCATGTTCTCTTGAGTGATAACATTTCCTGTACATATAATTTGTGAGCCTCACCTTTTGATAATTAATTAGTATTGTTTTAATTTGAAACTTTCTTTTTTTGAAAAAGGAGGTATTTGTTTTATTTTTAATTGTATTTTATATTTTTTTTTATTTATTTGTAGCTGCCTTATATGCATCCATATGATTTGTTCCAATTTCAGCTACTTTTCCTGGATGCAGTGATGATGTTTGGAGAAGAAAAGTTAGACGAGATTGTTGATCTGATGACAGAGAAAGAACTACGTATTCAGATCCCTGTAGAAGAAGTGGACATTTTAATGGAAGAAGATGAGGATGCTCATTGAAGATTTTTACCATACTTTCATAGAAGCATTTAATCATACTCTTTTATAATTGTTTTCTATTATCATAGTGATTTTGGTGTTGAGAGTCCATAAATGTCGGACAACTCAGAGGCAAAAATATGGTATAGAATCAGAATCAGTATTTTTGCCACTTTCAACAATTATGTTATTTGAGCTAGTGATTATAAGGGTGGAGGAGAAAACCAAGTTACAATCGAGAGAAGACCATCAGCCTTCCACAGGTCAAAGGTCAAACTTGTCCTCTTAATCTGCTTAGTTCCCAGCAAAGTTCAAACCCTTGTTGAATAGAAGTGAGAGACGTCACAACATATAGCATGATGCTTTTACCACCTGACCAAAGAGCCCTTTGATTGGTTGCAATAGAACCATGTCACATGATGTGATAACTTTTATCAGTTTCTTTGTCTATCAAATGTATTGTTGAAGCAATAAGAATGTCAATAAAACTTTTAAGATACAACAAAACATAATTCTGTGTTATTTTTTAATATGAAAGCAGAACTGAAAATTATAAACATAAATATTACATATATAAGTGTAAATAAACAGTCATAAAAACTTAAAAAATGAGATTGCCATTTGTGGCTAAAATTGGTTCTGAAAACAGTGTTCAAATTTTGACAAAATCAGTATTTTACCTAGTATATTCTTTCAGAGTTGCAGAATAACATTTTATACCTAGTAAAATATTTTATCCAATTCTTAGAAATACAAAAATTATTGTAAGTAGAAAAAATAGTGAAAATATAATGCAAGTACAAAACAAAATGGTCAAATTAATGTCAATTTGTCACCATAGAGAGCTGGGAACTGTGGCACGTACATCATGTCGTGGGATTAATTCAGATTTGTTTACTTTGAAGATCATACCTTCTATATAAAAGTTACATATCATAGGGGACAGAATATTTTTATATCAAAGATCAATGAGTTAGATAAAGTCAGTTTTTACGATGTAGGAATGACCTTGTCAATACCAATTAACAAAATATGTAATATTTTAAGGGTGTTACAGAATTTCATAATTTTTCTTCTACATGTTATAATCTTGTTCTTCTAAAGATGGTTATATAGGATTTCCCTTGTCCAGATTTATTGTGAATTGACCTATCACCAAATACCGGACACGGCACCTTTTGGCAAACTTTTCCATTATGACATCTCGGTTATGTGACCCATCAAACACTTGTGTGATTATGACATCACATTTGAATGACATCAAAAGAGCACATGGACAGCCATGTATCAGAAACTTGGCGATAGGTCAATTATCTGCATTTCAGGGTTCAACATTGACAATTGTTCAGTATAAGTCTATTTTGACAAGTTGACATTGTGTAACAAAAATATCAATTTCAAAGGAGAAAATTTCTAAATTGAAAGTTTTATCTGATCCTTTTACTTAGTGTAAATATATGTAATGACTGAGTATTTCAGAAGCATAAAAGCTGTTACGAATAACAATTACATAGATCTATAAACATTAATATTTTGGTCGAGTGACTTTTCATTCAAACACTTTGCAGTGCAGGACAAGTTGTATTTTGATGATTGTGGACTGCAATATTGACAGACAAATGTCCATCCTACGTAATCTAAAAGTTTGAGTTCTTAAAACACAAAAAAATGCTGAATAGCAGGCTTAACTGTTAAACTGTTTTAACAATGTGTAATTAGGATCAATTCATCAAATATAGCTAATAACCATAAACATTGATTAATACAAAAAATAAAGTTTTAAACAAACAATCTTTAATATTGACAGAATTTAACTACATGTTCACAACAACGGAATGCAACAACATGAGTACGATTAACATCAATTGTTAAAACGCCTAAACAATAACAAAACATTTTATATGTATAGTCTGTATCAATAAGTGTTATTGATATCACTGTATTCTACAAAGATCCAAGCTTGTAGATGGAATGTGGAGAATGAAACAAAAAGTTGATAAAAAATTTTGGTATAATGATGCTATAAATAAGTTCACAATGTTTCAAATGTGAGTTTGACTGTAAAATAACCACTGAAATGTACATGACTTTATATGTATATATGAACTTGTTTTCTTGGCCAATAAAAAGTAGGGCCTACATGTGTTTCTGGTTAACTGACGTTATATTTGATAAGCCATTTTGCTACCTTTTATAGCTTTTCTTTCAGCAAATTTCAAGAAAAATAGCAAAATTCAATTTGTTTTGGTAATGGGTCTCCAAATATGGAGAGATAAAATCATTTGTATCTCAAAAATTCTTTCACAAAATTCTCAGAAATGGATATTTATAAACAAAAACAACTTGAGTCCTGCATTGGTATCAGATACAATGGGATATAACAGGAAGGTCATGAAATCTATTTCAGAGGTACACAGAATATCTGCTACTGTCATTATCAATATGTACAACAATAACAAGCATATTGTGTCATGGATTACTGATGTGGCAGTAGTTGTTACTTTGTTGTATATCGGATAACACCATAAAACTTCCACGGCTTGTATGACATACACATCATTACTCTGTGTTGGAAGTAATTGAAAAAATAAATTCTGCTAGGTCAATGAATATGAGATCATATTTCCTCTGTCTGTTATATATATATATATATATATATATATATATATATATATAGATATATATCTATATATCTATATCTATATATATATATATAATTTTATTATGCTAGGCCTATGTATACAAAATAAAATGTTCTCCAACACTTGCCTGTAAAAATCCATGATTACCAGTGAAATGATAACTCTAGGGAAAGACAGCTCATGTGGGTATGATGTCAAAGACACACTTTCTATCACCAAGGTCACATGGTTTTATTGATGTTTGCCCAGTTGTAGAGAGACCGGAAGTGTGGTAGAAAAGAATCTTACAATGTTTGTTGTGAATAGGGAAATCTTAAGATCCTCTGGAAAGAACATGAAGATCCAGAGTTCAGCAAAGACTCGTTCTGGATAGTCATGTTCTATCCATGGTTTAAGATTTCCCTGTCCACAACACGTAAGATTTTATTATTAACTGCAGGAAATGTGTATGACATGAAACATAAAAGTATGGTACCCAATCATAACATTTGTATTGAAAATAATAAGATATACAAAGCTTACTTACAGGTTAGGCCTTTAAGTGATTTGATTCAGAGGCCATTTTATTATTGAAAGAGGTGCCTAAATAATGACTAAGGGACAAAGATTTACAGATTCTTTTAAAACCTTTAACTAATTCATCTTTTAAAAAGTGAAATATACACTAAACTGAAATATACACAAACTGAAGAATACACTAAATATTGTCCAGCTTACATCAAGTTATGCCTCTATAATGTTTGTATCACATTAAACATACAAGAGATCAAAGTTTGTAACTTAATTCAAAATGATATGGCACATACATTTTCTATTTTTGGCATATTACGACATTATCTGACAATTTCTAAACAATCCACGTCAAGGTTTCAGATATTTTTACTGAGTAGCTAATTCCACAGTTGCCCAGTTATTAGGTCAAGGTATCTTACACTGAACCGAGATCATAGGCTAATAATTAAACCTATAAGAAGATATGCATTGCTTGTTTATGAAAAACCTTTATTTATTAACTGCTACTGTAAACAATTAAGATGAAGTAAATAATTACAATGTATTTGCGTATCTATCTGACATCGGCTTTCCCACCTTTGTACACAATTCAATTTTTCCTATGCTAATTAGGGTTTGGCCCCTACTACTGATGAATTCCACATAACCCCAGCGAGTTTGTTTCTGTTCCTCATAATAGCGTAATTGGCCAATATAGTTGATAACATTGCACAGACAATTTTCTGCATATTACCGCAATATATAAACAGTTGATTAATTAATATTGTTTAAATAGGCATACATCAATACATCATTGATTTGTTTGTATTCATTATATTGAAAATGGAGTTCAAATATCTGATTATATATATCAAATGATTAAAACTATAGTAAAATAAATACATACATAAATGAAAATGATAACTTCTATATATAGGGACAACACATGCAAAATGGGTCAGGTGACCCAAAACATAGTGTTGAGCTCTTATATAATGCTGTTGTGATTGTACGGATAACAAGTATCAACAAGGTCATTCAAGGTCATGGAAAATATCATTTAATCGAGTTTTTAATGGGGCATTTTTCAAAATTTTTATTTATTAATTTTACTACTTTGATCGATAAACAATAACAAAAAATACATATACACAGGTATAAAAATCCTTACATATTTGGTGAAAAATGCTTGCGAAACCCAGGTTTTGCACTTTTTCACTTGCAGTTGACTAACTCAACCATACGCTTTCTATATGAACACCACACTTGACCTAACCTTATTTCCACAATATATATAAGTCAAACTTGTTGGGTCTGGTTTGGTAGACTAGTAATTTTTATTTAGATATCATTCTGTAAACCAATCAAATTTGACAAAACAAAATTATTGTTACCATTGGCTTAAAATATGGACTTGCTTTTTGCCAATTTATAAAAAACATAGTTACAACAGTATATATTTAGACAGCTAATACATCAGTAAAATTACAAGATATTTACACATCGCTTACAGCTACCAAAATATCCATTACACCATTGTATATTAATAATAGAAAATAAAAAAGAAACATATCACCACAAAACAAAGCACATAAATGAACTGAAAATTAATCTCAATAAAATATCAGTAATATCTTATTTTATTAATAAACCATATCTCCCAAAACAACCAATATAGTGGAATAGATGTTCAAAAGGAATAATAATAATATACAGCAATAATAAAGCAGTACCCCAAACATCTTGTTTATTCCTCCTCCTCCTCTGGTTCTTGTAGAAGGCAACAGCAGAACATTTGAGATACTAGTCTAGTGCCCCCACTATTCGATATGCTACAAATTGGTTATATCCAATGATATTACAAGAACGGAGTCAAACCTTGACAACTCAAATATTGTTGTAATGATTGACTACTTGTGATATTATACACTTCATTATAGCCATTAGTTATTATTCTTTAACATCACTTTTAATGATATATCAGTTATATTTTGGTACAGATCACTGAGGCATAATGAAATATATTATAGACGTTCTAATTTGTGAACTTCAAGCTGTTCAGCAGATACTCTGCATATCCTGTGAGCCGGATTTGCAGAATTTGAATAATAATGCCAACAGTTAACCAAAATATTGACAAGACAGGCAAGTCACTATTTCTCCCCAGGGGTGTGGGGTAAATATCCTGTAATAACAGAGAATTTTAGTGTGAAGCTATATTAGGAGTACAAAGAGTTTAGATATGAAAGATTTACTTTGAAATTTGTAAAAGGAATTGAGAGGGTAAATGTGTGAACAACAGATGAGGACGGATGGGTAGGTTTGGCCAAGCAATATGGTTTTCACTTTTTCATAATGGGGGTGGACAATAAGACTGCTGTACCACCTGATAATATCACAACCTGTAGGGATAAGCCATAGTATAAGTACAACCTGACTGAAGAGAGCACTGTCATCAATGGCCACTTGTCTTGAAAGAGACTATATTCTGAAAAACACTAAAATATATAACCCTATCATTAAAACTTCTTCTGAAAGATTACCTCCACTAAGACCATACACAGAAAAATACTCAAACATAAAACGTCACAACTTCTGTTGAAAGATGGCATGCCATTGGCTGAGAGGATGGTCTCTACAAGACAGGTTCTAGTATACATCTTTAACAAACCAAAACTTAAAATCTTAAAATAGAAAACATCTTATGTAGGAGATTATCAATGTAAAAAGGTTAACAACAACTTCTGATAATAAACAAACAACAAGAACAAATAATTTATATAGATCACATTTGTCATGATCCCTATAGATCATATGAATCATAAACCCTATAAATTACATGTCATACCTATAATTCATGTGTCACAATCTCTTTAAACTGTGTTGTCATAATTCCTATCAATCATGTGTCATAATCTGTTTAAATAATGCTGTCATAATTCCTATCAATCATGTGTCATAATCTGTTTAAATAATGTTGTCATAACTCCTATCAATCACATGTCATATTCCCTTTGAATTGTATGTCAGAATTCCTATCAATCACATGTCATATTCCCTTTGAATTGTATGTCAGAATTCCTATCAATCACATGTCATATTCCCTTTGAATTGTATGTCAGAATTCCTATCAATCACATGTCATATTCCCTTTGAATTGTATGTCAGAATTCCTATCAATCACATGTCATATTCCCTTTGAATTGTATGTCATAATTCCTATCAATCACATGTCATAATCTCTTTAAATTGTATGTCATAATTCCTATCAATCACATGTCATAATCTCTTTAAATTGTATGTCATAATTCCTATCAATCACATGTCATAATCTCTTTAAATTGTATGTCATAATTCCTATCAATCACATGTCATAATCTCTTTAAATTGTATGTCATAATTCCTATCTATCATGTGTGTCTTAATCATTTTAAATCATGTCATAATTCCTATCAATCACATGTGTCATAATCCCTTTAAATCATGTCATAATTCCTATCAATCACATGTGTCATAATCCCTTTAAATCATGTCATAATTCCTATCAATCACGTGTCATAATCCCTTTGAATTGTATGAAATAATTCCTATCAATCACATGTCATAATCCCTTTACCTCATTGGTCATAATCCCTTTAAATCATATGTCAAAATTCCTATCAATCACATGTCATAATCCCTTTATCTCATTGGTCATAGTCCCTTTAAATAATGTCATAATTCCTATCAATCAAGTGTCATAATCCCTATAAACATCTGTCATCACATGTCCTTATCTTGATAGATCAGACATGACATTATCCCTATCAAACACATGTCATAATCCCTTTAAACCATATGTGTTCTAACTTATGTTTGTTTTTAATGTATAACAAGTATTGAAGTGTTTAGAGATTTTATAGTGATTAGGGTGCTGCACAAATCTTTATACATTATGTATTATATAATTCCTACAAATGGTGTCATAATCTCTAGCATGTTTCCAAGACTTTACATATGTAACTCTTATTTTGATTTATCAGATTATAAGTCATATTAAGAGCTGTAACTTAGCTGTTACAGTGTAATAATACATCACAATACGAACAATAAACATTTTTACTTTTGAAATTACAAGTGATTTATGTTAAGAGTCATTACTATTAGTGCACATTAGATGTCAGCCATGTTGTCACTGTCTTTTCATTTGCATTTATCCACTCAATATTCATCTGTATTCTTTCAAGTGCTGTCGTAACGGCTCTGCTTCCTGGTCCGGCATCATTTAATTTAAAGAACTCTTGTACCTAAAACAGCAAACGGTAAAACAGATTACCCCAACTGAGATTCTCCTGCAATGCTTAAATTGTCTTCTGACATTTTAAACATTTCGTTTTCATTACTTTTCCATGAATAATGTACAATGGACTGATTCTTAATCAAATGCAATTACCTTTTGTTGTTAATACGTTGTGAATCACATTTCATGTGGTTAGAAGTCATAAATCAAGTTTATGAAACATCACAGGCTCCACCACCCTGTTGTTTATGACACATTACAGGTCCCCCCATCTAGGAGTTTATGAAACATCACAGACTCCGCCATCCTGTTGTTTATGACACATCACAAGCTCTGCCACCCAGGAGTTTATGACATCACAGGTCCTGCCACCCAGCGGTTTCATTTAGCAGAGATGCCTGGACTTTTGATACATTTTTGTACCCTGATCCTTAAAGATAAGCCTTGGGTGGCTGCATGATAAGCAAGAATTTCATGTATGGTGAAATCTGGTTGTTGAGACCACCTAACTGACTCATTGACTATGGTCTGATTATTAAGGTGATCTGTTAAGTCAGGGTCTGGACTCATTTGATACTTACGAAATTTGCAAGATAATTGTGATTATAAATGTGAGGTGATCTTTAGGCGAGGTTCCACTATACATGAGTAATATAAATAAGTTCTGATGGAATAAAGTTTAATGGCTATAAAACATTCCATGACAGTAAAACAGTGAGTATACTGTACTTAAACCAATGTTAGTGTATAGTAAATATACTATATCACAGTCCCAAAACATAATAGTTGCAAGCTTACAGGTGTATTTAACAGTCGGTCCTAAAACAATATGGTCTCAAACTTACAGGTGAATAAAACAGTCCTAAAACAATATGGTTATAGACCTACAGGTGTATATGTGACAGGGGATCAATTGATGATATATCAGTGAAATAAAATAAAATAAATTAAAATAAAAACACATACAGTATAACATCATATGAGCTGTCACCTACCTTATATACATGTACATAGTGTTTGTAAACATTTACCTGGATGACATCACAGGTCACTAAAGGTCATAGGTAATTAACATACACCCTTATACACCTATACAACAACATACATCATTAGTCACTACATTTTAAGAAACATGTTTCCTATTGATTTTGTTCTCTTTCCTTTGTTTTGGAGTTTTGAGTTTTGATCAGTTCACTAGGCTGGTTAAACATTGACAAATTATTCTAAGATCAGACATTTTGACTAAGTATTTTCTTATACTAATATCTTTCTATATAAAAAAGGACTTCTTATTCACAATTAACTTATTATAAATGATATGAAAGAATTCAGTTTGAGAGAAAAAATTTAATGTAACGATTGATTATAAAAATGTAGTGAATTGATAAGTTCAAAAAGATATGCAAATCACATGTGTCTGGGTAACGTATAAGTCAATTTTACTAATTTTGATTTGAGAGAAAAGTATGCAATTGAGTTGCTTTTCAATATATAGTAGTGAAAAACATGAGAAGTAGGTTGTACAGTGTATTTATTATTACTATTACAGGTATCATATAGGGTGTCCGGGTAGCGCAGTGGTTCGCGCACTCGCTTTTCACCAATGCGACCCGGGTTCGATCCTCGGATTGGGCAGGGAAGTATGTGAAATGGTTACCAACCCGGATACGCTCCTGTCCTTCGGACTGAGACAGTAAAAACCGAAAGTGTCTGCACGTTAAAGAACCCTCACTGCTCAATGGCCATAGGTGTCGAGCATAGGCCAAAATTTGAAGCCCTTCACTGGCATTGGTGACGTCTTAAACAAACAAAAACAGGTATCATATACATCCAATAAAGACACCATTTAGTGGCTTTGTACCACCATACAGGTTTGTTATATTTATAATATTTATTGAATGATTATTCTTATCTTATATCAGTAAGTTTGAAGAGAATAAATTGTTATCTACTTTATTTAGAAAATACATAATTTTCAATTAAGGGACATAACATTTGATTGCATTGTATAATTGTAAAATTTTTGTAAAGGGAACTAACTCCAAGTCAAATCTATTTCCATCATACTGTATAATAAACTGATTACTCAGAGTAGTTCAACTTTTGTGTATTATAACAGGATTATTGTTTTATCATTTATGGTTGTATAGTTTTATGAATACAATTTCTTAATTTTATTTTCATTAATTTCAGAGCCAAAATAAAATATACTAACTTAAACAACTATTTTGATATTGGACAGTATATATATTCTACATGTGAATAAAAGATAAATCTGTCGATGTTCTCAAACTTATCATATAAGTGACAATAACTACCACCGGCTACATATATAACAGTCCTTAAACAATATGGCCCCTACCTTACAGGTGTATATAACAGTCACTAAACAATATGGCCCCTACCTTACAGGTGTATATAACAGTCAAAAAACAATATGGCCCCTACCTTACAGGTGTATATAACAGTCACAAAACAATATGGCCCCTACCTACAATATATAACCCTACCTTAAACAATATGGCCCCTACCTTACAGGTGTATATAACAGTCACAAAACAATATGGCCCCTACCTTACAGGTGTATATAACAGTCCTTAAACAATATGGCCCCTACCTTACAGGTGTATATAACAGTCCTTAAACAATATGGCCCCTACCTTACAGGTGTATATAACAGTCACAAAACAATATGGCCCCTTCCTTACAGGTGTATATAACAGTCCTTAAACAATATGACCCCTACCTTACAGGTGTATATAATAGGGCCCCTACCTTACAGGTGTATATAACAGTCACAAAACAATATGGCCCCTACCTTACAGGTGTATATAACAGTCACAAAACAATATGGCCCCTAACTTACAGGTGTATATAACAGTCCTTAAACATGGCCCCTACCTTACAGGTGTATATAACAGTCACAAAACAAAATGGTCACAAGCTTACAGATGTATAAAACAGTATTAAAACAATATGGTTATAGACTTAGAGGTGTATATAACAGTCCTAAATCAAAATGGTTCCAAACATACAGGTGTATATAACAGTCCTAAAATAATATGGTCTGAAACTTACAGATGTATATAACAGTCCTAAAACAGTATGATCTGAAACATAAAGGTGTATGTAACAGTCCTAAAACAATATGGTTCCAAACATACAAATGTATTTAAAAGTTCTAAAATAATATGGTCTGAAACTTACAGGTGTATATAACAGTCCTAAAACAATAAGATATCCATCTTACAGGTGTATATAACAGTCCTAAAATAATAAATTGTTCCAGAGTTACAGCTATATAAAATAGTCCTTAAAACAAGGTGGTCCCAGACTTACAGGTGTATAAATTAGTCCTTAAAAGATGGTCCCAGATTTACAGGTATTTAAAGTAGTCCTTAAAACAAGATTGTCCCAGATTTACAGGTGTATAAAACAGTCCTTAAAAAAAGATGGTCCCAGATTTACAGGTATATAGAATAGTCCTAAAAACAAGATGGCACAGCTTTACAGGTGTATATAAAGTGAGCAGAGATGAAGTGTATTTTCGTAATCATATCAACCATACTAACCTCTTTAAAATCAAAGTCTGTCGAGAATTCTTTTGTTGTACCAGTTATAATGTCTGTCAATGCAAATGCTAAATTACCATACCTAAAACAAAGATCAAAAGGACAAAGTAGCACAAATGTGTGATTTAAAGTCATTAATAAAAATTTCCTGCATGTAACACTAAAATATTCTGTGATGTTTTAAAAATTACAAATAAAACAGACAGCATTAATGCCCCTTCCCCTCCACCCTATCCTCAAAACCCCTGACCTTAGGCCTTACAGATCACATGAGTCCCCCATCCCCACCAACCTATCCTCAAACTCATGTCCCCTTCCAGCCTATCCTCAAAATTCCTACCCCCATCAACTTATCCTCAACTTGATCTTAGGCCCACAGATCATGAGTCCCCCATCCCCATCAAAAAATCTCAAACTCCTATACGCCACCAATCTATCCTCAAAACTCCTACCCCCCCCTCCGCCAACCTATCCTGAAAACCCCTGAATTTTACAAATTTTGTTTTCCTTACCCTTTAAATGCAACATACTAAATTAGACTGACTGGAAATAATTGTTGTTTTTCCTATTGAACAGGGGCCTCTGTGGCTGAGTGGATAGAGCATCACACTTTGAACCATGAAGTCTCTCACTTCCTTTCAGTACAGGTTTGAGCCGCTGATACCTAGGCTGATTTTTGTGAGAAAGTTTGCCAGTTTACTTGCGGAAGTCCGGTGGTCTCTTATCGGGTACATTGTAACCGGACTCTCTTCTCCACCATTAAAACCGGCTTCCACCATACAACTGAAAAGGTGTTGAGTGTGGCATAAAATACTATTCAAAATTAAAAAAAAGTTTCTTTTGAACTTACAGCCAGTTTTATATTTTGCATAATTTTATCAAAAACTAGGCTTATCTGAAAATGATTTTAAACAAGAAGAAGAAAAGAAAAAATACCATTTCCGTAAGTCTTTCCAGTTTCTCTGAACAAATCTCCATGCCAGCAACTGTCCATTCACGTCTGAACCTATTCGAGATATGATGCCTGAAAAATCTTGATGTCGAATTTTCTTACCTTCAAGACCATATTCTAGCAACCTGATAAAGACATCCACAACAAACTCTTAATAATCTGAATCTAATTAATAATAATAATAAACCTTTATATATTTTAATAAATAAATAAATTAAATAATTTATTTATATAATTGCTTTGGTAGGTTGTATTGTTAACGTACCACTCAAGAATCTGTCACTTATATGGAAACATCACCAAATGCCAATGAAGGGCTTCAAATTTTGGCCTATGCTTGGCATTTATGGCCATTGAGCAGTAAGGGTTCTTTAATGTGCCAACACCTACTGTGACACAAGATATCGGTTTTTTACTGTCTCATTTGAAGGACAGGAATCCGACCTGCCGCTGGCTGGACTCAAAATCACAACATGATCAAGAGTCAAGCGCACTACCGACTGAACCAGGCCAGCTCTATATAACTCAATTCACAATCATTATCTACAGTTATACAACAGGATCGCATATTTCAAAGTATCAAAATGGTAACTTGAATGTGTACAATTTCTGTATACTTTACATCTACAAAATGTTTAAATCAACAATCAATAAATTTTACAAAATTTTAATAAAAACAGGTATCCAAAAGGCTTTGACCATCATCTGATCCCATGTACACAATTTCTGGGCACTCTTTCATTCTCCCTCCAAATCTGGTTAAAATATGCTGAGCCATTTTGATAGTAAGTCACGAATGTGAAACATCAATAAAGGACACTTTGGGAAAGATAGGCTATAAATCATTGTCTTTTGCTCCAGTGACATAGATACAAAAACAAGTAAAGTTATCCTGAATGAGTTGAGATATGCTCCAAAAGAAGTGAAATTTGTGATTGATAGGAAAGATAAGAAACACGTGCCTTGATAATAATAAAATATCTGATAAGAAAGATAAGAAACACGTGGCTTGATAATAATAAAATATCTGATAAGAAAGATAAGAAACACGTGGCTTGATAATAATAAAATATCTGATAGGAAAGATAAGAAACACGTGGCTTGATAATAATAAAATATCTGATAGGAAAGATAAGAAACACGTGGCTTGATAATAATAAAATATCTGATAGGAAAGATAAGAAACACATAGCTTGATAGGAAAGATAAGAATTACGTGGCTTGATAATAATAAAATATCTGATAGGAAAGATAAGAAACACATGGCTTGATAGGAAAGATAAGAAACACTTGCCTTGATAATAATAAAATATCGGATGGGAAAGATAAGAAACACGTGGCTTGATAATAATAAAATATCTGATAGGAAAGATAAGAAACACGTGGCTTGATAATAATAAAATATCTGATAGGAAAGATAAGAAACACGTGGCTTGATAATAATAAAATATCTGATAGGAAAGATAAGAAACACATGACTTGATATTAATAAAATATCTGATAGGAAAGATAAAAAACACGTGGCTTGATAGGAAAGATAAGAATTACGTGGCTTGATAATAATAAAATATCTGAGAGGAAAGATAAGAAACATATGGCTTGATATTAATAAAATATCTGATAGGAAAGATAAGCAACACGTGGCTTGATAATAATAAAATATCTGATGGGAAAGATAAGAAACACGTGGCTTGATATTAATAAAATATCTGATGGGAAAGATAAGAAACACGTGGCTTGATAATAATAAAATATCTGATAAGAAAGATAAGAAACACATAGCTTGATAGGAAAGATAAGAATTACGTGGCTTGATAATAATAAAATATCTGATAGGAAAGATAAGAAACACATGGCTTGATAGGAAAGATAAAATATCTTGCCTTGATAAAGATAAAAAACATCGGATGGGAAAGATAAGAATAAAATATGGCTAGGATAATAATAACACGTGGCTTGATAGGAAAGATAAGAAACACGTGGCTTGATAATAATAAAATATCTGATAGGAAAGATAAGAAACACGTGGCTTGATAATAATAAAATATCTGATAGGAAAGATAAGAAACACATGGCTTGATAATAATAAAATATCTGATAGGAAAGATAAGAAACATATGGCTTGATAGGAAAAATAAGAAACATGTGGCTTGATAATAATACGTGGCTTGATAAAAATAAAATATCTGATAGGAAAGATAAGAAACATGTGGCTTGATAATAATAAAATATCTGATAGGAAAGATAAGAAACACGTGGCTTGATAATAATAAAATATCTGATGGGAAAGATAAGAAACACGTGGCTTGATATTAATAAAATATCTGATGGGAAAGATAAGAAACACGTGGATTGATAATAATAAAATATGTGATAGGAAAGATAAGAAACACGTGGCTTGATATTAAAAGATAAAAAACATCTGATAGGATAATAATAAAATATCTGATAGGAAAGATAAGAAACATGTGGCTTGATAATAATAAAATATCTGATAGGAAAGATAAGAAACATGTGGCTTGATATTAATAAAATATCTGATAGGAAAGATAAGAAACACGTGGCTTGATAGGAAAGATAAAAACAAGTGTCCTGATAATAATAAAATATCTGATAGGAAAGATAAAACACACATGGCTTGATAGGAAAGAAATATCTGATATGGCTTGATAAGATAAAATGGCTGATAGGAAAGATAAAAAACATATGGCTTGATAATAATAAAATATGTGATAGGAAAGATAAGAAACACATGGCTTGATAGGAAAGATAAGAAACACATGGCTTGATATTAATAAAATATCTGATAGGAAAGATAAAAAACATATGGCTTGATAATATGAAATATCTGATAGGAAAGATAAGAAACATGTGGCTTGATAATAATAAAATATCTGATAGGAAAGATAAGAAACAGGCTTGATAGGAAAGATAAGAAACATGGCTTGATATTAATAAAATATCTGATAGGAAAGATAAAAAACATATGGCTTGATAATAATAAAATATCTGATAGAAAAGATGAGAAACACATGGCTTGATAATAATAAAATATCTGATAGGAAAGATAAGAAACATATGGCTTGATAGGAAAAATAAGAAACATGTGGCTTGATAATAATAAAATATCTGATAGGAAAGATAAGAAACACATGGCTTGATAATAATAAAATATCTGATAGGAAAGATAAGAAACACATGGCTTGATAATAATAAAATATCTGATAGGAAAGATAAGAAACATATGGCTTGATAGGAAAAATAAGAAACATGTGGCTTGATAATAATAAAATATCTGATGGGAAAGATAAGAAACACATGGCTTGATAGGAAAAATGAGAAACATGTGGCTTGATAATAATAAAATATCTGATAGGAAAGATAAGAAACATGTGGCTTGATAGGAAAGATAATTGAAACAAGAAACACATGGCTTGATAATAATAAAATATCTGATAGGAAAGATACGAAACATGTGGCTTGATAGGAAAGATAAGAAACACGTGGCTTTATAATAATAAAATATCTGATGAGAAAGATAAAAAACACGTGGCTTGATTGGAAAGATGAGAAACATGTGGCTTGATAATAATAAAATATCTGATAGGAAAGATAAGAAACACGTGGCTTGATAATAATAAAATATGTGATAGGAAAACACGTGGCTTGATAGGAAAGATAAGAAACATGTGGCTTGATAATAATAAAATATCTGATAGGAAAGATAAGAAACACATGGCTTGATAGGAAAAATAAGAATTATGTGGCTTGATAATAATAAAATCTGTGATAGGAAAGATAAGTGATAGGAAAGATAAGAAACACATGGCTTGATATTAATAAAATATCTGATAGGAAAGATAAAAAACATATGGCTTGATAATAATAAAATATCTGATAGGAAAGATAAGAAACACGTGGCTTGATAATAATAAAATATCTGATAGAAAAGATAAGAAACACATGGCTTGATATTATAAAATATCTAATAGGAAAGATAAAAAACATATGGCTTGATAATAATAAAATATCTGATAGAAAAGATAAGAAACACATGGCTTGATAATAATAAAATATCTGATAGAAAAGATAAGAAACATATGGCTTGATAGGAAAGATAAGAAACATGTGATAGGCTTGATAATAGTAAAATATGGCTTGATAGGAAAGATAAGAAACATGTGCCTTGATAATAATAAAATATCTGATAGGAAAGATAAGAAACACATGGCTTGATAATAATAAAATATCTGATAGGAAAGATAAAACACACATGGCTTGATAGAAAAATAAGAA
The DNA here is from genome assembly GCA_030159075.1 of Atrina japonica. Taxonomy (NCBI): domain Eukaryota; kingdom Metazoa; phylum Mollusca; class Bivalvia; order Pterioida; family Pinnidae; genus Atrina; species Atrina japonica. The sequence continues at coordinate 2,536,900 of BROG01000012.1, read as the reverse complement.
ACATGTGGCTTGATAATAATAAAATATCTGATAGGAAAGATAAGAAACACATGGCTTGATATTAATAAAATATCTGATAGGAAAGATAAAACACACATGGCTTGATATTAATAAAATATCTGATAGGAAAGATAAGAAACACATGGCTTGATAGGAATAAGAAATATCTGATAATAATAAAGATAAGATGGGAAAGATAACATGGCTTGAAAAATAAGGAAATCTGATAGGAAAGATATAACGTATGGCTTGATAATAATAAATATCTATGTGGAAAGATAAGAAAAGATAATAATACACGTATCTGATAGGAAAGATAAGAAACACATGGCTTGATATTAATAAAATATCTGATAGGAAAGGAAAGTGGCTTGATAGGAAAAATAACATATGGTGCTTGATAATAATAAAATATCTGATAGGAAAGATAAGAAACACGTGGCTTGATAATAATAAAATATGTGATAGGAAAAGATAAGAAACACATGGCTTGATATTAAGATAAGAATATCTGTCCTGAAAATATAAAAAATATCTGATAGGAAAGATAATAATAATAAAATATCTGATAGGAAAGATAAGAAACATGTGGCTTGATATTAATAAAATATCTGATAGGAAAGATAAGAAACATATGGCTTGATAGGAAAGATAAGAAACATGTGGCTTGATAATAATAAAATATCTGATAGGAAAGATAAGAAACATGGCTTGATAGGAAAGATAAGAAACACGTGGCTTGATAATAATAAAATATCTGATAGGAAAGATAAGAAACATGTGGCTTGATAGGAAAGATAAGAAACACATGGCTTGATATTAATAAAATATCTGATAGGAAAGATAAAAAACATATGGCTTGATAATATAAAATATCTGATAGGAAAGATAAGAAACATGTGGCTTGATAATAATAAAATATCTGATAGAAAAGATAAGAAACACATGGCTTGATATTAATAAAATATCTAATAGGAAAGATAAAAAACATATGGCTTGAATAGGAAATATCTATAGAAAAGATAAGAAACACGTGGCTTGATAATAATAAAATATCTGATAGGAAAGATAAGAAACATGTGGCTTGATAGGAAAGATAAGAAACATGAGGCTTGATAATAATAAAATATCTGATGGGAAAGATAAGAAACACGTGGCTTAAAAATAATAAAATATCTGATAGGAAAGATAAGTAACATATGGCTTGATAATAATAAGATATCTGATAGGAAAGATAAGAAACACATGCCTTGATAATAATAAAATATCTGATGGGACAGATAAGAAACACATGGCTTGATATTAATAAAATATCTGATAGGAAAGATAAGAAACATGTGGCTTGATAGGAAAAATAAGAAACATGTGGCTTGATAATAATAAAATATCTGATAGGAAAGATAAGAAACACGTGGCTTGATAATAATAAAATATGTGATAGGAAAGATAAGAAACACATGGCTTGATAGGAAAGATAAGAAACATGTGTCCTGATAATAATAAAATATCTGATAGGAAAGATAAGAAACATGTGGCTTGATTGGAAAGATAAGAAACATGTGGCTTGATAATAATAAAATATCTGATAGGAAAGATAAGAAACATGTGGCTTGATAGGAAAGATAAGAAACATGTGGCTTGATAATAATAAAATATCTGATAGGAAAGATAAGAAACATCTGGCTTGATAGGAAAGATAAGAAACACGTGTCCTGATAATAATAAAATATCTGATAGGAAAGATAAGAAACATGTGGCTTGATTGGAAAGATAAGAAACATGTGGCTTGATAATAATAAAATATCTGATAGGAAAGATAAGTAACATATGGCTTGATAATAATAAGATATCTGATAGGAAAGATAAGAAACACATGCCTTGATAATAATAAAATATCTGATGGGACAGATAAGAAACACATGGCTTGATATTAATAAAATATCTGATAGGAAAGATAAGAAACACGTGGCTTGATAATAATAAAATATGTGATAGGAAAGATAAGAAACACATGGCTTGATAGGAAAGATAAGATAAATAATAAAATATCTGATAGAAAGATAAGAAACATATTGGAAAGATAAGACACATGTGGCTGATAATAATAAAATATCTGATAGGAAAGATAAGAAACATGTGGCTTGATAGGAAATAAGAAACAGTGGCTTGAAATAATAAAATATCTTAGGAAAGATAAGAAACATGTGGCTTGATAGGAAAGATAAGAAACACGTGTCCTGATAATAATAAAATATCTGATAGGAAAGATAAGAAACATGTGGCTTGATTGGAAAGATAAGAAACATGTGGCTTGATAATAATAAAATATCTGATGGGAAAGATAAGAAACACGTGGCTTAATAATAATAAAATATCTGATAGGAAAGATAAGTAACATATGGCTTGATAGGAAAGATAAGATACACATGGTTTAACAATGTATCACTGTACCATCAGCTTCCTCCTAATTGTTATGTATGTTAATCATTTAGGTTTAGTACTCTAAAATAATTGGTAACCATTAACTACATGTAATTCAATATCAATGTCTTATTAAGATTTGGCAGTAAAAAAAATTACCGATTTAAAAGTAAAGAATCTTTGGAAGTTGTTAACGATCTTAACAGTTCTATTTTTTCTGTTGGCACTTTGACCTTATTGTACTGATCCCAAACATATTGCCAGTCATCCTCTGTTCCATACTGTACACCTGCAGACTGAATGACAGAACGAAGATTGACGCTGATACTGAAAACAAGATCATACAGATTTTAAATAACAAATGGAAAAGGAAGTTTTTGATGAAAATGGTAAAAAAAAAAAAAAATAAAAAATTAGTTATCGACAGTTACAAAAAGGCTAAAATAATTTACTTTGTAAAGAAAATATAGTTCAGCAAATAGAAAATTAAGTTACTGATGAAACATTGTATTTCTGGTCTTGATTTGAACTCGTGGGTGGAACTAACAAATTTAATGTTCACTTTGCCAATCCTACACTTGGGATTACCTGTGACTGTTATGTTACCTTGACAATGTAGCCAACATTACCAGATAATGTATTATTTTGTCATACAAAGTTACAAGACCACAGCTAAGGGAGATGAGCATATACAGAGGACAGACATTTTCACATTGCTCTACTGACTTTGAGGTAGAATGCCACTGTAACATGTATACAGAGAACAGGTGTTTTTACATTGCTCTACTGACTTTGAGGTAGAATGCAACTGTAACATGTATACAGAGAGCAGGTGTTTTTACACTGCTCTACTGACCAACTTTGAGGCAGAATGCCACTGTAACATGTATACACATTGCTCTACTGACCAACTTTGAGGTAGAATGCCACTGTAACATGTACACAGATAGCAGATGTTTTTACATCACTCTACTGACCAACTTTGAGGTAGAATGCCACTGTAACATGTATACACATTGCTCTACTGACCACTTTTGAGGTAGAATGCCACTGTAACATGTACACAGATAGCAGATGTTTTTACATTGCTCTACTGACCACTTTTGAGGTAGAATGCCACTGTAACATGTATACAGAGAGCAGATGTTTTTACATTGCTCTACTGACCAACTTTGAGTTAGAATGCCACTTTAACATGTATACATATAGCACATGTTTTTACATCGCTCTACTGACGAACTTTGAGGTAGAATGCCACTGTAACATGTATACAGATAGCAGATATTATTACATCTCTCTACTGATTTTGAGGTAGAATGCCACTGTAACATGTATACAGATAGCAGATGTTTTTACACTGCTCTACTGACAAACTTTGAGGTATAATGCCACTGCAACATGTATTCTGTCTTGTTATAGTTATCTCCCATATCAGCAGGTATTGATTGTGACGTCATGTCTTTAAATGAGAAAATGTTGTTTTCACACAAATATATGATGTCACAACTGATAACTTTTCTCATTTTATGCACATACAAATGACATCACAATCGATACCTGCTACAAGGAGTTGTAACTCTGGATAACGAAAATACCAAATAGTACAAAGATATAGTGATGATGAAATAAGGTTTCCTTACTTGCTGGTGTTAATCTTCCAGTTCTGAAATAGTTCTAGACCTTGTCTTACACAATGATTGTCATTCAGATTTATAGCCTGCCTGAAGAGTAAACCTCGTAACCTCCTGTAAAATAATTATACTTCTAAAATGATAATCACATTTATATATAAGGTTGTTTTTAAACTTACCATTTGTTAATATTTGTGGCTAATTTTGAATGAATATCTATGTAGATGTCCACATGTAAAATATTGCAAGGATATGCATGTAACCGCCTTGTGACTAACCTTGCATAAATATGCATGTAACATCCCCTGTTTGAGTAACCCCAAGGATATGCATGTAACCCCAAGTTGTGACTAACCTTGCATGGATATGCATGTACGTACAAAATGTACCATTATATCTAGACTTACTAGTAAATAAAACAAGAGGCCCAATCGCCCAATATGCAGCTTTACTTGGAAATGATTCCTGACAACTTTGGTTAAAATTGAACCATTGATCCATCAGAGGAAGTCCGGATAAAGATGATTAAAACCTTATATTTTCTGTTTACAAAGGTGCCTGTGACCTTTACCTTTGACCTCATGACCTTGAAACTTTGCCATCCTGATCCTTAGATAATTCCTAACAACTTTCTAATATACCAGTACATGTATTTTCGTATACAAAAACAATCACTTTTAGTCAATAGGCCTTTTGTATAAAACTTCACCCTATTTCATTGTACGTGCCCTTTTCAGGTTTGTTTATGTATATGAACTGTATTTCTATTCATTGGCAACCTTTCTAGATATTGACATGACAATCATGCATACCAAATTTGAAAGAAATCTGATCATCATTTTTTGAGAAGAAGATTTTTAAAGATGTACCATGTTTTGCCCCCTTTTGGAGCCCCTGTGGGTCCTAGCCCATTTTTGCTTGCAAACCTTATGAAGTTTCACAGAGGGATAGTTTCTGTCAATTTTTTTTTTAAATCTGAACCAATAACTCTTCAGAAGAATTCAAGATCTTTAAAGAGGGGAACCTTCTTGGACCTATTTTGTCCCATGCTTGATCCAGCCTTAAGTCAATTTGGCAGTAAAAACACAAACTTGGAGAACCCCGAGTACTTGCTTCCTGTAAAGTTTCATCAAAATCCCTTTAGCAGTTTTGAAAAACAAGACAACATCTGAAAATTGCCCCCCACTCTTCTTTCCTTTTTGCAATTTTCTACCCCCCCAAAAAACTTTAGATCACTCAAAGGTTATTTAATTTATGTAGCAGTTATGCAATTAGTTTTCCGATCAGTGCAGTGGTTCTAAAGGAGAAAATTTTCAAAGAGCAGTACCAATGTATCTATTTTACCCAACCCTGGATCCATTCCTGATGCAATGAAATTATGAGGCAAGTCATTGTGAAACCATGTTTGACACGGTTAATGAGCACTTTGAGATTTAATGAACATTAACTAATAAAAGCCTGATGAAGGTTTAATATAAAATCTTGCTCATTATCTAATTACATGTAATTATAAACAATTAATGAAACATAAGGCTTAATGCTTCATTAAATTTAATGCAAATTTGATACAATCAGAAAATCACTCTCTACACTTACTTTTGCATCTGAGTTATTTCTGGTCCATCATCTGTCCACTTCAACCTCCTGTGAATGTTATTGTCCATTAGATGTAGAACATACTTCTACAAACAAAAATAAATGCATGTATAGGTCTAAATAAGCAGTAGGTCTTATGTATAGGTCTACATAAGCAGTAGGTCTATGTATACATATGTAGGTCTACATAAGCAGTAGGTCTATGTATAGGTCTAAATAAGCAGTAGGTCTATGTATAGGTCTAAATAAGCAGTAGGTTTTATGTATAGGTCTACATAAGCAGTAGGTCTATGAATAGGTCTAAATAAGCAGTAGGTCTATGTATAGGTCTACATAAGCAGTAGGTCTATGAATAGGTCTAAATAAGCAGTAGGTCTATGTATAGGTCTACATAAGCAGTAGGTCTATGTATAGGTCTACATAAGCAGTAGGTCTATGTATAGGTCTACATAAGCAGTAGGTCTATGTATAGGTCTACATAAGCAGTAGGTCTATGTATAGGTCTACATAAGCAGTAGGTCTTATGTATGGTCTAAATAAGCAGTAGGTCTATGTATAGGTCTAAATAAGCAGTAGGTCTATGTATAGGTCTACATAAGCAGTAGGTCTATGTAAGGTCTAAATAACAGTGTCTACTAGGTCTACATAAGCAGTAGGTCTATGTATAGGTCTACATAAGCAGTAGTTCTTATGAACAAATCTAAATAAGCAGTTGGTCTATGTATATAGGTCTACAAAAGCAGTAGGTCTTATCTAGGGTAAATAAGCAGTAGGTCTAAATAGTCTTAAATCTAGAGTCTTATGTATGGTCTAAATAAGCAGTAGGTCTATGTATAGGTCTAAATAAGCAGTAAACCTAGAGCATAGGAAAACAATAACAGAGACTTCACAATATAGGTCTAAAATAAGTAAGTTCAGAGAATAAATCTAAATAAGCAGTTGGTCTAGGATATAGGTCTAAATTAGCAGTAAATCTAGGGTATAGGTCAAAATAAGACTTAAATCTAGAGTATAGGTCTAACTAAAAAGTAGGTCTAGCGTACAGGTTTAAATAAGCAGTAAATCTAGGTTATGGGAATAACAGTGAGTTAAAAATATAGTTCTAAATTAAGTGAGTTTAGAGAATAAATCTAAATAACCATAACATTATCTAGGGTACAGATCTAAATAAAACTAGAGTATAAGTCTAAATTAACAGTGAGTTCAGAGTATAGGTCTAAATTAGCAGTGAGTACAGGTCTAAATTAGCAGTGAGTTCAGAGTATAGGTCTAAATTAGCAGTGAGTTCAGAGTATAGGTCTAAATTAGCAGTGAGTTCAGAGTATATGTCTAAATTAGCAGTGAGTTCAGAGCATAGGTCTTAATTAGCAGTGAGTTCAGAGTATAGGTCTAAATTAGCAGTGAGTTCAGAGTATATGTCTAAATAAGCAGTGAGTTCACAGTATAGGTCTTAATTAGCAGCAAGTTCAGAGTATAGTCTAGATTACTAGTGAGTTATAGTATAGGTCGAAATAGGTCTAGATCACCAGTGTGTTCAGAGTACAGGTCTAACAACAACAAGGGTAGACATTACTGGACATTGGTATGGCATAAACATATACCAAATCACTTTACCTTGTACACCTCTGAGACTGGCTTATATTGCAATCTGCCCTGAATGTAGCTTAGTCCAGAAATGGCAGAATCCCAGGGCAAGTAGTCGGTTTCCTTTGTTAAGTATTTTGTCATTCTGAGAGGGATTGTTACATTAATGAGGCCTGCCCTGAAATAAGAATGGAGAATGAATGGTTACAAACATACAAATATATGTCATTTACTTGTCATTACTTAAGTAATGATGATATTAGAAAAACAAAACCATGAGATACAAGAAGTATAGGTGAATTCTACAGATCTATAGGTTGAAAAGTAATTGAAATTGTAACACTACAAAGCAGAATCTTGTTGTGTCAGCCATAGGTGACAGCCTCGAAATAGAACTAGTAGTACACGTTCAAGTTCTCTCAAACTTCTGAGATGTCGACACTTGATTTAAAATTTATAACTAATCCCTCAAAAAGGATGATGGATATATTCTTCTCAATGTCATAAGGGGCACCAGCATTTAACCTCCAGCAGTTAGTTCTAATTACCTTGCAAGTGCAAATGCATCATCTAGTAATCCTGCTCTGTCAATCTGTGAAAATACCTGTGAGAGATAAAAGATGAAAGATACATCTGCATGAGTTTTTCTGTAAGGCCTGGAATCTTTGATCATAATTCTAGCAAACACAAGATTTCAACAGAACTGGTTGCGAACCATTTTTATTTTAATGTTTATTCATGTATACATGATCTACAGGACTCATATTGACAGATGATATCACATCTCAAATGAAGCATCAAAGAAGTAGGGGTGTGGAAAAATGAATTTCATGCACTTGTCCCCGGGCAAGTAAATGCAAAACATTTGTTTGCCCAAAATAGATTTTTACTTGTCCAATATTTACTGACCCAAAATCATTAATACATGTATATATATATCAATTTGTAGAGCACTGGTTTGTTGCCTTCAAACAGCTGATAAAATATAATCAGCATTTTCTCAACAAAATGAAATGTCTAGTGTTCAGATTGTACATGTACTTTGAAAAAGTTGTTCAATTTTTCATTTTTAAAATTGCCCTGATTCAATTTTCTTTTGCACCCTTGTAAATCAACGAAGCTATCCATAAACCTGCAAGTGGTTTTTGACAGCTCAATTTTGGTGTTTTCTAAATGAACTATAGATAAGCAGAAGTTACCAAAGGTATTCCGAAAGCATTGCTCTCAATAGGGATGCTTAGCATCTTGGAGATCGATCTATTTTAAGCTACATGGTTTTCCCGTTATACAAAGAGTTGTTTCAATGCCCCTGATATGAGCACGAAATAAACTCAAAACTTTTCTGTTCTCGTTTCAGACAGACTTCTGAAATAACTATTAGATATACAAAAATACTTCAATAGGACTTTGAACTCTAGATTTATGATTTTTCCCCATTAAAATGAACTGGTCCATGGACAACCAAATAAAAAAATATTCACTTGTCTGGATGGTAAATATAACAGGTTAAGGCAAGTCAGGCATAGGATTTCCGCACCCCTGAGATGTAAAAGTTCTAAAAACAATTTCATCTGAGAAAAAAATTAAGAACCATAACTCGATTTAGATGAAAAATTATTCAATTTTGTCAAATTTGAATTCAACCTGTATTTAGTGGAAACTTACAAAGTCAAATCTTAAGTGCTTTGTTTGAGATGCTAAAAATATTTGGTATTAATTTTCATCATACATAAACACAACAAAAGAGCAACAAAAGTGAAATAAGATAACTTTTAAAGTATAATTTAGTGATTCCTAAATGTATATATATAATATATACTTCTTTATTCTCTTTGGTGAGAGTTATATCCAAAATCAACTGGGGCTTAGTCAAAGAATTACTTCTTATTCCATTTATTGTTATTGCTAATTATAGAATGTTAACCTATTAACTAAAGGAGCCAACCTGGCTCAGTTGGTAGTGCATGCGACTCTTGTGAGGTCATGAGTTCGAGTCCAGCTGGAGTCAGGTTTGTTTCCTGTCCTTCAGATGAAACAGTAAAACCCAAGGTCCCGTATCACAGTAGGTGTTGGCACGTTAAAGAACCCTCACTGGTAAATGGCCGTAAGTGCCAAGCATAGGCCAAAATTTGAAGCCATTCACCGTCATTTATTGACGTCTCCATGTGAGTGAAAGATTCTTTAGTGGGATGTTAAACAACAATAAACAAACAAACCTAATAACTGAAAAAGGTATGTTTAAGAAACATCATTTCACCATGTCTTAGTCATTCCTAAACATTTATAAGTCCCATAACTCTGGCAGCTATAGCCATCAATGAACTCATCAGAAATTTCATTGATATAAAGCATCATACTGTATGTTGTTGAATTTTGCAGAAAGACGCTCATCATATTTGATGGAATATTGTAAGCAGATAAAACAGGCATACATATGGTCCAAATACAATATAACCCCTGATCTCTGACCTCAGGGGCAGAAATACTATGTGTGATATTGTTTAAAAAATCACATGCCCCAATGAGGACACGGAATGAAAAGAGTTATACCAGAATGCAATGGAAAAGTAACAAAACATGTATCTAAATCTGGCCCAATATTTTATAAGAGTAAACGGTCAACACCATACCATATGATCTTGATCCAGCTGCTTTATAATAACATTCCACGTGTCTTCATCATAGTTCACACGGTAAAATCCTGTCACTCCGTAATTTCCTTTGATAAACTTGACTGTACTAGGTACTGTTAGAGTTGGTCCTACAAAGTTCAATGCATTTAGTAAACTACTTTTGCCTTACTAGTAGATTTCGAAATGATTCACAAAACTCAGTTCTTGGATTTTATTTGTTCAGTCAAAATGTTGGTCTGACATGTGTAAAATCATACATAAATCAATAAAATTCAATAATTCAAAAATATTCAAATTTTGATTTTGTTATTTTGATAATATAATTGTTGGGGAAACAATTTGATTGATGACAAAAACATAGTGCTCTTTATTTCATTCAAATAAAAAAATTCAGCCAAATTTAGACCTTGATAATGGTACCCAAATTTATAGCATGGTATTCAAACAATTTTTTATTATTCAAAAAATCTTTTTCAGATGAGCATAATATTTCTGATTTCAGTAAAATCTCTCTATAATACCCTCATTTCATTTGCCATCTCACTTTAAGCCTTAATTCACAAGTTGTCAAGGTTTTAACTTTGGAAAGAACAGCGAAGAATGCTTTTTGACATTGGTATGGCTGATCACAAACTTGTCAAGGTTTAAACTGCTACACACAAAACAACTAAACATACACTTTATCATTGAAGAGCAGGACTATAAAATTTAAGTAGCAGTGGTCTTACCTTGCGAATCTTTAATCCAGACAAGCTTCTGAGTCTTCGTCATTGGACCATTGCTCCCCATTATAACATATGTAAATGGGATGTGCCACTTATAGCTGTTAAAAATAAAGAAAGTAAGATGAAAGTCCGTACTTAAGGGGTATATCACATGATACAATTACTGACTTTAAAATAAGTTGTTATTAGGCTGTGTACTATAGTGAATTTTAAAATTTTGGTCTGGGGTCAGAAAAATTGGGAAAATATACGCTAACTAAAACAGAATTGACGATGAGTCCTATATGTCTTGTTAACAGAATCAAAATCATGGAAAATTGCTGGTGCTCTATCCCTTCACGCTGTTAGAGCACTGAATATTGACTACACCAAATGAAACTGTTTTGCAGTTTCTATTTCTTTTAACTTCAAACTAGTGAATATTAAACTCTGCTGATAAATTTAGCCTATTTTCAATTGAAACTATACAAAAATGTTTGTACTCATTATGTACCATGTGTATCAGCAGTATTTTGACCAATCAGAGAAAAGGGAATGCAAAGTCATGCACATGATGTAATCATTATAATCATTCATCAAAATCATGTAAACCTCCAAGTCAATATCAGTTATATCAAAGTTGCTGACATCAGTTGAATCAGACCAGTGTGTACAATTTATAATGATCAAAATAACTATATCTTAAAAATGTTGAAATGAAAGGTAAATTTGGAGTTAAATCAGTCCATATGTAAAGGATACCTGCCACATACAAAAGTTGAAAAAAAATATCATTCAATCATTTTTGCTTTAATATTTTATTTTTGTTTTATACTCAACAATATTGATGGTTAACTGCAGTAATTTTTAAGAGAAGAGAGAACATTGTCACAATGCACTCTGGAAAAAAGATAATCAGACTTGGAAGCAAAAAAGTAACGCCATCCTCACTCTTTATTAGCATAGAATTCAGTGAAGCTCAACTATCCAATGGCTGGAGGTAGGATGCTCTAACCATGTGGACATGAATGTCCTTGACATTGTATGATGAGTCATAATGTTGGTTCTCCATTATCTGTTTACTTTTTGTTTTATTGTTGTTTAATTTCCGCCAAGATTTTTTTACCTAAATAGCAGCTTTAGGTGAAGTATCACAAATATTGATCTGTGCTATGGAATGATGCCAATACAATGAGTGTTCTTTGAAATGTCATGATATGACGCGTACCTCATCTCAAATTTCTGTGACTTTCACTTCTTATGTTGAACACTTGGTGAAGGACTAAATTTGTTATAAGTCATAGGTATGACCTGCTACCTAGATTTGACCCTGGGACCTTTTCCTTGCAGTCTACAAAAGGTTTGGTTTTCAAGCTATCCACATATAGAGAGTATGCACAAATCACAATTGTCAGAAAAAAATTCTTAATGGCAAACAAAAATAGACTTTTCCACCCCACTATTATCCGAATGGAATGTCCCACTACACTGTTGTGAATCATCAAAAGGTAATTTATAGACCAATAGGTTAGTCTATTGTATTTTCTTACTCATAAGGTGAGTTAAATTCTTCTTTTATTGTTGAATTCGGGAAGATCAGAAATCTTTTCTGGGACAAGGAAATTTTGGTTCCTTGGCGAGTTACCATGACGACTGGATATCCCATCTGCTTTGTCCATGTGTCCATATCCTCTTTTACATTGGTTTTGCTGCCAGCAGTCTGAACACAAACAGAAATCAAAGTACAAAAAGTATTGAAATGGCTTGTTATTTTGAAAAAATAACCAAGAGATTCAAATTACATTGTACTTCCATTTGAAAAAAATCTTTAACATTAGATAAAGAAATAAAATGAAATTCAAGTTAAATAAAAATGAGAAACTTCCATTTCCAGCCTCTAAATAATTAACCTTCTATAATTTCATGAATTAATACTTATATCAAAATATAACTTGGTCATGTAAAGAACCTACTGTAAAACCAAGCATACACTGATATAGTACAGCCATATACTTATAGTCAAATGCACTAAATCACAACTTCTGTAACTTTAAGTTGAAAGCAGAAAGGGGGATACCTTTGGCCTTGGGCAGTTTACAACCGCAGATCTAATTACCAAATCTTACCCAAGTTATAGTGCTTGAATGTTTATGATACATAATACATGTAAGTTCTTAGTTTCATGCCAGTCTCAAATATTTATCTAGTTTACAGTAGTGGTACTTGAATGTTTATGAAATTCATGCCGTAATGCTTTTATGATATCATGCTTGTCGGCATATTGTCAATACACAATCAATTCAATGATTTCAATTTCAATTTGAAATTTATATTTGCTCATGATATAAATGTTAATTACAGAATATTAAAAATGTATGACATAAGATGTATTGATTTGTTGACAAACACATTATTTTGACAGTTTATAACAAAGACAGGAACTTATTCAAGCTACAGAAGTATAAGCTGTGATTTCCATATTTTCAAAATGAACATAATTAAACATCAAGATGAGGATCATATGGCAATTATCAGGGAGGCAAAATTTCACTTTGAGACAATGTGGTATGGAGGAGGGACAAAACTTTTGTTTGATTATAATTATGAATAAATCATAAATAAATATGTGATATCGACGTGCCTTGAAATAATGACAGCTGATTAAGTTTGAATTTTCAGATGTGTAATTGACTTTTCAGATTGGGAGTAACCAATAGGCTCTTTTCACTTAACATCTTTATCTGAGGTCCTGTAACAAAGAATGGCAAAGTAATACAGATTACCACAATATGATGTCATGGGACAATAAGTCACTGTGACGATGTTAGCAATTATACGGGAAAATGTATCATATCAACATTTAAAGTTACAGAACCCCAATTAAGTGAAAAAGGAGTATATTATAGGGCACTTTAGATGATAATGATACAGGCTACAAAGTACAATACACTAATAATGACAGTGTTCAAAGGTTACCATAGTCAAAAAAGGAGAACTTGTGACTGATTGTGATATGAGCAGAGTCTATACTACCGTAAATTGGGATATTTTGGAGTCTTGGTCTTACCGTATCAAACATTCCTGATGGTTGAAATATCATAAGTACTGACAGAATACTTCATAATTCATACACAGTGTACTTTAAAATTAAGATTAACATTTACACAGTGTTATTTTAAAAATTCCTTGTTTGTTTATCAACAACACTGAAATATTTTTAAAAAGTACCAGCAGAAACATTGTTTATATATTTTGTACAGTTTAATTTTGTCATTTAAATAGGGTGGCCAAATTGGTCAAAATATCCCACATTACAGTACTGAGGTTTGTTATTTCTAATGCTGCAGAATTTTCTTCAGTTCTTGTGTTCTACGAAGTAAAATTTTGACAAACATATATAAGCACCAGAGTTACAGACTTTTCTAAGTAGAAGAGAGTCCAGAATCCAGACCACAACTCAATACATTAATACCAAGCCACATACAAAAAGACAAACAATAACTATCAGAAATACTTGAAGTATAGTTATCTGTTGTGAGCTTCATCCATTATGCTTGACAAGTAATACGAAGATCAAGTCCTAATCTCTGGACATTTACCAGCCGTATTTCTTATGACTGAAAACAAAAACTGAAAGCAAATTCTAAATTACATTTGAGTATGTATATCCTATTTCTTTTATGTATGTTTCACATATTTCTTTTGTGAATGTATATCATATTTCTTTGAAGTCAGTGAAATTTACCTTTGATAAAACATTCCATAAGTCTTCAGTAACAGCATTAGCATATTTGTACTTCTTCAAATAGGAGGTGATGCCCTTGTTGAATACCTGTTCTCCAAGATAACTCTTAAGCATCCGGATCACAGATGCACCCTGGGAAGAATATCAGAATGAAATTAAAATTATAAGGATTTACAGCTTCATGAAAAGTTATCCAATCAAAATCATTTCTAAGTTAAAAAATGTGCAAGGATTTCAAACATAGTATTTGTTTCCAGAATTCTGGTATGTAGAATTATAGTAAATAGATACATTTGTTATATATTGTTGGTGAACATCCAGACATTAGGCAAAGAGTTTCTTTCTCTTATATAGAAGTACAGATGAAATGCCACAAATTTTTACCTGTGCTATGGACTTAAGCTAAACCTGCATTAACAAGATACCCTCATTTAACGTCTCATCCACAAAATCCAAGACTTTGACTCCTTTTTCTAAGTATTTGATGCTGAACTGGAAATTGGGCCGGATATGTGGGATATTATTTATTGACGTCAAAATGCAGTTTTCTTTATCAGAAGGAAATCTTACAATTTGATTAAGCATAAATAAAATTCAGCACAAAATTGAATGTTGTTGTTGTAGTACAGTGTACTGTATTACAGAATATCAGACATGTATAGAGTCCATGTGCACCTAGCTCCAGTATCTAAATGACCTACAGCTTTTGATAAACACAATGATCTAACTATACATTTTAGGATATAAATAATATATTATATGATTCATACTTTGTGATAAGAAATTTCATCAAATATATCATTGATCTGGTCTGGACTGTGCACTGGGATTTCTATTGGATGAGAACTCTTCAGACAATCCCGGGCTAAAGCTCGCTGCAAATTCTCTGAGAAAAATTGTTCAGGCTGCAATGAAAATAAGTTTAGACGAAAGAAGTGGGTATATCACTAGGTTGGAGGACACTTTTTACATTTCTAATGCGTAAATGTAGCAAGAATTAGCTTGTTTTAACAAGGTTTTATATTTACATGTTCTCCTATTTACTCTATGTTAAGACGTATTTCCGTCATACTTGCATATCAGAAATTGATTACTCTAGTGATCCGCGAAGCCTATATACATACATGAAATGTAACTACCTGTGAAACTTGTGTTGAAAGTATTTAATAATTAACAGCAAATTATGAAATATGTTTCAAAATTCATAAAGTAGAAAATTAAAAAATAACATGGACTATATTGTTATCTTTCATGTAGATAAAGTGAGCCATTGCTATTCACCTTAGCAACATGGACTAAATGTCCCTGCAATGGAAAAATACGTCGAATGCATGTAAATATAAGGTTTGAATTGCATTTTTATTGCGTTAATGGTTTTATATCGGAAATTGGTATAAGGGCATTTTCAACATGAAGCGCCACTGCCCTTTATTAACAATGCCCTTATACCAATTTCAGATATAATAACATAAAACAATAAAAATGCAATTCAATACTTATATGTCATCATTATTTATGTCTGGACTGGGTGGCCTGAATACATTTTATTGAAAATGTTTATATTAAATATTCTTAGGTCTGACCTGAGTGGCCTGGACATATTAATTTATTGAGTGTTTATGTTAAATACTACCATGGTCTGTGATGAGTGGCTTGAACACAATTCATTGACAGTGTTCTCAGATCAAACTGGGTGGCCTGAACACAATTTATATACAACATTTGTGTTAAATATTCTATGGTCTAGGCTGGGTGGCCTGAACACAATTTATAGACAGCATCTGTGTAAAATATTCTATGGTCTAGGCTGGGTGGCCTGAACACAATTTATAGACAGTATCTGTGTTAAATATTCTATGGTCTAGGCTTGGTGGCCTGAACACAATTTATAGACAGTCTCTGTGTTAAATATTCTATGGTCTAGGCTGGGTGGCCTGAACACAATTTATAGACAGTATCTGTGTTAAATATTCTATGGTCTAGGCTGGGTGGCCTGAACACAATTTAAAGACAGTATCTGTGTTAAATATTCTATGGTCTAGGCTGGGTGGCCTGAACACAATTTATAGACAATATCTGTGTTAAATATTCTATGGTCTAGGCTGGGTGGCCTGAACACAATTTATAGACAGTATCTGTGTTAAATATTCTATGGTCTAGGCTGGGTGGCCTGAACACAATTTAAAGACAGTATCTGTGTTAAATATTCTATGGTCTAGGCTAGGTGGCCTGTACACAATTTATAGACAGTATCTGTGTTAAATATTCTATGGTCTAGGCTGGGTGGCCTGTACACAATTTATAGACAGTATCTGTGTTAAATATTCTATGGTCTAGGCTGGGTGGCCTGAACACAATTTATAGACAGTATCTGTGTTAAATATTCTATGGTCTAGGCTGGGTGGCCTGAACACAATTTATAGACAGTATCTGTGTTAAATATTCTATGGTCTAGGCTGGGTGGCCTGAACACAATTTATAGACAGTATCTGTGTTAAATATTCTATGGTCTAGGCTGGGTGGCCTGAACACAATTTATAGACAGTATCTGTGTTAAATATTCTATGGTCTAGGCTGGGTGGCCTGAACACACAGTTTATAGACATTATCTGTGTTAAATATTCTATGGTCTAGGCTGGGTGGCCTGAACACAATTTATAGACAGTATCTGTGTTAAATATTCTATGGTCTAGGCTGGGTGGCCTGTACACAATTTATAGACAGTATCTGTGTTAAATATTCTATGGTCTAGGCTGGGTGGCCTGAACACAAATTATAGACAGGCTGGGTAGCCTGTTCACAATTTTTAGACGGTATCTGTGTTAAATATTCTATGGTCTAGGCTTGGTGGCCTGAACACAATTTATAGACAGTCTCTGTGTTAAATATTCTATGGTCTAGGCTGGGTGGCCTGAACACAATTTATAGACAGCATCTGTGTAAAATATTCTATGGTCTAGGCTGGGTGGCCTGAACACAATTTATAGACAGTATCTGTGTTAAATATTCTATGGTCTAGGCTGGGTGGCCTGAACACAATGTTAGACAGTATCTGTGTTAAATATTCTATGGTCTAGGCTGGGTGGCCTGAACACAATTTATAGACAGTATCTGTGTTAAATATTCTATGGTCTAGGCTGGGTGGCCTGAACACAATTTATAGACAGTATCTGTGTTAAATATTCTATGGTCTAGGCTGGGTGGCCTGAACACAATTTATAGACAGTATCTGTGTTAAATATTCTATGGTCTAGGCTGGGTGGCCTGAACACAGTTTATAGACAGTATCTGTGTTAAATATTCTATGGTCTAGGCTGGGTGGCCTGAACACAATTTATAGACAGTATCTGTGTTAAATATTCTATGGTCTAGGCTAGGTGGCCTGTACACAATTTATAGACAGTATCTGTGTTAAATATTCTATGGTCTAGGCTGGGTGGCATGTACACAATTTATAGACAGTATCTGTGTTAAATATTCTATGGTCTAGGCTGGGTGGCCTGTACACAATTTATAGACGGTATCTGTGTTAAATATTCTATGGTCTAGGCTGGGTGGCCTGAACACAATTTATAGACGGTATCTGTGTTAAATATTCTATGGTCTAGGCTGGGTGGCCTGAACACAATTTATAGACAGTATCTGTGTTAAATATTCTATGGTCTAGGCTGGGTGGCCTGAACACAATTTATAGACAGTATCTGTGTTAAATATTCTATGGTCTAGGCTGGGTGGGCCTGAACACAATTTATAGACAGTATCTGTGTTAAATATTCTATGGTCTAGGCTGGGTGGCCTGAACACAATTTATAGACAGTATCTGTGTTAAATATTCTATGGTCTAGGCTGGGTAGCCTGTACACAATTTATAGACAGTATCTGTGTTAAATATTCTATGGTCTAGGCTAGGTGGCCTGAACACAATTTATAGACAGTATCTGTGTTAAATATTCTATGGTCTAGGCTGGGTGGCCTGAACACAAATTATAGACAGTATCTGTGTTAAATATTCTATGGTCTGTGGGTGGCACACATTTTTAGACGGTATCTGTGTAAATATTCTATGGTCTAGGCTGGGTGGCTGTACACAGAATTTATAGACGGTATCTGTGTTAAATATTCTATGGTCTAGGCTGGGTGGCCTGTACACAATTTATAGACGGTATCTGTGTTAAATATTCTATGGTCTAGGCTAGGCGGCCTGAACACAATTTATAGACAGTATCTGTGTGAAATATTCTATGGTCTAGGCTGGGTGGCCTGAACACAATTTATAGACAGTATCTGTGTTAAATATTCTATGGTCTAGGCTGGGTGGCCTGAACACAATTTATAGACAGAATCTGTGTTAAATATTCTATGGTCTAGGCTGGGTGGCCTGAACACAATTTATTGCCAGCATTTGTGTTAAATATTTTATGGTCTGAGTTAGGTGGTCTGGATACATTTTACTGGGAGTGTCTCTGTTGAGGGAGACTTAAAGATACACATTAACTTCATTATCTATATATATATATATATATATATAATATAATCATGCAGAAAAAAAACATACCATTTGCCAGGTTGGCTCAGCTTTATTTGTTCCAAGGAACTCCACAAAGGAAGCAAACCCCTCATTTAACCACAGGTCATTCCACCATTTCATTGTAACAAGGTTACCAAACCACTGAAATAGAACATTAGACAAGGTTACCAAACCACTGAAACAACATTAGACAAGGTTACCAAAGCGATGAAATAGAACATTAGACAAGGTTACCAAACCACTGAAACAGAACATTAGACAAGGTTTCCAAACTACTGAAATAGAACATTAAACAAGGTTACCAAACCAATGAAATAGAACATTAAACAAGGTCACCAAACCACTTAAATAGAAAATAAGACAAGGTTACCAAACCACCGAAACAGAACATTAGACAAGGTTACCAACCGCTGAAATAGAACATTAGACAAGGTCACCAAACCCCTGAAATAGACCATAAAACAAGATTACCATCATTTTCATTCATCCCATTTGTGACCAAAATGGTCTAACATAAGAACAGGTGCTTAGACAGCCATTGGGAAAGTTATTAGTTTTTTTTCAGTAGGAACTGACTCTAAAAATCTCACTTATGACTGTAGTTTTCTGTACAGCCAAGTATTTTCATTTATATGAAGATGTCAACAGCTACTGATAGTTTTCATATGGAAAAACACCAGCTTTGTTTACAACATGGGCGCAGACATTTTGGACACCCAAAGTTGTGCGGAGGGTAAAATGAGCCCAGTGATCTGATTGGTCATTAAATGAAAAAATTAGTTTTGCCATTAATAAGTGAAATAAAGGTGATAAAAAAGATACATGAATATTGGTAGTACTTTGGAAATTATAGGGTTGACGGTTGAAAATTGAAAGGGAGGGGTCATATGAGAATAGATATTTTCCTTTGGTGCGGAATACTACGAGTTGTAAACAAGTGAAAATTTGAAGTAAAAATGCAACGGCAACCTATACTTTTGATTGCAAATTTTGTTATCAAAAATATTGATCTTTCACCACAGGGTACTTATTTGACCCAGATATAATAAACATGGGAGTGACAGTGACCTGAAGTTTTGTAAATTAGCATTGAGGCCTATGGGAAAATATTTGGTGGTGTCTGTCCTATAGAGAAATTCACATTTGACACATGTAGGCTGGATGAAGCCTTAAAATTAGTCATTTCTCTAATTTTTATCACCTAAATTGCAATTCATTCACTTTTACTCATACTTTTAAACAGATTTGAGGGTCTCTATGAAATGGGGCACCTGTTGGGGGTCCACAAGGTGCAAATTTAATAGGTGTGCTGCATTTGTTGCATATTGAGATCTCTTAATTTTATCTGTATGTTTTATATTACACCTAGAACTAATATTTTATCATTTATTGGTCAAAATTCCATCTGTACTTGGAAAATTCAAGTATATCCCCACCCTCTCCTACAAACATGCACATGTTCTTTTATCATAGTGACTAATTTTAGCAAAATATTTTGGAAATGATGTTTCTATTGTAAATTTTAACTCATTTGAATTAAAATCAGACCTTTTTGAGGTAAAGACTGGTTGATTTTCTTCTTTTGAGGGCAAAATCTACATATTGGACCATGTCATTTTACTCATGCAGTGTATTTTGTACCTTTAGTTGTATATATGTACTGTATCTGAAGGGTAAAAACCATCTCATTTTTAAGAAAATTGTATTAAACTGCATTTCAGTATTTAAGTCTCATCAGTAAAATATTTCATCATGCCATATACACTGTAAACAGTATAAAAATTAATTTAAATACCCCCCCCCCCCCCCCCTTATGCTGATCTGTACACAAGAATTTCCATATTGTGTTAAATTTGGGTAATAGATAATTTGTAAATAACAAATTTCTTTACGGCGTTTTAACATTTTTTTTCATTGTAGAAGGAATATTTCAATTTCTTAAATCCAGGAAATATTGTCCAATAAGAGATTTTTATCTAATTATCATACTCAAGTACCTGTAAAGATAATTATAAAGTATCAATTATATTTTTTTCTGTATTAACTCATCAAATATTCATTCAAGTTGCATGTTTTCATAAGTTTTCTAAATTTTCAGTCATGCATTTTTTGTTTGAATCACCTTTTTTCACCCCCCCCCCCTTCCAGCAAATGTCACTTAGCACTCTCTTGGGGTCATACCAGACAAAAATTAACACCTGATATTGACTTTTTACTGGTTTCAAAACTGATCTGAAACAGAACTATACATATGTCATATCCTTTTAAAAGCAATTTGACTATCATTTTGCAGACTCAGTTATCTGCCCTCTGTATTTAATTACTTACATCATGAGACTGTAAACAAACAAAACATGGACATGAAAATGATTACATAACATATTTTATATAAATGAACACAATAAGTCTATTGAAATGTGTTGTATGTAAGGGTATCCCCTTTTTACACTTTTATTAAGGGTGCACTTCATTCCTTGTCAATAAAAGCAATTTGATGATATAAAAAATGACATGGTTTACTTTTAAGTGAGCTTCAGAAATTCTTCTTTACTTCTGGTGCCTACTTGGTTCCATGCTCATTAAGCAATGATCCAAATTTTAAGTTTTTGTGAAGAAAATGGTATATTTTGTCACTTTTTCCATTATTAAGGGGTACCTTCTACCCTTATTTGATATCATGGTCAATATTGGTAAATAATGGTATGAAATCATTCAAAATAATGAAGTATATGTGTTACAAACAATTCTGAATGAAAATTGACAGACAACTTCTTCATATAATGCATTTATTTGTTAATATCAATGAATGGGATTGAGAGGTAGGGGTGTGACACATTATATGTGTTTCTCTTCAGGTTGGGTTCCCATCCTCATTATTAAGGGGGCTTGGTGTACAGTTAGTGAGATTTCCAAAAAATGCAAAATGACCAGTTTTGGCAATGTTTTGGATAAATCTATAGGAAAAACACCAGCTTTGTTTAACTGGGCGCAGATATTTTGGACACCCAAAGTTGTGCGGAGGGTAAAATGAGCCCAGTGATCTGATTGCCATTAATAAGTGAAATAAAGGTGATAAAAAAGATACATGAATATTGGTAGTACTTTGGAAATTATAGGGTTGACGGTTGAAAATTGAAAGGGATTTGGTGCGGAATACTACGAGTTTTAAACAAGTGAAAATTTGAAGTAAAAATGCAACGGCAACCTATACTTTTGATTGCAAATTTTGTTATCAAAAATATTGATCTTTCACCACAGGGTACTTATTTGACCCAGATATAATAAACATGGGAGTGACAGTGACCTGAAGTTTTGTAAATTAGCATTGAGGCCTATGGGAAAATATTTGGTGGTGTCTGTCCATATAGCATAAATGTGCAAAATTTATCAACTTTTTCTGTGATATTGTCAACTTGCATGCTTTTGACTGATGCTGAAACAGTGGGGATCCTTTACAGCACCATGCCTACCATGACATGCAACCTTTTAGCTTTTTGACCCCCTGCTAGTCAGTCAAATACTTTGACCAATAAGCCAATATGTATCAATGTTACCTGATGAGCCAGTTCATGGGTAACTGTAAGTGCAACCCATTCCTTACTGGAGTACGATGTTTTCTTTGGGTCATACAAAATTGAAACCATTCTGAATGTAATGAGACCCCAGTTCTCCATAGCACCAGCAGAAAAATCGGGAATGGCAACTAAGTCTGAAAAAAAAATTAAATAGTTAAAATAAATCAACATCTCTACATTTACTTTTCTGTTGAGAAATTGATGAAGTTGATTTTAGTATAATTAGCAACAAAAATCCGAGAAGGGAACAAAACTACAATAAGCTTTCTAAGTGTTGATGTGTGTGTAAAACCTAAGAGTTTACCTTTTTTGGTTTGTTAATTGGTTATCTTCGTTTGGTACTATCTGTCATTACCTTCTTTTGGATTGTTAATGGGTTATCTTGATTTGGTACTCTCTGTCATTACCTTCTTTTGATTTGTTACTTGGTTTTCTTGGTTTGGTACTCTGTCTGTAACTTTTTCTTGGTTTGTTAATTGGTTACATGTACCTTGATTTGGTACTCTCAGTGACTACTTTCATTTGGTTTGTTAATTAATTACTTTGTTTTGATCTATTCAAAGTTTACCTTGATTTAGTATGCTAATGATTACATAGATTCTGTATATTTAGTGATTACCTAGGTAGTTTCAGTGATTATCTTGTTTTGGTTGTTTCAATGATTACCTTGTTTTGGTAGTTTCAGTGATTACTTTGTTTCAATAGGTTTAAATTATTACCTTGTGTTAGTCATTCTGATGCACTCTGTTTCATGTTTTATCATTATGTTCATTGGTCAGTAGGAGATTCACATTTCAGTACTATTTTTAGCATGATGTCACACACAGCTTTGCTTAACTGTGGAATTTCAATGCACTTGTTGAATTTTACTTTTTTATAACCCTGGCCTGAAAGGTCATATAGTGTTTGGATTGTCTGTCTGTCTATTTGTCTGTAATTCCATCCTACTTACATGTACATATAAAGTTGGAATCAGGGGGGATTTGTGTTTCAAAAACACATCTTGTTACATATTTTGATAATATATTGAAAATTACAGTGTCTAGAATGGATTGCTTCAAATAGAAAACAATGACTATATCGTTTCATTACTTACGTCAGAAAATCAGAATTAAAATTCTTAAACTCAAAAAATAAATCAGTCACTAAATTTTTAAGTGCATTAATTTTCATCTCAACACAGTAATTTGGTCATTCATAAAAGTGGGGTCTAGCATAAGTTGTTGTGATTTGGTAGTTTTGTCATTAAAGTAAGGACACATTACAATAGGGCTACCATATGACTGTTTTGCAAAACAGACAGTGTATCGATTATTCCCCTGTCAGAAATCAATAGGCTGTAAAACTTCATCTCTGACCGGGGAATCACTGATATTGCATTGCACTGCCTTGCAGTGAAACAGACATTTCTGACAAGGGAATTGCCAATACCCTGTCAGTTTTTGTAAAACAGTCATAGGGTTATCTCTAAATACCTTGTTTTGGTAGCGGGTATGGTACACCAAACATGTCATCAAAATACTCAAGGGATTTAACTGCAACTTCTAGGGCATATCCTGCTTGATACACTTGATCCTCTGGAGCATAAACAGTCACCTAACAGATAACCAAAACAAAAACGTGATTACCTAACAGATAAACAAAACAAAAAAACGTGATTACCTAACAGATATACAAAACAAAAACGTGATTACCTAACAGATAAACAAAACAAAAACGTGATTGAGACATTGTTCCTCAATAGCTTTACCATTCACCAACATTATAGAGTCCCATAACTCTGGAAAATATCAGGCCCCATTTGCCTTAATAGTCACTTGAGTGAAATAATTATTATGATTAGTCAGAAGTAAAAAATGCCTTAATGGTCACTTGAGTGAATTAATTATTATGATTAGTCAGAAGTAAAAAATGCCAAGAAGTTGAAAAAATCTTTAATTTTTATTTCTATTTACATGCACTTTGGGGCCTGTGATACTGACCATTGATCCTATGACCTTGAAACTCTGTCATCATGATTCGTAGATCATTTCTAATAACTTCCTAATATATCTTTGAATGCAAAAAATCAGTTTTGAGAACGAAATTAAATAAGTCATTTGTTTAAAACTGTACTCTCTGTCTTGTAAAAAGGGCAGGGTGGGACAAAAATCAGGGCAGGGCAAGCGAAAGCCATGGTAGGGCAGTAGGACCCACTAAATCCCCTCCCTAGCTGAGACAGTGACAGGAGATGGTGTTACTTACTGTTGTTCCACTTTTGGTTTTGTTACTAATGCCTTTGAAGTCTGAAATAACGTAGGCAACAAGGTAAGTACTCATCTTAAAGCTGGTCATGAATTTGTCAATAACCAGATTATCTTTGTATTTTGAGGATGATTTTAGCGGCATATTAAATAGAGCATGATACTCTGGCTCATGTATAATGGACATCGTGAATTTGGCTTTCATATCTGGCTCATCAAAACATGGAAACGCTCCTCTGGCTTCAGTTGCCTCAAACTGAGTGGATGCCAAACATCTGAAAATACGATACAATATCAAAGGAAATAATTCAATGGGCAATGATCATGACATACAGCAAGTTATCAATCCTCAGTAAACTTGTTTAGTTTGAAACACTGGAATTTCAACTTATAAAAACTGTTAAGACTAAAAAAGGATATACTTATTTATTGCCTTCATTATGTAAAAACTATGTATATTCTCTCCGATAATTGTGACAAATATTTTTCACTATAATAGATTACCAGTAAATTATATTTTGCTACAGGGATTTTTCTAGACCATTTTGCAAGACCTATTCCCAATGCAAAAAGGACTTTCAAAATAAAGAATTTTCAAACAAATGTTACAAATGAAGTTTTTCTGTTTTAGTTAAAATATTTTCCTAATTTTCCAGACCCTGCACCTAGAGTCTAGGAGGTAGGGAAATCCCTATGCTATTATGGAAACAGAGACAGATCAGGTATATTTTCTCTTACTTATATATAATTGCATATATGTTCTACCCTACCTGGAGCATCATTGGTCAAGTGGTTAGAGCATCAGACTTTTATATATATGACGAGAAATGTCAGTGAACATAAAGATGTTGGTGGTATTTTTTTTAATTATGCATACACTGTAACAAGGTTTTTATTTCTCTCAGTACAAGCTGGCTGTCATTAAATGACTAAGGAATTATTGAATGTGATATATATTTATAAAAAACAATAGACATTTTTCTACTTGACACATTCCGTTCAGTTTGTGGAATATTTTGTACTCAAAGCATGTTACATCAACAGGAACGTGACCTAGGTAATTTCTTGTTTCGTAACATCTGCAATGAAGATATTCAATGATATCTTGTTTCAGGTCATTTGAGTGGTGGGGCAGTTTAACTAAATGTTCATTCTTGTAAAGTTGACAAGTGTCATGCATTTCCTATCGGCTACTTCTCAAGTCTGACTCCATTCACTCTATGTAATACATATTTCTGGTCACCTATGCAATGAACATATTTTCTGTTGTAAGCGCATAATATTATTTTGAACCATGTCAGAACCAGAACAATTCGGAAAAGGTCTATTGACATTTAAATTTCAAACAGGCAAATCAACTTACTTAGTGACACCATTTTTATCCTTGTATGTACTTAGGTAAAATCCAGATAAATCCTTACGTAGCTGGCCTTCAAAATCAATAATCAATTTAAAATTTTCTCCAGTAGTAACCTGCCTATCCAATTCAACATACACTTGTTCATTTTTTAAATATTCCAAATAATTCAACACCTTAATTGGCCTGGTGGATGATATAGTTATTTTTTCCAGATTTAAATGTTTGGAATGGAACACGACACTGCTCGTATCTTCTATTACACTGCAACTTATTTCAACATGACCAGAGAAATTTTTTTGTTTTAAATCCACATGCAACTGAATATCATAAGATTCTGGATGAACTGATTTTGGAAGCCTGATGTTCTTCCACGGAAATGTCTGGTTGTTTGTAGCTATGTAACTTGGTGTTGTTGGGGATATTTCACTGGTTTTTGTTGCAGATCCTTTCAAATGAGATTCAACAGTGCATGTAGAGTTTGAACCACCTGGACGTGCAAATGATGCAATCAAAGCAATAATTAATATAAACAAGCCAACTATAACAATAATGGCTGTTGCTCGACCTTGACTGCAAATAAGCTGTTTGCACCTTTGTTTGACAGAGGGTTCATACACAGATCTCCTGTTTAAACTGTCACCTGTTTTAAAAAAAAAAATACAGATATCAGGTTCCTCATTTATCACAGTGTATGATAATTTGACCTTCTTGGGAAGGTATAGTAAAATTTGACATTTTCAACAGAAATCTATTCTTAACATAAGCAAAAGAAAACATTTTCAAAAAAATTGTTGTATTAATGAAGAAATTAATGGAATTCCATTGGAATGCTGAAATTTTCTTCAGGTTGAGAGATATGGTAATTAGATATGTTAATGCAATGTAAAGTTCCACCTACCAGTGACCCACTCAAGCTTATATTTTTTCAAAGAAAACCCTTGACTGACACAAAAAGAAATTGCAGGAAACAGCAGTACTTTAAGGAACACAAAATGATGACCCTTGGGAAGGAATACAGCTGATGTGAAAACTTTGAGGTCTTAGCTGAAATTAAAACCTGACAAGAAATTGAAAACTGTCTTGTTTGATACTCCCATGGTCATCATTTTGATGGTAAATGGAAGTTTATTCAGACAGACTGTAATTAATATAAACTTGTAATCAAATTTAATGTAGCACATGTAAGCAACATAGCCTGATCAATAATGGTAGGTAAAGTTCAACCCAAATAAATATAACATCCTCGGAGTCACTAACAGAAAGAATCCAACTAGCACCAGATACAGTCTACATGGTTACATACTCGAGGAGGCCACTACAGCAAATTACCTAGGTATCTTTATCCATAGGGATCTAAAGTGAAACCACCATGTAAACATCATCACAAATAAAACCCTAGGCTTCTTAAGAAGAAATCTTTGAGTACAGTCTACACAGATAAAATCCCAAGCCTACTACAGCCTAGTGAGACCACAAATTGAATACGCAGTGACCATTTGGTGTGACCCCCGCTTCTTACCAACAAGCTAGATACCACAAACAGATGTGCAGTGTGCTATGCTACAAATGATCACCATCATAGCACTTCAGATGTAACAACAATGATGGAAAATCTAGGCTGAAGTCACAATCAAAAAGAAGAAAAGAGGCAAGACTGCAACTATTATATATACAAGGTCAACAATGGCGTGGTAGAGATAAGTAGAGAAGGAAAGCTTACACCACCACTAAAACAAAGCCGAAATATAACATGTCATTCTAATTCCCATGATCAAGGACCATGACTGACATATATCAGATATCCTTCTTCCTGTGAAACATCTGGGACTGGAATGACCTACCACAGGAGGTGCAAGTCAGAAACACCAGCAACTTTCAAACCACTAGTGTCCCTTTAATGATCCATACTTCCCCAGATTTTATCCTGCTCTTTGTCTTCTATAAAATACCAAAATAAGAAATTACTTCTATGTCCTCATTAGCACTGTGTGCACCCACAGTCATAGTATAATCAACATTATGTTGAAGGAGGCTATTACCAGGCAGATACAGAAACAAATCTCACAAAATTGTGTTCTATATACATGTAGCTGAAATAATGTAAATTTTAATGGCCGGCTATTGGTCCTAGTCAGCTACTGGTCCTTTACCAGTACAATGTGGGGCCCATCACAGGTATTGTGGACAGGACCATCTAAGTGTGCATTGCCCATAACCCCTCGATTTTTTGGGGGGACAGCCTATTTACCTGAAGGCCCATAACTCTGAAGGGGTTACTCAGAACTTAGAAGGCCTGTTACTCTGAAGGTCCATTACTGTGAGGCCTTTTACTCCGAAAAACCTGCATTATGCTATTTCTGCCCAATTTTATGGGGTTTGGGAGAACCTTGTGAACTGATGACCGTGACCTACGTATTCTAAAAATAGCTGTTTTGGACTTTGTTGCCACTAGGCATTAATGTTTCTTAAACAAATCTTATTTTGGTATTGATTGGCCTTTTTTGTTTGTTTCGTTGCAGCATTACTTTTTCATTTTACTATCATCAAACATTAGGCCTCCTTTTTCCTGAGTTGAAACACCTTCCACTTACCCTCCTATTTTTCTCAGTTACCATGTTTTTACCTTAGTGTAGCATCCTCATTTTTGGCTATAATCTTTACTCCCCCACCCTTCACTCATTTTTTAGTGAAAGAACAAAAATGTGATAATGTGTTTGCACGATACTTTATTCATGTGTTGTGCAGTAGTGAGATAATGTGATAATAATTGAACATTGTGGACTTTTTCTGTCTCTGAGTAACAGGTTTTCAGAGTAACTGGTTTTTGGAGCATCAGGCCTTTGGAGTATTGGGCCTCCAGAGTATAAGACAATTGGAGTAATGGACCTTTGGGCTGTAACCGATTTTTTAGTCTATTTTATTTATTCTTTTCATCAAAACACTTATCATTGTTTACATTGGCAATGCGAGACACCTGCCTGTTTATAATCACCTGTATTATAATTAATAAACACTTAGCGGTCTTTTCTGTGCATTCCCTCTTCTTTAGAAAGATTACCCTCATTGAAAACACCATTAGATGGTTTTGTCCACAAGTACCTATGGGGCCAGTTTGGTAGCCATTGATAGGCCTACTTTCTAAGTTTGGGACAGAAGGTTATTTTACAGACCAAAAAATAAGTGTACAGTAATAAACATGAAATGTCATCGTCTGAAAAACCTGCCTCATTTGTATTTCATATACATTTCATCAATTCTTATTTTGCATGCTATACTAGCATCAATTTTTACGCTTGCAATAGGCTTAAAAACAGCTTTATCCAGCTGTGAAACTGCACGACTCGGTTCATATTCACTTCCCCTTTACAGAAATGTCAGGTCGACTTTCACGTTTGCAGTTGAATCTACCTGGTAAAAACGACACATCCTCGATGTCTTCCGACATTTTACTCTTGTTTAGTGTATTTCAGGCTGGTCATCAAAATCTATGTCAGTCTATGACAATTTCGAACTCAAATGGCTGTGTTGTAAACAATGAGGAAGATGATAATCAATTCGAAAGTACTATAATAAACGGACTCGGTACAATAAAATATAGAACGTTATGAAACGGATCGCATTGGATCTGCTAATTTACACGATCGTATCGGATCTGCTAATTTACATGATCTAAAATATGGGCTATCACTTTTTGATTGGTTGTTAATTTACGGTGCCACGTAGATGTCGTAATTTTCTGTATTTTTTACTGTGCAATTTGTAATAGCTACTACTTGCGCACATAATAGCTAATCACATGTACTAAGTTAGTACTACGTGCGCATATAATAGCTATTGTGCGTTCACGTACATATAATACGTGCGCACGTAACAGAAATTATTTTTCATGTCACCCCATGGGAAGAGTATAAAAGATCTAACGAGATGATAGTTACTCCAATCGGAACGATATGATTATTGTAATGTTATTTGCATGTGTATTGATAAAAGGGACAGCTTACATCAATATAACAAAATAAAACCACAGATACCGAAGTATTCATCGAAAGAAAGTTCATGAGACAATATATAAATTAGGTGAACATTAGACACCCATAGACCTGAAAATCCAGAGGTAGGATCAGGTGCCAGAGAGGAGTAATCATCCATTGTCCACCGTATGTCCATAGTTTTAAAATTCAAATGAAATAATTGAGGAATGAATCCTCACCATAATCAGTAAAGGTAATTGAACATTTAACTCAGTGAAACACTGTTATTGTAAACAAGTTCATTATACCGACCGTAAAATTTGCTAAACGTTGATATCAAACGCAGTTCCTGATATCAATGTGAGAACTTATCAGTTTGTAGTTTGCCTTTTTATATGAAATGTTCGTATGTTGAACACGCCTGGTGTATTAGATTCTATAGAGTCTTTAATTCTTCGGGATATAACGCATTAGTAGTTATAGGCAGCTCCATGGCACGTATTTTGAATTTTGCCGCTAGGGGCGCAGCCCAGTGGGCGCTGTTGATGACGTGCTTGTGGCTTCTGATTGGGTCAATTCAAAATGCGTGCCATGGAGCCGCCTGTGACGTCATAAAACGGAAAGTGCGTCATATCGAAGTGAGGTCGTACGGAAGTGCGTCATACACGGAAGTTGAGGTCATGTTGTCATGGCATTAAGGAGAAAGCGCCAATCGTTGAGCTTGGAGGCGTGTCTATGACCGGAAGTGGAAGGTCGGTGAAGGTTTGTGGGGGCGGCCATCTAGGTTAAGGAGGCCAATGAGAGCCTTCGTTACAAGAGGTTGGTTCACGAGGTGGGGTCACGAGAAGTCACCGAGAGGTCACGTGAGTTCCCGAGAAGTCAACGGTAAGAGAGAGAAGTTGGGTTTTTCCAGTTTTGAGCTGAGAGTGAATCTATTTTTAGAACCGAAACTTTGGGTTTTTCCAGTTTTGAGCTGAGAGTGATCTATTTTTTAGAACGAAACTTTGGGTTTTTTCAGTTTTGAGCTGAGAGTGAATCTATTTTTAGAACCGAAACTTTGGGCGGTTTTCCAGGTGTTGTGAAACTCGTAGTTGTTGGCGCCACCGTCGTTAGAGTGTGCGAGTGCGCATGCACGAGAAAGCGGTAGGCCGAGCCCGTCACTGTTAGTCGTCGAGAGTTCTGTTTCAAGTGCGCATGCGCGAGAAGCTGTAGGCCGAGCTCGACTGTACATCATTGTGCCGTCATCATACATCATCAGGCAGGAATGTAAGCTTTGTGACCGGATGATCAATCTACACAGCACATAACATTGAGTGTTGGGCTACTTCGTACATCTTGTTTTATATGGCTTCTGCGTACACATGTGCCATTGACTATCAATGGATTGACTGTAGCTCTGCTCCATTGTTGTAGTTGATGTGACGAAAAAATTACCTGTGTAGTGGTCCACAAGCAAAAATTCATCTGGTCCGTTTCAAGTCTGAACTGCAGTTTTAATAGCTGAGTGAATCAAAGTGACATCCACATCTATGTATTTTTAGTTGGCTTGTACACAATTGTCTCTCGTTCATGTCACGGGTTATACCGTAGATCTCCCAATAGATAGGATTTTGAACGTAATGCACTTACATCTTCTGTAAAGGTTTCTAATACGCATAAGCGGTCTGTCGTAAAAATTTCTCATCATCAAACATTATGATACACAATCCCTATAAAATGTGCAGTGTTTTCACACCACGTACATAAGTATTCCAATCAGGACGTTACATCGTATCTGATGTTTCATTTTTCTGCGTAATAGAGAACAGCAGATCATCCATACAGTTGCAATCATGATTTCATCTCTGTGTGCACTCTGATGGGATGTCAGTCTATGTCATACCCATCAGGTCACGTGATCCCATGAATCGTATCATCTGTACTCGCTTCCAATTCCCCATGTTTTTCTCTCTCTCTTCCTCTTATTTCTTTTCTCTCATTTCTTTCTCTTTCTTCTCTCTCTCTCCACATGTTCACTTTTCTCTCATTTCTTTTCTCTCTCTCTCTCTCCACATGTTCACCTTTCTCTTATTTCTGTTTTCTCTCTCTCTCATGCACACCCCCACCTTTTCTTTCTACTTTATATTGTTTTTTAACCTCATATATAAACTATCATAAAACAAGTCTATTCACTCAACATTTTATTACCCCGCTCAAACTAGGAAGTAGTTCTTGGAGGATTTAGGGCCGTCCTCTAAGACTAGTACAATGATACCAAAAAGCAAAAATAATAATATAATATTAAATTAAAAAAAACAACAACAAAGAGTTTATTACGTCTCACTACTACGGTTGATCTTGCCCTTACAGCGCGGAGCAAAAGAACTTTTGTCCTAGATCTGTCGGTTCGGATTCCTTGACGTAATTAAAAACCATACTTGTCGTGACTGAACAGGATTGATACACGGGTTGATTTAGGTACTACAGGTATGCGATATTGCTCTCTCTAAACATCTCCAAACAAAAACGATCGTTTAGTAAAGGATCAATGTTTCTTTCTTCTTGGTCTAGGTGAGGTGCTTAAACGATTGAAATAAAACATGACTAGGGACACTCGATGTCTTTGACGTAAAATAATACACACAGTAATGTCCACAAACTTTGGTGCGAGGGTGTATGATACATCTGCTGATTGATAAATCACTCAATCTGCATGGCGTTTCATAATGATGATATATATCAGGATAGATCCTGGAGGTAGCCCATAAGAGTAAAATATTCAGCAGTCTGTTGATCCTATGAAATGAATGGCAACCCAAATGCTCTCACTGGTTGATCGTGAGGATCTGTATTATTACGATAAATGAATTTGTTTTAGCCATAAGGTAGACTAGTCCGGTAAAACGTCTCTGGGGTATACTCCCGCAGAACGAAGGTCCCCTACATAAGGGTCTCGTGATAAAATACTATTGAGTTGATGAGCATTCAGAGCCGTTGAATACTTTGCATGGGATTTCAATAGTTCTATAGCCAGTTTGCTGATTTGCTAATACGTTATCATATTCTCCATAGACAATGCAGTTCACACTCTCTGCAAAAGCTTGAGCAAATTGAAGTTTTCGATGCGTAAATTTCCTGTTTTTATCAGTGTAACTTGCTCTCTGGCTCATTGTCTTCGATCAGCTGTCAAATCAAAACACCACAAGGTAAACCCTCTTCTATTGTTGTCAATGGTCACGGAAGGCCCAGTCTTCTCCTAATCGACCATAATCCTTGATATAAGCTCAAGTTATGAGCGCAAGTACAAGTTGTTTTCAAAGTCAGGTTCTAAAGGACGAGTGCAAAGACTTTCTCCATTGATACTAACATCCACTTTATTGACATTTAAAATGTTGAAATAAAAAGGATTCTTTGGTCGCATCCCCATTGAAAGCGAGCATTGCTCACCATTACCTACTACTTATACGTTTGGCATTTTGACCTTTGATACAAATGATCTGTCAATCTTTGACCGTGTCCAGCAGGCAATGGTAAACGTTTTCATTCTACACGTCTCAAGGGAAATTTTGCACAGTACTGGTATTCATACTGTTCGTTCATCTGATTCAGTAAAGTTGCAATGGGTTTCCACTTTACAGTACCACCTAGATACATTTGTAATATCTTCAAATAACCTAATTCACACCTCCTCACACATCATGTAAAGGGTTCACGACTTCTATTTAAACCTTAGGCGTACATCTATGCCATTTAGGCTAGAAAATCGTTTTCTGTTCAAACAGATCCAAATGGGACGATCCAATCATATTAAAGGTTTTACTTTCACTGATACGTTCATGACGATCAGCTAATCACCTGAGTTTTTCCTCGGCAGACTATCATCGGCGATGAGGATTCAACTTTCAAATCGTCCAGGTATGATCCTTGTACCATAAACTGGTAGCATAATCTAATATGAGTATTTTTACGTTTCGTTAGAAAAAGGGACAGCAACTTTTCGAGATAGCTCGATAGGGTTAGGTATCGGTTCCAGGAGAGTGATCACTTATTCTATTTAGATTACAATCGATCTCGGAAAACAAAAAACTATGCAGCAAATTGTTGACGGGAGTGAGTTTGAGTATACATTTGCTAGATCAGTTCCATCTTGTTTGACGATTTTGCTTCTACGTTACACATAGGTCTGGTTCAAATCAAAATACTCATCGCCTTGTCCTTTGTGAATTTCAAAAATCAATAGGAGCAGAGTTGTGTATTGACACTAGAGATGGGGTAATATTCATCCCATCTTCCTTCTTCTATCTAGGTTACATTGGTGGGTAGGGACATTAAACAACTCTAAAGCTTCACTACTACACTCACAGGAATCTTTTTGCAATCATCATCTTGTTAGTCAAAGATATCTTGCTCTCTTCCGACATGTTTAGATTTACTTGTAGAAAGTAGGGGACTGGAAAGGGACGGCTCGTTTGTTTCTTTTTTTATACTACTGTTCGTGTATGACTCGTTGTTCCTGTTCGTTTCTTGCCTGCTAAACGAGAAGCGATCATGAGAGGGGGCACGTAGCTAATGTTTTCTTAGGACCCTGTCATTAAGTTGCTCACGGCTTCTTTTCCTCGTTGAACAAGAGCATTTTTCAATGAACGTTTATTTTGTATCACATCCATACCGTATTCAAAGCAAATTTTTAGCTATATGGGAATGGCTTTCGTATGGTAGGTTTGAGAAAGTCTGACCAAATACCTTTGGCCATTATTGAACTATCCGATGCTCTAGGACTAAATGCTCCTACGAGTGTATTGACGATATTCCCGTGAAGTCTTAATGGATTGATGATCCCACCTCTCTGAGGAGAGTATCAGACCATGAGTTGTTCTCGTTAAACGGATTGAGTCAGTTTAGGGAAAGAGAAGCCCATAGCCTTTCTGACGGTGGTACCCCTTTATGAACGATGAGTGTCATAATGTGTCACTATCAAATACAGTCCTTAGGAATGGATTCAAACGTAGGAACTTCGAAGAGTCTTTATAGATTCAATGATTTGCTTTGGAAGGTTGTAGTTTCATACTAGGATTAGGCATGATGTACCCCATATACATCCACTTAAGACATAACCATCCAGAAACTGACTATTGGCCTCTTTCAAAGCCAAATGAACGACGCAAGCTATGATGATAGTAAAGGCAAGAATGACTTGAACAAAGGGAATACAATTTCATTCCGAGGTATCTTTTCTCCGCACCATTTCTCAAGTAGTACTAGGCGTATGACTCACTCTATCGGGTGTTGCTGCTCGGTGGGCTCATTGTTTAACTCTGATAGACACTCGGCTCTTACCGAGTCTACTGGTCGATCAAGTTGGATTTGGGGATCCATGAATCAAAGGTAGAAGGATATCCTTCCAATGTACCTTCACTTCTTCTATAACTCGATTTTTACCTACACGTCTTTGTTCTATGATCGAGAATCTCGTCGACTTCATAGAAGACATCATTCTGTTTTCACAAACGGGTTGTAATTCAGATTCGTAAAAAGTACCTTCAATCGTTCTCTGGTGATCATCCTGGATGTAATACACATAAGGATAACGATCAGGTACTCGTTTCTCGACCGTGAAACAGTTCCGTGGTTCCAGTTAGGGTAAGTATCCCTTATCAAATGTACGCTTTACTTTAATGATACGCTACGCGATCACTGTATGAAACTTGGGCTATGGACGGTTTTTAGAAGGGGTACCATATAAGGTTCCCAGACTTCTAACACATTGGAAGGATTGACTTCTATGGGACTTCTACCGATACTTACGATGATACGATTTGATTTTAAGCTTGAACAATCTGAGGTAGAACGTCAACATATCGACTGTGAACGAGTATGAGTAAAATATCTCCACATGCGAGCTTTTAGGGTCCTTTGAAGCGTTTCTACAATACTAGCTTTTGTTTCTGTATATGTCTGTCGTAAAGAAATGAATATCATGAAACGTATCGACGAAATTCAGCGATTCAAAAACTCTTTTCCTTTATCGGTTTGTATACGAATAGGACGTCGTCCTTTAGCTTGTTTTAATACTGCTTTGGAACCCTCGTACCATTTCTTTGGCAGATTTATTTTTCAAAGGGATGACCCATAGCATATTTAGATTTTAGAACATCAATGGACACATAAGAGAAACGTTATACCCATTCATTGTGTGTCTTGATGTTGGATACATCCGCTAAAATCTAAAAAAATTGCCTATTGTTCATCCATTATCGGTCACTCTCGTTTTGGTTACGGTAGGAAACTTTCTTCTTTGATAGATTTATGAAGACGTATACGTGTCTTGTTCTTTTCAAACCAATTGTTTGAATTCATTTAGAAGAAATGGGGTACTTTCGACGTTTCATTCTCGATAGAGAGGTTGTACACCTGCATAACCACCCCGATTAGAAGGATCATAA
Organism: Atrina japonica; assembly: GCA_030159075.1. Classification (NCBI taxonomy): domain Eukaryota; kingdom Metazoa; phylum Mollusca; class Bivalvia; order Pterioida; family Pinnidae; genus Atrina; species Atrina japonica. The sequence goes on along the minus strand of BROG01000012.1, from coordinate 2,500,487 downwards.
TAGATGGATGCTAATTTGGCATTTTGCGAAGATTTAGAGTTTTTGGATCCATTCTGGAAGATGAGAACTCTTTTTAGATTCTTTTAATGGTAGACAGGCAGTAGGAGTCAATCTTTTGCCAATCCTTCACCATTTTCTGACTAAGGGGTGTACTTTGCAGAATCTTTTATGTCAGTAGAGGAAGAGTAAGGCATAGGGGCGTCATAGAACCCTGTGTTCTTCTTCATCATCATTTTCCAGGGTTTAGGGGTACTCATAGCCTTTGGTTTTACAATAGGTTGATTCATCACTTTATGATAATTTAGGGTTACGTATCCAATCACGAGGAACATTCGATTCCACTAATCCTTTTACAAAAACTATCAAGTCCGCCGAGGGTTGATACCCTTTTCTAGGTTGTGTTTTCGTAAAGCATCTCAGTTACGAGAGATCGACCATTTTGGTCCCAGGGACGGTCTTTCCTTTGTATTGTATTTGACCGTCTTTTTACATGTTAGTACATCAGATTGTTTCTTGAGATGTTTAAATAACAGATGGACTTTTTGGTTTTAATGGAGCAGTGACACTGGATAGAAATAGCTGTCATAAGATCTTGATCATCCAGAAGACATTTCAGTTTTAAACATTCATCTTTGACTTCTTTGACTTTATCTGTTTTCAGGAGACCAAGGTCTTCTTTCTACAGGATGACGAGCTTGTTGTAGATACCGTACGGTATCGATGAAGTTCTTGACCAAACTTTGGTACCTTAGCTTCAGGAGTCAAATCATCACGATCTAACATTCGTATCTAATTCATTACCTAAAAACGCACCGAAGATGCTAGCTTCAGGTGTATGAGGCAAAGGATTTAAACTTCTTTCTCTCCATTGTTTGAGTTCTTCCATGGTCCTCTCGGGAAATAAGATCATTTTTCGTGTGCTCATGGTTATAGAATAGATTTTAAGGACAGGGAGAAGCTATGGCTCCTAGTAATGGCGCTAATAAGGGTAAGAAAGGTTAACACCACCACCCTGTTGATTCGTTAGAATTCGACGTCGTTGAGGGACAGTCAAATTGAGGATTGAACTAGTTTTCTGAAGACCCGTTTCTTTGAACCCAAGTGTTGTTTCTGGCGTTTTGTTAAGGAATCACTCCTTTTAAGAATGTTATACACACTTCACAATTTTTCATGATCGTATCATCAGGGGCATACCGTAAGATCATCTTTTTAAAACTCCAATAGGATACTGCTTTGTTGTCATAAGACTTTAATCAATAGCAGCATGAGATTCAAGCCCATGCTTACTTTTTTGTGGTGCCATGATGTCACTAAAACTAAGTTATTCTTCTACAGTATGACTCAATACATGATCATGAGGTCAGTTTTATAAACCTATATCAAACATAGGATGTTGAAGTCGTTTATGATCTTGAAGTTCTTTACTCGTAGTAAAAAAGAGCCGGACACATAGACTATTTGTAGCTATTCCTATATATGAAGTAGCCTGTGTCTTAGGCTGGACTGGTGATGGGAGATCACAAAGGTAGAAGCAAAAACGAAGGTAAAACGAGTAGACTTTGGAGTAAGATGTAACATGTTTGTTCAGCTGAGATGATACATCTTTAGCAGTTTAAAGGTTTTGGTAATAAGGGAAATAACAAAAGACTGCTTGGAAGTATTAGTAAGAGTAGACTTCTTAGGTCCATTTCAGTGCCTGTAGGGACTGCTTTAGTTCTTAGTATTAATAGAAGGTTGTTTCCGTTGGGTAATTTTGATATTAGGTATCTACCAGGAAGACGTATAGGTTGTCCAAAGATAGATGTTGCCAGTAGCAGAAGTTTCTGCTAAAGGACTGTTGGTTACAGGTGGAGACGGTAATCTATGTAGGAGTAGCCTGATTCATTGTATTAGCTTCACGAATCTGTTTCAGATTTAGTTTTAGAATCAATGGTGGGTTCTTCTTCTTAGGACTCTTCTTCTTAGGACTCTTCCTCTTCTTAGGACTCTTCTTCTTTTTAGGGCTCTGCTTTCTCTGCTTAGGAACAGGGGGTGTTTTTTTCTTTTTAGGTGCAGTGTTCTTCTTGAGACGACTAGCCCACTGTAACAGGGATCGAATGATTACCCCACCTAGAATCCCTGCCCCTCCTCGTTTTAAGATAGCCCGTTTTCTTAGCCTTCTTCATCAACGCTTTTGGGTCAGCATTGATTTTGATATGATCAGCATTTCTCTGTATTAACGGATGCTGTAGGTTTAGTCAATGGATTGGGTACCTAGACAGCCGATTTTTTAGCCCCCATACCAAAACCATTTCAATAAAGGTCTCTACCTAATTCTAACAGTTCTTGGACGTTCTGACGGGATTCTTTCTCCAATTGTATTTTTTTTAGAGTGTAGTCACTCAGTTTACTGGTGGCTTTAGGTAAAAGGATTTCATGATTTACGTTACAAGGAAATACGGAGAAATGACACCCTAGAGAGAAAAGTGACTGTCTACTTATAATGGTGTATTACAACACTATTACTCCCGCAAACACCAAGGATGAAACAGATCTGATCTTAATTTAGATTATCAGGGGTAGACCGATGTGAGATCAATCAAGATGATAACCATGAGGACGATTTGTAGCATCGTGATTTATGCATGGTTTAAACCTGGTAGGTCTAATTGACGTGATAAGCTGGTCACTTGAGATTTATCTCTAGGATTCTTAAACAGGACGAGATAATGAGCATTCAGGGAACTTATGGTACGATATTGTTTAAGCACGATCAAACAAGTTTTGAGTGATGTAGATCACTATTGTGTTTCGATGATGAGCTTTACGTGTAAACCATTCTACGATAGAATCGACGAGCTTTATCTGCCCATCATATCATCAAAGACAAGTAGGTTTGACGACGAGTTGGATCAGAAATTAAGAACTTCGTCATCCTCAGGGTATATTTTGAACGAAGTGAACTTGATGTTACCCGTTGTAAGATTCATAAGCAGGTTGGCATTCACGGATAACACCATACAATTTTGTCGGGAGGGGAATGAATCCATTGATCCTTCCATTCTATCAATGTTTTACAAATACAGTTTTCCCATGATTTGTAGGTCCGCCACAACCATGGTAAAATTCATGCTTTAATGTATCGTATCAGGAGATATGGACTGATAGTAGGCCATTTTATTACTAGTCATGAAACTGAGAGATGTAGTATTATAATACATGGTCATTTCAGTCATGTATTATATAACCATGGTCACTTGAGTAGTGTATTGCATAAAACATCTAAGGTATAAGACTAAAAACGTTCCGAGTTAGTAGTAGTTGGAGGTCATGAAAACAACTCATACTCGAATAGACCTCTGACGTCATTGATTGATAGCGTGCGCGTTCATAGTCTCTATATAAACCGACATTTGGTGTGACTCGGTATCAGTTCATCATCACCATGGACAGGTTTTTTGGAGATATTCAAGTGAAACAGATTTTGTCAGAGGAATTCGTCGGTGTTCGTTCGTCGACGAAGAGAAAAGTGACTGATTAGTTGCGGCCTACTCCCGTCGTTCGACCAGCATTTTTAGACCGTCCGCCAGCCACCACACCTTGCAGCTTTTAGGGTTACCACCCTAGACCTCTCCACCCAGGGCTGTACCATCAGCCGCCTCCACTGCCTGAGCTGCAGGTATACTACTTGGCTCAGGCAAGATTTGAGACTTCTGAGGCTGCAGGAACAAGAAATTAGACGCCTGATAAAGGAAAAAGAAGTGCAAGTCAGTCAGTTGCGACGTCTGATGGACGGAGATAGAGGGTTTTAACAACCCGAAAACAAACGGCCCTTTTCTGGGCCACCTAACTTTCACGAAAAGAAACCCTTAACTGAAAAACGATGCAGTTTTTGTGTTGTGTTTTACTACTATAGTGGTAAGTCTAGTAGTAAGTAAGTTAATTCTTTTTACTTGATTTGAACCAATTTGATAAGATAGAAATCAATTCTAAAAATTATTAGTAACATTAAACATTGAGAAAAAAGTTTAGTTAGAGATAAAAAAATTCAAACGAGGCACAATTCTAAAAATAGTAACATTAAACACTTGAGAATAACTTCAGTTTTAGACTACTGAGAGCTCATTTGGCAGCCGATCAGCTCGAAAGAGTCAACTTCGTCAGAAAAACTCTCTCTGGGTGAGTGTTTATTTTTTTTCTATTTTATCTACAGTAGTACAAGAAAAATATAAAAAGCTTGTTGAAACGATGTAAGTGGAACAACTTTCATACTTTACACTTTGACTACTTGTGTCACTTTGTCACTTGTGTCATGTTGAGACTTCATAACTAAGGAACGTTGCACACGCTGCAAACTTTGAGAACGGTAACACGTTGCAAAACTTTGACGAACGGTACACACTTGATTACTTTGACAAACTTTGAGGAACGACACAATCACACTTGATCACTTTTGCAAACTTGGAGTACGTTACACACCTTTCATGTTCTATGGTTCTCACTCTGCCGTGAGATTAGGTCAGTCCCATATGTTCCATTCCTACAAGTTGGCTACCCTTCCTAACTTCCTGTTTCGCTACCCCGACCCACCCCTTTGCCCCTTTGGTTTAATACTACAGCCCATAAAGAGTCATCATCCATTTTGTTCCACCCTATAGTCTATACAGAGTAATCTCCCTTTGTTTCGCCTACACAGTCTAATACACGAGTGATCTTCCCTTTTTACCCATCTCTACAGTCTATACAGAGTAAATCTCCCTTTGTTCCTCCTATATAGTCTATACAGAGTAATCTCCCTTTTGTTTCACCTATACAGTCTATACAGAGTGATCTCCCTTTAGTCTACTCATACAAAGTTATACAGAGTAATCTCCCTTTGTTTCACTGTAAAGTCTACTACAGAGTGATCTCCCTTTGTACATACTCGTCACTCTACAAGCTTAGTACAAGTCTTAGTTCAAGCTTGAATTCGAGCCTCGGCCTATCGCTTCTCGCGCATGCGCATGATACACAACTCTCAACGACGGTGGCGCCACCAACTTCTAGTTTCACCGACGGTGGCGCCACCAACTGCTAGTTCACAAACCTGGAAAAACCCAAAGTTTCGGTTCTAAAAAATAGATCCACTCTCAGCTCAAAACTGGAAAAACCCAAAGTTTCGGTTCTAAAAATAGATTCACTCTCAGCTCAAAACTGGAAAAAAAACCCAACTTGCTCTCTCTTACGTTGACTTCTCGGGGAACTCACGTGACCTCTCGTGACTTCTCGTGACCCCAACATCTTGTAACGAAGGCTCTCATTGGCTCTTAGCCAAGATGGCTGCCCCCATCAACCTTCCACTTTCCGGTCAATAGACACGCCTTCGAGCTCAACGATTGGCTCTTTCTCCTTATTGCCATGACAACACTTGACCTCACTTCCGGTATGACCTCACTTCCGGTATGACCTCACTTCCGGTATGACGCAACTTCCGGTTATGACGTCACAGGAGGCTCCATGGCACGCATTTTGAATTGGGACCAATCAGAAGCCAGCATTCTGATGACGTCATCAACAGCGCCACTGGTGGCGCCCCCTAGCGGCAAAATTCAAAATGCGTGCCATGGAGCTGCCTATAACTACTCGCATTCACATACGTACATGTAAATTACCATTTTTAATTGTCAAAACGTCATCGATATATCTAGATGTCAAATTAAAGGCTACAGCTAGCTTTTTTTTCTTCTTTCGATTCAAAAGAATCTGAAAGAAGTCTGCTTCATTGAATTGAATAAAGGAACAGATCGGTGAATAAAGGGGCACAAATGGTTCCCATTGGAATGCCGACGGGTGGCTGAAAAAACAAAACAGTTATGACATAATGTTACAATTTTTCATAGGAACGACTTACCAACATACCGGAATGCGATAATATCTCGAGGGAACGATATAGTAACTCGTTGAAACAATATAATTATCTGAAGAATAGACATAGTATTAAATGGGAACATTATATTTTAAAACTCGTGTGAATGAGAAAATGGCATATATCCCCTCTCAAGTTTGTTAGATGGAACACGACTATATGCAATGCCTCCTTTTCGCCAATCAAATCTCAAACTTACTGATGAACTTTTCACCGAGCTTGACCTTTTCACTGAATGCGACAGGTTTCCATGGAACATTTACGACATGCTATCAGGGGACGCTGACTTCTTCTGGACACCTTGTCCCATCCTGTTTGGGATTCGCAATATTGTTCACCATACTGAGGCCGTTTTTATATCTAATGTGTCGTATTTTGATGCACTCGGAATTTCGAATATCGGTTGGCACTTTGACAGTTTCAAGTTTAGTGTTCGCATTTGTGTAAAGTTATGACCCATGCAACGTTTGCATCAGCAAAGTAGATGTCCAATATTGTCTTTTTAGCAAACACATCCTAATGTTTGCCTATAGGACATCTTGCTGTCTCAATTTCTGACTTTGGTGATCTGTCTGTATATAAAAACCTCAGATACCAAAGCATAAATCAATAGAATGTCCAGGACATAGATATAAATCCGGTAAAAATGGACAAACACGGACCTCTGGAAACCAAGAGGTGGGATCAGATGCCATGGAGGAGTAAGCATCCCCTGTCGACCGGTCACACCCGCCGTGAGTCCACAGTCAAGTCCAATGAAACACGTGAGGAGTGTATCCTCGTCACAATTGGTACAGACGTCTCAACAACCGCCAACGAAAAGGCAACTCAACACTTCACTTAGTGAAACAGAGTAGTCGCAAACAAGACTATTATACCGACCGTAAAACTTGCGGAACGTTGACATTAAACGCGGTTTTCGATATCCCTGTGTCAATAATTTGTCAGTGAGTAGTTTACCTCTGTATATGAAATCTTCATATGTTGTGCATGCCCTGGCATATCGGATCATTTGTGAAATATAAACTCCATATCCGGGTGACTGAGAGATATTACTACTTAAATGTGGAAAATTTACGATGGGGAAGCCGAAATCGTCGCGTTTAAAATGTGTATATATACCATTATCATCTGGAATATCACTATTGTCAATCTCCAACATTTGTTAAACATCTTGTATTGCAACAGCATGTTCACACAACCCTCTTTGTGTTTGTATAGCTATGGTGTGGGTTGACATGGTGCTGACATGAACACGTTTCACTCCAGAGTTGGTGCAATTGTATGGTAGGACGTTAGATGTTATGTTCAAATTATCTGATAACTGATCTTGGAGTTGACTGGATTATAACACAGACATCTGGGTACCACACTTTCTTGTCTAAATACCTTTGTGGACCACATTAGTGTTTGGGCAAATGTAGATGTAGGTCAGCAAGCTTCATAACTGCTAATGTGTGTTTGTTTTTCTCCAAGACTTTGTCTAATAAATGCATTGCCTGGAAGGCTAGATATATTGGTGTGTGAATATTAGCTGTCTACAGAAAGTTAGATCCATGTTTGTTTCTAGTTCTCGACAGTAAGATGGTTAGGGTATAGGTACCGATTAGTATTTATATTCTGTTGTTTTATTGGATCTCAGGCAACACGGTGCGAGTAATAATCCTTTCGTTATACTGAAATTAATGTTTTAGCACCGAAATCCGTAAGCCGTCATATGGGAGTAACTGTCCATTTCCACACTCAATAGATAACACAGAGGAAATAGATCTAATTTCGGTCACAGTAAAATATATGTACCCTTCAAATATTTTCCTGCTGATCGATGATACAGTAAATCATGTGTCAGTCAGAACACTGCATTGGACCCCATTTATAACAACCTCGACTTCATTTGATGTGTCAATCAGTGTGTCATCTAATTCAGGGCGTAATTGTTGCCGGCTCGATGTTATCGTGAGTTACGCATGCTGCATCCAGTGTGAGACATGGTGCAGTGTTATGGAAGAAACAGCAAGGAGTGAAGTGGATGATTGCTTATACCAGCAAAGGCCTAATCGAATGAGATACGCACCACATATTAAGCCGTAAATCCTGGTATTGTAATGGAGGGCCTGTGAAAAATGATCTGATTATTTGAGAGACAACATTTCACGATGCCTATGAAAACAACCCACTTACTATTGTACTTTCAAACGTCATGTTAGAGGTCGATGGATAAGGATAAGAACCCAAGTTTGAGATCAAGCTGCTGAAAGAGTAATGTGCCATTATGGGTACCAGTAAATGTCACAACGTCCTATCACCCTCAACGATAGTGAGACATTTAACCGCATCTTGTTTGATATGATGGGGACATTAGACGATGGCAATAAGCAACGACTGGAAGAACTATGTTGCCCTCTATTCCATGTATACAAGACAGGAATAAACGGAACAGTCATCATATTTTCTGATGATTATTTGAGAGGCAACATTTCACGATGCCTATGAAAACAAACCCACTTACTATTGTACTTTCAAACGTCATGTTAGAGATGTCGATGGATAAGGATAAGGATAACCCAAGTTTGAGATCAAGCTGCTGAAAGAGTAATGTGCCATTATGGGTACCAGTAAATGTCACAACGTCCTATCACCCTCAACGATAGTGAGACATTTAACCGCATCTTGTTTGATATGATGGGGACATTAGACGATGGCAATAAGCAACGACTGGAAGAACTATGTTGCCCTCTATTCCATGTATACAAGACAGGAATAAACGGAACAGTCATCATATTTTCTGATGTTCGAAAGAAGTCCATACACACCAGTTGACCTAGGTTTCACATTGGAGCGTAACTCGGAGAACCGATCCACGAGAATCTACATAGGCAGGTTCAGAAGCTGAATCAAGTTAGCATTTAACTTGACAGTTGCTGCCGGAGCCAGATCAAATGAACAGCAGAAGGGTCACTATGGCCTTTTGAGAAGAATCACCGTATTAGACATTGGTGAACGAGTACAGAAGAAAAATGACTCACAATTGAAAGTACTTTATACTGGCGAATAGGTGAGAGGAAGTTCCGTCTGTCGAACTAGATGAACCCAAACTGGACATTCCCGTTTATGCAGTACGGAAGGAGACATGTGACGAAAGAAAGTGAACCATAGACAGAAATTTACTGCTTCCAATTGGCACTTCTCAATTGACAGTAAAACTATTACGACACCCAGACAGAAAACTTAGCAACCGACAGATGCATGATGACAACGATGGAACTGAGTCAGGACCCGAGGACTCAATAGGGTTCATCGTTACAGATGTCAGTGGTACAGACACCACATATCTTGTTGTAAAGCAGCTGAGGCAATATCTGAGGCAGATTCACCGAGCTGAAGAGGACGCTCCTCATTCTCTAGAGTTTTGGTGGATGATATAGAGAACATGTTAAATTCTGATGTCATAAAAATATGACAGCTGATAGTAAAGCTGCATTATAACACAATGTTTATTGTTTAGAACAGTGTATTATTGAGAATGATTTGAATACTGAGTCAGGTACCGGAAATTGTGTCAATACTCTTATATGTGAACTAAATGATGCAATGTCTGATTTTCAATAGTAAAAGTTAATCACAAATCAAAGCAATATAATTGTGCTATTGATAAAATGTATTTTAATGAAACTTGGTTTAATGGAACTTGTTAAAACTTATATTACAGGTATAAAAATGCATTGTATAGTCTCAATGTATGTAAATCAAGTGAAAATCACTCGGTTCTAATTAATCGTAAAAGGAGCACAACAAAATTGAGGGCAAATTGAAGAGATAACATTTACTTGATCATCGAGACATGCTTGATCTATTACAAAAACACAATCCTAAAGAACTCTGATGTATCTATAAACGAATTTTTACAAAAATTTAAATCTTTTGTGGCGAAAATAAAGACAATGTCTTTCCTGGAAATAATATGGACATATGTGATATTATTTTTGAAGAACATAATACTGAAATAACAAGAGATGAGATTGGCAGAGCTATAAAGGATTTTGAAGAGCAATAAAGTTCTGGATCAGATGGTATACTAGTACTTAATGAATAGTTTATAGAATATGAAGGTATCTTGTTTCCCTTCATACACAAAGTATTTAATGCTATATTTGATAATGGGTTTTCCCAACAGTACTGTGTAATGCTCTGGGATTTGCTGTTTATAAGAATGGTACTACCACAGAGTCACTATAGAGAAGTCTTTTATGTTGTACGTGTAAGTTTTCTACAGCTATCCCGTGATTAGAAAGTAATGACGTCATCACTGATGCTCAATTTTGTTCCGGCTAAGCATAGCACCACTGACGCTATATTTGCTTTGAATTCAGTTATTAGTAAATATCTTTGTAATAATATACATTATACTATAGATTTTAAACGAAATTTTGATTCTGTTAACAGAGACATATGTAAACCAACCCACAAATATCAATAACTCAAAGTCCGGTCTGTGATCGTATAGTTTTATTCTCAGCACAGCAGAGTACAGCAATGGTAACAATGTTTCAACAATCAGAGAGTATGGTGGTGTTCTCTCTAGGCGGTTTCCCGCTGGTCTCTCTCGTTTCCAGAACTCCAGTGCTTATATACATTTGTCAGTTTTGACCAACGCAAAACACTAAAGTTCTAGAAACTTCTAGAGAGTTAAATGCATCTACAATTGGGAGAATATGGGCGCCGTCATCATCAAAATCTGTCATAATGCAACCTTTGGTAACCTTTTTACACTATCATTCTTAGTACAACTTCAGTACTTTATATTCATTATCATTGACATCAAATCTTGTTTACCAAAACTGATGATGACAGATATTTGACCTTTTAACATGCAGCTTCAATTGCTGCTGAATTTGTAAAGGTGTTGACAAGTTGTTTATCCAAAACAGTATATTGTAATAATGCTAAGCTAATAATACTAAATATTATGCTGAGTAATTTTGATTTGGAATTTTATATCTAAATTAACTTTGTCAACATATTTACTTGACCGAATTAGAAATCATGTAATTTTAGCTGCCCGTATTTTCCAAAGTACATATAATACACATCAGTATTATTTCAAGTCACACCAATTTATTTACGTATATAATTTCCTAAAAGATTTATCTCCCGTACCTCATATTGTTACAAAATCCCTTGAAATTTTTACTAAATGGTAAAAATTTCATTCTCATAAATACTTTCTAAATTATAGTTAGTAACTGTTTATAAAATTCCCCCATTGGTGTGTGGCTTGAAAGTCAAAACATAATTTACATAATTATCAATACACAATTCAATAAAGTTTTCACTGTTAATCATGGAATGAATAAGTTATGACCTGGATTTTATCGATAACAAATCGTATCCTGGATCATTAGTAAATTAACTTGTAACTTAGATTTCTCAATAATCCACTATCAATCGTGACCTGGATTTTCAACAATTCATAAAACTCGTGATCTGAAATAATATTAAATAAAAATGTGACCTGGATGAAAAAAATGTGACTTGGATTATAATTTCAATATATATTCATGCATTATAAAGCGACATAAACCGGTTCAATAACATAGAATTTATGCATAATTCAATTCAATAATCATTGTCTCAACACAATAAAGTTCATTAGTAAAAGTCCATAAGGGTTCATTATGTCAATATCATCATATCATAATACATTTAATAATTCATTTTTAACTTTTAACATATTCATGGAAGTCCTCCATCACGGAAAGTCCTCCGTCCTTATGAATATTCATGAAATCATGGAAAGTCCTCCATCTTTAATATATTCACGGAAAGTCCTCCGTCCTTTGCGTAAATTCTGTTTCTTTAAATAATAATAAAGTTTTCGACTTCTTTAAGTTATCATCTTTTTGTATTCACATTACACTGTGATTATTACTTAAGTTCTTGTATAGTCTTCAGTAGTCGAATGTTAGTGTCTTTAGTACTGGTGAACTTAAAACTGGTAATCGGGCTTCTGGATCGAAGCCAAGTGGTCTCATCCACTTCGATATTTTCGATCGACGATTTATTGTTATCGTTAAATTCTTGCGGTGTCACATCACCTGTTTCTGGGTCTTGATAAAGTTCATGGTTTATTTCATTGTTACCGTGTTTGTATTCCTTTATTTCACAGGAATGTACGTCTGGATATTCGCTTTTGTAGTTTTGTTGACTGTTTTTCATTTCTCCTTGACTATTTTGTTTCGTGTTTTCTGTTTCTCTTTTATCTTGACCGGATCGTGTTCTGTCTTCAGTGTTAATTCTGGTTTTGATCAGTTATTGGTATTAAGTCTATGTCGTATTTATCCTTAAGGTACATACTGCAAAGTTTCATGTCTGGATATTCTATGTCGTGTTTATCCTTAAGGTACATACTGCAAAGTTTCCTGTCTGGATATGCGTTTGGTTCTTGTTCAGTTTGAATGTCTTCTTTGTATATACTGGCTGTGTTTCTTGTCCGTTGTTTCATCTTTTCTGTTATAAGATTGCGAATGTCATTATCATCTGCTGTTGACTGTGTATTTATGCATGATCGACTGTTTGTTACTTGGTGCTCCTGGTATGGCTGTTGATTCTGGTTTCTTAGAAGTCTTGAAAGATTTGGAAGACTCAACTCCTCTTTTCCCTCATTACTTGACCACTTAACATTAGGATTATCTTTATTTTTCTTTTTGACAGAAGATTCTGAATGCCTATCTCTACATTTTCTTATTATTCTTTTTCCACATTTTATCATTATAATTATTAAGATTGTTACTACTGGTACTATCGGTATGAGAAAGTATTGACCGTTTTTAACCCAAAAATCATCTTCTGGCATTGGTTGCATTTCTTCTAATTTTAGTTCATTAATATATCTATCTACTTTCTCTAATATCTGCTCAATTATTTCTCTAACTATTTCTGCCATATAATAAGAGTTGAGTCTTCTTTCTTGTTAATTGTTTTCCTGTAATAATAATGTACGTCTTATAGTCTGAGATTTCTCATTGTGTGACACATGTTATTAAACATATCTAAATTGTTTCTACTCATTTTGTCAAATGTTGTATTTAACGTAATTAATATCCCTTTAACAGTAGGGTCCATTTCATCTACAAGTCCTTTTGAACTTTTAATTTCATTTATTTCTGTATTTTCTGTATCCTTACTTATTTCTTTGTGTTCGATATTTTGGCCTCAATGTTTGCTGAATTTGTTGTTGTTTTCTAGCGTTTTTGAACCTAACCTGTTTCTTATTGTCTGCTACTGATATTTGTAAGTTATCGTCACTATCGTCACTGTCTGTCTCATCAGCTGCATTTACATCTACAATTTTAGGGCAATTTTGAGTAGTGTGACCCTTCCTTAAACAATTTTTACATAGTTTATTTCTTAAGTGATCTACTTCCATTGGTTGTATGTCTCTGTCTTCTTTTTCGGTTTTAAATCTAAACACATTTTGTGCACCGTCTAAGGTCAATGCTATTTGATCTCTAACGTTTTGTTCACGTGTCGCGATCTTAACTGCGGCTTCTAAAGTCGTAGGTTCTTCCCTAATCAATTTCATTTTGATGTAATCAAAAGTCACCCCTTTACAAAATATGTCTATCAACTGTTGTTCTACTAAGTCTTTTGTGCTTTTGTTTTTAGTCTGCTCTGTCGTATAAACATCCTCAGATGCTTGTATTATTCTTTCCCCCAAACATTTGTACTGACTCGTCTGTCTCTTGTTTTAGATTTCTTAACTTAATTAATGCCTGTCTTTTGTTTGTCACTTCCCCAAATTTTTCTTTTTAATAATTTCTTGAGGTCCCCCCAACTAGCTACATTTTCGCTATTTTCTTGTTCTATTAAATACCTCCTAATGAAATCCGCTACCGCCCCTGAACATGTTACCAATGCTATACCCGGCATTTTCTGTACATTTAATTCAACTAAATTTGCATATCTTTCTATGTCTGATATCCATGCCTTAAGGTCTGCCGGTTTTACCCGAAAAGTTCTTAATTACCTGATGTACAGGTACTGCCATTGCACTTGCCATGTTAGAGAATTGTCTCAAAATGTTATCAAACATCTCTTTTTCATCATTATCACCTTTGTTTTCAGGTATCCCAGAAATGGTGGTTCTCTATTTCCTACTCCCCCCGATATACTATAGTACTTGTTACTACTACTTTCGGTTTTGTTTGGTATGTCTGACTGACCTGATGTTTTTGTTTTAGTTATATTTCTATTTTCAGTTTCATTTTGTATGTCTATCTGATCCGACGTGGTTGGTCTAGTTTTATTTATGTCGTCTAACATTAAATTATCCTCAATTTCTCCTAAAGCTGTAGCAATACTATTGAATTTTAGTCTACTATTTTCCTCTGCCATTATTAATTCTGTTTTTAATTTTGTATTTTATTTCAAATGTTAAATTTTGAGTTTAACTAATTTTGTTAAAGTTTTCAAAATAAGTTTTTATGGATGTTTAATACTATTGCCTAAATAAGTTAAAGTTGTAGTTTTTGTTTATGATAGAGTTTTGATAATTTAAATTTTATTAAATTAAGTTTAAGTTTTAGAGTTTGTCAAAAAGAATGTTCACAATTTTGTGGTCAAAATAATAAGGTACTAAGAAAAGTAAAAGTCTTACCTTTTAGTTCCAAGTCTTGTGTTGTTCCCAGGTCTTGATCCAGGGCAAAAGGCACCAAATCGATATTTGTAAACCAACCCACAAATATCAATAACTCAAAGTCCGGTCTGTGATCGTATAGTTTTATTCTCAGCACAGCAGAGTACAGCAATGGTAACAATGTTTCAACAATCAGAGAGTATGGTGGTGTTCTCTCTAGGCGGTTTCCCGCTGGTCTCTCTCGTTTCCAGAACTCCAGTGCTTATATACATTTGTCAGTTTTGACCAACGCAAAACACTAAAGTTCTAGAAACTTCTAGAGAGTTAAATGCATCTACAATTGGGAGAATATGGGCGCCGTCATCATCAAAATCTGTCATAATGCAACCTTTGGTAACCTTTTTTACACTATCATTCTTAGTACAACTTCAGTACTTTATATTCATTATCATTAACATCAAATCTTGTTTACCAAAACTGATGATGACAGATATTTGACCTTTTAACATAGCTTCAATTGCTGCTGAATTTGTAAAGGTGTTGACACTAAGTAATAATACTAAATATTATGCTGAGTAATTTTGAATTTGGAAATTTTATATCTAAATTAACTTTGTCAACATATTTACTTGACCGAATTAGAAATCATGTAATTTTAGCTGCCCGTATTTTCCAAAGTACATATAATACACATCAGTATTATTTCAAGTCACACCAATTTATTTACGTATATAATTTCCTAAAAGATTTATCTCCCGTACCTCATATTGTTACACATATTATAGCACACAATTTCAAAGCTAGTATTGAGAGTTAAAATAGCTTTAGATGTAAAATCATTTACAGTAAAGTTAAAAGTCCCGGTGAACGGGGAAATCTCAGAACCTTTTTAAACAGTTTGTGAGTTTTACAAGGGAGATAATGTCACTATAATGTCAATGATTGCTAATTGGAAATTTTACAGATGATGTCGAATCTACAGAATCACAAAAAGTATCTGTTTTTATGCCGATTATATTGTTTTATTTTCTGCTTCGATTTTTGGTTTACAATCAGTATTACACTCTTTGGCATTATACACTGAAAAATGGTCACTTACTCTCAATGAACAAAAATCCAAAGTTATGGTATTTCGGAATGGTCAAAGGCCAAATGGAACTTGGTCATACTGTTGTAAAAAATTGGATATAGTTAATGTTTTTTTTACCTTGATATTGTTCTGAATTATAATGGCGAATTTCTTAAAAGGCTATGCTTGCTTTGAGGAGAAAATGTGTTGATATAAAAAAATTCATATACCAAAGTATAAATCAATAGAATGTCCAGGACATAGATACAAATCCGGTTAAAAATGGACAAACACAGACCTCTGGAAACCAAGATGCCATGGAGGAGTAAGCATCCCCTGTCGACCGGTCACACCCGCCTGCTGAATCAAAAGAAGAAAAAGTTAGCGGTGTCCTTTAATTTGACATTTAGATATATCGACGACGTTTTGTCAATTAATAATGTCAATTTTCATACATATGTCAATGCGATATATCCCAGCGAACTAGAAATTAAAGATACAACAGAATCAAGCACACACGCTTCATACTTAGACATTTTACTTAATATAAACACAGACGGGAAATTAGCAACTAAGCTATACGATAAACGCGACGATTTCGGCTTTCCCATCGTAAATTTTCCACATTTAAGTAGTAATATCTCTCAGTCACCCGCATATGGAGTTTATATTTCACAAATGATCCGATATGCCAGGGCGTGTACAACATATGAAGATTTCATATACAGAGGTAAACTACTCACTGACAAATTATTGACACAGGGATATCGAAAACCGCGTTTAATGTCAACGTTCCGCAAATTTTACGGTCGGTATAATAGTCTTGTTTGCGACTACTCTGTTTCACTAAGTGAAATGTTGAGTTGCCTTTACGTTGGTGGTTGTTGAGACGTCTGTACCAATTGTGACGAGGATACACTCTTTACTTGTTTCATTGGACTTGACTGTGAACTCACGGCGGGTGTGACCGGTCGACAGGGGATGCTTACTCCTCCATGGCGCCTGATCCCACCTCTTGGTTTCCAGAGATTCGTGTTTGTCCATTTTTACCGGATTTGTATCTATGTCCTGGATATTCTATTGATTTATACTTTGGTATCTGAAATTTTTATATTAAACCCAAGTTCTTCTAATAAACAATTATAGTAATGTGCCTTACAAATAAAAACTATATTATTTGAGGCTTTGTCTGCTGGTACCAGTACATATTGGTCATGTAATCTATCCAGTTCAGTTACTACTTCTGGATCTTTAAATACAGAGGGATAACGTGTTTTCATAGTCCCTTTAAGTTTTCGAATACGAGATTTTATCAACCATCGTATGGCTTTCAGCCATTTAGACAAAGTGTCTGGATCTATGTCTTCATGTTTGGCCCATCGTCTGGCATAATCTTCGACAGAATCCATAACTAAACTGAAATTCTGACGCCAATTAAAGGAACGGGCTTCCCGGTATTTAGGGCCCCTTAAAATAAGATTTTTGAGGCTTTCATTTTCAACAATAGAAACGTCGCCGGTAATGACATGCCCGATAGTATTGTATTTGAAAGGAGATGAAGCACTTGAACATGTGACAGTGTTGTGTAGAATATGGTTGATGTCTAGGCACTGCAAAACCTGTTTGTAATTGAATAGCTTGGATGCGATGCTAGATGTATAGCTATATGAAATGCAAGGCGTGGTCTTCAGTTTAAAATATGGTGGAATACAGGTCTGAACTTTTTTATGATTTAGAAAATTACTCTACATTATTAATATATGTTTGATACATATTTGCCTAGTATTGTTCGTTATGGATGTGAGTTCGGGTTTCACATGCAGCCCTGGATTTAAAAAGAGTTCATTTAGACTTTTGAAAAAAAAATATTATAGGAGTTAAAATATCAACCACAAACGCCATGATTTATTTGTACGCGGAAATTGAGGTTAAGTATATACGGGTAAAATTATACAAATCAGATAACTGTTTGAAATTATGTGTAATATTTTACTATGGCGAAATTGAAAAGAAGCCAAATTGTAAGAACTGGATCAGTTCATTTATTTTGACATAGGATGTCCGGTTAGCGCACTCGCTTATTACCTAAGCGATCCGCGTTCGATCCTCGGTTTGGACAGGGGAGTATGTGAGATGGTATGGTGGTCGCCAAGTTGGACACATGAGTTATCTCCGGTCTACTCCCACAGCAAGGACCCCCACACGCCAACATCGGGACCAATGAGAGACATTAATATAAGCTGACATAACTTATTTGTCAAGCGTTGTAATATAAAATTTAATCTTTTATTTTGTTTTGACCTCTTTCTTAAAAGTATAACTTTGGTATTGTCAATTGTATTTATAATAACTGGGTCATTGCTACGACTGGTACACCGTTTGAATTCCCTGAGGGTATACATAAATCCAGTACTTGGTATTTCGGTACCAGCCGATTATTTTCTTCTAAAGTAATATTTCGATCTGAAAGCAACATTTAAACTGTTAAATTCTCAAAGCTAAGATATTAAATTTAACAGTGGGTACACTTAGACACTTACCAATTTTTATCTCGGAAATTTACATTTACGCGTATATTAAATTCGAGATCAACTGATGAAGTGTTATTGATAGAAATGATCGTCTTGAACATTTATTTTGACTTCTTTTGTAAAACTGTAGATTTGGTATTGTTAATAATATATATAACCACTGGGTCGCTGACACTGCTGGTGGACTATTATTTGGTATTGTTAATAATATATATAACCACCAGGCCGCTGACACTGCTGGTGGACTTTTATTTGGTATTGTTAATAATATATATAACTACTGGGCCGCTAACACTGCTGGTGGACTTTTATTTGGTATTGTTAATAATATATATAACCAGTGGATCGCTGCCACTGCTGGTTGACTAATATTTGGTATTGTTAATAATATATATAACCAGTGGGTCGCTGCCACTGCTGGTCGACTAATATTTGGTATTGTTAATAATATATATAACCAGTGGGTCGCTGCCACTGCTGGTCGACTAAAAAGATATATATATATATAACCAGTGGATCGCTGCCACTGCTGGTGAACTTTTATTTGGTATTGTTAAATATATATATAACCTGTGGATCGCTGCCACTGCTGGTCGACTAATATTTGGTATTGTTAGTAATATATATAACCACTGGGCCGCTGACACTGCTGGTGGACTTTTATTTGGTATTTTTAATGATATATATAACCAGTGGATCGCTGCCACTGCTGGTCGACTAATATTTGGTATTGTTAGTAATATATATAACCACTGGGCCGCTGCCACTGCTGGTGGACTTTTATTTGGTATTTTTAATGATATATATAACCAGTGGATCGCTGCCACTGCTGGTCGACTAATATTTGGTAATGTTAATAATACATATAACCACTGGGCACCTGCCACTGCTGGTGAACTTTTATTTGGTATTTTTTAATGATATATATAAGCACTGGGTCGTAGCCACTGGTGGTGAACTTTTATTTGGTATTGTTAATAATATATATAATCACTGGGCCGCTGATACTGTTGGTGGACTTTTATTTTCTATTGTTAATAATACATATAACCAGTGGGTCGCTGCCACTGCTGGTAGACTTTTATTTGGTATTTTTAATGATATATATAAGCACTGGGTCGTTGCCACTGGTGGTGGAATTTTATTTGGTATTGTTAATAATACATATAACCACTGGGCCCCTGCCACTGCTGGTGAACTTTTATTTGGTATTGTTAATAATATATATAACCAGTGGGTCGCTGCCACTGCTGGTCGACTAATATTTGGTATTGTTAAAGATATATATATATATAACCAGTGGATCGCTGCCACTGCTGGTGGACTTTTATTTGGTATTGTTAAATATATATATAACCTGTGGATCGCTGCCACTGCTGGTCGACTAATATTTGGTATTGTTAGTAATATATATAACCACTGGGCCGCTGACACTGCTGGTGAACTTTTATTTGGTATTTTTAATGATATATATAACCAGTGGATCGCTGCCACTGCTGGTGGACTAATATTTGGTTTAATGTTAATAATACATATAACCACTAACCTGCCACTGCTGGTGAACTTTTATTTGGGTATTTTTTAATGATATATATAAGCACTGGGTCGTAGCCACTGGTGGTGAACTTTTATTTGGTATTGTTAATAATATATATAATCACTGGGCCGCTGACACTGTTGGTGGACTTTTATTTTCTATTGTTAATAATACATATAACCACTGGGCCGCTGCCACTGCTGGTAGACTTTTATTTGGTATTTTTAATGATATATATAAGCACTGGGTCGTTGCCACTGGTGGCGGAATTTTATTTGGTATTGTTAATAATATATATAACCACTGGGCCGCTGACACTGTTGGCGATCTTTAATTTGTTAGTAATATTTGTATTCCAAATATCTTGTCTCAGATTGGCTTATATGGTATGTGGGTAAAACGCAACTATGAAGATGAAAATCATTCCCTATCATTAGTTAAGCAACATCTTACAGATATTTAAAAACAAACAAAAATTAGTTTAACCTACCGCTTAAGTGTTCTATATATAGAACTCTTATTGATATGTTGATTTTACCACCATACTTGTGTAAACCGATATGTAATCAACAGTCGTTTAGGCCTTTCTTCTCATTGTTTGACAACTGGAGCTTGTCGTTTAAAAATGATACATTTAGAACAACGAATTTGTCCAGCATGTAGGTCTGATGATGAAGACGAATTCCATTTTATGTTGAAATGTCCAGCTTTTTACGACATAAGAACAAAAATTTTGAAACCTTATATATTATCAAAAACACTCTGTATATAAATTAATACAATTATTCTCCACAACAAACGTCAAAGAATTATGTGATATAGGAAAATACATAAAGCAATCATTAAATGTCAGAAAAACTTTTTTCAACTGAATAGTGCAATTCACTATAATTTGACTTATACATTAAAAGTAAAATTTAAAAGTATTATTTGTATCTGTTACATATTGTACATTTCTAAACTGTATTGCTTCCAATGAAATAAAAATAATGATAATAATAGATGTATCTTAATGACTATACGTCTACCTAGTATGTAAACATGTTATTATTATAGTCCACTGGATTTTAGTGGTATGTTAGTGTATATAAAAATCAGATGTTTGTATACAATGATTGCGTTTCTTTCAAGCCAGACAGTGAAGCTGACCTTGTAATAAACGTGTGTTAATTAGATTTGTATGTAATACTACATGTAGTATTTGGTTATTACCTTAATTGATCCATTCAATGTATGATATATAAGGAAGTAGTGAAACAAGTAAGTATATATATATATATATATATATATATATATATATATATATATATATATATATATATATTCAGAGACATACAAGAGGACACACATACAGTGAAGGGAACAGAGTCAGAGACAACACGTGTGTCGTGGGGAGTAGGCTTGGTTCCGGAGCGGCAAGTAACAAGCATGTGATAATTGTACATTTCAGTCCGTCAGACCTGAAAATTTATCCCAAGTTTATTTACGAAGATTGAATTATTCGTGAACAATGTCCTTAGAAAATGTTGAATGTTGTGGTGATAGTGAATATATAAAAGCTAGAATTGTTTTGTTTGCTTTGTTGTTTTGAGAGAGAGAGAGAGAGAGAGAGAGAGAGAGAGAGAGAGAGAGAGAATTGTGAACAAAATAATTCGTCAATTTTGATAAACAAAGAATGTTTAAATACCAATACTATATATGGCATGTATCTATAACTTTTACTGTACAATAAGACCTCTGTATAGATTATGTATGGAACTCGCACAAAACGTCTCAGAGGATATATTTTTTCGCCATCCTTGTACGTGCTGACTGGCAATTGTTTCAGCAAATGCAAATTTTTAATGATAGACTTCTGTGGTGGAGTACCTGTAGCCTTGTGTCTAGGCATACTTTGTAACACAAACCGATATCTAAGATTACAGTCTAAATTAAGTAGCTCCTCAAGGACAGCGCGTACCGTATTCAGAGATAATTGTCAATAAATGTAACAGATGTACAATGGCGTAAGTCACGATTTGCATGTAAATGTTAAACAACACACGCACTGTTTGATGCCTGAATGTTTGAAGATCAAGGTAGACATTTATAATGCTAGGTACAACCTACGCGTCCCACAATCCCTCAATTGTTTATTATCAAGAGAGTAATTATTAAAATTGATTATTTAAATTCTTGTTCTATCTTATTCGTATTTCTAATCATTGGTTTGACACTGGTCAAATGATCGTACATGGTGATCAAATGGGAAAGGGAGGAATTGTAGTTGTCTGTTTTGAGACAATCTCTGAGAAAACAAATGAGGGCGTGGTGAATGAAAAATCAAGCTGTATACTAGTACAGACTTAGGATTCATGTTGAAGCACTCCATGCTGGCACATGGAATACACAGTACAATATGTCCTCTTATTTTCAGGAATAGTGACACATACATGCATGATGTTGTTGACATATTTTTTCTATAGTAATACTATTCGTGTCATTTTATTATAAGTATTTACTTTATAAGCAACTTACATGGTGGGATTTGTTGTGTCCATACTTATTATACAAAAATGTAAGACCCTTAAAAAGAGAAAGATCCCGAGTTCCCAACAACAGCTTATCACTGAAAAAATATAAACAAATCTCAGATACCAAGGTTTAAATCAATAGAGTGTCCAGGACACAGATACAAATCTGGGAAAAATAGACAAACACGGACCTATGGAAACCAAGAGGTGGGAACAGGTGCCATGGAGAAGTATGCATCCCCTGTCGACCGGTCACACCCGCCGTGAGTCCACAGTCAAGTCCAATGAAATACGTGAGGAGTGAATCCTCGTCACAACTGGTACAGACGTCACAACAACCGCCAACGAAAAGGCAACTCAACACTTCACTTAGTGAAACAGAGTAATCGCAAACAAGACTATTATATCGAAATTGACTTGTAAGATGTATTGATCAGGCTTAATAACTTACGCCACTTCTGTAAGAATTTCAAGAAAAAAAACAAGTAGTGGACAGCAGCTTATCATTGAAAAGTTGACTTGTATTGATCAGTACTTGGCTAAATAACTTACGTCACTTCTGTAAGACCTTTAAAGATAAAAATCCCGAGTACCTGACGGCAGCACATCAATGAAAATCAGTACTAGTAACTTGCGCCACTTCTGTAAGACCTTAAAGGGAGAATAAAAACCCTAAGTACCTGACAACAGCTTATCACTGAAGAGGTTGACTTGTAAGATGTATTGATCAGTACTAATAAATTGCGCCACTTCTGTAAGACCCTTAAAGAGAAAAAACACTAAGTACCTGACAACAGCTTATCACTGAAGAAGTTGACTTGTAAGATCCACTTTTACAGATTCTAAAAAAATTCGCGAATTTACGTTTTCTATAAAATGTTTCTATATGTTGAAAATATAACTCACTGCAACATCGATTATGATGGACGTGGGTTTAAAAGAACGTAATATGCTTAGTGAGTTGCTAAAAAGAACCATATACAAATCAGAAAATAAGTTTCAGGTTATATAGTTATTCATTTTGTTGTTGTTGAAGACGTTGATACATCGTCGGGTAATTACCAAAAGTAAGAACTTTTTATTGTTAGGAATCCCATTATATCCTCTTACAACGTCACCCCCCTAAAAAAAACCCCCCAAACCCCCCCAAAAAAAACTAAAAAAAAAAACCAAAACCAAAACAAAAACTACCCCCCTAAAAAAAATAATAAAAAGCAAACAAAATCAGAGAAGTGATTTCAAATTAACAGTATTAAAACGTTGACAACATGTAGCTTTTTTTTCTTTCATTCCTACATCTTTAGTGTATCAAACTACTAAAATGAATTGGATCGTAACAAAAAATAGAACAGTACAGAAGATTTTGAATAACCACTACCGAAAAGACCTGTTGCTATAGCATATCGAACCTTTCGTGGTATCATTTATTGGTGATTCAGCATAAAGGAATGATGATGCGACAACGTAACGGAGGCCTTTCTTGCTTTTCAAGGTCCGTAATGTTAGAATTTTACTTTAGAACGGCGTATCATTACTTCAACCCGATCTCGGTATGTATTTTAAAAGCAAGGCGATGAATGATATAAGTATTTTTAGAGGAAAAAAATATCTTTAAAATTTCAGCTAATTTCTTCGAAAGAGAATCGTTAATGATCTAACTTTTATACACTATTTCTGTACCTGTATTACGATACACTGTCTCCTATAGCTCTCTACTTTACCATTTTATCTAAAGTCACTCGAACAGTCTGAAATGATACACCATGAATAGAAGTAGCCCATTTGTCAAGGACATTAAGTGAACTTGCGGCAATGCTTGATAAAAAAGGCGTTAGACCACATTTTCAATCTTGCACACTAGAAAGAGACAATTGTCGAAGTTATTGGAGACTCTACGTGCACAATTATGTGTATTTCAGTTATCGTAATTGATGCACCTTACTACAATCTATGTTGTTATTTTTTAATGTTATATCCCGAACTGATACACTGTACTACTTCTAAATTGTATTTTATCTTTTTCGTTCGTTTAGGTAGTTTATCCTTTAAATCGTAGAGGGGCATTATACAGTGACATGGAGATGACACGTGCGCACGTCCCGCCGGCGACAGGTTGGTTTCCTGTTTTTCGGATGAGACAGTAAAAACTGGAGGTCCCGTGTCACAGTAGATGTCGGCACATTAAAGAACACTCACTGCTCAATGGCCGTAAGTGCCGAAATTTGAAGCCCTTCACCGGCATTTGGTGACGTCTCCATGTGAGTGAAATATTCTTGAGTAGGACGTTAAACAACAGTAAACAAACAAACAAACAAACACGTGCGCACGTAATAGAAATATTTTTCCATGTTAGATCTATGCCACCGTAGGCATTAGCTGTTTTTTAACAAAAAATATTTTAATTTCTTTCTACTTTTGCTACTTGTACTTGATGTACAATAACAAATAAGAGCTAAACAAAGGCATAAAAATATTATATTCCTCTATACATTTTATGAAAATAAGGTCAGGTTAATCGTAGTATTCACATACAAATAGTAAGGTTGAATTAATCATATTTCATATTGGTCATGTAATCTATCCAGTTCAGTTTCTACCTCTGGATCACTAAATACAGAGGGATAACGTGTTTTCATAGTCCCTTTAAATTTTCGGATACGAGATTTTATCAACCATCGTGTGACTTTTAGCCATTCAGACAAAGTGTCTGGTTCTACGTCTTCATGTTTGGCCCATCGTTTGACATAATCTTCGACAGAATTCATAACTAAACAGAAATTCTGACGCCAATTAAAGGAACGGGCTTCCCGGTATTTGGGAATCCTTAAAATAAGATTATTGAGGCTTTCATTTTCAACAATAATTGCCAAACTGGGTCTCAAGCAATTTTCACAAAATATATAATTTGAGATTGAATTTTTTCCCATGAGCCATTGCATGTATATTCCATATTTTTCAAAAATTGTTATCACACACACACACACACACACATTCACATGGCACACACACAAAACACACACACAGATTGAAGTTTTTCCTTTTAATCTTTGCAGGTATTTTCCATAGGGTTCATGTAGATGGCATGAAGTAAACTATTTCTATTACGTGCGCACGTACTAGCCAGTACGTATGCACGTAATAGAAATATTTTTTCCGTGTCTTCTCTATGCTACCGAAGGCATTAGCTGTGTTTAACAAAAATATTTTATTTTTTTCTATTTTTACTACTTGGACTTGTTGTACAATAACAAATAAGAGCTACACACAGTCATAAAAATTTTATATTCCTATATATTTTATGAAAATAAGGTCAGGTCCAGTGTAGTATTTATATGTACAAATAGTAAGGTTGAATTAATCAATTGCAAGTAAATAATTGTATAAACTGGTTTTCTTATGCAATTTTCACAAAATATATAGGAATTTAAGAATTTTTATTCCTGTGTTTATCTCTTTTTGTTATTGTATATCAATCCAAATAGTAAAAATGGAAAGAAAACACAGCTAATGCTCCTTTATATGTTACACCTTACTACAATGTGTGATACATACCGACTGTATTTCCTTCATTGTAAATATACAGACCGGTTGCCTGGTATATATTCAATGCTTGACACACAGCTGTTAAGATGTTACGTCATATGAAACCCCCCTCCCACAAATTCAATTAAACAGAATGAATTTCGTATCCAGCTGACCACAGATTCACAGAAAATTGTAATATAAAAATATTATATAAATATAAGGATTGTTTTTCTTTTTTTTTTTAAAACAATGGAATATACATTCAATTGTTCATGGAAAAAAATCTGTGCACATTGATTTTTTCCCGTGAGCCATTGAATATATATTGCATGTTTTTCAAAAATTATTGTTACACACACACACATACACACAGACACACACACATATTTGATCCTAAATTGATAGGGTCGATAATGGATGCCTACTCCTCCATGGCACCTTATCCCATCTCTTGATTTCCAGAAGTCTGTGTTTGTCCATTTTTTACCAGATTTATATCCTGGACATCGTTTAGATTTATACTTTTGTATCTGCGAGTTTTTATATTGTGGTATATCTGTTTTTATATTGTGATATATCTGTTTTTATATTGTGATATATATAAAAATTTCAGATACCAAAGTATAAATCAATAGAATGTCCAGGACATAGATACAATTCCGGTAAAAAAGGACAAACACGGACCTCTGGAAACCAAGAGGTGGGATCAGGTGCCATGGAGGAGTATGCATCCCCTGTCGACCGGCCACACCCGTCGTGAGTCCACAGTCAAGTCCAGTGAAACAAGTGAGGAGTGTATCCTCGTCACAATTGGTACAGACGTCTCAACAATCTGTTTTTATATTGTGATATATCTGTTTTTACATTGTGATATATCTGTTTTTATATCGTGATATATCTGTTTTTACATTGTGATATATCTGTTTTTATATTTTGATATATCTGTTTTTATATTGTGATATATCTGTTTTTATATTGTGAGTTGTGTTTTCACCAGTTAAGGTAGTTTATATCTAAATGAAACATCTTACCACATCCAAATTATTTACTTATGTAATCTGTATATAATATTCCACTCTTAAATGATACACCTTACTACTTCTAAATAGTCATGATTATACGGCAAAAGACTAAATATCTAGGTTTTTTATTGAATTTTTAATTTTGATTAAAACCTCCTGTTAGGAGTATAACATCCATAAAACAACAATAATAACTACTGTAGGTTAATATCAACAAACAGCTCAAATTAACGTAATGGAGCAGTTTTGAATTTCGCATTGAGGACAATGAAATTTGGTTAATAATTAATACAGGCATTCGAAAATCAGTAACTCTGTTCGTGATATCTTGGAGTGCACGGATGTTGACCTGAATAGAATCGTGACATATGTCAATATTACGGCCAGTATATAAAGTCAAGACAACAGTCGAAAATTAAACTAGACACCAAAATATCAAGATGAAAGTTGTACTTGTATTCCTAGGAGTAATTGCAGGTGAGATTCATACTAAAACCACTTTACGTGTTACTTTGCATCTCCAATACATTTTATCTTGGTTTTGATTTTAAATAGTGCTCTACGTCACACTCAACAATATTCCATTGATATGATGGCAGCCACGTTTTAAGGTCGGGGGAGAACCCGGTTACAATGTACCCGGGAAGAAACCACTGAACTTTCGCAAGAAAACCAGCAAACTTTCTCACAGAAATCAGCTTAGGTTCCAGTGGGGTTCGAAACTGCGCTTGACCAGAAGTGAGAAACTTCATGGTTCAAAGCGCGTTGCTCTAACCATTAGGTAACGGAGGCCCCTCTTGGTTTTGAAATATCCGTAATATAGTTGACTATCGGAATAATTCTAACTGATATATGTAAATGAAGATAGCTTTCACTTTTATTTTCTTGATCATATAAAGTTCTGTTTACGGATAAAATAGCATCCCAAATCAGGAGGGACAAGATTTTGTAAGAGCTTTACCGACTACGACCCATTGTGAACGTTAATTAACACATATGGATGTCAATGAAGACGATGTAAAACTATATGCTTTATATTGGTTTAAGTGCACCTCATCAAGTAATTGCTCAAAACATAAATTTACTCGAGAGAAAAGTTGAACCATACACTAAATAGAACCTTTACGTTCCATCTGTGAAGCAATACGGGTATCATTTGTGAAGTAATACGGGTACCATTTGTGAAGTAATACGGGTATCATTTGCTAGATTTTTATAAATGTTTGTTTGTTAGTTTGAGAACAATGTCACACATTTGGACGACAACATGATTTGGTACTCGTAGTCCTCTGAATAACAAGACAGAAGTTCAGTATCTGAACAGATGATAACGTTGTAAAAATCGGTCTTAGATGAATAAAGATATATATATATATATATATATAGTTGACGTGCATGCACACATTTGCAGAGTATACGAAATGATAAATGATTAAAGTTAATAATAATTTATCTAATTCGTTTCACTCAACCGAAAATAAATAATTTATAAAATAAACAAACACACGAATTAGGTATGAAGCGCTCTGTGCAAGTGCAGATTATTGAATTATAAATCTACAAAAACATAATGTCACTGTCTCCTGACCACGTGACCTACAATGTTAAAACAAAATATTTAATTCAAATTCCAATACATACATTTTGTAAATAGGTGGATGGGCGGGAATACGTTAACTGAACTGAAAAGAGCCTTCGAATGACTATATTCTATACATATATAAGACTATGTTACAGGTAACAATTGTTTGTTTGTTTGTTTATTGTTGTTTAACGTCCCACTCAAGAATATTTCACTCATATGGAGACGTCACCAAATGCCGGTGAAGGGCTTCAAATGTTGGCCTATGCTCGGCACTTACGGCCATTGAGCAGTGAGGGTTCTTTAACGTGCCGACACCTACTGTGACACGGGACCTCCAGTTTTTTACAGGTAACAAACACCTAAATTTCATGCAATGAATATTCATTGTTACCTGTCAGGTGACATATTCTTATTAAACTGACAAATATATGTGAAAAGCAAATAAACATAAACACGTGTTAGTGTAGCTTCAATAAATATGATATCACTTTCAACGTCCATATGTGAAATTCTATGCATGCTATTAAAAACAATCACTGAAGGCATAAAAAATTGTGAACGTATATAGTTTTAACCCTTCAAACCCTACAGACCATAATAGACAACAACAATAAACAATAGAAAAGTTCATATCATCTAGATACATAGTGTTGAAAGGGTTAAATTTGTACATTATATTTCAGTGACATTGGCTGAAAGTTGTAATAACAACAACGATTGTACTTCTACTACCTGCACCACTGGAACTACCTTAACCTGTTTTAACGGTCTTTGCACCTGTACAAGTAACACAGGATCCGGTATGTTTATATTTTGTGAGAGAAGGGTTTTCTTATATTGTATGTATATTGTATTTATGTTTTTCAAAAACCGTCAGGCATCGAACTCAAAAAACTTTTTAATTTTTTATAGATTTACCATATTATTGTCTATAGAAACTGAATTGAATGGAGTGAACTTTAGAGGGAATTTTATAATTGTACAAAACATCACTTCTGTGACCACGTGTAATTATTATTTTGATTTAACTTTACATAATGTTTTCCTTTTGATTTACCACAGATTATACCAAACTAAAATAAAGTTTTTCTTTTTACCACAGTTATACCAACATAAAATAATGTTTACACGTTTTGATTTACCACGGATTATACCAACATAAACTAATGTTTAAGCTTTTTTATTTACCACGGTTATACCAACATAAAGTTATGTTTACCCTTTTTGATTTACCACGGATTATACCAAACTAAAACAACAATTGTCATGTTTGCACTTTTTGAATACCCCCTGGTAAATCAAAAAGTAAAAACATGATAGTTATATATTGCTTCCATAAAATGTGGTTTGGAGTTTCAGTTCTTCATTATAAACCATCATAACCCATGATTCAATTTCCTGTCAGAAATCAAAGTACTGAAAGTACTGGTACGAGTTGGTGGTAATCGTAAAAGGGGCGATAGCTGTTCTTTTTTGTTATTGTTTTGTGTGTGTGTGTGTGTGTGTGTGTATGTGTGTGTGTGTGTGTGTGTAATTGTCACTAAAAATATTACCAAGTTTGAGTTCACAAACGATATCGCAATTTATGGATCAATCAACAATTAACATATCGGGTCAAAATAAAACAAATAAACATCAGCGCAATGTGTTTACCTTTCTATAACCAGATATCGATCACCACGCTTAGGAATAAATAAAAAACTACTCCGAGAACATACACAAATAAAGTGAATTTTACTAAACATTATTATAATATTTAGAATCAGTTGAATCTAATTTTAAAAAGCTCAACTCTGCGTATGTGAACACGGTATGACCTGAAAACCACCTGGGCTATTTTTTCATACAGCAGCGATGGAGACGGTTTACTCACTCCAGCGCGTAAAAAGATGAATGGACCGCATAACCATTTGCATATTGCAACAGCACAAGAACCATGAATGTATCAATTTATCATGATTCCATAAAGTGAAAATTAACTGAAAGGAATAATGTAAAAACAAGTTTGGGATATCACAATACCCATAAAGGATATTAAACTAGCAGATATTTAGGCAAGTTTTCTAGACTTGTTTTTAAGCGGAAGCGGAGTGATATTTTTAATAAATTCTAAACTCAAATAATTACATATTAAAAAGTTATTTAAACATTTATATTGATGTTGAATTTTTTTATGTGCATATGGGGTTTAAATCACACACAAATGATCCGAAACGCCAGGGCATGTTCAACATATGAATATTTCATATAAGTAGGTAAACTAATTAATGGCAAGTTAATGACACAGGGTGGTCGAAAATGTTACGGGCGGGATAATAGCTTTGTTTCACTAAATGCAATGTTGAGTTACCTGTTCGATAGCGGTTGTTGAGTTGTTTGTACCGATTGTGACGAGGATTTTTTCCTCATCTATTTCATTTGAATTTGACTTTGGACTCACGGTGTCTGTGACCGGTCAACAGGGGATGCTTACTCCTCAATGGCACCTGATCCCACTTTTGAATTTTCAGAGGTCTCTCTCTCTCTCTCTCTCTTGGTATTGCCTATGTGTTATATGAATTACTTTAAACTTCTGATTACTAACCATATATACATAGTTCTTTCTTTTGATAGGATGCACTCAACAATCCGATTGTGATGCTAGTGGTTGTGGAGGCCATGGGGAGCACTGCATTGATGGCAAATGCCACTGTTTTCATGACCAAAATGGAAACCACCACAACCCTGGTAACCACCATCCTGGAGGAAAATAAGCATTGTAAACTCATAAAATAAATATATAATACAAAGAAATATTACTGTTGGTGTTTTTGTTCTGTAAAACATGTTCATCCATACAAATCACAATAGTAACATTGCTCCATGTGTTCATCCATACAAATCACTGTAGTCACATTGCTCCATGTGTTCATCCATACAAATCACTGTAGTCACATTGCTCCATGTGTTCATCCATACAAATCACTGTAGTCACATTGCTCCATGTGTTCATCCATACAAATCACTGTAGTCATATTGCTCCATGTGTTCATCCATACAAATCACTGTGTAGTTACATTGCTCCATGTGTTCATCCTTACAAACTTTCATAACACTGTATTATCACATTGTTCAATGTGTTCATCCTTACAAACTTTCAGATCACTGTATAATCACATTGCGCCATGTGTTCATCCTTACTTTGTTTGTTTATTTATTGTTGTTTAACGTCCCACTCGAGAATCTTTCACTCATATAGAAACGTCACCAAATGCCGGTCTAGGACTTCAAATTTTGGTCTATGCTCGGCACTTATGGCCATTGAGCAGTGAGGGTTCTTAAACGTGCCGATACCTACTGCGACACGGGACCTCGAGTTTCACTGTTTCATCCGATGGACAGGAAACCAACCTGCCGCCGGCTGGACTCGAACCCACGACCTCACGATCAAGAGTCGAGCGCGCTACCGACTGAGCCAGGCCGACTCACGTGAGGAACGAATCCTCGTCACAATTGGTATAGACGTCACAATAATCGCCAATGAAAAGGCAACTAAACATTTCACTCAGTGAAACAGAGTAATCACAAACAAGACTATTATATCAAACGTAAAAGTTGCGGAACGTTGACATCAAACGCGGTTTTCGATATCCCTGTGTCAATAATTTGTCAGTGAGTAGTTTACCTCTGCATATGAAATGTTCATATGTTGAACATGCCTTGGCATATTGGATCATTTGTGAAATATAAACTCCATATGCGGGTGAATGTGGGATTTTACAACTTAAATGTGGAAAATTGACGATGGAAAAGTCGAAATCGTCGCGGACTGATATAAAAAGGATACTGGAAACGCAGACGGGAAATAAAAAAACCAGGCTATAAGACAAACGCGATAATTGTACATATGAACATTTCATATACAGAGGGAAAGTACTACGTTGTTGTCTCAGGATATCGTAAAAGCCCCCTTTGATGTCAATGTTATGCAAATTATACGGTATATAATGACCTTGTCTGCACTTGCCATGTTCACTAAATGGGAAGTTGAGTTACCCGTTCGGTAGCGGTTGTTGAGTCGTCTGTACCAGTTGTGACGAGGATTTCTTCCTCATATATTTGATTTGAATTTGACTGTGGACTAACGACCGATGTGACCGATCAACTTACTAATCCAGTCACCTGGTCCCACCTCTGGATTTAAAGAGGACCATATTTGTCCAATATCCCCCAGATTTGTATATTGAAATCCTGAAGATTAATACTTTGGTATCTCTGATTTAATGTTTTATAATGTTTTATCTCAGATTGATTTAGGAAAACCCTGCCAAAACCTTGGAATACTAATTTACGGCACCCAGTAGTATTTTACGGCACCACTTTGGTTACATATATATATATATATATATATATATATATATATATATATATATATATATATATATATATATATATATATATATATATATATATATTATATTTCGTAATATATTGTGCTCACAGTTTAAGTTATATAATTGTGCACAAAATTTAGTTAAACTATCAATGAGAACATTATAATAAATGTTAAACTGAGCGCACAATATAACTAAACTGTGCGCACAATATAATATTTGTCAAACTGTGCGCGCAATATAGCAAAAAGAAATAGTGAATCGTATGTCACTAAAGGGATGCCTTAATCACAAAATGTGCAGAACAGAAGGTCAAAATACTCAAATATCAGTTCCACGAAGAGATGGGTTGTACTGCAATGAAAACAATATGCTTAAAGTTTGGCCCAACGTGTCTTATCGGTAAATTTGATTAGTAAAACTTGAATACAGTGGTTCCTTTTTTCGCTGGGCATATCGCCATATGCGAAAGCCGACTGTAGCTATTGTGCACAATCGTTCTTTTTTTGCGCACATATTACCATCAGAATTGATATGGTACAGTGTATGTATGTATGTCAAACGTATTTTGAAATTTTCTGATGATTCCTTAGTGGTTATATAAATTATTCATATCATTTTTAAAGATATATCAAGTTTCTGTCCTTTTGTTCCCTATACGTTTTAGCCCCTATTTATTCTTAGCCTTCATTCCACCACAATACAAGTTAATGGATTGTTGTCACTGGGTCCTTGAAGACCCCATTGTTCTAATCAGAGGTACATAGCAGGGTCCAGCAAATGTTCTACCAACCTTTATCTTTACTCCTTACCAAGATATTGACAGCCCTTAAGGGAAAACTTCAGCAAAACTGTACAGTGCTTATTCCAGAAGCGGTGTAAATCAGATGTGGATACTTAAAAATTCTAAACAACTTTTAGAAAATTTGAAGGAACACAAATTTTCTCAAATTGACAGTATCTAAACATACGACTTCTCTACTCTTTACACAACAATTCCACATAAAAAATTAAAAGAGAGACTTTTTATCATCATAGACAACTGTTTTTCCACTAAAGGTGGTGCCTGAAAATTTAAATATCTAGTGATTGGTTATCATGATACTTATTTTGTCCATCACCACTCTGATTCTACACATAAATACACTGAAGTTAATATTAAAAGAGGCTGGAATTTCTAATAGACGATATATTTGTAATGTTCGAAGACATGGTCTTTCAACAAACTGTCGGCAGTCCTATGGGAACCAATTTTCCCCCTTTTTTGGTTGACCTGTTCCTTTATTCATATGAAGAACACTTTATTCAGAAACTGCTGAATCAATTGAAGAAAAAGCTAGCGGTGTCCTTTAATTTGACATTTAGATATTTTGACGACGTTTTGTCAGTTAATAAGGACAATTTTCATACATATGTCAATGCGATATATTCCAGCATATGGAGTTTATATTTCACAAATGATCAACATACGAACATTTCAAATACAGATGTAAACTACTCACTGACAAATTATTGACACAGGTATATTAAAACCGCGTTTGATGTCAACGTTCCGCAAATTTTACGGTCGGTAAAATATTCTTGTTTGCGACTACTTACAAGTCAACTTTTCAATGATAAGCTGCTGTCCTGTACTTGGTTTTTTTTCTTGAAAGTCTTACAGAAGTGGCGTAAGTTATTAAGCCTGATCAATACATCTTACGAGTCAATTTCGGTATAATAGTCTTGTTTGCGATTACTCTGTTTCACTCGGTTAAATGTTGAGTTGCCTTTTCGATGGCGGCTGTTGAGACGTCTGTACCAGTTGTGACCATGATTCATTCCTCACGTATTTCATATGGACTCACGGCGGGTGTGACCGGTCTACAGGGGATGTTTACTCCTCCATGACACCTTGGTTTCCTGAGGTCCATGTTTGTCCATTTGTACCAGATTTGTATCTATATCCTGAACATCCTAAAGATTTATGCTTTGGTATCTGAGATTTTTTATATCATAGGAAGAAAATGAAATCCATAAAGAAGTCAAACATCAAACTATTTAACATCTATGCATGTACATTCAACAGGATTGAGTGAGTGTAAGACACGTATATTCTGAAGACACATTTATCTCAATATGTTTAATGTAAACAATATCAGTAAGTCTATCAACCGTCAGAGAAAGGAATTCAGTCAGTAGATTTGAACATCATTCAGTGTTTTCTGACACGTGTTTATAGAAGATGAACTTTAGGGGTCCACTAAGACCCCAGGTGGCACGGAAAGGTGTATATTGTGTGGTTGGTCTAAAACTGTTGTAATATCAAGTATAATACACATGTGTACACAGATTGGTCTGAAACTGTTGTGATATCAAGTATAAAGCACGTGTGTACAAAGATTGGTCTGAAACTGTTGTGATATCAAGTATAATGCACGTGTGTACAAAGATTGGTCTGAAACTGTTGTGATATCAAGTATAATGCACGTGTGTACAAAGATTGGTCTGAAACTGTTGTGATATCAAGTATAATGCACGTGTGTACAAAGATTGGTCTGAAACTGTCGTGATATCAAGAATAATGCACGTGTGTACAAAGATTGGTCTGAAACTGTTGTGATATCAAAGATAATGCACGTGTGTACAAAGATTGGTCTTAAACTGTTGTGATATCAAGTATAATGCACGTGTGTACAAAGATTGGTCTGAAACTGTTGTGATATCAAGTATAATGCACGTGTGTACAAAGATTGGTCTGAAACTTTTGTGATATTTTTCCTCAAATTTTAAACGGAAATCCAGACTCCGCAGAATCATATATTGAACGTATTTGATAGGTCACCTAATTCACAGAGCAGCTGAAGGATTTTTAACACATAATGCGTTCAAGTCCACTGGAGGGACTTTGGTCGGAAGAGGGCGCTGTAATCATTCGAGTTAGGGGCAATATCGATTTTCTGTTTCCATAAAGTCAAATACGGTAACAGAAACATTTCCGGTATTATGACATATGCAAAATCGCGGTTATCACTGCCAAATATGTGATAAGATATGTTACAACAAAGTCAGTCATAAAGTGATGAACCTAGGCTTTTTGAAAAACTAGCCAAATAACCACTAGGGTTACGACTTACGGTCGACTTTGGTTCTTTAAAAGATAAGATTGTCATCTTTTTACAGTGGTTACTTTTAGACGGATTTGACTATGCATTTAGTTTTATTATTTGCCCAGGTATGATACCATTTTCTCTTTAGAAAATATACATATATTTTAAATTGGAGCTCAACTTATGAAGTCTAATTGACAGAAACGATCATCTTGAGCATTATAATTTTGGAATTACATTTATAATATCTAACACTGGACCGGTTCTTGAGAAGTCGAAAATAATGAAAATCGTATATTTCCTGTTTGCTTAGGTGCCCATCATGACCTTTGACCTCATGACCTTCTTCATATATCTTTCTGAATGTTTCGGATGGATTAGTGTAGTATTGGCACGACTAAAATATAAAGGTTGTTCGTGAGCAGGGAATGAAGTAAACTCTGTCCCCCCTGATGTCATATAAGACACTAAATCACACTGACTTTGTAACTGGATGCAATGTAATCTCGTACAAATGTTAATACCAATATTGATTACTTCAGACATGTCAAATTATAAAGAAACATAAATAAAGCGAAGTAAGGCAAGATAAATGTTTGTAACTTTCCATGTAAAGAAGCATTAGGGTGGAAGACAAATTTGAATACAACCAAGTAAGAGTGTAGAGAGTGACTTCTTTCGCCAATCAGATCCAGAGCAGATTGATTACCTTTTCACCGACCTTGACCTTTTTAACGAACTTGATCTTTTAACCGAACTCGAGAGGTTCTCATGGAACATTTACGACTGGCGTGGCATGCTTGAATGACTTGAGTCTAAAAATCTTACTCAAATCTGACTAATCCTGAAATCTGATTGGCTGAGAAGGCCAATTTGAGAATGTTCTCAGACTTAAGTAAATTCTCAAGTTTTATGGTGTCAGGCCCTGGTCCCATCCAGTTTGGGATTCGCAATTGTTCTTCGTATTGAGATAGCATTAATATAGAATTGTCGTAATTAAGAGAGGAGACTTTTTAGCATCATAGGCAAGTGTTTTTTCACTAAAGGTGGTACCTGAAAATTTAAATATCTAGTGATTGGTTATCATGATACTTATTTTGTCCAACACCACTCTGATTCTACACATAACTACACACCGAAATCACTTGCACGTTCCGAAATTACTTGATACTAAAACACTTTAAAAGACAATATAATATAGACCTATGGATTCTGTTATATAGTACCGATGTCACTAGGTGTCAATATGCATAATCTCACTGAGGTGCCGAGAGAGCCGTCGTGGCTCTACAGTTTAGTTCTCGATTCGCAACCGGAGGGTCGCAGGTTCAAACCTCGGTGGAGGCGACTGGCGTTTCCTGTCCTTTAGGTTAGGCATAAAAAACCGAGGTCCCGTGCCATACTAGGTATTGGCACGTTAAATAACCCTCACTGCTCAATGGCCGTAAGTGCCGGGCATAGGCCAAAATTTGAAGCCTTTCAACGGCATTTGGTGACGTCTCCATATGAGTGAAAGATTCTCGAGTGGGACGTTACACAACAATACAACAACAGAGGTGCCAAAGTCACTACTGTCCGTGCAGCTCACTTCGAATATAGGAATACCTAACTTAAATTTTAAACTTTAAATCATTGGGCTGAATAAAAGTCTAATATCTTACTGAAGTTTTTGAATAACTTTTTAAAATAATCTCTACATAATACACATTTCATGGAGGTGGGCGTTTTTAATGTTAAAAATGTTTCCCGCCGGACCGGATTTTATCTTGTGCTTACTATGACGTCATTAGTCAGAGGTTCCAAATATTCCCAGGCCTATCACATGTACACGGGAAGTACTCTCTGACAAATAAAATGAAAATGACCGATGTAGGAATTATAAATGAATTATGAATAAACATATTCATTCACAATATCTCAGTTTTATTGAATTGAAGTATTATTAGTAGTACAAAAGTTATACTTTACTAAAAAGGGCAACAGACAATACGACCGTTTCTGTCAATAAGACTTCATGAATTCGACAGATGAACTCGAATTAATTGATAAATGTATATTTCAGAAAGAAAATAGTGTATCATACAAGGCGAAATAATAAACCTAAATGTATTGCCAAATCTATCTTAAAGTACGCACTCTTAAAAAATGACGATCTTAGCTTTTGAGAAAGTTAGAATTTAAATAGAACAATCCCAGCGAAATATAACTTTAGTATAAAATAACTAAATATGATGCAAGGACATTTTAATTTGTATATAACTGCTGCATACACATCCTCCAATTTTTATCATGGAATGCCACCAGTAGGATGACGTCAATGCTTTAAACATCAATGATAGTGTCTTGGCATACGAAATTTTATATGTGATATCAAAATATGATAGTACAAAAGTATTCTTCAATTAATTGTTGGGTAAGGTTTGTCACTCAGTCGGTCTAGGTCTTTGTCCTGGTACGATTCGTCTTGGGTACAAGTTCTCCTTGTAACTTCACTCACCCAGCAAATCTCAAGGACATCTACGAAGATGATTGGAAAGTAATCAGACGCCATGTCTTGTTTCAGTTTCCATGTAAACACAAAAAATGATGCTTTTTTGGCACCTGCACTCTAAATTTGACGGTAAATCGTATTGTCGGGTGATTTCTTTGTTATATAATCGTTTCATGGTTATTACACACATGTACTATAAACACAGACGGGAAATAAACAACTAAGCTATACGACAAACGCGACGATTTCGGCTTTCACATCGTAAATTTTCCACATTTAAGTAGTAATATCCCACAATCACACGTATATTTCACAAATGATGCGATATGCCAGTGTGTGTTCAACACTTCATATACACAGGTAAACAACTCACTGACAAATTATAGATACAGGAATATCGAAAACCGCGTTTGATGTCAACGTTCCTCAAACTGTAAGGTCAGTATCATAGTCTTATTTGCGATTACTCTGTTTCACTAAGTGAATGATGGCGCTTGTTGTGACGTCTGTGCCAACTGTGACGAGGATTCGTTCCTCGCGTATTTCATTTTGATTTGACTGTGAACTCACGGCGGGTGTGACCATTTGTCAGGGGATACTTACTCCTTCATGGCACTTGATCCCACCTCTATCTGTACCACTATGAGGTACGGGAGGAAAATACTTTTATCTAAATATTAACTTGTAAATAAATATAAACATATATTAACATTGGTGTGCCCTGATAAAATATAACATGCATTACATATCCTCTTGGTACTTTTCAGTATACCAACACACACACACACACACACACGCATATATATATATATATATATATATATATATATATATATATATATATATATATATATATATATATATATATATATATATTGTATTACATTCATGAGAGGGTGATATTTTATATATTTTTTCAATGTCGATCTAGGGTTTGCAACTCATCATGTAAGCCTGGTTGCCAGAATCGTCAGTTGACGGCAAATAAATCTGTGAAAACGCATAAATATTTCATTGATTTATTAATTTAATTGCATTCTTTATGCGTAAAAAATACCGAACTACAGTTTTCAGTTACATCATTGTAATATATTAATATTTTTGTATATCTCCTGACTGCAATGTCCTAATATGATATGACATTTACCATTACACCTGTTGCACTCACACAGAATAAGCATTTTCAGTAGAAATTTAAAATTTGTATGCACGTGATCAAAAGATAGTGAAGTTCATATTTGCTATCGCGATTAGCATAGGTATATATAAAAGAAAATAATAAAGATAGCTTGCATTCATTGAAAACCATCAAGATGAAAATTGCACTTATCCTGTTGTCGGTCATTTCTGGTAAGAAAATATTTACTATTTTATCAATATGCTGTAATTTACTCTAGCGAATATGTAAGCTTTAACTATTTCAATTCTTAGTCCCCATATGATGATTATACATGAAATATAATAGAATAATACATTTGCATTTGCATTAAACATTTCTTTTCTATGATCGATGAAAGAAAAGTTATCCATATAATAAACAACAAATTTCGATGTTATATGGTAATCAAGATAAATCCAGAAAGAACAAAAAACTAGGTATTTTTATTGTAAAATGATTTAAATTTCTAAGGTGATTTCTGGCAGCATAAAGCAGCACTACAATCATCAACAGGAAAATAAAACAATTTCAAAGAAAATATACAAAGAAAACCAATGAAAAATTAAGTGCTGCGTGTATTAACATTCATCTTCTATGAAAATATTATTCTGATGGAATTCTTAAAGTAAAATAAACTCCGCAATCAGTGCAATACATTCAGTGATATTAAGGTTGAAGAACCGTGCCATATTCCATGTCATATCAGTACCCAGAGTAAACATATATTGTATTGCCCAATTATAAATGATAATTGTACAGAAAATGTCATTACTAAATTCTCTGATTCCATATTTTCAATGATTTATCATTGTTAATTATAAGATCAGGGCCCGAAGTCACCAAATTTACTCAATACTCAAGCTCAACTTTTATTTCATTATTTTGACTATATAATCGTTTGTACATCATTTGGGTTTGGGTGAATAGGAAACATATTTTTTTTTGTATCATTCACATATAAAGTTATGCGTCGTACTTATGATTTCCCTGTAAAATGAATAAATACGTTGAGTATGGTACTCAAAATTTGAGTACATACTCAAACAGCTTCTTTATATTTCTGTAGTTTTCTTCGAATGAGCAATACTTTTGATAATTATTTATAATTGTATGCCGTCAGTATACACACATGTACTATAACAGAATAAACTTTGCGTGTTTACCGTAATAAAATCAAGAAAAGTTAGTTGAGCTAGATTACTGAGTAAATTTGGTAACTTCGGAATCAGATGTGTTCTTCAATCCATACTTTAAATGACGTTTTTTGATTTGTTGAAAAGTAAACAGATACATTTTACGAAAGGTCCTAAATCCTAACTTTTAGTCCTAACTACCTTGGCAGTGCATTGCTGATTGGTCAGTTCCATGATAAATAGGACTAAGACTTAAGATTTAGGACTTAAAAGACTTTTTGTAAAACGAGCCCCAAATTGTTAACATGTCTTTCCATGATTCTGAGATAACATAGGTTCAGAGATGGTGGTAAGGAACCAAACACTTTATTTGCCAGGGACTTATAACTTTCCCATCAATTTCAATATAAAGTGTTGTGAACAAAATAATTCGCCAATTTTGATAACAAAAAGATATATATATATATATATATATATATATATATATATATATATATATATATATATATATATATATATATATATATATATATATATATATATATATTTCTAAGTTGTAAGTTGAGTTTTCTTTTCACCAACTAAAGTAGTTTATACGTAAGTGAAACATTTTACCACGTCCAAATTATTTCCTATGTTATCTGAATATGATATTCCATTATTAAATGATGCATTGTACTACATCTAAGTAGTCATGATTATACGGCAAAAGACTAAATATAAAGGATTTTTATTTATATTTTCAATTTGATTAAAGTCTGTTAGGAGTGTAACAACCATAAAACAACAATACTAACTACTGTAGGTAAATATTAACAAAAATTTCATTTTGGGACACACTAGGTCGTTGCCACTGCTTGTGGGCCGTTTGAGTTTGAGTACATGTACCTACTGTCCACGCGGCTCACCCCTGAAATAGGAAAATCTTCGATATTGCGAATGCAACGAAATTATAGTATATAATGAAGGCTTCAATGAGTGAAATAAGTTGTCTAATAATTAAAATGTTATCTCCCATCATTATCAATAGCAATTAAGAGATTTTTCACAATTTCGAGAGATAAATAATATCCAATCTCATATGGGGTTTCATATGTGCTCTTTGGGTTTTACAGGTGCTCTCAAGTACAACGCAGAGTTACCGTTCTTGTATCTGTTAGTGACACTTGGAATGCAACTCATTAATGTTAACTATGTCTGAAATTAAGTCATATATAAACGTTCTAAAATATGAAATGCAATATGAACAGAATTTATTGATATTAATTTCCATATACGGAAATATACATCTCTTTCATAGATTTCTCTTGTTATAAGTTTTATGCATGTTTATTAACTATGAAATAGTAATAGAAACGTACCTTAGAGACATGTACTTTTTATATAGTGTTATGAAACATTTTACAGGTTGAGAAACATTTCCATGTGTTTTGGTTTGTTTTCATTTGCGTTTTCTGTGATCTATATCACCTTGACATGTTTTGTAAACATCTTCTGTACTGAAGATGTCTACGTCCAGTCTGCGGTTCAGTTGCAGGTTTTAGTTGTGCATTTTCACCCACTTTTAGTCTATAGTGTTCTCGTCCATCTCTAAGACCAAACTTTTTAATCCTACTAGATATAAAATAGTATCCCGTAATTTATCAGGTGTGTCATCCCCTAAAACACCGTCCTGACACATTTTCTCTTGTTCAAAAAACGATATTACAGAAGCCTGTCGCTTAATAATTCCAATACCATCTTTAGTTTGGTCTTTTATTTTCTTATCCAAACATTTTCTCATAGATTCAAATGACTTTTCAACAAAGAATGAAACAAATTGTTAATTTTCTCTCAGATAGTGCTGTATTACTGTTATAATGTCATAATGTATTTCCTCTGTAATTTTCACCATTAGATTTTCGTACTTCAAATACAAATGATCCAAGATAATAGTTCAACATTTCATCCTCCATGGTAAGTAAATCCCCTTTCCCCTTTCTTATACCCGGCCTACTTTTATTTCTCTGCAACAATATTCTATTGCGTATCCATCCTTCAAATAAATTAACAGCCCATTTGGATTTTGCTACTGTTTTCTGAGCAAACCTAGATTTTGTAATGGTATCTCTCTCTTTATCTGGTATTGGCTCTGAGAAATGTTTATTTTGAATTTTAAATTCATTTCCTTCTGATGTTATTTTATCATCAGATATGTCACTAAATAATAGATAAAATGAAATTCGGCATATTTTCTTTGTCAATTTTCTCCATCTCTAATACATCACTTATCACTGTTTTTGTATCTGGTCCAGATAAGGCACCTTTAAAAGTATTTTGTGTCATAAATAAGTATCTGTTACTGTCCATCTTGCAACATTTGATATGGTAAGCCCAGTAGCTTTAAATTCTATTCAACTACTCAACGGTGTTTAGATGAAAGCTCCGACTATTGACTATATATTGGGGCACAGTAAAGGGGTATTTTTCAGTTTCATAAAACACTGACTACTGTTGAATAGCAAAGAGAACAATACCCTTCTCAGGTCTCCGACTTGGTATATGTTGTATATGTTCTCTGTACTATTCAACACTATTTCGTGAATTTATCCATTACTTCTGTCAATCCCTCTAGTTTGTCTAACTTTTCCATGCAGTTAGAAAAGTTGGCGCGAAATGAAATTCAGCTTAAACAGTTTTGTGACGTCATAGCAGTGTAATAAGATGATAAATTATCCGATTATATGGTAGAACACGTAATCGTCTCTGGTCAAATGAAAATGAAAAACAAAAACAAAACAATGGAATACAATTAAAGGTGAACAGAAAAAAACATACCACGGGGTAAGAGTTTTGAAGTCCAATCTTGACCTTTGAATTTGAATACTACCGGAATGTGTTGAAATTTCCCTGTCAATTCCGAATCCAGTTGTGTCTGGTGATGGAGCAGATACAGTTTCCCAGTTCGGACGATTTGTTAAGACAATCCCCTCAAAATATTTATCATTAAGATTGTTGTAAAATGGATTCTATATCGATGATATATACGAAAGTACCTCATCAAAACAAAAGGTTTCGTCAATCAAGTGCTAATACAATCTAACACCACTTTGAGGAAGGGATGAAGAAATCTCAATCCATGTGCACACAATTTTGGTTTGCCGAGTCATGGACCGACAAAATTGTGTGCACAAGGATTGAGATTTCGCCATCACTCCCTCAAAATGGTGTTTTACTTTTTCTCTCACGTTGAAACAGTAAAAAGGAGCGACTACGTCCATCTACAGACGGCAACAACATTCTAAACAGTAGTCCTGGTACTTCCGGAATGGGCATATCTCACCCTGCAGGGTTAGACAACATTTTCACCGACATCTTAATTCGCAGATAAATCAGTCTCAAGTGAGAGAAAATGCGCCGCAGCAAAAGATTTTGTAATTCGGGTTTTGACTGGCACTTGAGTCTTACACATAATTTGCCGTTGCGGAGAAAGTAATCATAGGACATCATGCTTTTTAGCTTTTAATTAGATATATTTATATTATTATTATAATTAATACAAGGATGGTATTGGTTCAAGGTTCTTGTGAGAAGCTTTTGGTTGGCTTCTATTATATTTGATAAAATAATCGGCCGAACCATGTGGTGCCTGCACTATCAACGTCCATATGTGAAATTGTATGCATGTTATCAAAGACAGTCACGGAATGCAAGAAAATTTGTGTAAACATATAATTTTGAACTACTGCATTATATTATAGTGGCATTGATGGAAAGTTGTAATAACACCGGCGACTGTACTTCTACTTCCTGTACCACTGGAACTAACGTAACCTGTTCTAACCATCTTTGCACCTGTATAAGTAACACAGGAACCGGTATGTTTAAATTTTGTTTTCTTATAGTGTGTATATATTGTTTAACGTTTTTCAAAAACCGTCAGGCATCGAAATAAAAAAAATTTAATTGAATTGAATGAAGTGATCTTTAGATATATAATCAAGTCTGTATTCACAAACGCTCTTGCAATTTATGGATCAACATGGGGT
The DNA here is from genome assembly GCA_030159075.1 of Atrina japonica. NCBI lineage: Eukaryota > Metazoa > Mollusca > Bivalvia > Pterioida > Pinnidae > Atrina > Atrina japonica. Next base: position 2,455,913 of record BROG01000012.1, on the reverse strand, counting down.
CGTACCGGGTCAAAACAAAACAAATAAACATCAGTTCAATGTATTAACCTTTATATAAAGAGTTATCCATCACTTCGCACGGAATAGATCCAAAACTAATCTGAGAATATACACAAACACAATAAATTTTACTAAACATTATTTTAATAATTAGAATCATTTGAATCTAATTTGAAAAAAGCTCAACTTTGTGTATGTGAACACGGGATGAGCTGAAAACCACCTGCGCTAATTTTTTTCATACAGCAGCGATTGAGACGGTTTACTCACTGCAGCACATAAAAAGATGAATTGACCGCTTAACCATTAGCATATTGCAACAGCACAAGAACCATGAATGTATCAATTTATCATGGTGACATAAAGTGAAAATTAACTGAAAGGAATCATTTAAAAACAAGTTTGGGATATCACAATACCATAAAGGACATTAAACTAGCAGATATTTTAGAGTTCTTTAGATATTATTAGCTAAATTAATTAAGTTAATGACGCAGGGTTATCGAAAATTTTACGGGCGGGATAATAGCCTTGTTTGCGATTATTTTGTTTCACTAAATGCAATGTTGAGTTACTTGTTCGATAGCGGTTGTTGAGTTGTCTATACCAATTGTGATGATTATTTTTCCCCTCATATATTTCATTTGAATTTGACTGTGGACTCACTGAACTTCTGAACACTAACCATATACAAACGCCTCAGTTATACATAGTTCTTTCTTTTGATAGGATGCACTCGACTATCCGATTGTAATTCTAATGGTTGTGGAGGCCATGGGGAGCACTGCATTGATGGTCATTGCCACTGTTTTCATGACCAAAATGGGAACCACCAACCCCATAACCCTGGCAACCACCATCCTGGCGGAAAATAAGCATTTGTAAACTCATAAAATAAATATATAATACAAAGAAATAATATTTTTGGTGTTTTTTGTTCCGCAAACATAAAAATCACTGTAGTCACATTGCTCCATGTGGCCATCCTTACAAGTTTACAGATCACTGTATAATCACATTGTTCAATGTGGTCATCCTTACAAACTTTCAGATCACTGTATAATCACATCGCTCCATGTGTTCATCCTTACAAACTTTCAGATCACTGTGTAATCACATCGTTTCATGTGTTCATCCTTACAAACTTTCAGATCACTGTGTAATCACATCGTTTCATGTGTTCATCCTTACAAACTTTCAGATCACTGTGTAATCACATCGTTTCATGTGTTCATCCTTACAAACTTTCAGATCACTGTGTTATCACATCGTTTCATGTGTTCATCCTTACAAACTTTCAGATCACTGTGTAATCACATTACTCAATGTGTCCTTCTTTACAAATTTTCAGATCATTGTATAATCACATCGCTCCATGTGTTTATCCTTACAAACTTTGAGATCACTGTATAATCACAGCGACTCTTTAGTCGTTAGATTCAAAATGCTTATATTTTATACCAATTAGTTCTGTTTTAGTTTATTATGAAATTTGTTTTTCGTGGTTCTAAAGGAATTACATGTAGTTTTAATTGTATGTCAGATTCTAATTTGAAAGTAGGATGTACGTTACAAAAACTTACGACGGCTAAAACAGAAATATTGCTATTAATTTTTACAATGGGTGCTTCTTGGAAGGATTTTGCAATATATTAGATTTATTACTTGGCTTTGTATGATATCATCTTTTCTTTCGAATATAAACATCAATATTTATATTAAATTCGAGTTCCACTGGCAGAAATGATCGTCTTCAGCATTTGTTTTTGTCAATTTTCTAAAATTACAACTGTTGATAATATATACTGAACAAATAATAATAGACAATGTGTATTATCATTAAAATAGATCGTCGTACATTTTCTAATAATTAGAATGATCAATGACGTCTATACATACTGAATAGAAACCAATATTTTATTTATATATTTATTATCCGGGTTTGTCCAACATTGTAATGGGAAAAATATATTAGTTATTTGCTCTCCTTGGCCTTAATATTCTGCAATCTGTCAGCATAATTTAATGATAAATATCTCGAATAATGTTTACAATTCCGTGCGTGAAAATATAAAATGATTTTGCATTTCTGTTGAGTAGGAATAACATCTCATAATTAATGTTTTAGCTCTAACTTTGAAAAAAAATTCTTGCACCTACCTAAAGATTTGACCACATGCAAAAGAGTGAAAAAAATACAAAAAAGTCATTTTGTCTCCTTTCGACACCATTTTGTCTCTCGTGGCCACACGCACGCACACACACACACACACACACACACACACACACACACACACACACACACACACACACACACACACACACACACACACACACACTACACACACACACTACACACACACACACCATATTTCTCTCGATAGAATTTAGAAAATTGAAGTAGAATTTCCATGGTAAGCTATATAGCTGTGTGAATACGAACAAAGGCATCGCAAAATAAACAGCTAAAACAGGATTACACACACTGGCTTTCCTTTTGCACACTCAATCATTTAATGAAAAATCTTTTAGCAATAATCAATGTTATGAGGGTTGATAGGTGCTTGTTTAATTAAGTACATATGGACATTTCTGGAATATCAACTGTTTCAAGGAAAGACCAGTTAAGATTAAGATGAGAACAGAGAAAACCAAGTTCAGAACAATTAACAACACGGGAGTATAAGTAAGACCCAGCTATAGGTCAGTATACCACATCTTATATATTGAACGTTATACGGAAGTAGTGTTTATAAATAATATTACGTTCGGATTGGAATTTATGTGTGTATTCGAGTGGATCTCTGGCTATAGAAACTGAACAATGGACATTGATATTGTGAGTTGTGACTTTTATTATTGTTAACCATCATTTAGACTAAGTATTTATTTTGTTATTGTTAATAAAATCTATAGATTTACTGTGTTCTCGATTTTTGCTGGCTTACTTTAGGGTAATTCTGAACTATAACATTAGTAATTCAAATTCATCATACAGATATAAACGCTATGCGTATGGTTTTGTCAGTATTCCGACACTGATTTTGAGCTACCATATTTATACTGGATGTTTAAACTTCATTAAATCCCTTATAAACAAAGTTACATAGCAAGGTCCAGAAATGTTTGACCAAACTTTGATCTTTACTCAATACCAAAACACTTAAATCAATTAAGGAAAACCTGCACAATTGCTTATTCCAGAAGCGGTCTCAATACGCGGTGTAAATCAGAAGCGGATACTTACGAAAACTAAACAGCTCTTAGAAAAATTAAAGACCCACCATTTTTTTTTCAAATTCGTAGTATCAAAACAAACGTCTGTTTTACTCTATACATAGATACATAGAATGATCCAGCAAATGTTCTACCAAACCTTTATCTCTACTCCTTACCAAGATATTGACAGCCATTAAGGAGAAACTTCAACAATACTGTACAGTTGCTTATTCCAGAAGCGGTGTAAATCAGATGTGGATACTTAAAAATTCTAAACAGCTTTTAGAAAATTTAAAGGCACACAATTTTTCTCGAATTCACAGTATCAAAACTTATGACTTCTCTACTCTTTACACTACTATTCCACATAAAAAATTAAAAGAAAAACTTTTCAGCATCATAGACAACTGCTTTTTCACTAAAGGTGGTACCCTAAAATTTAAATATCTAGTGATTGGCTATCAGGATACTTATTTCGTCAAACACCACTCTGATTCTACACAAAGATATACTGAAGTTGATATAAAAAACATGCTGGAATTTCTAATAGACAATATATTTGTAATGTTCGGAGACGTGGTCTTTCAACAAACTGTCGGCATTCCTATGGCTAATTGTGCTCCTTTATTGGCCGACCTGTTCCTTTATTCATACGAAGCAGACTTCATTCAGAAACTGCTGAATCAAAAGAAGAAAATGTTAGCGGTGTCCTTTAATTTGACATTTAGATATATCGACGACGTTTTGTCAATTAATAATGACAATTTTCATACATATGTCAATGCGATACATCCCAGCGAACTAGAAATTAAAGATACAACAGAATCAAGCTCACACGCTTCATACTTAGACATTTTACTTAATATAAACACAGACGGGAAATTAGCAGCTACGCTATACGATAAACACGACGATTTCGCCTTTCCCATCGTAAATTCTCCACATTTAAGTAATAATATCCCTCTGTCACCCGCATATGGAGTTTATATTTCACAAATGATCCGATATGCCAGGGCGTGCACAACATATGAAGATTTCATATACAGAGGTAAACTACTCACTGACAAATTATTGACACAGGGATATCGAAAACAGCGTTTAATGTCAACGTTCCTCAAATTTTACGGTCGGTATAACAGTCTTGTTTGCGACTACTGTCTTTCACTAAGTGAAATGTTGAGTTGCCTTTTCGTTGGCGGTTGTTGAGACGTCTGTACCAATTGTGACGAGGATACACTCCTCACTTGTTTCATTGGACTTGACTGTGGACTCACGGCCGGTGTGACCGGTCGACAGGGGATGCTTACTCCTCCATGGCACCTGATCCCACCTCTTGGTTTCCAGAGGTCCGTGTTTGTCCATTTTTACCGGATTTGTATCTAACATTAAAAATGGCAAAAAGCACAAAGAAATGGTAAATCCAAGATAAAAGTTGGAAAAGACAACATTAAAGTTGGCAAAAAGAGACAAAAAGTTGGTAATTCCAAGAAAAAGGTTTGAAAAGACAACTTGAAAGTTTGCAAAACGAGAAAAAAGATGGAAAAGCCAACATTAAAGTTGGCAAAAAGAGACAAAAAGTTGGTAATTCCAAGAAAAATGTTGGAAAAGACAACTTTAAAGTTTGCAAAACGAGAAAAAAAGTTGGAAAAGCCAACATTAAAGTTGGCAAATAGCACAAAAAGTTGTTAAGTCCAAGAAAAAAGTTGGAAAAGACAACTTTAAAGTTTGTAAAACGAGAAAAAAAGTTGGAAAAGCCAACATTAAAGTTGGCAAAGAAAGACAAAAAGTTGGTAATTCCAAGAAAAATGTTGGAAAAGACAACTTTAAAGTTTGCAAAACGAGAAAAAAGATGGAAAAGCCAACATTCAAGTTGGCAAAAAGAGACAAAAAGTTGGTAATTCCAAGAAAAATGTTGGAAAAGACAACTTTAAAGTTTGCAAAACGAGAAAAAAGTTGGAAAAGCCAACATTAAAGTTGGCAAATAGCACAAAAAGTTGGTAAGTCCAAGAAAAAAGTTGGAAAAGACAACTTTAAAGTTTGCAAAACGAGAAAAAAAGTTGGAAAAGCCAACATTAAAGTTGAAAAAAAAAGACAAAAAGTTGGTAATTCCAAGAAAAATGTTGGAAAAGACAACTTTAAAGTTTGCAAAACGAGAAAAAAGATGGAAAAGCCAACATTAAAGTTGGCAAAAAGAGACAAAAAGTTGGTAATTCCAAGAAAAAGGTTGGAAAAGACAACTTTAAAGTTTGCAAAACGAGAAAAAAGTTGGAAAAGCCAACATTAAAGTTGGCAAAAAGAGACAAAAATTTGGTAATTCCAAAAAAAAATTGGAAAAGACTTTAAAGTTTGCAAAACGAGAACAAAGTTGGAAAAGCCAACTTTAGAGTTTGCAAAACGAGACAAAAAGTTGGAAATTCCAGAAAAAAAAGTTGGAAAAGCAAAGTTTGAAGTTGGAAAAGCAAAGTTTGAAGTTGGAAAAACGAGAAATAAAGTTGGAAAAGCCAAGAAAAAAGTTCAAAATTTCAAGAAAAAAGTTGGAGAAGCCAACTTTAAATTTGGCAGAACGAGAAATGTAAAACAAATTTTGCAGTATGGAGTTAATATCACATTATATTGACGGAAATTACACATGTATGTGCATTTTAGCAACATAAACTCAATTTCAAAATTGAAATTTCCACATCACACTTTTATTCGTATATTTTTGGTTTTTAAATTGACGAGTATAAAGTAACAATTTGCTGAACAATATAGATCTACAAGACGTGTTTAAATATGTGCTATTAAAGGTCAGTTTGGCGTCCTTTATGAGTTTTAAGATATTATGAATTTGCTTCAGAATGTTACTTTTCAATAATTTTTAACATTATAATCTTGTGACAGAATTGACGTTAAAAGCGATTGACTGGACCGTTTACAATTATTGCGCGCGATTAATATGAGTTTTGGACGAGTTTCCTTTACTGTGTATTGGCAAGATCTGACTGTGAAGTTGGACACAGAAGTTGTGTCATTCCTCATTCACGTGATCTTAATTCATGAGAAACTTGCGGCAGTCTTTGAAGTTGTGAAAATGTTTTACTTGCACACTTATACGATTTAAGGCTACTGATGGGAAGTACAGGGTATGGGTACAAGACTGTCCTGTCGCATAGAAATTTAATATCTATGAAACGATGTTTATAGGCACAAAATTTTATAATCATGTCGCTGATCTATGTAGTTTTTTGCATAATAAATAAGGCATCAGTACTCACGTTAGGCAAAATGTCTGCCCCGATTTTAAGTTACTTTTTTGTAAAACCCAATTTTACCAAAATAAAAAGTCATTTTAAATTGTTGTAAAAATTGGACCTACAGGCTACTTACAGTGATGTTTTCATTGTCATTATTGTTCTTATTTGAAATTAAATTGGGTGATTCTCACAGGTTCTTGTTAATTTGGAAACTCTGGAAATAACATGCATCATATTAAAAAGGCTTATATCATATCGTGACAGTCAATTCAAAATTGACAATATGACAATAGTACTCTTTAATGAAATTACCCTGCAATATATTTCAAGCATGTGTACACAATGTATATTTTTTCAGTATACTGACTGAATTATACCTCATTAAAACTTACGATTACCATCAACTCATATCAGTTTTATTCAGTACTTTGATTTTATTTCAGAAGAGAACCAATAACAACAATACTTAATTACACATGATAAATTCGATTTGTCCCTGTATGCAGATGGAATAAAAAGAATGTTTCTCGAAAACAACAATGTCAATAAGAGACAATAAGAACTTTATTCGTAACAATTTTCATCAAACTCCCTTAAGTGGTCCCGAAGAACAAGTCCACTGCGTAAAAAATCTAAACAATGATTTCAACAAAGCATCGCTTTCTCTTATAACAGGTAAAACACATCATAGTAAACCAAGAGGAAAATCAAAGAATTCACATAAAATTAATATTGGATGAAAACGAGAAAATCTGAAAAAGTTAAAAACGTGTTAAAAACTGATTCTGCGATTTCTATGAAAAGCACAGTTCATGAATCATACATCCATGTAGATAATTAGGAGTTAGGTTTTCAATTCATGCAGTGGTTCTGGAGGAGAAGATTTTCTTAGAGGAGAACCCTCTGAGACCTACCACATCCTGAATCCGCACTGAGACGATAAACAAAAATGTAATAAAGAATCTTTATTACTTGCTTCCTTAAAAGGTTCGTTAAAATCCATTCCGTTGTTTCGGAGAAGTCGAAAATGTAAAATGTACGGACGGGGAGTTATCGCAGTAGCTCACTTGAGCCTTCGACCCAAGTAAGCTAAAATGATAAATTACATTAGGTTTTTAGTTCATTTTATTTTAGAAATTTTAAGATGTTGACATTATAATCAGGCCATCAAGGTATTTCTGTAAATAGGGTTGTGCGGGAATACAACTTTGGCCTTCACATGAGCTAATCAGAGAAACTTTGCACACAAGGTTAAAAGTTACAAGTTGGGGGTTTCAGCTAAGTAACCGATATAGCACCATAAATACCTTACAAGAGGTCTACAAGTGTTGTATTATACATTCGTATCTCTGCAAGATAAAACCGTCCTGATAGCACAATTCGAATGGTAGGTCATTCCAAGGTTTTTCTATGTTAAGCGACCGCGTGCGCTTTGGTTTAGGACATATTTGTAACCACACTCACAATTGATAATCTTGGAATGTATGTTCCTTAAAGCACATGATATGATAGTGTTTCACTTTCGCAGTTGGCTTGATGTAGACATACAATGTAGAGTTCAGATAAAATAAAGCTAATAAAGATAAAATATTTAAAGTACCTTAGCACACTGATGGTACTGTAACATCTTCTGATCTTATGTCATTTATTTCTATCTATTTCCCGAATAGGTAGTTAGATTTCCGAATTCTGGGTGAACGCTAAACATAGAAAAAACTGGAATGGCCTTACCTTAACATATGTTTCAGATACACACATAATAAGACGAAACTGTACAACTACATTTGACACATGATCAAGGTCTATACGTCATTTCTGTTATGATAAAAAGGAAACGGTAATTTTCACTTGAATTCTACGAAAATCCTACGAGATGAAAGTTGTTCTTGTCCTGCTAGCGGTTATATCAGGTAAGAAATTATCAGAACTATATAAGCCGATAGATTAAATATAACCGCCGTCTGTTTTATGTTAGGACTTCTTTTAGATTAACGAGGACAAAACGCTCTCTTGTATTCTAGTTGATAATTCTTATGATACAGTCATGTTAAATTTTATTTGTTGCACCTGCTACAATAAGATGGTAAGATTTATTCACAATTTATTTTCTTGCTTTCTTTATCAATTGATTTTCTGCGATTTATTCGATATATTCTATTTGGGTTACTTCCTTCATAACACACCGCATCGATAATTAAGTGGTAGAGATTTCGACAGAAGGTCCTGGGTTTTATCAAAGACTTTAAAACAATGGCAGTAATGTATCAATGTCTAAGAATGGTTAACATGATTTGGTGGTATAAGGCCTATACCGTAACACATTTCTGAAAGTCCACAAAACGTAGTTATCATATGTTCCTGGTTCTCTGAATGACTACCTGCTTTCTGATTGACACAATTTTCTCTCACTTGAGACTGATTTGTCCGAAAATTAAGATGTCGGGGAAAATGTTATCTCATCCTGCAGGGTGAGATAAGTCCATTCCGGAAGTGCCAGGATTACTGTTTAAAATGTTGTTGTCGTCTGTAGATGGACGCAGTCGCTCCGTTTTACTGTTTCAATGTGAGAGTCAAACAGTCAAACACCATTTTGAGGGAGGGATGGCGAAATCTCAATTTTTGTGCACAAAATTTTTTTAGTCAATAACTCGGCAAGCCTCGTCATGCACAAACGAAATTGTGTGTACTCGGATTGAGATTTCTTCATCCCTCCCTCAGAGTGGTGTTAGATTGTAATAATATCCGATTTCCAAAATACCGAGTACTATTACATGCTATTGCATGGCGGACCGGAGTAACGTTTTGATTATCATACGGATGATTCTACTTACTTTTCGGTTATGACAAGCTGCACGAGAAAAACGTTTTATTCTTCACTGGACACTTTCTTGTGTATGGTGACAACTAGGAACGATTACTTTAGTCAGTGTAATTTATTGTTATGTTTTATTACTGAAGGTTTTAACTTGTTATTTGGATTTTACTATACTGTTATTTGTATTTTACTATACTGTTATTTGGATTTTACTGTACTGTTATTTGTATTTTACTATACTGTTATTTAGTTTTACTATACTGTTATTTGTATTTTACTATACTGTTATTTAGTTTTACTATACTGTTATTTGTATTTTACTATACTGTTATTTGTATTTTACTATACTGTTATTTGTATTTTACTATACTGTTATCGATGTTGTTGCTTAGTTGATCCACCTGCGGTGACCTGGTCCTCAAGCTGCTGTCAAGAGATGTAACTTGGCTGACACGTCTTCCAAGCACACAGCCTTTTATTCTCTTTCTGTTTGCTAGTCTTATAGACTGTTTTTTTTTACATTTAGATTTATTACTTATTACCACTTACTCTTTCTAATATATGCATCTATTTTACAGTGGAACTCAATTGATCGTGAATTCTAGAACCCATTGTTTCAATGATATTATGGTATTAACTGTATGATCAATCATCTCTGTATCATGAATCTTAGCATATTAAACATGAGGACTAATTTTATATATCAACTATACTATTATATCATATTACAGTGTCAACAGCTCTGACTTATTGCGACCGTGATCACCCATGTGGTAATACAGAATGCCCATCTGGAGATATAATACAATGTTATAAGAACGAATGCACATGTGCACATATTTATGGAAGAAGCAGTATGTCGATATTTTACTCTATTCAGATAGACAGATAGATTGATAGATAAATAAATAGAAAGCTAGATAGATAGATAGAAATGATCCTTGACCTCAAATATTACTAGTCGGTTTTTTTATTCATGTAAATAGTAAGTGATGACTTCAAAGTGTCAGTTCACAACTCAATTTCAAGAGAGCTCGGTTAAATTATGAGACTTTTAAAATTTTGTTGCGTTTCTTATTCTCTGTCTCTGCAAAATATTCCTCCCCGACCGCGATTTTAAGAGTTTCTTAGTAAGCATTAGTCGAACCATATAACTGTGAGAGATAAACACTCCTATTGCCTGTTTCATTGTCGCTGATGATATCAAAAAGGTTCCAAGGGGTATTAGTATTCCAGGGGTTAATGGTGGGTTGTAAACTGGACATGTTATATAAATCAGTTAATCACATACGCTGATGCAAGTATGAGATATGATAAGAATTATTAACATACAAAATTTGCTGCGTATATTCAAAAGCATGTAATACTTATTTCTTTTTTTCTTGATAGCATGCACTACCAATGCGGATTGCAATCATTCACATGTCTGCAATAGTAATACGGAACCGGAACACTGCATTAATGGTCATTGTGATTGTTTACATGGCAACCACGGCAATGGCGGGAATTAATCACAGTAAAATAAATAAATATTTATTACAATACAATTACACTTGTTTATTTTAACCAGGATTAACCATCCGGCTCGGTGAATGTGAAAATTATCTTATAGACCTGGTCAGGACCTGTTTTGGCATGACTGCTTTTTCTATATCATTTACACATGGAATGACCATCAGAAGATGCACAATGTCAGTTAACAAAAGCCAATTAGTATGTACAATATCAACTAACACAAACAAATGAAAACTTCAAAATATGGACAATGTTAATGAAGACAAGCCAATTATATTGTTTACACAGGGAATGACCATCAGAAGATATACAATGTAAATTAACATAAGCCATATATATTGTTTGCAAAGGGAATGACCAGCAGAGGATGTAACATGTCAATTAACACAAGCCAATTAAAACTTCAGAATATGTACAACGTCAATTAACACTAGCCAAATACATTTGTATATTGTTTACACAGGGAATGACCATCAGAAGATGTACAATGTCAATTAACACTAGCCAAATACATTTGTATATTGTTTACACAGGGAATGACCATCAGAAGATGTACAATGTCAATTAACACAAATCAAGTAAAACTTCAGAATATGTACAACTTCGGTAACACAAGTCAGTTAGTATGTACAATGTCAACTAACACAAGCCAATTAAAACTTCAGAAAATGTACAATGTCAGTTAACACAAGTAAGTTGGTATGTACAATGTCAACTAACACAAGCCAATTAAAACTTCAGAAAATGTACAATGTCAGTTAACACAAGTAAGTTGGTATGTACAATGTCAACTAACACAAGCCAATTAAAACTTCAGAAAATGTACAATGTCAGTTAACACAAGTAAGTTGGTATGTACAATGTCAACTAACACAAGCCAATTAAAACTTCAGAAAATGTACAATGTCAGTTAACACAAGTAAGTTGGTATGTACAATGTCAACTAACACAAGCCAATTAGTATGAACAAGTCAATTAACACAAACCAGTTGTACAACAACTAACACAAGCCAATTAGTATGAACAAGTCAATTAACACAAACCAGTTACAACTTCAGAGTATGTACAAAATCAATTAACACATGTTAATTACAATGTGTACTATGTCAATCAACACAAGCCAATTAGTATGGACGATGTCAATTAACACAAGCCAATTAGTATGTACAGTGTCAATTAACACAAGCCAATTAGTATGTACAGTGTCAATTAACACAAGCCAATTAGTATGTACAGTGTCAATCAACACAAGTCCCAGAAGTTTTACACTTTTATTAAGGGTGCACTTCATTCCTTGTCAATAAAAGCAATTTGATGATATAAAAAATGACATGGTTTACTTTTAAGTGAACTTCAGAAATTCTTCTTTACTTCTGGTGCCTAATTGGTTCCATTCTCATTAAGCAATGATCCAAATTTTAAGTTTTTGTGAAGAAAATGGTATATTTTGTCACTTTTTCCATTATTAAGGGGTACCTTCTACCCTTATTTGATATCATGGTCAATATTGGTAAATAATGGTATGAAATCATTCAAAATAATGAAGTATATGTGTTACAAACAATTCTGAATGAAAATTATGAAAGAAAAACAGACAACTTCTTCATATAATGCATTTATTTGTTAATATCAATGAATGGGATTGAGAGGTAGGGGTATGACACATTATAGACTGTGTTTCTCTTCAGGTTGGGTTCCCATCCTCATTATTAACGGGGCTTGGGGTACAGTTAGTGAAATTTCCAAAAAATGCAAAATGACCATTTTTGGCAATGTTTTGGATAAATCTATAGGAAAAACACCAGCTTTGTTTACAACATGGGCGCAGACATTTTGGACACCCAAAGTTGTGCGGAGGGTAAAATGAGCCCAGTGATCTGATTGGTCATTAAATGAAAAAATTAGTTTTGCCATGAATAAGTGAAATAAAGGTGATAAAAAAGATACATGAATATTGGTAGTACTTTGGAAATTATAGGGTTGACGGTTGAAAATTGAAAGGGAGGGGTCATATGAGAATAGATATTTTCCTTTGGTGCGGAATACTACGAGTTGTAAACAAGTGAAAATTTGAAGTAAAAAATGCAACGGCAACCTATACTTTTGATTGCAAATTTTGTTATCAAAATTATTGATCTTTCACCACAGGGTACTTATTTGACCCAGATATAATAAACATGGGAGTGACAGTGACCTGAAGTTTTGTAAATTAGCATTGAGGCCTATGGGAAAATATTTGGTGGTGTCTGTCCTATAGAGCATGTACAATATCAATTAACACAAGCCATTTAGTGTGTACAATGTCAATTAACAGAAGCCAATTAGTATATACAATGTCAATTAACACAAGCCAATTAGTATGCACAGTGTCAATTAACACAAGCCATTTAGTGTGTACAATGTCAATTAACACAAGCCAATTACAATTGTTGATTCAATCTTTAATGCAATGACCTTAAGAGCGTTTTATGGATCTGTATTTCGCCAATCTTTGGCTTCCGTATATAACCCTGATATATCAACATGTGCAAAAATGATACTTGAAAGGTCTTAATTCTCGGAAGCGTTTTGACCGATCAGAGTCATGTAACAAACTCATTTACAGACTTTACCATTATGTACAAGATCGTTTCATCAAGTTACACCTTTTATACTAAGACAACGCGTAACAAGATAGTTCAAATGAACAAGTCAGAGGATAAGTGACATAGCACTCATCAACGTTTAAATGACGATCACTTTCACACTCGGGTAGATTGTTTTCATCGACATTGTACTTTTCAGTTAATAAATATAGATAGACTTTTAGAGTCTCTATTGAAAATTAAAAAAGGTTAGAACGATGTTTTACAACAATTTTATCATGCTAAATTCACTGAAAATGGCGTGCAGAAAGAAGTATGGAAAATGTACTTTAGGTTACTTATTGTATCGAATCCGCATTTTTCAGCAATACCGGAGTGTCATATTACAAAGTTTTTCATCGATACCGGAGTGCCACATGACATAGTTTTTCATCAATACCGGGGTGTCATATGACATAGTTGACCAACAACACCGTGGTGTCATATGGCATAGTTGTCCAACAACACCGGGGTGTCATATGGCATAGTTTTTTATCAATACCGGGGTGTCATATAACATAGTTGTCCAACAATACCGGAGTGCCACATAACAGTTTTTCATAAATACCGGAGTGCCACATGACATAGTTTTTCATCAATACCGGAGTGTCATATGACATAGTTGTCCAACAACGCCGGGAAGTCATATGACATAGTTGTCCAACAACACCGGGTTGCCATATGGCATAGTTGTCCACCAATACCGGGGTCTCACATGACATAGTTGTCCACCAATACCGGGGTGTCACATGACATAGTTGTCCATCAATAGCGGGATGTCACATGACACTGGTGTCCACCAAAACCGGAGTGTCATATGACATGGGTGTCTACCAATACGGGAGCGCCACATGACATAGTTGTACCATGATACCGGTGTGCTGCATGACATTTTAGTCCACCAATATCAGGGCGCAACATGAAATGAGTGTGGATGTTGGGGCGCTCGATGACATAGTTTGTCCACCAATACCGGGGTGTTACATGGCTTTGTTGTCTACAAATACTGTGGTGTCACACGACATGGATGTCCACAAAAATACCGGTGTGCCACATGACATAGTTGTCCAATGATACCGGTGTGAACCAGGACATTGTTGTCCACCAATACCGGGGTGTCACGTGACATAGTTGTCCATCAATACCGGTGTGCCACATGGCATGGTGCCCATAAATGTCGGGATGTCACATGAAATGGGTGTTCATCATTACTGGTGTCCACCAATACCGGAGTGCCACATGATATGGGTGTCAACAATACAGAAGTGTTACATGACATGGTGTCCACCAAATATCAGGGTGTCCATCAATACTGGGGTGCCACATAAGATGGATGTCCACCAATAAAGGAGTGCTACATGACATGGGTGTCAACCAATACCGGAGTGCCACATGACATAGTTGTCCACCAATACCAGGATGTCACATGACATAGTTGTCAACCAAATACTGGTGTGCCACATGGCATAGTTGTCCATCAATACCGGGTTGTTACATGGCTTTGTTGTCTACAAATACTGTGGTGTCACACGACATGGGTGTCCACAAAAATATAGGTGTGCCACATGACATAGTTCTCCAATAATACCGGTGTAAACCATGACATTGTTGTCCATCAATACCGGGTTGTCGCATAACATGGTGCACATCAATGCCGGGGTGGCACATGACATGGGTGTTCATCAATACCGGGGTATCAGATTACATGGTGTCCACCAGTATCGGGGTGTCAAATGACATGGGTGTCCACCAATACCGGAGTGCCACATGATATGGGTGTCCACCAATACAGGAGTGCTACATGGCATGGTGTCCATCAGATATCAGGGTGTCCATCAATACTGGGGTCCCATGAGATGGGTGTCCACCAATATCGGAGTGCCACGTGACCTGGGTGTCAACCAATACCGGAGTATAACTTTAAATGTTACGGTGAAGAGTTTATTTTACATCATCTGGTACATCATGCCTGTGAAAAACCTGAAGTGATCATGAACGGTTCTAAGATTATGTCTATGACGGTAGGAAACATCAGGTTTACAGACTCGTGTAATTTCTTGTCATTTCTTTTAGTTTCGTTACCTAAAGCCTTTAGATTGACTGAACTCAAGAAAGGATACTTTCCACATTTTTTCAATACAGAAGCTAATGCTGATTACATAGGGGTATATCCCCCAGCTATGTATTACAACCCAGAAGGTGTGACACCTGATGTACGTCGTGATTTTCTGAAGAGTGGTATCAAGACCAAATTCGAAAGGGTGGGATTTTTATTTTGCAATCGGAATTAGAAGAAACTGTGAATCGGATGTGACTATTTTACGACAGGCTTGATTGCATTTTCAAAACATGTGTTTTAAACTAGCCGATGTGGATCCATTTCTTGAATCTATTACGTTTGCCAGTACGGGGAATATAGCATATCATCGCAATCATATGCAAAAAGATACGATTGCTATCATATCTCCGCGGGGATATCATTTGGCACGACAGTATTCTACCCTAGCATTACGCTGGTTGAGTTGGAAAGAACATCAAACTGGTCAAACGATTAGACATGCTCGTAATGGAGGCGAAGTCCAAGTAGGATCTTATCGAGTTGATGGTTATCCTGAATACTCTCGGACCATTTAATAGTTTCATGGTTGTTTTTGGTACGGATGTCCCTTGTGTTTTCCTAAATTACAGCAAGAGAAACATCCTTTCCACCCGCTTTGACGTATGAGCAAGTGTATCAAAAGACCTTAGAGAGAGATCAGTATTTGCATCAACACTATCAAGTAGGAACATTCTGGGAACATGACTATCATCAAATATATAAGACGGATTCAGAGTTTCAATATTTCATTGATAAAACGTATGGGAATTTCCCCGACCCGCTAGTTCCTAAATATGCTTTATTTGGAGGTCGAACGAATGCTACTCGTTTGCTCTGCGAAGAAGGAAACATTCGTTACGTGGATGTATGTTCTTTGTACCCGTTTGTCTTGAAACATGGGACTTTTCCAATTGGACATCTAAACGTGATTGCTCATGATTTCAAAAGTCTAGATCAATATTTTAGACTGGAACAATGTCGAGCTATTCTCCCTCGTCAGTTGTTTCATCCCGTGTTACCTTATCGGTTTGCAGGAGGAAAACTACTTTTCCCTTTATGCCGTACTTGTGCTCAACAAGGAATCGAACACGATTATTAGTTATCGATGCTCTCATACGAATCAAACAGGATATAAACAGGAGGAAGTGAAGGGCAGGTGTTCATTAATACAGTTTGATTTCAAGTACACGTATCATGGCTACTCTCGATTCTAAAGATCATGGTAGTTTTTGTAGGCACCATTTGGAGACTTAAATTTCGTTCGGGGTTTTATGCGTCTTCTGCTGCTTTAATAAAAGAAGTGAAATGTCATTGATGGTATAGAAGAACTCTCACATAAAAATACTATCCAATTAAGGTATGACTCAGCTTTAGATCGATTCGTGATTGAATTTAAAGGCCGATCCATCTATACCGTTCCCTTTTTATTACGTTTTCCAAGTCTACTAGGGTATAAACTCGGCTTTGAAGCGATTGACATGCATGTGGGTATGACTAAATGGGTCGACATCACACACATGCCACGGTATCCACCCGATTTAAATATCAATATGAGTGTTATCTATGTGTACAGTTACATTGCCGAAAGTCAACTTGTGGGTTCACAATCGTTACCGTTATTACGCGTGGTCCCTTTTCAAACGGATGGATGGAGTGAAAATAAAGAGGGACGACCACGAAAGATAGAAAACGAAGAAATACCTTTTGATGTTTTAATGTTTATATGTTTTAATGTTAATGTTTTAATGTTAATGGTTAGGCGATTGTCGTCAGTCTCCCTTGTACGGTGACACTTTTCATTTACATTTAAATGATAATAATGGTAACCGAGCAGGCATGGTGTCTCATGGTCATAAGGAACAACGGCAACTAGCATGCGATCCTTTTGGTCATAATGTAGACGTACCGATGATACAATTTGTGTTTCAAGACAAAAAACGAAGGAAATATGAATAATATTTGCATGATCTAAATATAGACCTCATGGACTTTATAAAAAGGAGAGTGATTCAAGACATTGGACAATTCGCTCTCAGACACAATGGAAAGAACACCAAGTATGAGTTTCCATCGACTATGGATTCTAGTAAGATAGTCACGAACAGTGCTCCCATGAATCGAGACATGATGGAAAGTGTATCACGAACCCATCGGGTAGAAGAGGATAGTGTGCCGAGATCCAACCTGATAGAAGTGCAAAGGAGTCCACCTACAGAAAGGAGACAGGGTGTGGACAGTTTTAAAATGTGACCTGCTACCGTCGGAGGATTATCGTTTCATCAAGAATTAAGATTACCATTAGCCTTACCTAATTTTTGTACGTATGAATCAAGGTATCTAACGTTTAAAGATCGAATGCCAAAATATCTACCGGGACCTAAACAGACAGAACTGGCCAGAGAAGGATTTGTGTATTTAGGGACCAGTGGCATCTGTTGTGGCATCTGTTTAAAAGATTGGGAATGGTCCGATAATGCTTATACAGAACATCGACGTTGGTCTAAAGATTGTACTTTTAATCAGCCAGTAGTGTAAAAAAAAATACAAAAAATCAGGCATTGTTTTTTTTTTTTGACAGCAGTGTTTTGGGGGCATAAACCCAAATACATCCAGAAGCGATGTAAATCAGATGTGGATACCTAAATATTCTAAACAACTTTTAGAAAATCACAATTGTTCTCAAATTCACAGTATCAAAACATACGACTTCTCTACTCTTTACACAACTGTTCCACATAAAAATTAAAAGAAAGACTTTTAGCATCATAGACAATTGTTTTTTTTTTCAGTAAAGATTGTACCCGAAAATTTAGATATCTAGTGATTGGTTGTCATGATACTTATTTTGTCAAACACCACTCTGATTCTACACATAAATACACTGACGTTGTTATAAAAAACATGCTGGAATTTCTAATAGACAATATATTTGTAATGTTCGGAGACGTTGCCTTTCAACAAACCTTCGTTGGCAGTTGTTGAGAAGTCTACCAATTGTGACGAGGATTTGTTCCTCACGTATTTTATATGAACTTGACTGTGGACTCACAGTGGGTGTGACCGGTAGACAGGGGATGCTTACTCCTCCATGGCACCTGATCCCACCTCTTGGTTTCCAGATGTCCGTGTTTGTCCATTTTTGCCGGATTTGTATCTGTGTCCTGGACATACTTAGGATTTATACTTTTGTATCTGAGATGTTTTATATCCTCAAGAAACTGAAGACACACGCCAAGGGAATGGGAGTATTTTGAGTGGCAGAAGGCAGGATTCATAAGATTTTGCAAAGCTGCTGAGGCCAGAAGAGCTGCCGCAGAAGACCGAAGATGGTCTGTTGCCGGTGTCTGTAGGGTTTTTTTTAAACCCTATAACAAACGGCCTTTTTAAGAGCCACCCATCTTATTAGAAAAGAAACCTTAACTGAAAGTATGCAGTGTGTGTGTGTGTGTGTGTGTGTGTGTGTGTGTGTGTGTGTGTGTGTGTGTGTGTGTGTTATACTGTAGTGGTAAGTCTGCAATATAGTAGGTTAATGTTAACCAGACATGTTAACCTCTGGAGACCAAAAAGAGGTAGATTCACACCTCCAAAGCGATAGCATTGCGCACGGCTTTTAGTGGTATTTCGGTGACTATATTTCTATATTTCATCAAAAATATAATGGTCAAACAGTGTTAGCCCTGAAAGTATATTGCTCAAATTATTGGCAAATTTCATGCATTGGCCAAAATTGAAAATGATTATCATTAAGATGTGTTTATTCTTGCGTTTTATGCATTTTTCAAATTAATCAATACTTATAAAAAAGCAAAAAAAAAAAGTGCTAGTTCAGTTAAATAGACTTGACAAGTACATATATAAACAGATTAGATATATAAACAGATTAGTAACTAGCCAAAAACATTTTCTGACATTAGCAAAATTCTGCTAAATGTCCATTGTTATTAAAATTTACGTACCCTGCTTTGATCCATTGCATTATATTTTTGGAGGCATTTCTTATTGATAAACTATTTTCAGTCAATGATATAAGCAGCAATTATTTGTTGTGGGCTGCATATGCGTGTAAACATCAAAGCATGCAAGACTCATTCTCTTTTTCTGTTAATGTTAACATTCACTTATTATTTACTTGATCGTTATAAATGTTGTTTTATTAGATTTTATTAGATAGAAATCCAAACTGGTTTGCAAATTCTAAAGCAGTAACTTTAAAACACTAGAGAAAAAAGTTCAGTTAGACCTCTGAGAGCTCATTTGACATCCAAAGCTCGAAGAGTCAACATCGTCAGAAAAATTCTCTGAGTTAATTTTTTATTTTATATATAGAAGTACAAATCTCTTAAACGATATAAAATAATACAGATGCTTTTTTCACTGTCTGAACTTTGAAACTTGTTGAAACGATGTAAGTGAGAACAATGAACAACTTCATACTTCACAACTTTGTAACTTTTGTACTTTCATAACATAGAACGTTGCACACTTTGTACCTATGCTTCATCACGTTGCAACAGAGTAATGTACACTTTACAACTTTGAAACATGAGTACGTTACACTTGATCACTTTGCAAACTTTTGAGTACGTTACATACTTCATGTTCTATGTATCTCTCCTGTCGTGAGATCAGTCAGTCAGTCGTTTCCGGTAAAATGAAGTATCCCCCATTAGCCGGGATTCCCTGTCTATCCGTGAAACTAGATATCCCATGATTCCATATCCAAGATGGCTATCCTTCCTATACTTCCGGTTTGTCTATCCTCACTCCTTCTCTGTTTCAGTGTATACAGTCCATGTAGAATAATCTCCCCTTGTTCCAACCCTAGAGTCTATACAGAGTGATCTCCCCTTTGTCCCTACCATATAGTCAATACAGAGTGATCTCCCCTTTGTTCCAATCCTAGAGTCTATACAGAGTGATCTCCCTTTATACAAACTCATAAGCTTTACAGAGTCTTAGTACAAGGATAACATGTTGAAGCTTGACTCGCGGTTACGAGCTCGGCCTACCGCTTCTCGTGCTTGCGCACTTGATACGGGATACGCATACTCATCCTCAACGTATCCTGTCAGCCCGCTCTGATGGGGAAAACAAAAACTGCTGATCCACTGATAACAATCTAGACAGTAAAACTGGAAAAACCCAAAGTTTCGGTTCTACTAGATTCACTCTGAACCCAAAACTGGGGAAAAAAAACCCAACTTCTAGTTTTAGCATCTGACCTCTCGTGAACTCACGTGACCTCTCGTGAGCCCATCCTATTGTAACGAAGGCTCTCATTGGCTCATTATCCAAGAAGGCCGCCCTACAGACTTCTGCTTCCGGTCATAGACACGCCCCCCCGGTCAACGATTTTCTTCCAGACGCCATGGCAATGCGACCTCACTTCCTGTATGACGCACTTCCGGTTATGACGTCACAGGCGGTTCCATGGCATGCATTTTGAATTGACCATTTAGAAGCCAGGATTCAGATGATGTTATCACCAGCGCCACTGGTGGCGCCCCTGGCTGCAAAATTCAAAATGCGTACCAGGGAGCTGCATATTACTACTCTTGTACAATGTATAATTAATTAATTAATGTATTTTGAATTGATCAATTTGAATTATATATCATATTGTAAAGATTTATATTATGTATAATGAATTAAAATAATACCTAGTCTAATTTGAACCATCTCATGATTTTAAAAGGTTGAATATGAAATTAAATGAATTATTTAAATAACTAAATTTTGTAAAATGTTGTAAACTCATGAATTAATAGAAGTTTATATTTTATACCAGTTTTTTATAAAATGTATATACAAGTGTACAGTATGATTTATATTACTTTACAGGAAAATGTAACAATACAAAATTGAAGAAGATATTTTTACACAGAACCACATTCGGGTATGTGAATTATTGTATTTATTTGGTGATAAAGTTAATATATATTGATATGATATATTCATATATTATATCTTTTGTTGATCTTCTTCTTTACATCTGGTATTAGATTATTTAAAGGTGTGACAATTTTAGAAAAATTCTCTATAAATCTCGATAATATCCCACAAATCCTAGGAACCTTCTAACCTCATCTGGATTTTGTGGTGTTGGTCACTTGATAACCTTTTGGATTTTTTCAGGATCGGGCTCAATTCCTTCTTCTGATACTATGTTGCCTACATATCTAACTCTATGTTTAAAAAATTCACATTTCTTTGGTGACAGTTTCAGGTTGACTTTCTGCAAATGTTGAAATATTTCTTCTAACTTCTCAGGTGTTCATCAAATGTTTTGGAGAAAATTATGATGTCATCTAAATATATATAACAAATCTTCAGATGTAAACCCTCAAAACACTGTTCCATGAGTCGTTGGTATGTTGCCGGGGCGTTTATTAATCCAAACGGCATTCTGTTGTACTCATAAAAGCCTAAGGGACCCACAGTGAAGGCTGTTCTCTCTTTATGTTGTTAAGTTGTCTGAAGTCAACACACATGCGTAGTTCTCCACTCTTCTTGCAACAAAGTACAATATTGCTGGACCATGGTGACTTTGACTTTCTGATGATACCTGCAGTCAACAGCTGTGATAGATGTTGTTTGACATCATCAAACATAGCTGGAGGTATTCGTCTTGTTCGCTGCTTAAATGTTGCATCATCTGTAAGGTCAATCCGATGTTTTACCATGATGTGTCCTATGTCTGTATCTGATGTAGAGAAAATATCATTATACTGTCTAAGTAAAGCTATTCCTGCCTCTCTCTGTAAATTATCTATATTGTCTGATATCTTCACTTGTTCTATGGGATCTACTTTCTCTGTTTCTTGAATCTGATGACATTTTGGATTCTCATTCTCAATGGTGACAGGCTGAATCTCACAAATAATGGATTTCGGTTGTATTCTCACTGTTCTGGTTGTGATGTTATCTATGGTGACTTCAACCATGCCTTTGTAAGGGTACTTATAGTTGATAACTGTTGGTACAATATCTAGATCAGATGGTATTACAGAGTCTTTACTATACTGTAAAATGGCTGTTGTGTCCTGGTATGGAAGCGACTTGTCAACATAACCTTGTATCGTAGTGGTAGTGTTAGGTGGTATAATTACAGGAACTGTTGATGCTGATTTCACTATGCCAACTTTATTCTGGTTACGTGCGAGTTCTTTTTCTCTCAACTTCATTCCTCTAAATGCAAGATACCAAGGGAATTCTAATGCTGATGCTTGGAGATATCTTTCACCCTTTGTATACTGTAGGTTTTCCATGTACTGTTTTAGTATATTGGTGCCAAGTAAAACTGGTACTTTGCTGTTAAATTTACTCTCAGGAACAACTAGTAATGGATACAGTATGGGATCAGAATCTGTAGTTCCTGGTGCAATAATATTGACTTCTATATAACCACTATAAGGAAGAAATTGTCCATCTGCACACTCAATCTGTAATAGCTTCTTTAATGGATGGATCTCTATATAAGGTAAATTCTGGAAACAAAATTTCTCATTTACTGTACTAATAGTTGAACCTGTATCAAGTAATGCTGGTATTTCGATCCCCTCTATGTTGATGTTTACAGTATTTTCCTCGCCAACTAACTCTAATGTCTTCCATCTGGGGCGCTGTCTTTGTCGGTCCTTCGTCTGCCCCGCTGCGAAGGCCTGTTGTAGTTTAAACCATGTCTGCTGTGGTCCAAAATTACCCGACAACCCTTCGATATGTGGCCTGGTTGACGACATCTGAAGCAGATTGGTTCTCCATCTTCAGTGAAAGCAGGTTCATTTGATGAATAATCCAAATAGGATGTTCGCTGTAATCTGGGGTGCTGTGGTGTCTGCTGATTATGCCATCTTCTGCTTGAATCTCTACCTGTGTCTCTGGATCCTCTATAGTTACGTGCACTCTGGTAATCTTGTGGATATCTCTGTTGCATAGTATTCCTGGATTTCTCTAAATTGGTCACTTTGGCATTGAGTTGGTGAATCATTCCCTTCAGTTCTTTGATGTCATCCTGCTTAGTTGGTTCTGTTGTACTTTCTATTGCCATCTTACATTGTGTTTTCTCTGTTTCATGTTCCTTCTCTATCAAACGGATCTCTCTTCTTAGACGATCAAAGTCTGGTGTTGTCTCTAATTTATAGGAAGTAATGTCTTTCAACCATTGGTGTAGACCATTGAAATATCTGTTTTTCAACTTGTTGTTTCTGTCTTCTATTGATGCTACTCCAAGGATGATAGCCTTCCAATCGGACACTCCAAGCCATACTATCTTCTTCTGGTTTCTGTTTAGCACTATAAAACCTCTGCATTATTGATTCACCACTCTCTATGCTACCAAATACACTATGTAGCGCTGACTTAAGTTGTACTAATGATGATTCTGGTCCGCTGCGCATAGCGACCTGGGCTGCATTCCCTTTAAGAGATCTTCTGATGGACTGTAAGATGACTGAATCAGTGTACTTCTCTTTTCTTAGACATTCCACTTCGTAGCACCACTGGTCATATGAAATATCTTGTTTGTTGCCATCTCCAAAGAAATTAGTTAGTTTTGGAATATAGTGGTTGACACTGAATACACTGCTAGCTTCTGTTGTTTTGGCTGGGGGAGTGACTTCCTCTTTTACTTTACCAATGCCCAAGGTACTAACATAATTGACCATCCAGTCTTCAAAGTCTTTCTTAGAGTCCATTTTGGGTTGGATATTCATCTCCTTGAAGATATTTGCCATCTGTTGTAGTCCTTCCATAGCCTCTGGTTCTGGTGATGCCATTTTTGGTACACAGTATTATTAATGTTATCAAAATTTATGGAAATAATGCTTATTAACTATTGTAGAAATATAATAAATACAAGTGTTTATACAAAAATTTCATCAAAAAGAGTAAATTGAAAAATATTCTTTTCAAAATCTACAATAAATATAGATTTCACTTTTCACAAAGTTTTATAATATATGAATATATCATATCAATATATATTAACTTTATCACCAAATAAATACAATAATTCACATACCCGAATATGGTTCTGTGTAAAAATATCTTCTGATTTATGTTAAATTTTGTATTGTTACATTTCCCTGTAAAGTAATATAAATCATACTGTACACTTGTATATACATTTTATAAAAAACTGGTATAAAATATAAACTTCTATTAATTCGTGAGTTTACAATATTTTACAAAATTTAGTTATTTAAATAATTCATTTAATTTCATATTCAACCTTTTAAAATCATGAGATGGTTCAAATTAGACTAGGTATTATTTTAATTCATTATACATAATATAAATCTTTACAATATGATATATAATTCAAATTGATAAATTCAAAATACAAAAATACAAGATACTCACAGTCAAGATGTTTGTAGTACATTAATTGACAAAGTTTTCTACAACAGAAACAATATGTCTGTCTTCTGTGACTGCAAAAATTTGAATCTTTTAGACAATTGAAAACTTACATTCAGTAGAATGGAAGGATATTCAAACCAAAAATAAGTAACCAATAGAAATAGTTTTTTGATAGAAATTCAAAGGTAAGAACTGGACAATGGTCAGATCATAAAGAAAGATAACTCTAACAAAAATCAAATACCTAAGGTCACAAGAGTTATTCCTCTTGTACATGTATAAACCTTCCATATAATATAATTATATGCATAATACACATTGAACAATTCAATTTAGATGTTTTACAAAAAATATCTCCCTTCCACATAGGTATAATGTAAAAACACACCAAAACATAGGATTTTCAACATACTTTTATTCATTATAATTTGTTAAAAGGATACCAACTTTGTTTTCCCATTTTTAATATTTGAATTGATAAACAAAAAGGATATACACGGTGTTTAAAAATTCTTAAATTCATATAAATTGCCCCAGAAACCCAGGTGTTTGGTACCTTTTCACTTGCAGTTGATGAACTCAACATTGCTTTTTGTATTTGAATGCCACGCTGGACTTAGATCTTATTTTCATAAAATATAATATTTCAATGCCCGTGTATAGCTCTTATTTGCTATTATACATCAAGTACAAGTAGTAGACGCAGAAAAATCGAAATATTTTATTTTAATGCCCGTGTATAGCTCTTATTTGCTATTATACATCAAGTACACGTAGTAGACGCAGAAAAATCGAAATATTTTATTTTAATGCCCGTGTATAGCTCTTATTTGCTATTATACATCAAGTACAAGTAGTAGACGCAGAAAAATCGAAATATTTTATTTTAATGCCCGTGTATAGCTCTTATTTGCTATTATACATCAAGTACACGTAGTAGACGCAGAAAAATCGAAATATTTTATTTTAATGCCCGTGTATAGCTCTTATTTGCTATTATACATCAAGTACAAGTAGTAGACGCAGAAAAATCGAAATATTGTTTGGGGTAAATACAGCTAATGCTCCTTTAAATTTGGTTATAAACATCTGGAAACTGGGGGAATCGAGAATAGGAAACTGGAATGCGGGATTAGAAATGAGCGTGAAAATAGATGGCCGGATATATAATCACTCCGGGAATTATTGTGTGGTTATAGGTTTTCGACATTCTATCTAACAGTTTCTTATCTGTTGCAAAGGGTGAACCTCATTTTAGGATTAAATCTTTTCAAAATTTGTCAATGCAGAGTTGAATATTCATCTACAAATTTAGTATTAGATCCTCCTTTTCGAAACATCTGAACACGGAAATATATTGCTTTTCCAATCCATTTTCAATTTGAATATTATCTATCATCTTAATATTTCCTGTGCTCTACTGCATTTTCAATTTTGCAAATTCTAGGTATTTTGTTGTTCTGTGAGATATCGGTTTAAAAGTAATTTTAAAGAATTATTTGTTTGCTAGAGGAACTTAAATTCAAAATAGAATATTTAAAGTCGGTATCCATGTCGGTTAAACGCAGGTATCCATTTACAACAGATTGTAAAGTGGCGGATGGTAGTCCCAGGAGCGGGAATGAGCCGAGTTCATTTATGCGTTACCCACCAGTAGTAAGTATGTTTGTCAGTAAAAAGCAACATATTTTTAGTCTGTGGGATAACTTTGATTATTCCTGTGCCTGGGTACACTCGTATTTAAAATATACATTGTGTACATGTAAGTCTAAAAATGTACATGTATTATCAGTGTAACGGTGTTCGACCAATTTAGACACCTACGTCCAAGCAGTTAAATATTTTACAACTGATGTTTCATATTCACACAAGATCTAGCGCAGATCCTCCCGAAGGCAAAGATAATAGTATTTAGGGGTTCAGACTAATTACAGTATAGATTTTATGAAATCACAATGTGATTCACATACATTATAAAGTAATAAATTGGCCATTTTATTGTATTTTTATGCTACATGTATTTCAAATCAGTTTTAGTGATTTTAGAACATTTTATGATCAAGAATTAGATAGTTAATTATTATAGGGACTAATGATGTGTAGAACTCTCAGTCATCTGTTTGTATGGATGTTTCCAGATCCTATGACATAGACACTAATAGTATTGTATCCAAAATACTACATGTACATCGCTATGAATGTTTGTGCTACATGTATGTATTACCAGTTTATTAACTAAACATAGTCTTACAACTCAATAATACACTGAAAATCTGTATAATACTGTGCTCAAGCGTACTATAATTAGTCGGACCAGTATTTAGGCAAAATCGGCACCATGTATTGTATACATGTATCCTTTTCAGGGACCTGTTGCGGAATTTCGGCGATTCCAGTGTTCAGTGTTCAATCACTGTGTGTTTTACTTTCCAAAGTTCCTTTTGACTGTATTTTTGAATGAATATGATTAAACATCAGGACAATAGCATAAACATTTACTGATAACAAAATATTGAACTAGAACAACAGGACAGACTTTTTAAAAAATCTGAATTGGTGGAAAGTGTCATTCTTCAAAAGGACCACTTCTTTCATAGCTTTAAATGCATTATGTCACTATTGCATGGCGATCTAGAAACAAAAACTTCTATGTTGGAGAATCCAACGTGTGTAATGTGTATATACAATGTATAGATATATATACAGCCAGCCGCTGAGAAAACGGTTCTTAGGACAATACGCGGGAAAACTATGATTTTTTATGTTTTCAGAATCTTGCACATGTACACATGCTTTAAAAGATACAATATGAGAATGATCACTATTAAGAAAAGCTCTTTTTGAGTCGGATGTAAAAAATCTGAAAATTGAGAAATACTATGTCAGACAGAATTTGTTTTCTTGCATCTCATTGGCTCTGTCCTAAGGACCTTTTTCTCAGCCACTGGCTGTATATATATCTATACATTGTGGCTCAATTATGATTTATAGAATCGTGTGCTTGTACATCATCTTATCTTGATTTGATCATACATGTACGTGTACTGGTAGTTTAAATCTTACATGTATATCAATGTCATGGAGTGTTAAATTTAGGTAAAACTAAATTATTACATGTACATCCACCTAAATTTTAAATAGTTGTAAATAGTCATTGTCTTGTACGTATTCTGTTTATTGTCCGTGCATGTAAAATGTATTATCCAGTCTTATGTCCAGTGTTAAGTACACAAGGAAAGTGTGAGTGAGTAGAAGTACGTGGTATGTTTGGCTGAAAGTTTTTATATTCCTTATATGTAGGGCCAGTGATTTTCCATTTCAGATTTGCTTTAATTCTGTTTTCAGTTTTGGTGAATTCCATTTTTTTCTTTTTTCATAAGAAAAAGAACTAAAAACATACTTTAGATGAAAAATATTTAACAACACAGACTCATAATCATACTTTTAATACTTTGCCACACAATTTAATGATAGATTTAAATAGGGAATTAAATAAAACATATTCATGTATATGCAACACTACATGTATATGTTGTTATGATTTTAAAATGTTTGTTAAATAATTTGTAAGTCTGTAGGCCTATAATCCTATACATGTAAGTAAGAAGTTTTGTTGGAAATTTTACAGGTAATTTCTTATTACTTATTTTTGCTTGAATTTATCACCTAACTTAGAACAAGTCTGTGATGTTTTATTTTGGTGTTTTTACTTTAAATAAACTTATAAAGTAGATCTACATGTACATGTATTTAATTTTTAGTCTTTTAATTTATTGTATCAACACTAGCGTAATCTATACTATGCTGACAGACTTTGCAAAATTAAATGTCACCATCCTCATGAAGATTCCACGAAAACTATCAATCTGTGCTGATGTATTTAATTTTTAAATGGGAGGAAGTATCCTCTTTTTACAAACACGTGTCTTCAGCCATCGTAGCGCGCTGTCAAAAACGTCAAGGTGTGTTTGTGTTGGTAACAAAAACCGGCTGTCAATCAAGCGATATGTTGTAAAAAGTTAGGATGGATTGTACATTGTGAAATTTTAACATAAATTATAAATATTGGTATATATGTAACAGGGTTATGTTCCTTTAATGTCAAATAACTACATAAACCACTGTTAAGGTTCAGACGTATTTTATTTGCTTGTTTAGATAATGGTTTAATGGTTTAATGGTTTGATGGTTTAACCCCGTCTATGGGACCGAGTAAGGTAAAACAAACAATTCCCTTATTTCATATGGTTTGTAATCACCATTCAAATATTAGATGTTAATAGAAAATGTCTGACTGTTTGTAACTCAGGTCTTTTGTCTACTACCAAAGATACATTTACCCAGCTCAAAAACTCGGCGGGAAACATATTAACCAATGAAATACCATAAAACAAACACTAATGTCCAATATAAAATCTGAAGAACATCTCCAACTCCTGGTTCAATTAATTAATACACAAAGACATACAGGTAACCAACACATTGACATACCCTGAAGGGAATACATACACAAGACACATACATGGACAAAACACAATGACCACACCTGGACAAAACATGGCCAAACAAACATTTAATTTTGTGTATCAATAATTAGACATTTAAAAAACAAAGTTGTTTAATTTAATTTACTTATTTAATAATACCATTTCATCACTGTCACATTCTCCCCCCTGATCTGGGAATGACGTCCGCGTCATTCAGAATGTGAAATTAATCTGAAATATACAGTTAATCATATAAAATGCCGTTAAAAACAAATTTGTACATTTTCAATGATAAAACTGATATCAAACAGTCAGATATTGAATCACTGGTGACCAACAATGATGTTAATTAAAGCTTCAGACACCTGTTTCTCCATCCCCTTCAGATTACCCGCTGATGAGATGTTCTGAAGGTATTTGGCTCTCTGAAGCCAGTCTGGACAGGTACTCTGTTGCATCAAAGCATAATCTTTTGTCCAAACAGGTTTTGTCTTCTTCCTAGTTGGTCTCCGTGGTGCTGGAACTGGTGTAAGTTGATGTTGCTGAGGCTGCCGCTCTATATTTTCCTTTGAGTCGTTCTCTTGAACTGTTTCTTTTTCTTCTATATCATCATCTCTATTAGAAACTGGGTAATCAGGCTGTATCTGATTAGGAGCGTCCTCCTGTGACTCATTTTCTAAACATTCACCAGACACTGACTGATCGTCATCAGGAGTGCTGGGAATCTCACCGGTGTTTTCCTGGTTACTGACATCTGATACTACAGTGTTGACTGTAGAGTCTTCTGTCAACTCTACTACTAAAATATCATATGTGTCATCATCAAGCTCATCACTTGATACACGTACATCTTTATGTTGTTGTTCAAGAGGTTCCTTAGTCTGAGATCTCCTTGGTCTTGGTACTGGAGTTGGGGAAGTTGGCAATTTAGACCCTATTGGTAATAGCAGATTCCTATGTAAGGTTCTGCATCTGCCTTGCCCATCTTCCCTCTTGACTCTGAATACTGGAACTTCAATGTTAGGATGGTCCAGAACTATATATGGATGGTCTTCCCACTTGTCTGCTATCTTGTGTTTATCATCATATGATACTATTTTAACAAGGACTCTATCTCCTGTTTTCAGTGTAGCACCTCTTGTCCTGATGTCATAACATGTCTTTTGCTAACACTGAGCATTCTTGATGGCTGTTTGAGCTGTATCATATGCTGACTGCAATCTCTCTCTAAGTTGTTCTACATAGTGGGATGTACTTTTAGGCTCATCTTCACTGCACAGTCCAAATACTAAGTCTACAGGTAAATTTGGTTCCCGACCGAACATGAAATAAAAAGGTGAATATCCTGTAGAATCATGTCTGGTAGAATTGTATGCATGGACTAATGGAGCAACATGTTGTTTCCAATTTGACTTCTGGCTTGGCTCTAAAGTTCCTAACATTTGCAGCAAAGTGCAGTTAAATATTTCTGTAATTCCGTTCCCCATTGGATGGTATGGTGTTGTCCTGGATTTTGACATTCCTGTTAGTTGACAAAGTTCCTTAATCAATTTGCTTTCAAAATTTGCCCCCTGGTCCAAATGAATTTTCTGTGGAATTCCAAATTGCAGTATAAAATGGTTGAAAAGCACTTCTGCTGTAGTTTTGGCTGTCTGATTTTTGGTTGGTATGGCTTGAGCAAATTTGGTGAAATGGTCTGTAATCACTAAAATGTCATCAAAACCTCCTTTTTTGATGGCTCCAATGTCAAATAGTCCATGCACACAAGTTCTAATGGCTGTGATGTGGTGATGTTCACTAGTGGTGCCCTTTGGTTGTCAGGTGCTTTACTCTTGGTATACCTATCACAAGAGTCTAACCATTCACATACATCATTATACATTCCTGGCCAGTAGAATCTGTTTCTTAGCAATGACAATGTTTTCTCCCGTCCTGGATGGCCCATGGAATTATGTACATATTCCAAAATGGTGGGTATCACTTGCTTTGGTATGACTGCTTGAGAGTACGTTGTTTCATTTATTGTTACTTCTCGGACAAGTATCTTATCTCTAACATGAAGCTTATTGAAGTTCTGGTTTAGGATGAAGTCCAACTTAGAATAAGGTATTTCCTCCTTTCTGGGCCATTTCCCTGAATAAACCTTTGATTTCCAAAATGAAATGGTTGGATCATCATCTTGCAGCTTAGCAATATCAATAGCTTCCACTTTGTATTGTTTTGGATCCTGTAGCTGTTGACATATGCTTGGTTCAAATGACAGGCTCTCAATGTATGGGTGTGGGCTCCCCATGTGACAGATGGCTTTCACAGAATCCATTGAAATGGTTTCCATCTCTGTATTAGTGGAGAGTCTGGAAAGTCCATCTGCATCTGCATTGGTTTTGCCTGGTCTGTAAATTATTTTGAAGTTGTAGGATGCTAAGGCAGCTATCCATCTGTGTCCTGTTGCATCTAATTTGGCAGATGTCAAAACATACATGTATGTGAGAGGGTTATTGTCTTTTGGAAAAATCTTTGATGAACTTCCTATAATATCCAACAAAACCAAGAAATTGTCTGACTTCATCAGGAGTGGTGGGTTAAGGCCAGTTTCTCACTTTGTTTATCTTTTCTGGGTCTGGTTCCACACCATCTCGGGATACTATATGGCCGACATACGTCACTTTCTCCATAAGAAATGATCATTTCTTCGGTGAGAGTTTCAGGCCATACTCTCGGAGTCTGTTGAATACTCTTCTGATCCTGTCCATATGCTCCTCAAAAGTTTGAGAAAATATGATGAGGTCATCTAGATAGATGAAACATATGCTAAGATGCAAGTCGCCTAGGCATTCTTCCTGCAAACGTTGGTAGGTGGCAGGTGCATTTGCTAAACCAAAGCTCATCTTGTTGAATTCATAGAAGCCCAATGGTCCCATTGTAAAGGCTGTCCTATGCTTGTGTTCCTCTGCTATGTCTATCTGATGATATCCTGACTTCATGTCTAGAACTGTAAAGTACTGGTTTCCTGACAAGGAGTCTAAAATGTCATCAATTCGTGGAAGAGCATAGCTGTCCTTAATTGTTCTCTCGTTGAGCTGCCTATAGTCTATACACATTCTCAGCTGTCCATCATGTTTCCTAACTAGCACCACATTAGATGAGAATGGTGAATAGGACCTTCTTATTACTCCACTGGATAGTAATTCCTGTAGGTGGCTTCTGACTTCTTCAACCATGGCTGGTGGTATATGCCTGTATCTCTGTTTAAAAGGTGTTGTATTGCTGAGCTCTATTCTATGTTGTACTTTGTCTGTATGTCCTATGTCTGTGCTACTGGTAGAAAATATATATCGCTGTGTTCTTGTATAATGGCATGACACTGATCAATTTCATCTGTTGATGCTATACTAGATATGTTGATATTACTCAGGAGGTCAGAAGTATCAGTACACTCGTCTGAGCTAATCATGTTGGTATCTGCCATTTCTACTCTCTGAAGTTCACAGATCACAGCTTTTGGTGGTATGCTAACAGTCCTTGTTGTCACATTGCTGATCTGAACTGGTATGGTAGACTGCACATCCTTGTAGTTATAAAATATCAGGGATGGAGTAATGTCCATATCTGTGGGAACAGCTGATTTCAATGTAGGGTGTAGCATAGCACTGACTTTGTGGTATGGAACCTTCTTGTCTATGTAGCCTCTGATTGTGACCTCACTGTTAGGTGGAATGATCAGTCTGCTGGTTTCTGCTGATTTCACTAGACCTAATCTGTATTGATTCTTCTCCAGGTTCCTTTCTCTAAGTGTAAGACATCGGAAAGCTAGGTACCATGGAGTGTGCATGTCAGTTTCCTGTAGGAATCTTGGACCATACTCTCTTCTTGTGATGTCTATCAGATGTTGAAGTATGTTGGTTCCAATCAGGACAGGCACTGTAGAATTGTAGTTGCTATCTGGCACAATCAGGAACAGACAGTCCTTTAGCTGT
Source organism: Atrina japonica (assembly GCA_030159075.1). NCBI lineage: Eukaryota > Metazoa > Mollusca > Bivalvia > Pterioida > Pinnidae > Atrina > Atrina japonica. The sequence continues at coordinate 2,422,582 of BROG01000012.1, read as the reverse complement.
TGGAAAGGTGAAATTCCAGGAGTCTGCGATGTGTAAATGTAGGCTAATAGATCTAAGGGATAAAAAGAGTAATTAATGTAAAATTATGTGATGAAATATTTTAAATAAACAAAGATTTGAAGTTTATAACACATGGAAATAGCACACTAGTTCACAATTAAATAAATTCTATCTGATGTTGGAAGTTTTAAAGATTTTTCAAAAACGCAAATTCCGTTTCTGATTGCCGATTCCGCGATTCTGTCCACGTTCGCGGAAAATCACTGGCCCTATATATGTAACTGTATGAAAGTGGTATAACAAGTTTTATATAGAATCAAACCTTAAACCATTTCCACCCTATAGCACTCATTCTTATCAAAACTTATGTAGAGATAAGACATCAAGTCTAATTGAGAGATTTAGACTAGATAGGATATACATCTTATTACTTTGATGTAATATCAAAATCCCAAGTGGTGAGTAATATTTTACTCCAAATTATTAATCGGAAATATTTCACTTAAATATAAATCATAAATCAAATATTCCACGTAGTAAATATTTTTTTAATTTTTATCAAATTTCTAGTATGTGAGTAAATATATTGTATTGTATTGAGTGGATATGTGGAATAACTAACTGTATTGAATAAATACATTCAAACAGTCATAGCCATATTCTCTTGTAATAACAGAGTGATCAATATGTGAAGTAATCACAATAATTGTATTGAATAAATACATTCAAACAGTCATAGCCATATTCTCTTGTAATAACAGACCCTGTGACATCAATAATTAGAAGTATGTCACAATAATTTACTCACCTCTCTCATTACTGCACTGTGATGTTTTCTGCAAATCAGTAAATAACAACAGGAAATATATCTTATATTTGGAGCAGAGACTAAATACACCAAGTTCAACAAATATAACAAAGGTTATGTTTATTTGATCACCAGATATACACCATTATCTTCGAACTGGACAAGCATTGGTACTCTTTGAGCACTGGTTCATAGACTCTACGTAGAGTCTATATTGCTCAGGTTGATTTCAAAATTAAAGGATTTTAGCAGAGGTATATATAGCACAAATTATATGTCTCTGGTTCTTGTCTTTTTACTGAGAAAATTTATGTTGTTTCCAGAGTTCCCAAACTAGTAAAAACCTCCCTGAATCACAGAATTTTATTTAAAAAAAAAGCACAATAATGAACAAAAAACCCAAATATTGTTCATATCCTACTGTATTTTATACCATTTATATAAAATATAAGTGCTGATGATGTATTTGTTATGCTGTTATAAACTTATAGATTATAATGGAAGACTACATTTTGTACATAGATATATCAATTTTCTATGTGACAGTGTCATACCCTTCAGTAGCACTTTAATCTCAAGGAGAGGGTTCTATCATACACAAAGACAAAACATGTACATATAACAGTCTTGGGTATAGGCAGATTAACTGTCTGGTCCAATAGCTAGCTTGTGTGGCTGGATGGTTGGTGTTTATATCCATGTACTGAAGTTAAGCAACAGCGAGCATGGTCAGCATCTGGATAGGTGACAATACAATGTGATGTGTCTGACACGTTGCATTTGGTGGCAGTAAGAGAGCCCGAAATCCAAGAGATACAACTGAAAGGCATAATGTAAGCTGTGGATTCAGGTTGAATCCATAAAGCTTCAGGACGAAGCTTGTTGGTGCAGGGGGTAATGTAACAGTCATGGATATAGGCATGTAGGCAGATTAACTGTCTAGTTCATCCAGTAGTTTTTGTGATTGGACGGTTGGTGTTTATATCTATCTACTGAAGTTAAGGAACAGCGAGCACGGTCAGCATCTGGATGGTTGACAATCCAATGTGATGTGTTAGCATTTGTACATTTACCAATTCATTTATTTAATGATTTTTTTTTCAGAAGCAGCAGTGCACCTCTTTTTTACTTGCAGGAACTGAAAAGATTTACTCATATTACAGAGGACAATTGCAAAGTCAAGATGCAATGGAAATTGATCATCAAAATATCTCAAGTTCATTTCTAACTAATCAGGTACAAAATATTTAGGTTTATCAGTATAATATACATGTATTTGAACCTTTGAACACAATAAACCATGTTTAAGCTTACACTACATGTACATGTTATACATATTAAAGGCGCTGAGATATATTTTAAAAGAAATGTATTGTTTACATTTTTGGATTTATGTTTTATTCCCGTCTGTAATTTCTTCTAGTCATTTGACCTCGGTCCCTTGCCATTGTAAAACCTGAATCAAACATTTGTTGACATAAATATGAAAATTTAGAAAGCAACACACTTCATATAACTATCCCTTTGTACTGTACATTTATAAAGTCTCTCAACCCTGGTCAGCACAGATTCAAGCCCCACAGGAATTTAAACTAATTTTGTGAGAAAGTTTGCCAGTTTACTTGTGGTAGGCTGGTGGTCTCGACAGGAAAATTTCAAGTCGAAAACATGACAGCATACAACACGTTTTATGCAGACAATCAACGTGAGTTAGACGATCTAGATTATCGAAGCTGAATAGCCAAATTGGTTGTTGTAAAGCGCAAAGCAGATCATGATTACGATAATGTAATTTCACAGTGAAAACGAACAAACTTTTGATTTCCGGCTGGGGAAAAAAATGGTTGCAATGTGAATTAGAATAAATACTCGCCAAAACCTTAAAATTGGTCGCATTTGCGAGTGATTTGGTCACATTGTAGAGCGCTGATTGTTGAGTGTGGTGTACAACACCATTCAAAATCAAAATTCTTACAGCTGTAAATAAAAATACGATATAATGTACTCACAGTTTTATACAACTGTTTTAACACCTTTGGGTTCTGACAAAGTCTTGTATTTTTTATTTTTGTAGAAAATAAATGGCAGTTCATCAATTCACGAGTCACATGTATCTGCCGTACATCCAGACAAGAAATTGTCTCTGGAGTCTACTTATTTGGATGGCGTATTTTGTAATAATAATAATACTCCAGAAGACAAGATACTTACGTGTCAGAGATGTTTGGCAGGAGAATCAGTAAGTTAATAGTAATTGCTGTAAATACAATGTATGTCTTATTTAAAGCATTATAGTTAATTTAGATCTTACAAAGAAAATATTATCGTAATATGGTACTTAAAAACTACATAGCTGACTCAATTTGGAACTGTGTATTATATACATCAGGAGCTCAAAATTCTTTTTAAGATACATAAGAGAAAATTTCTGGCAAGTCCACATGAGAAATTTTATAGTCCATGCTGAATTTTGTTAATAAGTAATACAGTAAAATTAGAAATGAATGCAGATGAGACAAGTCCCGCAGACTTCAGGTACATGTATTTCTAAATACCAAGTCCGAACCTGAATTAACCAAGTCCCAGACTTGGGACTTGGGGAATTTTGAACCCCTGTACACATACATGTATATATGCCATTTAAGAAGCTAATGTACAGCATAGTTTGTGTGATTTTGAGGTCAAACTTCAATGTTTTATTTATGTATTGAATTAATTCATGTCATCTTGGTGTGTGATTGAAATAGATTTGTACCATCCTGTGAATACAAATGGAAATGGAAAAAAATCTCACAATTTATTTTGATGCATTTCACCTATTAATATCATTAAAGTGAAACTTATTTGTTTAATATATGAAAACTGTTTTTTTTTTATATATTTTAGGGGCATTTTAATCACCTTGAGAGCTGATGTTTGTCAGGTCAACAGCTAGAGTTGAACAATTAAGAAAATTTCATGTTCTGTTGTCACAAATGACTGTCAATCAAGTACATACATGACATCAGAAGAGTGATTACCATAGTTTGTTGAATGATGTCAGAAGACTAAGTGATCACCATAGTTTGTTGAATGATGTCAGAAGACTTAGTGATCACCATAGTTTGTTGAATGATGTCAGAAGACTAAGTGATTACCATAGTTTGTTGAATGATGTCAGAAGACTAAGTGATTACAATAGTTTGTTGAATGATGTCAGAAGACTAAGTGATTACCATAGTTTGTTGAATGATGTCAGAAGACCAAGTGATTACCATAGTTTGTTGAATGCTAGACTAAGTGATTACCATAGTTTGTTGAATGCTAGACTAAGTGATTACCATAGTTTGTTGAATGATGTCAGAAGTCCAAGTGATTACCATAGTTTGTTGAATGCTAGACTAAGTGATTGCCATAGTTTGTTGAATGATGTCAGAAAACTAAGTAATTACCATAGTTTGTTGAATGTAGATATTTGTAATTTCTGAAAAGGAAGATATGAATTTGAGCCTAATGACCTAAACTCTGTCTCTCAAATGTTTACAAACTATAGTGCAACATTAAAATGCATACATTTGTACAAGTCTGATATAAACAATATAACATGGCCTGACTTGAAATATCATAGCACATACTGTTACAAGTCTGATATGAATAATATAACATGGCCTGACTTGAAATATCATAGCACATACTGTTACAAGTCTGATATGAATAATATAACATGGCCTGACTTGAAATATCATAGCACATACTGTTACAAGTCTGATATGAATAATATAACATGGCCTGACTTGAAATACATGTACATGTATTAGAAACTATACAAGTCTGTTATAAACAATATAGCATGGCCTATCTTGATATATAAGAAACTATACAAGTCTAATATAAACGATATAGCTGACCTGATTTGCAATATTATGGTATTAGATCACATACAAGTCTGATATCAAATTAAATTCTCAGACCATACAATGTAGGTATATGATAATTGAAAACTTGAGTTTAGGGCAGTACACATAAAAGGTAAGAAGTACTTGACAATTGAATAAGCTGTGTTCTTATATGTGATCTTATTTCTCATTGTTTGTTTTAATGGTGTTTATACCACACTAATCCATTTCTCAGGTTTATGGTGGGGAGAATCTGGTTACATTGAACCCTGGAAATGACCACCAGCCTTCCAAAAGTAAACTGGTAAAATACTCATATAATTAACCCATGACCAGTGGTGTACACAAACTCACAAAGCCAACAAAGTTTTTTGTAGAGCTGAAATGAATGTTTTAATATGCACAAATAAAACCGGTAGTAGACGACAAATATTTGAATATAACATAGCCATTTGAATATTCCGTCACATATCTAGTACCAGTATATTGTGTAGTATATTATCATTATGTTGTTACAAATCGATACGGAAACGATAATGTGGGTATTGGATTATTTCTCCTTCACAGTACCATAGACTTAAAACAGATAATTTGGTTGGAAAGTCAATATTACATTTTTGCATAAACAAATTATTAAATAGTCAGTATCCAGTAATTAAATCTTTGGCATTCCTGCAGATGACACATAAACAGTATTATATGTACTATATTGATTTATTTATAGGTATGGGAATCTTAGGGGCAATTTGATAGATGAAAAATACCAAAAAATACATATGTAGAAAAAAAGAAATATTCAAATACAAATGGTGTAGAAATCACAAATATTATTTTAGTATTTGTTTCAGCTCTGTTTTTTTTTACCTTTTTGGAAAAATAGCACATGGAAATGAAAGATGAATTTTATTTGACATTTTCTGAGAATAGGGAAATTTTCGTTGGTTATAATTGACATAATTAAATGCTAGTATATGAAAACATTTCAGTGTAGTATTATTATATTTCTATAAGACTCTGAATTAACAAAATAACAACTATTTTAAGATTTATATAGTATTCAAAGATATCTTGATTTGATATACATGTATGTAGTGTTTAATATTTGGACAGGTATAATATATTATAATTCAAATCTTTGTTTTTCTATAGAAATAAATGTAATCTTTGAATCTACACTGAAATGTAATAGATGGAAAACACCATCTCTCCAAAAAGTAGAAAAATATTAAATGGTCTCTATGTGTAACATGCAATGAATAAACATTCTGTTACTTATGACTTAGAAATCACCCACTATAGCACTTAACTTAAATAAATTTTACTATTGAATTACGCAATCATATTTGATGTTATACAGGCCTTTTGTCCTAAAAACAGAGTTATCTCCCTTTTTAATATAGCCATTATTTTTAGCACGCTGAGAAGAAAGTCCAGGGAGCCAATGCCATACTCACAGCGTTGTCGTCGTTGTCATCGTCACCAGCATCTGTAGAAAAAAGTTTAACCTAGTCTATATCTTATTTACCGCATGGGACATGACCTTTGACCTAGCGACTTTTACCATGGAGACAAGGGCTTTGATATTTCACATGTAGATTTCGTATGACTAGAGATTTCATTTGTTGTCTGAATTTTGACCTAGTGACCCTGACCTCAGAATTTGATGTACTTTTGAAAACTTTCAGTTTGAAAGAATTAAAATATTTTCCATACCATGACCTTAAAATCTGACAGCTGTAGATCAAACTCCTATTTTGAAATTTTACACTCATTTCCCTGGCTATATCCTTGGCTACCATATATCTTTTAAACCATTAGGGATAGGCCTTTGATATTTCACATATGGATTTCTTATGATAGGAGCTTTTATTTGGTACCAGTGACCACTACCTTGACTTTTGACCAAGTGACCCTGATCTTTGAATTTGACTTATTATTCAAAAACTTTAAGATTAGCTAAAAAAGCATGAGGGTTAGAGCTTTGATATTTCACATACAGATTCCTTACGGCCAGAGCTTTCATTTGGTACCTTGACTTTTGACCAGGTGACCTTGGACTTTGACCTACTTTTTAAAACTTAGCTTGAGCTGAAGGAATCGGAAGTGTTTATCATACCATTACCTGAACACCTGACAGCTGTAGGTCAAACATCTATTTTGAAATTTTACACTCATTTCCAACGAGCTTTGTTGTTTTACATGTATTTATTAATTGCCAACATGTTAGTGTTAATTTTCTTTTTTCACTTTTATTTGTCAGTGTATACATTTGTGCCATCATTTACTGATTATGTTAATACCATTTTTACAAGCTTTATCAAGTGTAGAATTTTATACTTCTCTAAAAATAATATTTATGTATTTTATTATTCTCCATTTTTTACACTGATTTTGTTGTTTCACTGATTTTACTTCATTTGTGTTATTTTAATTTTTAATATCACTTTATTTCAAAGAACTGTACAGCTTGGTTTTTAAAATGTTTTTTATGGTTAAATTTTTATATTTGATGCAAAATTACTGTTTCAAAATGTAGAACATTGGTTCAGCACACACACACATAGATATATTTATATACATTGTATACAAAACTACATATATATTCCAAATTCCTTATGTTCATATGACTGCAACTGAGACAATTGGACCAGATGAGGAAGAAATATGACTTTTTCACTTTTTTTTGTTTTAAACTTTGGATATAAACTAGGCTTATATGAAATACATTTATTACTGGTTATGCACATTTTAACAAATTGACTATTGGATCATCTTGTTTAAGCTCACATTTTCAAATAACTAAGGTAATTTCACAGAAATGCTGGCAAATTCCCTCTCTTATTTATGTCATATGTAGCATCAACATTGTATAGCGACATAATTCCAGATTTGTTTCTTTAAATAGTTCTGATGTAGACAAGTAGAGACTAGGACAGCAAATTAGGAATGTTTATGTTTGTAGGCTAGGCTGCGCATGTGACATTTTCTGAGCTACTTTTCTAACTTTTTCGTATGTTTGATATGAAACGATGTCATATTTACCAGGTGTAATGCTTCATCTAGGACTATTTTTTCAGTGGCAGTAACACACACACACAGACAGACAGACAGGCACACATACATACACACAGGCAGACAGACACACAGACAGACAGACACACATACATACACACAGGCAGACAGACACACAGACAGACAGACACACAGGCAGACAGACACACAGACAGACAGACACATACATACACACAGGCAGACAGACACACAGACAGACAGACAGATACACAAACACATACACACAGGCAGACTCACACATAGACACACAAACAGACAGACACACATACACACAGACAGACAGACATACACAGACAGACAGACATACAGACAGACACACACACACTCTCTCTCTCTGGTTGAGGGTTATTTATGGTATTTCAAATGCTCATCACCAATACTTATTTGTAATTGGACATAATCATTATTGGCATCATACAATGTAGGCTAAATAAGTATGCCACTTGCATATGTAGAAATGTTGTCTCTTGAACCTAGAATTGATCTGTGTGTGCTTGTTGTAACACAACACTCTGTTGTATAATTTGGACTTTCATTGCAAAGCTTATATTGTTTTATATATGGTTTGAGTGATGTCAACATTATACTACATGTATATACTATAATGGTTAGTCAGTAACTGGCTGAAAGATCTAAAAATGTACATGTCAGTGTATTGTGAGCAAAATTTACTTAACTCAAAGTCATTCTTGTGGAAGTTCTGGCATCGAATGAGCTACTCTCTCTGCTATACAAGGTGGACTCATTAATTAACCTTATTAATTAGACACTTCTTTGGCAGGTATCATCTTATTCTATTAGGTATACCATGAACACTTGAGTGCACATATCTGTAGTCTTACTCTCCAAGTAAAAATCTGTTAAACTGAGAAACGAAAAAGGGTAAAAAGATATAGAAAAATGATAAATGACCACATTTAAGGAATATCTGCATGAATTAAGAATAAAAAAAAAACAAGTACCATCACTTGACAAAAATAATAAAAGCTAGATAAGCCATTGAACAGTTATTTAAATCTAAAACACCCCAAAAATGTACTAACCACATTCTAATTTTTCAGGGCATTATAATTGTCATGATAATTTACTGATTTACCTTTATTGTTTGTTCAGGAGATACTGAACGAGTATACAGTGAATATAATAATGTAATGAGAAACTTTTTCTGTCAAAAATCCATCCTACCATATATGTACATATATGTGATTTTGTGTTATTGCCTAACAGTTTTCTGTAGAACACCCTCTCCCTTTCCACTGACACATCGGTACCATCTTTGAACAAAAAGTAGGCCTATGTATTGTAAATCTCCTTATAAATGCCGAGCATACAATGTAGTTCTGTGTAGTTTGTTATACATATGAGATGTTTCTTTATTGTTTATATGTAGGCCTACCGCTATATATGTTTTGTATGTTTGGCAAACTGCTGTAGGATTGAAATCCTGTGTATGATTTCTTTTTTTGATAAATGTATAAATTTGTATATCTGAAGTAATCTTAGGATTAATAAACATACAGTGTTGAAATTCTGAGCTCATAACAAGATATGTTTAATAACCTAGGGTTGAAATGCTTTACATTTCAGAGAGGTCAATTACAATGGCAGTATTACAATTGAATATAGGGTAAAGTTCATAAGTAATTTGTGTGTATGTATAGATGTTTATTTCACAAAGTGCAATCTGTCTCATAGGGCCACTGTCATAACAGACACGAAAACTGCCCAATTTAATCATCCACCAACATATTGAGTATAAACACATGTTAATTGTGAGATGACAGGTTTGGTGTCAGTTTTAGCTCACCTGAGTCAAAGGCTCAAGTGAGCTATTGTGATCACTTGTTGTAGATCATCCATTTGTTTTCATATTTTTGACTTCTTCTCTGAAACCATTGAAAGGGTTTTGACGAAACTTGACAGGAAGCAATTGCTCAAGGTCCTTTACCAAGTTTGTAGTTTTCAGCCAGATCGACCCAGGGGTGATCCAGGGCCGGGCAGAATAGATCCCAAAAGGTACCCCTTTTTAAAAATCTTCCTCTCCAGAACCACTGCATGAATTGAAAAACGGATTGTTTCTGAGTGATCTACATGGATGTTTGATTCAAGTTTGTATTTTTCATAGAAATTTGAATATCAATTTTTGATGCATTTTTGAGGTCTTTTAAGACTGTGATTTTCATTCATTTTTGCATGATTTCCTTAATTATCTCCCCTTGCATTCACTTTGATGCATTCATTAATGTGTTTTACTTGTAATTAGGCGAAGAAAAATTTTATGCAAGAATTTTGCCAAAATTTAATTTCTAAAATATTTAATGAATTTTTTAAGACTGCAAAAAAAAAGGGGGAGGGTGTGTGTGTGTATTTTTCACACTATCAGCTTTTTTTTCAAAACTACCGAAGGATTTTGGACGGGGTAGGTCCAGGGTGGGGCAGAATAGGTCCCAGAAGGTACCCTCTTTAAAAATCTTCTTTTCCAGAATTACTAGATGAAATGAAAAACGGATTGTTTCTGAGTGATCTACATGGATGTATGATTCAAGTTTGAATTTTTCATAGAAATCGGAATATTAGTTTTTGATGCGTTTTTGAGGTCTTTTAAGACTTTGTCATTTTCATTCATTTTTGCACAATTTCCTCAATTATCTCCCCTTGCATTTCCTTTTATATATTCCTTTAATGAGTTTTACATGTAATTAGGTGAAGAAATATTTCTGTGCAAGAATTGTGCCAAAATTTAATTTCTAGAAATTTTTATGAATTTCTTAAAACAGCAATATTCATGTTTCTTGGCCAGATCAGACGATATGTACATATTCTTCTTGGTCCTCTTTCCACATTTGTAGATGGTTCTCAGGTGGGTGATTGAGGCCCTTTTGGGCCTCTTGTTATAGTCTATTTGTGTGTGAACATTGTACACAGTAAGTTTTGGGTGTAACATTTGTAATTGACATGTTTTTGTAAATTTGAGTTTGTACTTGATATAAGTTGAATTAGATATACAATGTAAATTCCTTTTTAATGGCAGCATTTATGTGTTCAAATATTTTATTTGCATGCTTACAGCAATTTAGACTTGCCTTTTGTACATAGATTTTATTTTGTTTTTGTATAACCGAAGATATTGTCAGTACATAAAGTAGTATGTCTCAAATACAACATGTATATATACCTCACTGTGTTCTCATCTTATATTCTGATGGTGGTTTAAGTGTTTGCCTCACAAGGCAGAAAACTCTGGGATGGATTTCCAGACAGTGTTTTAACTGACACATCTTATAAGCAGGGAAATTATCATCCTTTGTCAAGAACTTGGTGTAAGTCAAGGTTTAATTCTTTTGAATTAGGAGCTTTGTGTCATGGCAAGGTACCTACACTGTTGTAGCAGCTCTTCACGAGCCAATATTTGTGAAACTTCACAATGAAACATTTGAACAACATAAATTATGACTTTCTGTTTTTTATTGAAATGGGGAAAATGCCATTAATTTATTCATATATGTGACTACGGTAAATTTTCATTTAAAAAAGAACACATTTTAAAATGTATCAGTTAACTGCCTTTATCACCACTTTAGGTTTGACCTTTGACTCCCCTCAAATATCTAGCTTGTAATGTGAGCTAACATGTAGCACTGCGACTTGTGATCTTACAAATGTATGGTAATCAATAAGGATACATATAAAGTTCTTAGCAGCTAATGTTGTTCTAGTGGTAGGGATCAACAGTGCAAGGTTTTGGGAATGATTCCTGATATCAATATAGAAAGGTAGTGATAGTTTTCTAGTGGTAGGGATCAACAGTGGAAGGTCACACGAATGATTCCTGATATCAATACAGAAAGGTTGTGGTAGTGTTCTAGTGGTAGGGATCAACAGTTGGAGGTCCTGTGAATGATTCCTGATATCAGTACAGAAAGGTAGTGATAGATTTCTAGTGGAAGGGATGGTACAGATGAGTCCATTGTTTTTTAGGGGTTGATGAGTTAAATAAATCTCACTGCATAAGTATGAACCTGTAGGACAAGTCGAAATTTGTGAAAGTTCAACAAACACTGATTATGTCTCTTAATACATGTAGGTGAAATATTCTAAGCAAGATGCAAAACAACATAAAACAAAGACAGTATTTTTTTAAAAATTTTGAATAGCATTTTACGCCACACTAAACAATTTTTCAGTTATATGGTTGTGGCCAGTTTCTAGTGGTGGAGAGAGAATGTGGTTACAATTAATATACCTGGGAAGACTAGGAGACCAATGGTCTTCCACAAGTATACCGGCAAAAATTCTTACAAAAGTCAGTTTAGGTTCTAGTTATGCTCAAGCATGTAGTGACCTGAAGTGACAGACAAAAAAACACCATTATAAGTTAAACTGTTTATTCAACATGTGTTGATATGATAACAACCTACACACTAACATAAAAATCTATTTACATCCGTATCACAATGCTCTTATTTGGTCATGTGACATTACAAATATTTACAATCTGGACAAATTTCACTATACAACTATATACGTTTACAGCATGAATGACAAAACAGATAAATGAATTGAAAGGTAAGCCTTTAATACTTAGCTTATCTGTAACATTTAGAATCATCTCTGGAAACCAGTCCAGGTTCTGTGTATTATGTATTGTAATGTCCAGTCCTGGGTATTATGTATTGTAATGTCCAGTCCTGGGTATTATGTATTGTAATGTCCAGTCCTGGGTATTATGTATTGTAATGTCCAGTAATGTTTGTAATGTTCAGTCCTGGGTATTATGTATTGTGATGTTCAGTCCTGGGTATTATGTATTGTAATGTCCAGTCCTGGGTATTATGTATTGTAATGTCCAGTCCTGGGTATTATGTATTGTAATGTCCAGTCCTGGGTATTAATGTCCAGTCCTGGGTAATGTCCAGTCCTGGGTATTATGTATTGTAATGTTCAGTCCTAGGTATTATGTAGTGATGTTCAGTCCTGGGTATTATGTATTGTAATGTCCAGTCCTGGGTATTATGTATTGTAATGTCCAGTCCTGGGTATTATGTATTGTAATGTCCAGTCCTGGGTATTATGTATTGTAATGTCCAGTCCTGGGTATTATGTATTGTAATGTCCAGTCCTGGGTATTATGTATTGTAATGTTCAGTCCTGGGTATTATGTATTGTAATGTTCAGTCCTGGGTATTATGTATTGTAATGTCCAGTCCTGGGTATTATGTAGTGATGTTCAGTCCTGGGTATTATGTATTGTAATGCTCAGTCCTATTATGTAGTGATGTTCAGTCCTGGGTATTATGTATTGTAATGTCCAGTCCTGGGTATTATGTATTGTAATGTCCAGTCCTGGGTATTATGTATTGTAATGTTCAGTCCTGGGTATTATGAAGTGATGTTCAGTCCTGGGTATTATGTATTGTATTGCCCAGTGGGCATTATGTATTGTAATGCCCAGTGGTTGGTATTGTAATTCTCAGTGCTGGGTATTGTGTATTGTGATGTCCAGTCCTAGGTATTATGTAGTGATGTCCAGTCCTGGGTATTATATATTGTGATGTTCAGGTTCTGGGTATTACAGTATATATTGTGATGTCCAGTCCTCGGAATGTTGTATTGTTAGTCCTGGTTATTATGTAGTGCTGTCCAGTCCTGGGTATTATATATTGTGGTGTCCAGTCCTGGGTATTATATTGTGGTGTCCAGTCCTGGGTATTATATTGTGATGTCCAGTCCTGGGTATTATGTATTGTGGTGTCCAGTCCTGGGTATTATATTGTGATGTCCAGTCCTGGGTATTATGTATTGTGGTGTCCAGTCCTGGGTATTATATTGTGGTGTCCAGTCCTGGGTATTATATTGTGATGTCCAGTCCTGGGTATTATATATTGTGGTGTCCAGTCCTGGGTATTATATTGTGGTGTCCAGTCCTGGGTATTATATTGTGATGTCCAGTCCTTGGTATTTATATTGTGGTGTCCAGTCCTTGGTATTTATATTGTGATGTCCAGTCCTGGGTATTATATTGTGATGTCCAGTCCTGTGTATTATGTATTGTGGTGTCCAGTCCTGTGTATATATATTGTGATGTCCAGTCCTTGGTATTTATATTGTGATGTTCAGTGCAGCTTCTGGTACTATACTAATGTTGTTGGCACTTGAACTGTTTACCTTTAACTTTTTGTTTTATATCAGACTAAATATCAAAGTCTATAAACTTTACCAATCTCACTACCTGTTGAAATACAATTCTTCTATATCCTGACCCTTCCATGTCAGTATTTCCAAAAGACTGATGATTATTTCTTATTATTAAGATACAAATGTCAATGTATTGAATACTGATTTCTTGGTAATTTCCTGCAGTACCTGTAATTGTGCTTTAATAAACTGTTATCCAATCAATCAAGTATCACAATCACAGAAAATAACAAGTACATATTACAAAACAATCTTGAAAATGAAAAACAAGATCAATTTCTGACAAAATAACAGTAATTGATAATAATGATGATTATATAAAAGATTAGTTGTTACCATAGTAACCAAATGCTAATCATCAGAACAAACTTCACAAAACATGACATTTCTTGGCAAATTGCCATCATTTCACTGGATAAATGTAGTAATCAATTTCTAAATAGTCCATGAATTTGAAATTAATGTATAAATAGAAACTTTTACTACAAAGATTCTATTATCATATAGAAATTGATGATTTAATGAAAATTACAAAAAATTAGTTGTCATGAATGAAGTCACTTATAAGAGTAATCGGTGAAGGATTACCAGCAAAAGGATAAACTCTTGTACATATGAAATCATTGTAGGATTTAAAATCAATACCATTCTACAAGTAAAAACGGAATCTTTATACTAAAACTGGAAAAGGTCCAGAGATGTATGTATTGCTGTTTTTTTCAAAAAAACAGAATTAATCATACATAGATCTTTGTTGATTTTCTTTCACCATAATTTTCTGTTTAATTACATATCTAAAACTAGCACTTCCTGTATATTTGTTATTATCCACCAATATGTTGACCAAGATCCATTTAATGATGATACAAATGTTAATACCACTGTTGTCAAAATTCTGGATTAAGAATGTCAATACACACATGTAGTACACTGTAGTAAATACAAGATAGAATACCTTACATCTTAAGTATGGTCAGAAACCAAAACAACTCCCATCATAAAACTACGGCTGTTCAGGTCATTCAGATGTGTGCATGTTCAGAGAGAATGATATTGGCCTTGATGCTAAAACAACCAATTACATATTGACCTAGAAATATACCAATGTATTTGGGTAGATATATTTTCTAGATCCTTAATAAACCGGTAACCCCTTTTATGATAAACTAAAAACCTGTTGTGTCTATAAACATGTGCGGCATACTGCCAATCTATCAGTACGTCATCTTACTGAAAGCACCTAAAAAAAAAAATACCTGTAAAATCTGTAATTATTTTACAACATGGACATACATGTATTGACTTCATAACAAGTTACTTCATTTTAATTAAAATCCTTAATTGTATCATCCTCAAGTATTTACAAAAATATAGATAGCCAGAGTTGTTGGTTCATTATGATCTACTGGATCAGTGAATTTACAGAGATGAGTATCTTTAGACATATGCTAAATTGGTGCTATATAAAAACATTATGGAACACATTCCCCTTTTATGACTAGGTAAAACAGTTTGTCCACAACAAAGTTAAAATTTGTAGATCTTTTATATACATGTACATGTAAATCAGACACCAAGAATTACTTCACAAAACACATTTTTATTCTGCACTAAAACCATGAATGTACAGTTATATCTACAAGCATCTCTTTTATATTTTAGATGACAAAGCCATCTTGTCACTGTTAATACAAACTTTTTATTTGCTAGTATTCCTGGATAATTTATGCCATTCAGCAACAAGATTGATCTCCCTTGACAATATATACCGTACATGTAATTTGCACTGGAGCTCCATAATGTACACATGTTACCAGTGTTCTATATTTACAGATCCTCTTTCACAGATCATCGTTTAGTTAGGTCAATATTTTAAGTAAGGTCAACATTTCAGGTAAGGTCAACATTTTTAGTCAGGTCAACATTTTTGGTAATGTCAACATTTTAAGTAAGGTCAACATTTTAGGTAAGGTAAGGTCAACATATTAAGTAAAGTCAACATTTTGTATGCTTTTTGTGTTTATTAGATGATTTGGGGATAACATTACAGACTTGAAACAACTATGATATAATTTTTTCCTCTCCATGTGTTTATAAAAACACTCGAAGTATCTTAGAAGCTGTAGCTTTTCTATACTCATTGAATGCAGTTTAAAAACAATTCATTGGACATTTTGTTTGAGTGTTCATAAAAAAATCTTAACAAAATTCTGTGAAAGAGAAGCTGTCAGTAAAAAACTGGGTTACAATAAAACAAAATGTTGAAAAAAACAGCATACATGTATTCTTACAGACAAGATAAATTTGATATGAAAGATTATTATCTGTCCATTTTACAAAAACATTCTCCTTCAGAAGTAATAATGACAGTACACTGTATATGTATGATGCAATTAAATGTACAAATATATACAGACAAACATGATCCTATGGCTTAAATGATGAATTCTTCATAATCATTCTCAAAGAAAATTGTTTATAAATGTTTCCGTGCAGAATAATGAGGAGGCAACATTTCAACTATCCCTTTCATTTTTATTTTGTAGTGAAAGGCAGTATGAATTATCTCTCCTTTGGTGTAACTTCATTCAAGACTTGGTTAGTACAGTTTCAAAGATATTTGTTCTACATGACAAATGTATGTTTATTTGACAGCATACAACACATATAGACCTTGTAACATGACAGATATGTTTATTTGATAACATACTACATGTATATACCTTATAACTGGTTACTTTTTCCCTTTTACATAAAAAAACAACATATATTTGCTCGTCTAAAATTTGTCCCAAATTATTTAAGTCATGTGGATGGTATGTATATGACAATGCATCATTTAGTGCTTTTCACCTTCAGTTTCAAAACTGGTGAAAATTACACAGGAGATGAAAATTTGCAGATATACAGTAGAAGTTTATAAATGAACGAAGGAATGCAAACAAGTGAATATTTTAATGTGTGTATAGAAAACAAACCTGCAATAAATCATCATTGTAAAACCATGGTCTGAAATCGCTATGCTCTTTCTTACCCATGGTGTCATGTGACCGAAATCTCTTGCAGCTAACGAATATTTATAAGGAGTAGGTGTTGTCCAATCATAGTAGTTGTGATCAGCAACGGAAGTATATCCCATACTTTGTTGATCCAGTACAATTCTGAAATTGATCTGATTGGTTGATGAATGCTAGCACTGTTTACTCCCATTGGTTGAGGCTTCATGAGTAATAAGAGCATGTACAAGAGATTTTGGTCATGTGAGACTACAGGTAGGAAAGAGCATAGTGATTCAGGATCGTGGTTTTACGACGATGGCAATAAATAAGATATTGCAGAAACTTGGTCATGTCTCCACTAGCTGACGCTAGCAGGAGAACCACATATGTACAAGGTAATGAACTAATACATTATATAAATATTACATTAATGAGAGGGCGATATGCATATTTTCACCCTGAGGAAGCATTGGTGATTGAGGCGAAGCCGAGGTCAAAAATGTTTTCCGAGGGGTGAAAATATGCAATATCACCCTCTCATTACTGTAATATTTATTTTATTATACCGAGTGTCATATTTGTTTGCTTTAACATATTACCATAGATATTTTACATCTCAAAATATTAACCAGCAAGCTAAAAAATAGCGCATGTGGTATTTTTTGGAATGTCACCCTGGCCTCTTTATCTTTGTTAAATGAGTGGGTGACATTGAAAATTTTCACATCCCTCTCAACCAATCAGATTATGAGATTTTAACAGAATGTATAATAAACAAAAAATACACCAACTAACAACAAAGTATATTTCAAATGCATGAATACTATATGGATTTTAGAGTGGTTCTGAAAACAAGGTCAACTCTCCTATAGGCATATCTGTGGTACTGAAACAAGGTCAACTCTCTTATAGGCATATCTGTGGTACTGAAACAAGGTCAACTCTCTTATAGGCATATCTGTGGTACTGAAAACAAAGTCAACTCTCCTATAGGCATATCTGTGGTACTGAAACAAGGTCAACTCTCCTATAGGCATATCTGTGGTACTGAAAACAAAGTCAACTCTCCTATAGGAATATCAGAGTGGTACTGAAACAAGGTCAACTCTCCTATAGGCATATCTGTGGTACTGAAATAAGGTCAACTCTCCTATAGGCATATCTGTGGTACTGAAACAAGGTCAACTCTCTTATAGGCATATCTGTGGTACTGAAACAAGGTCAACTCTCCTATAGGAATATCTGTGGTACTGAAACAAGGTCAACTCTCCTATAGGCATATCTGTGGTACTGAAAACAAAGTCAACTCTCCTATAGGAATATCTGTGGTACTGAAACAAGGTCAACTCTCCTATAGGCATATCTGTGGTACTGAAACAAGGTCAACTCTCCTGTAGGCATATCTGTGGTACTGAAACAAGGTCAACTCTCCTATAGGAATATCTGTGGTACTGAAACAAGGTCAACTCTCCTGTAGGCATATCTGTGGTACTGAAACAAGGTCAACTCTCCTATAGGCATATCTGTGGTACTGAAACAAGGTCAACTCTCCTATAGGCATATCTGTGGTACTGAAAACAAAGTCAACTCTCCTATAGGAATATCAGAGTGGTACTGAAATAAGGTCAACTCTCCTATAGGCATATCTGTGGTACTGAAATAAGGTCAACTTTCCTATAGGCATATCTGTGGTACTGAAACAAGGTCAACTCTCCTATAGGCATATTTGTGGTACTGAAACAAGGTCAACTCTCCTATAGGCATATCTGTGGTACTGAAACAAGGTCAACTCTCCTGTAGGCATATCTGTGGTACTGAAACAAGGTCAACTCTCCAATAGGGATATTAGAGTGGTACCATACTGAAACAAGGTCAACTCTCCTATAGGCATATTAGAGTGGTTCTGAAAACACGGACAACTCTCCTTTAGGGATATTAGAGTGGTTCTGAAAACACGGACAACTCTCTTTTAGGGATGTTAGAGTGGTTCTGAATACAATGTCAACTCTCCTATATGATTGACCTTATTTTACCTGTTTAGGAATCACCAATTATCTACAACAAATAAATGTCCTAACAAAATAATTTTCAAGAGATACAAAATTAAAGGCAGTTGTGCAAGTATCTATATTTGTAATATCTATAAGCGATAAATAACACTTAAGCTATCAATAAATGCTTTTGTATAATAAAATGTGATGGCATTGGGAATAATGATACACAATTAATAAAATAGTATGTTTGTTTGCTTGAATATTATGTAATTCTTTGAGTGAAATCTAGAATTTTAAGCCAAGGTATTTACATGTATGATCATTATATTGCTAAACTCATTGATCCCTGAAAAACAATGGACTCTTCTGTAAAGCAATAGCTTAGATCAGTCCAAATGTGTCTTAAGGGGTGAATGGGTTAACATTTGATAAAAACCAAAGCACTGGATACAACTGCAGAGATTGGTTCCAAACCTTTCTTTCATCTGATACAAAATTTGGCTATTTTAATTTTAAATGCATATGTGTAGCATTCAACAATTTTTATTTTTATAGGAAATCTATCACATTTCACCATGTTCTGACAACAACTATTTGTCTTTTTGGTTTGTGTTCATCAACACATAATTTCCCCTATTTTCATCACACACACACATCCATTTACCCACATACACCTGCATGGTTTTAGGATAATTATCACTGGTTCTGAATTACTCGTTATTATTTCTAAATACAAAGTAGAATTGACTACCACAGGGTCAACTCTGGGAGATATTTTTTCTTGATAGAAAAACAACATGTCTTCCCACATGTGTCTGATGTGGAATACAATGATGTTGGTCAAATACAATACTGATGTGGAATACAATACATGTTGGAGTCAACATGGTGATCAACATGTCTTCCCACATGTGTCTGATGTGGAATACAATACATGTTGGAGTCAACATGGTGATCAACATGTCTTCCCACATGTGTCTGATGTGGAATACAATACATGTTGGAGTCAACATGGTGATCAACATGTCTTCCCCCATGTTGGACATGTGTCTGATGTGGAAGGTATCAAATACATGTGGAATACAATACATGTTGGAGTCAACAGGTGTACAAAATTGACAAGGACCTGATCCAGATCATGCTGAATATATACTGTATATTGAAGAGTGGTAACAAACAGAAACAAAAAACTTGAAGAGCCTTTTATAGTGCTATGAGTCCTTAATCTAATGGGTTTTGCTATTTATATACCTATAGTGTAGCCTTGCTTTTAAGACCGCCTCACTGACTCAAAGTGGTCTGATTATTGGGGTGGTCACATAAGTGAGGGTCTGAACTCATTTAATATTTATGATGAAATTCTCAAGAGACTGATTATTCGCGATCTCAAATGTGTGGTCTTCAGGTGAGGTCCCACTGTAGGTCTTCAGGTGAGGTCCCACTGTGGGTCTTCAGGCGAGGTCCCACTGTGGGTCTTCAGGCAAGGTCCCACTGTGGCCGATATAAACAAAGTTTGAAGAGAAAATCGCCCAGTGTTTTTGAGATGTCCAGATGTAGGCATAATATGTAAAGCAAAACTGTCTGATGGCAACAGATTCTGACCATTTATCTGACAATTGATGGCAACAGATTCTGACCATTTATCTGACAATTGATGGCAACAGATTCTGACCATTTATCTAACAATTTACATAATTCATCTGTGTTCAACGTTGTTGTGTTATACAGCACACATCTAGAAATTCTACAGTAAATATTAGCAACCTACCAAATACATGTATAGTTAAACTGTAACCTGTCCATCAACATAAGTTAGACCTCAGCATTTTATCAATATATTTAAGACATGATAGTCTACCAATACATGTACAATAACATATGTATATTTGAATCTTGCATTCTACTGAGTTGTCAGTTCAGACTATGATATGTGATCAAATCTAACATTCTACTAACATATATGTTAAAAAATGAGGATTGTTGCAATTTGAATGCATTTGTATATGGTGTTCTACTTTTATATGTTTGAATGTTGCATTTCCCTTTTTTATATGTAGAGTCAGATATTTGACTGGTACACTGTATGTGGTAAATCCTAACATTCTACCTGTACTGGCAGGGGACCAATTCTTGCCAATGCCATGGTGTCATGATAAAGTTGTAACAGTTTACAACATTTATCGCTTGAAGTAGAAAGTTTATTCAAGTGCTGGGAAAATATTGGTAAGATACAAGCTGCAAAACCAAAAAAGCAACCAATTTTCCCTTAGCACCCCCAACATTTATAAATATGAGATCGAGGGGGGCACATGATGATTTGTGATTCAATCAATTACCAAATATTTCTGCTATTTCTGAGAGAGAATTGTGATTTTATTTGTAGATGACATTTTCATAAGATTTTCTTTTCCAAGCACAAACACAAAAGCAACTGTTAAAACACTCTTGTCTGTCTGGAAAATGGGTTAACTTCAGAACGTTTAAATCTATGTACATGTAGGATCTTATTTTGAATGTATTGGATGCAAAAATCTTAATTACAGAATTTAGAACATCAATAACTGTCAAACATAGACTGAAACCATTCTGGATATTTTGTGGTTTCTGGCTAGTAAATTATTACTAGATCACATAGTTGAAGGTTATTCAAGTAACTTGACTGATATTTTACCCATTTTACACAGACAATTTCATGTCAATTATCCATCTAATACTAAAAAGAAAGAAATAAATGACTGTTTACTTATTTCACATTTTGTTCTTTTGGAGAGTTCCATACAAATAACTTTTGTCTGTTCTTTTAAGAGTAGATATTTTCTGTCTTTTTTTAAAATTGATTTTCTCTTGTTCCAAATCTAATGTATGGCTTGGAAGACAAAACAGGAGTTTGAAATCCTATAATGGAGAGTTTGATATGATTTGTTAAATATTTGCATATATCAATGACAATGATCAATGGTCGCGATTCTCTTCCAGATTTTCTGTACTGTTTGCCCTGCCAATTTCTTGAACGATTTCCGCATGCTCATTTAACATCTTCTCAAATTCTTTTCGTCGTATCTCTGCATCTTCCTGTAAAATAAATGAAGAACATGCACATAATTGATTTATTGATGTTTAAATGTAGCACAAAGAATATTTCTCTAATATGACATTTAACAAAAGTTAATTGCTTATAAAGCAAAACCATGTGAATGAGATATTAATAGACTGCTTAGCCAAATATAGTATATTTTCTATTATTATCTCTATTAGATATAAAAGCAAAAATGATTTACCCTTTACCAAAATAACATGTATTCAGACAAAGTATGCAAAAGTCATGCAAATGGTCATTTAGAACATTATTGCTTAAATATTGTGAAATACTGAGATATATATATATATATATATATATATATATATAATTTTCTGAGAGAAAAAAACTGTTCGGAAATATTACTGAATTTTCAAAAATATAAATCTACCATTGCTGTTACAGTTGTACTTTAGTCAGGTATTAGTGCTGTGGTTGTTTACAGCATTGCTGTTACACCAATATTTGAGGTCAGGTATTGGTGTTGTGTTTGTTTACAGCATTGCTGTTTAGCATGTACTATATTTCAGGTATAAGTGATTGGTGGTGTGGTTGTTTACAGCATTGCTGTTAACCTATACTATATGTCAGGTATTGGTGCTGTGGTTGTTTACAGCATTGCTGTTACACCAATATTTGAGGTCAGGTATTGGTGTTGTGTTTGTTTACAGCATTGCTGTTTAGCATGTACTATATTTCAGGTATTAGTGATTGGTGGTGTGGTTGTTTACAGCATTGCTGTTAACCTATATTTTATGTTAGGTATTGGTGATGTGGTTGTTTACAGCATTGCTGTTACACTCATATTTGAGGTCAGGTATTGGTGTTGTGTTTGTTTACAGCATTGCTGTTTAGCATGTACTATATTTCAGGTATAAGTGATTGGTGGTGTGGTTGTTTACAGCATTGCTGTTAACCTATACTTTATGTTAGGTATTGGTGCTGTGGTTGTTTACAGCATTGCTATTACAGCTGTATTTTATTTGTCAGGTGTCAGTGCTTTGGTTGATAACGGTATTGCTGTTACACTTGTATGTCAGGTATCACTGTTATGCATTGCTGATACAGCTGTATTTTATATTTCAGATATTGGTGATGTGATTGTTTATAGCATTACTGTTATAGCTATATTTTATAAATCAGGAATTAGTGCTGTTTTTCTTTACAGCATTGCTGTTACACCTGTATATGTCAGGTATCAGTCCCATACATTGCTGTTACAGCTGTATTTTATGTCAGACATCAGTGTTGTGGTAGTTTACATCATTACCGTTACAGCTGTATTTTATTTGTCAGATATCATTGCTGTGGTTATTTACAGCATTGCTGTTATAGCTGTATTTTATATTTCAGATCTCAGTGCTGTGGTTGTTAATAGCAATGCTGTATTTTATAAATCAGGTATTGGTGCTGTTTCTTTACAGCATTGCTTTTACACCTGTTTTTCCACTTCAGGCATCTTTATGATTTGACAAATTAAGAACCTTTATCATATAAATTAACAATAAATGGTTTCTGATTGAATAAGCCGGTATTTCACCTCTCAAAATATTACTACATTCAATGGAAAACCAGTGAATATGGCAATTCCCTTTTATACTATTGGAATTACTCTGATTGTTACTAATATTGTAGGATTTGTATATACATGTATCTATATATTTATATAATAAAACAGTTATGGACTACTGCCTCGGTCAATATTAGTTTTCAGGTCAATATTACACCATATTCATCCACTCAAAACTCCATAATTGTATGATATAACACAACCATTACAGTATCACACTTAAATAATTAAAAACACGTTTAACAATTAAAAATTTAACATTAAACACATTCTTTGAATACAATTTAACAAATACATTTCCAATGGGATATGTCTCTGTATCCCATGATTTTTCAACTACAAATTCATATTTGGAATTTAACAAAAACATTTTCAATGGGATATGTCTCTGTATCCCATGATTTTTCAACTACAAACTCATATTCGGAATTTTGACTGTCAGAAGCTGTAAATTCTGATATATTGAAGGTCAAGAACATTCTATATATTTTTTCTTGAAAAAATCTTTATTGTAAGTGAATGTATCTGCATAACTAGAGATGCTATGAGGTGCTTTGATTGTATAAGATCCCAGTACATTTTAAGTACAGTAAGTGCTTTATCATCTTCATGACCGGAAAGTCTGCGATCTAACATCATTTACGATGACACAATACATAGAAAACAACAACTGATTTAGCGACTGTGAGTCGATATTTACATGCTCATTTATACATGTTATTAGCTATGGCTGACATTCTAGATCTCGTACTGATGAAACCATTATATAAAGCACTATTTGTTTGATGTTCACTGGACAAAGTTTCCAGAGGTCTATGGAGAATTTTTGTTTATCCAAGAGTGCAAAACAGACAAATTGTTCTGATATCCTTAGGTCTGACTCAGTCTGAAGTAAAAACTGAAACCTTCTACTTACACTAATAAGACAATGTCAGTAATCTGAAATGTTGTAAAACCACAACTGTATGTGTGCAAAATACCAAACATACTTAAAATGTTTGTTTTGTTGTATATTTGTATCTATAACATGATAGCTATCAATGTGGACAGTTATATTTCTGTTTGTGATATTTTTGTGCAATTCACTATTTGTTTATATCACATTTTCAACATGATAAATATTTTCTGTCAAGCTCACAATCATGCAAGTGCCAAAAGCAAAAGTACAATTATGCTGCAATTTTAGGCATCTGATAAAAACATGCTTTAACTCACAAGGCGGAAATCTTAAACAAACTAATGAGATTGAATGAGGCTTGAGCATATGACATTAAAAAGAAGAAGCTGCTAAAAGGGCCTTAAGGTGCCCACCTAACAAAACTGGGGCCTGTTTTCAAAAGGTCGTAAGTCCTAAATCCTAAGTCTTAGTCCTAATTGTCATGGAACTGACCAATCAGTGATGCATTGCCATGGTAGTTAGGATTAAAAGTTAGGATTTAGGACTTACGATCTTTCGTAAAACGGGCCCCTGGTCAATTGTGCAACTGATATTTTATGTTTATTAGGAGTCTATGACTTTGACCTTTGACAACAATTTTGTTGCAATGATCCATAGATAACTCCTGAAAACTTTCTCATATATCTTTGTATTTATTGCTAACACCATGGAATGTTCAGTTTAGTGTTTAAAATTGCTTTCATCATGCAGGGCTTAATAGAATGTTGTCTGCTAATATCACAGAATGCCCAGTTTAATATTAATTGTTTCATCATGCAGGGTTCAGGAAACACTCAATAGAATATATGTTAGAATGTAGTTTGCTAACAATATGCAGTTCTGTATGAGCCTAAATGCTGATATTTTATAAAAGTTTAGTATATCAATGTTTCAGTGTATCTTTTTGAGTTCATTTATCAGTTTAAACAAGACAATTTTACATTTGATCAAGCTTATACAAACATGTACCTAATTGTGTATAAATTTCAAACTTGACTAAGATTTATGTTTTCTCTTTCCCTGCTTTTTTGTATTTATCTACTGTGTGCTATACACTGTTCTGAATAACCTGACTAGTTTCCTTTGGCAGGAAGCATGTACAAAGATGCATGTTTTTCAACTAAAATAAAACCTTTATAGAATCCAGAAATACATTAATGATAGTATCAGCTTACAGTAAAAAAAACAAAACAAAACAGCTTCAAGATTTAGTGTTTGTGGTTTTGTAATGCCCAATATATAGAGACATTATAAAGATTTATCAAGATCCCTTAAATATTGGCCAGTTTACTGTAAAAATTGCCCTTGACCTTTGACCTAAAATCAACTTGATTTAACTTGATAATTAATTCTATTAAAATGTGTGCATTTGTTTTTTAAACATCAGGATATCACTTTCTGATATATGTAAGATAACAAATTACATGAAATCTGTAAGTAAAAGCTTCAACAACATCTCATATTTTTCTAAATATTCATCCAAGTTTTACCTCCTTTGTGAGACCAACTGTCTGAAAAGACCACTTTTCTTTTGCAGATGGTGTGGTCTCCAGAGAGATTACACCTAATACAGTGTAAAAAGCACCACAAATGTCATCTTTAATGAACATGAGTAGCAGTTAACCCGCTTTATTATGATTTTATTTTATTCATTCATTAACAAAACCTAAACAAGTAGCGTTTTTATATGACATGATTTCATATTGATTGAAATTTAAAACAAAAACAATGATTAGGCCATTATCTACCTGCATTTTGCAGTGAATATCCTATTTCAAAGGGAGTTAAAAAAGCAGGCATTTGTATTTTATGACTAAGATAATCAACTAATGGTATTGTTCTTAAATATATGATAATGTTTTTAAGAAATCAAGTTCAACAAGAATACATTTAATTTGATGCATTTCGGTTGAAACATATTTTCTTTATGCTGATTAAAACATCCTACAAAAAATCAATATTGTTCAGTTTTCATTAGAAAGCAAATACTGTGACAGAAAATGATAATAAGTCAGGCTGTAATATGGCTTGTACAAATGTCTATATATACTCTATCAGAATACGTAATCATTACACCCAATCTTCACTGATTAATTTGACAATTAGAATAATGACATGACAGCCAGAGTTCCTATGACTCATGCTGTCAATAGATGAGAAGACTCCTTCCTACACTCTGTACATATTTCTAAGTGTGACACTTAAAGTGGCCAAATGGAAGAGCATTGAGCTTGAACCAGGAAGTCATCTCTTGTGGAAAAAGTGTCTCACTGTAACCTGATTTTGTAACAAAGTTTGCAAGTTTATGTGCTGAAGGTTGGAGGTCTCTTCCTGGGTACACTGTAATCGGTTTTCTGGTCCATCATAAAACAAGAGGCCCAGTGGGACTTAACGGTCACCTGAGAAAAATTTGAGTCATGTTTGGTTAAAATTAGTGCATTGGGTTTTGAAAAGAAGTTGAAAATGTCTAAAATTTGACAAAAACATATACCTTTGGTACTTCTGGTTTACTTAGGTGTCTGTGAGCTCTGACCCATGGCCTTGAAATTTTGTTTCTTGAATAATTCCTAACAACTTTCTCATATATCTTTGTATGCAAAAGTCCACCAGTTTTGAGTTATTAAACAATTTAAAATACAATTGTACCCTTCGTTGTTGAAGCACCCCCTAGTGGCTCATTTATTGACAGATTTTTGTAGATATTGACTTTACAATCATGCATGCAAAATATGTGAAAGTCATCTGATCATTTGTTCATGAAAAGAAGATTTTTATAGATGTACCAAGTTTTGGTCCTTTGTAGCCCCTTTTGGGGCCCCTATAGATCCTAGCCCCTTTTCATTTGCAAACTTTATGTGTCTTCATATGGGTATGCTATATGCCAAGTTTGGTTAAGATTGGCCCACTGGTTCTTGAGAAGAAGTCGAAAATGTGTAAATGTTAACGATGGACGACAACAGACAAAAGAGGATAGCAAAAGGTCACCATAAGCCTTTGGCTCAACTAACTGTTGTGATCTAGATTACAACTGACTATTGTGATCCAGATTACAACTGATAATTGAGATCCAGATTAAAACTGATAACTGAGATCTGAATTACAAATGACTATTGTGATCTAGATTATAACCAACTACTGTGATCTAGATTACAACAGACAAATGAGATCCAGATTACATCTGGCTATTGAGATCCACATAACAACTATTTATTGAGATCATGATTACAACTAACTATAAAGATCCAGATTACAACTATTTAGATCCATATTACAACTGACTATTAGGTTCCAGATTATAATTAACTATTGAGATCCAGATTATAACTGACTATTGAGGTCCAATTGTAAAATTGTAAAAAATATGCTCAAATTGGGTATTTGTGCTTGGCACTAACAAAATGTTTGAACTACAGCAACTTAAACTTGACAATTGACCAATAGTGTTTATCCTGAACTTATTCGAGTCAAAGGTTTTGGAGACATTTTTTTCTGGTCAAATATTTTCTGGAAGTACTAATGTTGTAAGTATTTGACGTCACAACTGAACTTTGACGTCATTTTGGGTGAAAGGTGTCACCCTTGTGGGATCGGATGGGCTCCCAAAGGATGCCTTTTCACACATAAAACAGGAGCTGCATTTGCTTTCAATTATTATTAACAATACCAAAGTTACAGTTTTACAAAGAAGTACAAAACAAATGGCCAAGACGATCATTTCTATCAATAAGACTTCATCAGTTGTTGTCATAGTTCATGTGATTATCTTATCTAAAGCAATGGAACATATAGTATACATGTTAAAAACAACATGTAAAACTGCTGTTAAATGCCTTTAGACCTCTTGTGACTATTGAGATCTAAATTACAACTGACTAGTGAGATCCAGATTACAACTTACAACTGAAATCCAGATCACAACTGACTATTGAGATCAAGATCACAACTGACTATTGAGATCAAGATTACAACTTACAACTGAAATCCACATTACAACTCACTACTGAGATATAGTTTACAACTGACTATTGAGATCAAGATCACAACTGACTATTGAGATCCAGATTACAACTTACTATTGAGATCCAGATTACAACTCACTATTGAGATCTAAATTACAACTGACTTTTGAGGTCCAGATTACAACTGATTTGAGATTCAGATTACAACTGTCTATTGAGATCCAGATTACAACTAACTATTGAGATCTAAATTACAACTGAATATTGAGATCCAAATTACAACTGACCTTTGAGATCCATATTATAACTGTCTATTGAGATCCAGATTACAACTTATTTTTGAGATCCAGATGCCAATTGAATATTGACGTCTAGATTACAACTGAATATTGTTATCCAGATTGCAATAGACTATTGGGACCTAGATTACAACTGACTATTGAGAACCAGATTACAACTGAATACTGAGATCTAGATTACAACTGACTATTGTGATCCAGACTGCAACTAACATTTGAGATTTAGATTACAACTGGGAATTGAAATCTAGATTACAACTGACTATTGAGATCCAGATTAAAAAATGACTATAAAGATCCAGATTACAAATGACTATTTTAAGATATCTACATTACAAATGACTATTGAAAACCAGCTTACAAATGCTAGTTGTGGTGAAACATTATAGAGATTCAAATCAAAATTATCTATAAATCCATATTAAACATTACTTAAAGTGATCCAATCCATATATCCAGTTTACTACTGAATAATGTGATCCAGGTTGCAGCTGATCACTGAGACCAAGGCCAAAGTTTACAAAAGATTTGAGAATACAATATGAATCCAGTTTACAATATTCAGAAGCCCTAATTGTAACTGACAAATAGATTATTGTTTTTATACTGAAATTTACATTTGACACCATCATTGCTTGAAATCCTGTTCTGTAGCTTTAAGAGACATCACTGAATTTTCAAATACCTCTAAGCCACAGAGACTCCAAAGTGGGATAGGAGTCATAAATTATGAAATATGCCACCACATGATTGATCCATTAGCATAAAAAGGGGTCAAAGGTGAAGTGAACTTTGATGACACCCAGATAAAATGGATCAACTACTGTTTCCAAAACAAAGCAGCTGAAATTCCAAAAAATGACTTCACATGTATCATGACTGGTATTGAAAGATTGACATTATATTAGAAGACCTGACTTCTCTTAATACAGAGACTATACTGGTCGGGACCAATATCAGACTATTTCATCTTTAGTATGTACCTCTTTAGTATGTACCTCTTTAGTATGTACCTCCACATTATTTTTTTTCTTCTGTTTGAGAAAATTGTTCAGCATCTTGTATTATCTAAAAAAATCTCCAAAACAATGTTCTAAATAGGAGAATTTATGCAATA
Organism: Atrina japonica; assembly: GCA_030159075.1. Lineage (NCBI taxonomy): Eukaryota > Metazoa > Mollusca > Bivalvia > Pterioida > Pinnidae > Atrina > Atrina japonica. The sequence goes on along the minus strand of BROG01000012.1, from coordinate 2,392,681 downwards.
GCCAGATACTGGTCCCAGCTGCTTACTGGTCCCTGATCAGTAGTGCTGTAGACACCATCAAATGATACAAACTTTACATTACAAGACAGTTTTCAGGTTTAGGGAGGAAATCCTTGAGCTGTTTTCAGTTGATGAGAATACATATCAGAAAACAAACGAGCAAGTCTCACAACGTAGATAAATAAGTCATTTGCAAATGAAAATGATTCCGATGGCCATTTGTATCGCAAACTTACTACCATACCTTTGTTAGTAATTATAAAGTTATTGCCACTATCTGTAATATGTTATAAAGTTGCTCTTTAATTGCAACACGAATGACCGTATTTACATCTGAAACAAACAACATGACCAGAAAAACGCATGACACTGGAAATGAGAAAGAAGCTAATATTTTATAGTGAGTAAAGGAAATCAATGACATGTTATTATCACGTTACAGACTTTACTGGTTTTCGATAAAAACAGGTATCATAAAAAGACAACTGGGTCGATGAAAATACATTCTTATGATGATTTCGACCCCCGTAATGTAAAAAGAATATACTTAAACAAATCCTTGATATATGTTTCAGAAGACAATTTTTGAATTATGATTCTGGACAATTAGATCACAAAATTGTTTAAATATTTTCTATCACATTTATTCTATTTGATGGAAAAACATCCTTCATTACATTGCAATTAAAGTGTTTTACCACAAAAATTTATAGAAATGTTATCCATTATACTTCTATCATAGAATGTTTCTATCAACTGAAAAAAAATAACTGTTGAATTGTTTTGAAAATTGGATCTACAATTAAGATTGATGGAGGTGGAAAATAAATATGTTTAAATCCTTGGTTCCTGATATATTCTATAAAACACCGGCAGAAATGTGGCTAAGTCTAGGCAATTTATTGCAGAATCAGAAAATTTTATGGAGATAAAATTTCTTTTTTTTTAAAATAAAGCAAATTTGTTGACATTACATTTCGTTAAAACAGGGACGTAAGTGGACCTAAGTGAAAATGTAGGGAAGACTATCTTTGCCCCAATAGAAAGGAGGCCATCTAGGCCCTGGAAGCCCAGCATCCCTGATAAGCCAGGAGAGATATTCTAGCCAATTCTGAGACTATTTCATATTCTTTTCTTACCGGTATCACCTTCAAGTTGAAACCTTAAAAAATGTAAATTATAAGTTTTCATGCAGTACGACTTGCTTAAAATAGTATGTGCATTATATACATGTAAGTAATTAACTACTAAATGTATTAACTTGCTTATAATAGTATGTGCATTATATACATGTAAGTAATTAGCTACTAAATGTATTAACTTGTATATACATTGTTCATGCTATGTAATGTATATATACACACACCATATAAGCAATGAATATCGGATTCTGTCATTGCATATTATGCAAGTAACCATCCTTGGTAAATCCAGTTTCCAGAAATATTTGGAATAGTAAACACCCAATGCATCCTTTTCCTGTAACCATTCCCTCCTGAACTTATTTCTAACATCTTTATCAATGTTTTTGATCAACGTTCAACCATGCTCATAGCTACCGCTGTCCAAAACACAGGTGTCTAAAATAACTTTCATTGGACATTTAATCCTCTTCAACTCAATCAAAGATGGTGTCAGAAAAGATAGTTCCAAAGTACTCTTGATCTTTGAAATGTTTGTTTATAAAGCAACCACACACTCTCATTGAACAGAACAGAATAATAATGATCGATCTTCCAGAAAATGGCAGTAAGGACTAAACATTGATATCAATTAAAGTCAGAATTTCGGCAAAAACCAGAAAACTTACATCCCTGGTTAAAATTAAAAAATCTGTTGTTGTAAAGGAACATTTAACTATTAGTAGGTATATTATATGCCAAATTTTGACATGGTTTAATTTTTGTTGATAGATCTATGACAAAATTTTCTGATTCTACAGTGTTTATACAGTAAAACCTGCTTTAGCCACCACCTGTGTATAAAGACCACCTGGTCCCCAATAGTACCATTTGTGTACAATTCAACCTCTATATAAAGACCACCTCCCTATAAAGACTGATTTTGTTGTGTCCCTAAGTGGGTCTTTATATACAAGTTTCACTTTATAAAGATTATTTATATACAAGTTTCACTGTATTTATTTATCAAGTTGATGCAATTACACAATGTGTAACAGAGAGAGATATTGCATCCAATGGAATTTGAGATATGTGATTTATGAGTCTGCATGTGCTTCACCTATTAAGGTAATGGGGAAACGCCTCCAGCTTAAGTTGGTAAGAGCATCAGGTAACAAGTCTAACATGTCAAGTTCAACTGGCAAGTTGTCTGTAGTAGCTGACAGTATGTTTTATAGAATTACAAGAGGCCCAAGGTATCTTAAGTCGCTCACCTGGCAAAATTGGTCAACATTGCAGAAGACATAAAAAATGTGTAAAAGATGATAAAATGACTAGTAAACATTAAAAACAGTAGGCTCATTGGGCCTTAATAATCACCTGAGTAAAATGATTTATACTGAAAATATACTGAAAAGCAACCAAAGGCATGAAAAAATCAGTAAATAGGAGAATTAACTTGCATAAGGGTGGACTTGCCTTGCCGACTTTTTATAGATTTTTCAAGATAATGTGCAACAATAGTTGAAAACATGCAAAATCCATTTAAAATGGGAAATAACTTTCACTAGGATCACCCTAACAATTTTTGCACAATAAATATTTTTGTAGACCTTTGCATGGTGATCACAGGATAATAGGAAAAAACAGCCCAAATATTTATGAAAAAATCCACTTAAAAGAGGAAATAACACCCATAAGGATCAACCTGACAATTTCATTCCTTTTGACTTTTTGTAGATCTTTGCGTGCTGAACATTTTTGCATTTTTTACATTTTTTTTCTTTCACTATCTAATATACTTTTCAAGATAATAGAACAAAACAGCATAAAACATGAAAAATCAGCTAAAAGGGGATAATGTAAAAAAACATCCAAAAACATAAAAAATCCCCCAAAAGGGGGAAATAACACATATAAGGGTTGACCCGACAATTTCCACCAAATAAAAAAAAAAAAATATTTAAAGGTAACTGTTTTTTCTTTAGCTTTAATAATTTTGGCGACACATGTATTAAATAACAAATATCTGCTGACTCATTCATTCTATATATAGCCATGGCAGCCATGTTTGGTCCTAGAACCTTTTCATTCACCAACGTTTTGCAGCTTTATGTGGTTATACTTCCTGTCAAGTTTGGTTCAAATTGGTTCAATGGTTCTGAAGAAGCAGTAAAAAATGTTGAAAATTTTACAAAAACTAATGAGTGGGCCCCAATAATTGGTGAAAGTTTTTTCCCCTCGCAAACTTTGTACCCCATCTTCTATGGTGTCTCATTACTATATTTGAAGCCAATCCATACACTGGTTTGTGAGACAGGATATTTTAGGCAGTACACAATTTAAACACTTTTTGTCCCTTATATAGCCCAAAGGAGAGGTAACCCCACAATTTTTACAAACTTGAAAAGCTTCTCATGGGGATGCTACCTGCCAAATTTGATTGAAATTGGCCCAGTGGTTTTTGAGAAGAAGTTTATATGAAAAGTTCATGGATGACTGACAGAGGACGAGAGGCCATGACAATAGCTCACTTGGGTCAGGTGAGCTAAAAAACAGAACATGTTTGGTGTTATAAGTCCAACTGGAAAGTTGTTTGCAGTAGCTGACAGTATATTTACAGAACTAAAACAAGAACATGTTGGGTGTTTACTTAAATGTCATAAGTCCAACTGGCAAGCTTCATGTATTTAGTCTTAGCAGCTGACAGTGGATCTGAACTTCAGATTACAGTACTGCATCAATCCAATAAAGGGAAGTGTCCATCTAAATAAGGGGACTCATCTATCTAATTAGGAGATGTGTAAATCAAAGTAGGGGAAGAGTCCATCTAAATAAGGGGACTCATCTATCTAATTAGGAGATGTGTAAATCAAAGTAGGGGAAGAGTCCATCTAAATAAGGGGACTCATCTATCTAATTAGGAGATGTGTAAATCAAAGTAGGGGAAGAGTCCATTTAAATAAGGGGGTGATGCCATGTATAAGAGGATGTGACAGTCTAAATGTCAAATGAAATTATATATAAAAGTGACCTAGTTTTGGCCTTTAATCCTATCATTTTTAAATCAAATCCAGCTAAAAGTTATTATATATAATTTCCAAAGTTTGTGATGCCCCATTCTGAATATTAATTTCCTAACTCATTTTGTATTTGTTTATTTTTTAGGGATGGGGGGTGTGGGTGGTTGTTTTTTGGGTTGGGTGGGGTGTTGGTTTGGGCATCTATCTAATTAGGAGATGTGTAAATCAATGTAGAGGAAGAGTCCATCTAAATAAGGGGACTCATCTATCTAATTAGGAGATGTGTAAATCAAAGTAGGGGAAGAGTCCATTTAAATAAGGGGGTGATGCTATCATGTATAAGAGGATGTGACAGTCTAAATGTCAAATGAAATTATATATAAAAGTGACCTAGTTTTGGCCTTTAATCCTATCATTTTTAAATCAAATCCAGCTAAAAGTTATTATATATAATTTCCAAAGTTTGTGATGCCCCATTCTGAATATTAATTTCCTAACTCATTTTGTTTCAAGAAAAATTTGTCAAGGATAAATATTGATTTGTGTTCTGTCTGTGATTTGTATCTATATAAAACCATGGTATTTTAACTATAGATTTGCAACTCCAAAGTGACAGTTGCTATGTAATAACAAGTCTAGGTCTGATCAATGTTTCAGTTAAAGCAGATTATTATAAAGGTTAACAAGCCTGATTTGACAGAGTTTGAATCTTAAAGGGGATCAGTAAAACAAAAGATGGATCAACGTATTTTAAAAATTGACATGCAGTAGGAATTCATCAAATTTATGTGAAAATAAGGAATTTTTGTCATTAATAACTAGATAATGTTCAGACTGAAAAACAATTTTGTCTTAAGCTGCACATTCAGTAAACTAGAATATCAAAAGATTATTTACATTAATCAATTTTATATATGCTTACGTCAAACGGATGACAAATAGGCATATGTAAAGTGAATAATATTACACAAATACATGTATATTTAATACATTTCATGGTCAGAATACATGAACATAAGAAAAGTGATACTCCAAATCAATTAGGTACATGCAGATACCAATTATGTACATGCACTACTAATTACCTAAAAACATGCAGTAATTCAACCTTAATGTCTTTATTTAGGACTCAAGAAAAATAAGATAAATATATGAAAACAAAGATGTCTGATGTTTTATGCAAATTTATGTTATAAGGTATATCAATTAAGGTTATAGCCTTAAGCTGCAACACCTGAACAGTTATGGATGATTATTAACAGAATAGGACATTTTTGTTTTCAGAAATATCATTTTTCTATTACATTTATACCTTTAAAGTTCTTATTACATAGACATGATCTCATCTATCTGAGCTACAAATCTCTTCCAATATCACTGAATGTAGATGAGAGGGATAATGGATATAATTATTTTAAAGGTCACATTTTATTTACCTTTTGTTTCAACAACAAATGAAAACATTTTCCAATGAATGCAGTTTCTTATTCACATAAGATGGCGGGGCGGAGTAACCTTTTGATTATGATACAGATGATTCTACTCATTTTTCTGTTATGAAAACCTTGACAGATGTCACAGAAAATGCCTTTGATTCCCCACTAGAGACCCATAGGTGTAGTGACATGTAGGAATGATTACTCTCCCCATTGTAATTTTAATGCCATTATGCTACACATCAAATTTAATTGAATTTTCTTGTCCAGGTCAAAAAAGAGTTCACAAGACTCCATTCTGCCAGGTTAAATGAACAGAACTATAATGACCAAATTCTAGTGAAATGTGAACATTTAAGGGTATATAAAATCTCTGTTTGGTATAAAAGGATGTTTTTCAAATTAATTTTCTTTTTGACATTTTGTTAATTCAAGAGTATTTCAATTCTATTGAAATCCATCAGAAATCACCTAAAATTAATTGTTATATTTTAAACATATAGGTAAGCAAGTATGACCATGGGAAGCAATGCAATGAATAAGCCAATATATTACTTTGGAAAGAAAACAGTGACTCTCTGAGTTTTAATTTATTAGGTAATCATAAAAAATATGTATATATTCATTTTATGTTTGAAACAAGATGCCAAAATGCCTTATTAGTCATGAGTCACCACCCTCTGACCCACAGTTCACAAACATCACTATTTTTGCTAACGTTTACTCTGGAAAGGCATCAAACAAGTTGTGAGTTTCAGTCAACTGGACCTGTGGTTTACATTTGTATGCACACATACAAAATGAACACTGCACTACATGTGACATGGTGCCCTGATGATGGACACTGCACTACATGTGACATGGTGCCCTGATGATGGACACTGCACTACATGTGACATGGTGCCCTGATGATGGACAGTAGTGAAGTGCAACAGGTTATCTGCTATGTGTGCTTCAAAACTTGAATTTTCCATTAATTTCAAGAATATTTTGTGGATTCTAAATCTGTTTACCTGTGACTATCTAGCTGATAAGTCATTGTAATGAATATCCATACAAGCTAACTACATAAATAAACCATTAATTCTTAACTAAACTAATCATTTATTGATTCTAATTCCATTTAGTAATATTAGAAAAGCGGTTTCAGCTGTAATTAGCTTCATTAATGATGTCATTAATTAGCAGGATGCATATGTACAAACCAATATAATGAATGATGTGGTCAAAAAGTCAGGATTATTTCAGTGCATGCTTAGTAATTGATAAACAGAATTACAAACACACACATGCTTTAGAGTTAGTTGTGTTTTAGCATGCAGTTGAAGTGTTGTTAGACCTAAAGAAAGTTACTACATCCACACAAAACAAGAGTACATCTAAATGCAGCATATGAACAGGAATATAAAAGGGTACATCTAAAAACCAGAGTTACCTTTATTGTTTCTACATAAGCTTGGGATAATCTGGACTTCTCAACTTTTTCACTAATTGAGGCTTTACGTACATTGCCTTTTATGGGTGTTGCTAAAATAAAGTAAACCAGAAAAAAATATAAAAATGGAGAAACATTTAGATTATTTTTTCCCTGCTTGTTTGCCAAAGCCATCCATGAAAATCTTCAACTGTCAATTAGTGCAAATTAATGACAAATTAAATATCAGATTAATTTTGTAAATTATGCAAATTATACCATGTTACGCACACTCAATTTTAGTAAGATGAACGTGAAAAACAAAATTCTTATATTTATACATATATATTTGTAGAGGACCAATTCTCGCTAGTCATTTGTGAAATCTACTTTACCTTTCCCAAATGTGATTCTATATTTGTATAGACAGATGCCTTTCTGACTTGTGTCAGAGGTATTTTTATAATTCATGCATTTGTGCAAAAGAACAGGGAGAAATTGGTGCATCATTCATTATGCACCTTATTGATGAATACAGTACCAGTTTGTACTAACTTGTTTTTGCATCCTTTATCACTGTGAGTTTGATGTTTTATTTCATTTATAAAGAAAATGATGTTTCAAAAATAAAAAGTTTAATTGAATAATTCCTTATTTAATTTTTGTTTTGCCAGATTTACAATTACATTTTGAGTATTTGAGAAACAGGGAGAAAGTAAATGGTTGTCTTATATATCACATCCACTGGTTTTGCTTTTTCAGCTATAGAAACTAAGACATTTGCCCATTTCAGTACATTTATTTCTTTAATCCCTCTATCTACATTAGTCAACATGTGACTCTCAATACAGCACTATTAGGGGTTTACTCCCCAACTAGGTAATGTCTTTTTTTGCTCTGAGAGGAGGCTTCACTGGCTTATAATTTTGGTACGTTTCTAAAGTTTTGAGCTAATAACAATTTTTTGTTTGTGTTTGGAAAAGAAAATTGTTTGACATTGTCATTTACAAGTGTAAATCACACTTGCTACTCAGATATGGCTGAAATAACTGAATGCTAATCAAGTGATCCACACCACAGTCATGTTAATAAATCTGGAATGCTAAGGGACAACTGGGTATATTATTTTATTTTGTAGCTTGTATCTTACCATTACTTTACACAAGAACTGTAAATAAAACTCTTTCTATTCAAATAATCGTGCATCATATGATATTACGATTGTACCATGGAACCATACCTTCCAGATGGAAATTGGTACTTGGCAAGAATTGATCTCCTGTCAGTATATATATATATATATATATATATATATATATATATATATATATATATATATATATATATATATATATATATATACATGTATATATAAACTGATAAATACTTTATAAAAGAAGTAAAGAAATAAATTCTGCGATTTAAAATGAAAAAAATGTTGTAACTGGGATTAATGTTAATGATGGATTTTTCTTATTTCATCATTGATCAACCTCATAATATTTAAAAAAATAATATATGTTACATTGATGTGTTATAAAATCATCAAACTAAAGATACACAGTATAAAAAAGATGATATAAAACAGTAAACATATCCAATCTTTAAACAGTAAACATACCCAATCTTTAAACAGTAAACATACCCAATCTTTAAACATACCCAATCTTTAAACAGTAAACATACCCAATCTTTAAACATACCCAATCTTTAAACAGTAAACATACCCAATCTTTAAACATACCCAATCTTTAAACAGTAAACATACCCAATCTTTAAACAGTAAACATACCCAATCTTTAAACAGTAAACATTCCCAATCTTTAAACAGTAAACATACCCAATCTTTAAACATACCCAATCTTTAAACAGTAAACATACCCAATCTTTAAACAGTAAACATACCTAATCTTTAAACAGTAAACATTCCCAATCTTTAAACAGTAAACATACCCAATCTTTAAACAGTAAACATACCCAATCTTTAAACAGTAAACATACCTAATCTTTAAACAGTAAACATTCCCAATCTTTAAACAGTAAACATACCTAATCTTTAAACAGTAAACATTCCCAATCTTTAAACAGTAAACATACCCAATCTTTAAACAGTAAACATACCCAATCTTTAAACAGTAAACATTCCCAATCTTTAAACAGTAAACATACCCAATCTTTAAACATACCCAATCTTTAAACAGTAAACATACCCAATCTTTAAACAGTAAACAGTAAACATACCCAATCTTTAAACAGTAAACATACCCAATCTTTAAACAGTAAACATACCCAATCTTTAAACAGTAAACATACCCAATCTTTAAACAGTAAACATACCCAATCTTTAAACAGTAAACATACCCAATCTTTAAACATACCCAATCTTTAAACAGTAAACATACCCAATCTTTAAACAGTAAACATACCTAATCTTTAAACAGTAAACATTCCCAATCTTTAAACAGTAAACATACCTAATTTTTAAACAGTTTGCTTCAAAGGTTAACATGATAGTTATGACTGTTCATAGATTTGCCTTCAATTTTTGCATGTTTAAGTACCCAGTACATTAGATAGTACAAGTACTGGCATACCATTGGTATCTGCATGCACAAAACTTCCTAGCCTTTTATTTCTGTTTGTTCTGGTTTTTTTCTCTATTTAGACTGGTTATTTTATATATAACTTGTCATCAATATACAGTACACATCTAAACCTCAAAGTTCCAATTGTTATATTCTATCACCTAGCATTGTCAGTTCTATACACATTTATATCTTCAAACAATATGTGTTTTTTGGTCCTTTATTATTTCCAACATTCCATCAAAATTTAATGACATATTCAGCAGTATTTACCAGAATTATGTGACTTTAAAATCTTAAGATGAGTTTGATTATGGCTAACATTTGGCAGTATTTACCAGAGTTATGGGACTTTAAAATCTTCAAATGAGTTTGATTATGGCCAACATTTCAGGTGAGTTTGATTATGGCCAACATTTGGTAGTATTTACCAAAGTTATGGGACTTTAAAATCTTCAGATGAGTTTGATTATGGCCAACATTTGACAGTATTTGTACAAGTATGCTATATAATGTGTGGTCATGTACAAGTATGCTATATAATGTCTGATCATGTACAAGTATGCTATATAATGTCTGATCATGTACAAGTATGCTATATAATGTCTGATCATGTACAAGTATGCTATATAATGTCTGATCATGTACAAGTATGATATATAATGTCTGATCATGTACAAGTATGCTATATAATGTCTGGTCATGTACAAGTATGCTATATAATGTCTGATCATGTACAAGTATGCTATATAATGTGTGGTCATGTACAAGTATGCTATATAATGTCTGATCATGTACAAGTATGCTATATAATGTCTGGTCATGTACAAGTATGCTATATAATGTCTGATCATGTACAAGTATGCTATATAATGTGTGGTCATGTACAAGTATGCTATATAATGTCTGATCATGTACAAGTATGCTATATAATGTCTGATCATGTACAAGTATGCTATATAATGTCTGATCATGTACAAGTATGCTATATAATGTCTGGTCATGTACAAGTATGCTATATAATGTGTGGTCATGTACAAGTATGCTATATAATGTCTGATCATGTACAAGTATGCTATATAATGTCATGTCATGTACAAGTGTCTGATCATGTACTATATAATGTGTGACCATGTACAAGTATGCTATATAATGTCTGGTCATGTACAAGTATGCTATATAATGTCTGATCATGTACAAGTATGCTATATAATGTCTGATCATGTACAAGTATGCTATATAATGTCTGATCATGTACAAGTATGCTATATAATGTCTGATCATGTACAAGTATGCTATATAATGTCTGGTCATGTACAAGTATGCTATATAATGTCTGGTCATGTATTAAGTATCATGTACAAGTATATAATGTCTGGTCATGTACAAGTATGCTATATAATGTCTGATCATGTACAAGTATGCTATATAATGTCTGGTCATGTACATATGCTATACAAGTATGTTTAAGTATGCTATATAATGTCTGGTCATGTACAAGTATGCTATATAATGTCTGGTCATGTACAAGTATGCTATATAATGTCTGGTCATGTTTAAGTATGCTATATAATGTCTGGTCATGTACAAGTATGCTATATAATGTCTGATCATGTACAAGTATGATCATGTACAAGTATGCTATATAATGTCTGATCATGTACAAGTATGCTATATAATGTCTAATCATGTACAAGTATGCAAGTATGCTAAGTATATAATGTCTGATCATGTACATGTACAAGTATGCTATATAATGTCTGGTACAAGTCATGTACAAGTATGCTATATAATGTCTGATCATGTACAAGTATGCTATATAATGTCTGGTCATGTACAAGTATGCTATATAATGTCTGATCATGTACAAGTATGGTATATAATGTCTGGTCATGTACAAGTATGCTATATAATGTCTGGTCATGGATATGCCCTCTCCTACCCTCCTACATGTTTTCTGGAGTTGTCTCATTGACAGCATGTTTTAAATGTACTTATTCAAACTGGAAAGTGACCATTTCATGTTTAGTAGTTTTACGAGCGTTTTGAAACTTTCTCACCTCTGTCTCAATACAGGTCAGGGACCGGTAACCAGCTAGGAACAGTAGCCGGCTATTGCATTATTTCGGCTATATAGAACACAATTTTGTGAGATATTTTTGTTTTAGATCATGAGATGATAGACATTTTTCCCAACAGAAGAAAAAAATATTATTGTGGTACACAATAAAGACGAAATCACACCATAGCTGGCTACTGGTCATAGTCACCCAGTTGTGTCCTTGTGCTGTATTGACAGTGTCCTAATTTTGTCTGGGGTATGGCAGCTGTAGGGAATTACTAAAACATTGAGGACAACATTACGACATTTCCAACAGTGCTGGGATTCATCCAGTGAAAAGATATGCTATGACTTAAAATAAGCTGTGATTGCCGGGACGTTCTTGACCAAATTTAAAAAACATATTTTAAACCTCCTGAGACACTACCAGGACAAGACAAGACACAACTAAAATAAAGCTAGGAAACAGAAGACAGAAATACAAATCATCCTGATGTCTTGACTATGTCTTGCAAATAAGTTTTGTATGCGAGACATGGCCTTTAGACAACTTTGTTCTCATTTTACCAGAAGCAAGCCAAGTCTGTACTTTTAATTACAGTACAGATAGAAATGCTGGCGCAAGTACTTAAGTCACAGCCAATAATTGTGGCCTCATTTACTGCAGACTTACTGCTTCTCGTTTTAGCTTATAGGCAGAAGCTCTCAATTACAGATTCGAATCAATAACTCAATCTAACTGAATCCCTTCCACAAACATTCTGGTACTCCAAAATCCTGAATCCTAACAGATTTACAAGTGTGATTAACTCTCACCACCAGAAGAATGTCCATAAAAATTAAACACAAATGACATTTCATTATATTGCTAAATTCCTTGTGAACTACACAAATTATTGGTCAATAATAAGGATTTGACATCACAAACTACTATTGTGACCAATACTGTTTCTATGGCAACTAAATGCTTTGCTAAGCTTTATAGTTCTTTGAAATAGACTGATTTAACTGCAAAATAAAGGTTTGTAGGAATGTCACATAGATCTATATATACGTACAGTATAATTTTGATAATTCTAACTTCGATATTTATTGGTTTGAACTTTAAACAAAGTGACAAATTATTTTTTTGATTTCCAAATTCTGTGAAACTGAATGCTTTCTGTTACTTTTAGTCCTCTAAGTGCTAGATAACAAATTCAAGAAAACTGAGCCTAGAGATACTTTGACAAGACTTTGAAGATGTTTAAAAGTTTTCTCACAGTATAGATCTACAATTGCATGATGTCAGATAATAACAAACTGCAAAAGGCCGACCTACTAACCTAACAATTGAATGCTGACAGTGCTGTTTGTTTATTGTAATTATAAAATGACTTTTTATGATCAATATGTATATATATCACTGTCAAATACCAAAATACAACACTTTTGTCAACAGTTTTACTTTTTAAAAGTTTGAATTAGTCATACATAACAAATGACCTGTGCTATGGACTGACATCAATGCAGTCAGGGCTGTTTTACGTGCCATGTCTCTTCTGAATGACCCGTGACTTTCACTTCACATGCCGAGTGCTTGGTGAAGGAACAGTCACCACCATTTGTAAAGTTTTGGTATAACCTGGTCTGAGAATTGAACCTGGGAGCTTCCGCTTGTGAGTTAACTGCTTTACCACTAGACCACTGCAGGTGGTTACAAAAAAGAGGATCTGAGAAAGAAAATGTTCCTGAATATTTATTTATATACATTGCTAAGATCACCTTTTCAAGATAATGCTGAATATTTAATTCATATATGTTGCCAAGGTAACCCTTTAGACATATTCCTGAATGTTTAATTTCCAAGTCGCCTTTTAGATATCTTTATCAGAAGTCATTTTTTTCAAAGACAATTTGTTTTAACATAATTGAGATCAACATTTAAGTATATTTTACTTGCAAGTTTCACTGACAGTGTTTTATTTACAATTTAATTAATTATGTAATTACTTGACAATTCATAGTCATACCACAAAGCAAAGGCACAGATCTGAATATCATTATCTGCAATCAATAAGATTGATTTTATCAAGAAAGATAACATCTACTGTTTGCTTTCACAGCTGATTAATCATCTCACACTCTAATTTTCTATTTTGTCTTACAATCAGTTTTCTGGTGCAATATAAAATGTACTAATACAACCATCATGGCTGCGCATATAGGACAAACTTGGTGTTGATTCTAATCTACAGATATATCTTCACATAATTCCTAGTCAATAAATCCACTACAAAAAATTGATTTATTGAAAAACCAGTCAAAGATTATTTTAGAGATAAAGTCATGCTTACCAAAGATGATAATGTTACCTTATTGTCAAAACAAATCAATATCAATTAAACAAATCATAACTGTCATCATTAATTAAAAATGTAGTAAAGTCAAGAAATACACAGTGCTATGGTCAATAAATTCTGACTTTATTCTAGTGCTTTACAAGTAATAATCTATTTCTTGAGTGAAGACATTAGATTTTCTTTATATTACCAATCGGCTTACTGTAGTTTAAAAAATTCATTTCAACACCACACAAATATATCACCAATACAATGTCTGGGAAAATTTGTGTGGGATGTGATTAGTTCAAAGAGTGTGACTTGTTTCTTTATTAAGGAACCGGTTTGCATTTTTCTCTCCTAATGGACATTTTTTTTTTGTGGAAGGTGGGTTTGGGGGGTGTGTTAAATTCTTTATGCCAGAAAATTGAATTCCTCATTACAAATAAAAAGACTGTTTTAATTCTGTGACATCATAGAAAGCAATAGACACTGCCTGTGACATCAGAGATAATTGTACATACTTATGGCATATCAAAATCACATTAATGAATTAAACCTAGTTTTTCTCAGTTAAACCTAGTTTTTCTCAGAAACCTACATTAATTAGAGAAAAACTAGGTTTAACTGAGAAAAACTAGGTTTAACTGAGAAAAACTAGGTTTAATTGCACTAAAATGACAAAAATGAGTTAAACCTAGCTTTTTTGAGAAAAACCTAGTTTAACAGAGAAAAACTATATTTAACTGTGCCACAATCACATCAATGAGTATTAATATGATTTTGGCACAGTTAATCCTAGTTTTACTCGGTTAAATCTAATTTTTCATCAGTTAATGTGAGTTACAAGAAATAGTAGGACTAACTGGAGAAAAATTAAGGTTTAACTTGTAACCCATTTTAAAGCAATATAAGCTGTCACAATAACTATTTTTGACATATAGTGGAGAATATGATAAAATGTGTGTTCAAATACATTGTCAAACACGTAAAACGATCTAAAAGATCTGTTTGATTAGAATTTAAGTTCTCCCGTACCTTAAAAAATCAAGCTGTATTTCCGTATGCAATGACCTTTCAGATAAACTCTTTTGCAATATCAAATGTACTTCGAAATACGGTCAGGGTATCTTGATCCTTTAAGCGCTCTGACTATGTTAAAGTTGACTGATTTTTATGTGTTTTATATCTATTTTTAAAAATACAGGATGTGATTTTTATTGGAAAGTGCACAAAGTGAGTAAATATATCAGGTCACTAAAAGAAAATTTTCCCATCTTTAATGCTACCCAGAAAGCTGACATTGACAAAATCAAAACAACTGTGAAAAGTCTGCATACCTCACATTTTACAATCATGCCGCCATGTCCAATGGAGTTGGGCAGTTCATATGTGTCAAGAATGATAAAGCCAAGAATGCAATGGGACGAGCTAAAAATGGGTCGAAATCACTCAATATACCCAGTACATGGACAATTTCAGAAACGAATGTTTTAAAACGACGAAAAAGACAAACTTCGTAAAAATTTACTTCAAGTTAATTTGCAATGCTCAAAGTATGGTGGACAAAAAAACCCAAACTGATATTACGGGTAATGTTTGGCAAGATTGTTGCAATTTTACACATGCATTTGTTATTCCAACCACCAGAACGTCTCTTTGGAATATATCTGAATTAGAATATCACATAAAACGGGTATGTAAAATTTTACACTGATGACAGCTCATATCACTTTAACTGGAGAAAAACAAAGTTTAACTAAAAAAAAAAAAGTTTATCTTGAGAAAAACTAGGATTAACTCATTATTGTAATTACAGCATGCTTAATCCAATTGAAACTAGTTTTCTTCCAGTTAAACCTAGATTTTCTCAGTAACCAACATTAAACTTTTTAGGTAGAGAAGAACTAGGTTAGACTGAGAAAAACTTGGTTTAACTCATTAATGTGATTTTGGCTTGGTATATATGCTGCTTGTGACATTAGATATAATAGTATAAACTGATTGTGACATCAGAGATAATAGTATACATATGTATACTGCTTGTGACATCATAAAAAATAGTATATACTGCTTGTGACATCTGGGATAATAATATAAACTGCCAATGACATCACAAATAACATTATTGAAAATAGTGTAAACTGCCAGTGACATCAGAGCTAACAATATATGCTGTTTGTGACATTATAGAAAATAGTTTATACTGCCAGTGACATAAGGGAAAATAGTATATGCTATCTGTGATACAGAGATAATAGTATATATGCTGACTGTGACATCAGAGATAACAGAATATGCCACCTGTTTGCTGTTTGAGGCATCATAGAAAATAGTTTATACTGCCAGTGACTTCAGAGAAAACAGTATATGCTATCTGTGATTCTGAGATAATAGCATATATACTGCTTGTGACATCATAAAAATAATATATACTGCCAGTCACATCAAAGAAAATAGTATATAAACTTCCTGTGACATTAGAGATAATATTATATATATACTGCATGTGACATCATAGACAATAGTATATATACTGTCTGTGACATCAGAGATAATAGTATATATATACTGCCTGTGACATCATAAAAATAATATATACTGCCAGTCACATCAAAGAAGTATATAAACTTCCTGTGACATTAGAGAGATAATATATATATACTGCATGTGACATCATAGACAATAGTATATATACTGTCTGTGACATCAGAGATAATAGTTATATAGTACATCATACTAATATATACTGCCAGTCACATCAAAGAAAATAGCTTCCTGTGATCATTAGAGATAATATATATATATACTGCACATGCAATAGTATATATACTGTCTGTGACATAAGATAATAGTAAAATACTGCCTACATCATAAAAATAATATATACTGCCACATGTGTATATAAACTTCCTGTGAATATAGAGATAATATTATATATATACTGCATGTGACATCATAGACAATAGTATATATACTGTCTGTGACATCAGAGATAATAGTATATATATACTGCCTGTGACATCATAAAAATAATATATACTGCCAGTCACATCAAAGAAAATAGTATATAAACTTCCTGTGACATTAGAGATAATATTATATATATACTGCATGTGACATCATAGACAATAGCTATCTGTGACATCAGAATAATAGTATATATATACTGCCTGTGACATCATAAAAATAATATATACTGCCAGTCACATCAAAGAAAATAGTATATAAACTTCCTGTGACATTAGAGATAATATTATATATATATACTGCATGACCTGACAATAGTATATATAGATCAGAGATAATAGTATATATATATGCCTGTGACATCATATAATAGTATATATGCCAATGACATCAGAAGCCATAGAAAATAGTATATATACTGCCTGTGACATAACAGAAAATAGTATATATACTGCCTGTGATATTAGATATAATAGTATATATATACTGCATGTGACATCATAGACAATAGTATATATACTGTCTGTGACATCAGAGATAATAGTATATATATACTGCCTGTGACATCATAGTTAATAGTATATACTGCCAATGACATCAGAAGCATCATAGAAAATAGTATATATACTGCCTGTGACATAACAGAAAATAGTATATATACTGCCTGTGATATTAGATATAATAGTATATATATACTGCATGTGACACCATAGAAAATAGTATATATACTGCCTGTGACATCAGAGATAATAGTATATATATACTTCCTGTGACATCATAGTTAATAGTATATACTGCCAGTGACATCAGAAGCATCATAGAAAATAGTATATATACTGCCTGTGACATAACAGAAAATAGTATATATACTGCCTGTGACATAATAGAAAATGATATACATACTGCCTGTGACATCATAAAAAATAGTATATATATACCACCTGTGACATCAGAGATAATAGTATATGTACTGCCTGTGACATCATAGAATAGAACATATACTGCCTATGACATCATAGAAAATAGTATATATTATCATACATGTCCCCTACCAGAGACCATTACATCCCAGCATTCTGTGAATGTTGATGAATCCATACATGTCCCCTAGGCCCTACCTATGGAACCATTTTGACCTAGTATTCTGAGAGTGTTGATGAATCAATATGTCCCATACCTGTGAAACCATTTTGACCTAGTATTCTGAGAGTGTTGATGAATCAATATGTCCCATACCTGTGAAACCATTTTGACCTAGTGTTCTGATGTTGATGAATCAATATGTCCCATACCTGTGAAACCATTTTGACCTAGTATTCTGAGAGTGTTGATGAATCAATATGTCCCATACCTGTGAAACCATTTTGACCTAGTATTCTGAGAGTGTTGATGAATCAATATGTCCCATACCTGTGAAACCATTTTGACCTAGTATTCTGAGAGTGTTGATGAATCAATATGTCCCATACCTGTGAAATTTTGACCATTTCTGAGAGTGTTGACCAATATGTCCCATACCTGTGAAACTTTTGAGAGTGTTCTGAGAGTGATGATCAATATGTCCCATACCTGTGAAACCATTTTGACCTAGTATTCTGAGAGTGTTGATGAATCAATATGTCCCATACCTGTGAAACCATTATGACCTAGTATTCTGAGAGTGTTGATGAATCAATATGTCCCATACCTGTGAAACCATTTTGACCTAGTATTCTGAGAGTGTTGATGAATCAATATGTCCCATACCTGTGAAACCATTATAATCAAGCATTCTGAGAGTCTTGAAATTCAGACCTAAAGCAGAGGTCCGATTCTGTACAATGAAAAGCACTTTTAACAGTTTGCTGTGGGATTTACCTTAAAGTTATTGAAGTGAAGGAATTTCTGTAAATCCAATCACTGTTAACACTTACAGACTGCACGATACAAACCTATCTGAATACCAATCAATTTGATGATACTAGACATCAAAACCCCCAAAAGCCCGAGTTAATTCCTTTCCCAGGTATGATGTAACATAAGACTAAATAATCCAGCAAATATATCTGACTCTCGGAGAGGAAGTCGATCTACTGAGACTATCAATAAAAATAAATATGTTAAAATGACATGAGAAATGCACATTGCTAAAAAATTGTGATGGTTGAATGTCTATTTCTTGTAACAGCTACAAGAATCTTTTTAGATATGATGCTTGTTTATCTGTATGATGTTGGTGTAATATTGTTAACCTCCATTAGGTGCCTGCACACAGATATACAGACAGAAAACAGAAAATTTTATTTTCATGGAAAATTATTTTTACAGTACAAACTTTAGGAGGAGAACAAAATTACATCAACTCAAAACACAATAAACTAAAAAGCCTACAAGTAAGCATTTACTGGAAATTTACTGAACCAACTGAACATGTATGTATGCATGAGACAGTATATATGTCTTCTCCTCCCTACTCTTTATCAAGGATGCAATTTTTAAAGCAATACAATAATGCTATATTTCAGGTCATCAGTTTCTTACTGGTATATTGGTTTCTGTTGTCATTGAAAGTCCCTAAATGTCATAAAAGTGTAAAACCCAACCAACCAACCCAACAAAATTAAACAAAAAGTAGGATGTGCTTGATACTTTCCAGGAAAATTCATTGATTGAAAACTAAAGAATTCCATAACTCTTGCAGATAAAGCTAGTTGTTGACCATGATCAAATTCATTTTTTTTCCTATTGTTATAAAGCAACATACATGTCCCAAATATGCTTAGAATTTGAGGGCAAATAGTATGACATTGAGATAAGAAAATTATATTAAAAAAAAAAAAATGTCATAATTGGACGCAAACTTAGTTCCTCGGCTTTGTAGTCAAGAGACATATCCAGTAGACCAAGCATATATATATCGTAGACAATTTAAATTTTAATGTTTAAATTACCTTTACAGGCAAAAAAATATTAAGAAATTCATAAATTTATCTGATAAATACCTTTTTTCTTGTGATAGATGATACTATGGAATGTTCTTTTAAACAAAGTTTTGGTTCTGAATGAAAAACAAATCCCCCACGTCAAGGTGCAACTTCCTTTCTTGCACTCACTCCAAAAGGAAGAAATTGCCATCTTGCAGAGTAGTGACCAGCGGTCAGAGAAAATTTAACTTCAATCATTTCAGTCGTTTCTTTACTACACAAGTTTTTCATTAACACATGTAAGTAATTTGTGATTTTATGGATATATAGGCATTCACATAAGAAATCTGAAGTTCATCCATTTTTCTAGTTGGTTTGTTGGATTCTGGTAACTCCTTTTAAATTGTATAGTGCTAGGTAAACTTTGACATCTATGTATTCTGTATATTTTTGGCAATAAACCCTTTCGATAACTGCAGTCCTGTTACAATGAGCGGCAAAATGATACAGATTCCCAGAAAATGACGTCAAAAAACAATCAGTTACTATAATGATGTCTATGTTTTTGCGAGTATCTGTATCACTTTGCCACTCAAAGTCACAGGACCACAGTTAACGTGAAAGGGTCAATAAATTATGATTTTCTAGTCTTACTATTCTATAGTAAATGGACGCCATACTACACAATTTTGAACAGATTGAATATAAAGCATATGTTGATGGTTTACATAACAAAATACTTTTTGCTATATCGTCGATATTTTCTAAACTCATGTGAAAGATATTTTGAACTATTGTGATGTTTTATGTATAAGATGGAAGGACCTTTCGAGGATACTAATCATTGTAGGTAAATACAGTCATAAATGTAAACATCTCGAAGTTCATGGTTTTTTTGCAACCTTTCTTAGGATACGTTATTTCCTGTTGTATTGTTCTGTAATGTTCAATATTTTCTTGCTTACTGTTGTACATGGGCTTTTCTTTGTTATTTCTCGAAAATTTTGACATTGTAAAACAAGTGTTGATAGTGATTTATGTTAAACAATTTGCATATTGTTTTCATCAATTCACTTTTAATGATTCTATTGATGTAATGTTTCAGTTACATCGGTTTTGTTATACCAAATTATATATCGACAGATTCATTATATATTGTCTTGTTGTATACATATTGTTTTTAATTATACTGTAGACCGTCATCTAAATTATGAATATCTGGAATAAAAATTATAAAAATCCAAAGACTTGTAGCTCTAAAATAGAAAGAGACAACCCCAAAACTGTATGACATGGATCTATTGCTATGACAACAAGGACAAATGGATGAATGCAGAAACAGACGGACAACCCCCAAACTGTATAACACTAATCTTTCATCTCTGTTGACATGACAGCGAGGACAGATGGATGAACACAAAAACAGACAGACAACCCCCAAACTGTATGACACTGATCTCCCATCTCTGTTGACATGACAGCGAGGACAGATGGATGAACACAGAAACAGACAGACAACCCCCAAACTGTATGACACTGATCTCCCATCTGTTGACATGACAGCGAGGACAGATGGATGAACACAGAAACAGACAGACAACCCCCAAACTGTATGACACTGATCTCCCATCTGTTGACATGACAGCGAGGACAGATGGATGAACACAGAAACAGACAAAGAGACAACCCCAAAACAGTATGATACTGATCTCTGTTGGCATGATAACGAGGAAAAATGCCATAAATCAGAGACAAACACATAGATGAAATAAAAAGAAGAAGCCAACAGGGGGAATTATCTGAAATATTGGAATAAAGATGATGACTTGATTATAAATAATGTATATTCTTCAAATCCTGACTGACAAGCAATCTATTGATGTATCTGTATCACTTGACAGAATTATATATGTTCTAAATAAGAGATTTTCTTAAATGACAATAATAAACCAAACACTCAAAATACAAATGGAAGAGAAATGATTTTTGGAATACTGGTTGTCATTTCTTGTACTATCATATTTATACCTTACATGTACCAATTATATCTCCATCTAGAAATACAAAGTTCCATCTTTGCAATCAAATAATTGTGTTTTGTAGAAATCTATTGATAACGATTGATTTACTGTAAAACTTTCAGATCTGTACTTGTATAAAAATGACTGAAGCGACCATTAGTTTCTGTTTATACTTATCAAAGATCTTAACACACTGCAAATAACAGTCGTTAATAGTCAGCTGATGACAATGTCCTTAAATTAATTTCATCTTTGATCAATGGTTATACATTTAGTGTTTTTTATCACAAGAAGCTTACACAAAATGTATGTTTATACAGCTGTGAAACTTGTATATTACAACCTCCTTAGGGACACAAGAAAACCAGACTCTTTATAGGGAAGTGGTCATTATTTAGAGGCTGATTTGTACACAACTGGTACTATTGGGGACAGCGAAAAATAGTCTTTGTGACCAGGTGGTCTTTATACACAGGTGGTTGTTAATGCAGGTTTTATTGTATCCTAATTTTGTTTTAGCTGTCTGAAAGAATCTGACCTACATTTTAGACTTTTAATATAAAACCTAGTGGTCCCAAAATAATTTATACATCCTCTAAATCCCTCTATTATCTATATAACTATTAATAAAAGTTTACAATATTGTCTGGTGTCCTTACACTAGATATTTTTAATATTGTCTGGTGCCCTATTTTTAATATTGTCTGGTGCCCTTACACTAAAGATTTTACATACATATATAATTTTAAAAATCAATGTACATCCCTACTAAATTTTTTACACAGGCTCACTTGGAATTACTCTAATATATATATTTTTTCTATCACCAATTTATTATCATTATTATTTTTGAGATCTTATTTATTTTAAATATCATTATAGATATTACAGGGAAGGGGCTGTCATGTGATAATCTTTTTTATGTGCAACACAGTATTCTAATTATCAAATAATTATATAAAAGTAAAAAAAAAATGTAAAGTGCTTTTCTGGTTGAAATGAAATCAATGAAGGATGAACACTATACCCTGGGACACTGAAATTGTCAATTTTTGTAGAGTAAACCTGGGACATTACAACCATGTAAAATATTTGTTTTAGTAAGATTTCAAAGTAGAGTAGAAACTTTTCACTTTTTGGCACACGTCCTGGGACCTTTAGTGGTGGGGATCACAAATTTACAAATTTGATGACCGTTCATTGAAGATAGTGATCAAGTTTGAATAGAACAGGCCTGGTGGATCATGAGGAAAAGTATATTATAAAAATTGAATGTGAGACAATAAAAAACATATGGCAACAGACAAATGGCTAAATAAATGGGTCACAATGAGCAAAGCTCCTAAATCAATGGGTCACAATGAGCAAAGCTCCTAAGGCAATGGGTCACAATGAGCAAAGCTCCTAAATCAATGGGTCACAATGAGCAAAGCTCCTAAGGCAATGGGTCACAATGAGCAAAGCTCCTAAATCAATGGGTCACAATGAGCAAAGCTCCTAAGGCAATGGGTCACAATGAGCAAAGCTCCTAAATCAATGGGTCACAATGAGCAAAGCTCCGAAGGCAATGGATCACAATGAGCAAAGCTCAGGTAACCTAAAAACTGGATATCTACCACATCATGAAGAAAAATGTGTAAAATGGTTCATTTATATTATAAGAGTTTTCTGAGTCCAAATTATCCAAACAGTACAAATGAATTTGTATAGACAATGTGTAATGAACAACTAAGCTTATATCTTATACTGGTGCTTGACATTCTGTAATGGAGGGCAGAGGAGAAATCAATGTATGATAAACAAATTAAAGAATTGGTGATGGAAAGCAAGAGTCTGGTAACAGAGGATTGTGGTATACTGTATTGTTGATATATTACCTGGTCACAGAGGACTGTGGTACACTGAATTACTAATATTACTGATTTGTTATTACATCAATCATTATCGATTCTTCATCTTGTTTACATCATTTTTGTTTTGTTTATCTATCAATCTTGAAATGTGGAAAGACAGGCTTTAAAGATAGTGTGTCTATAAACAGATTTTAATTTGCTCAACCGCTAGCATTACTGATCTAACTTCCTTCAGACGTCATCAGACTTTTAAATAATTTTTTTTTTAAATTAAATGGCAGCATCAAGTTTTCATTGAAAGTATAAGCTTACTCAAGCAACATTATCTGGGAAAACAATCTTTGTTAGAACTATTTTATCAATCCTGCCTTTAAGCCGTAAATCATCTTCACTAATTTTCGAATAAAATGTGGATAGGTCTTGAAGATCTTTATGTGACCTTTTATAAAATGATCCATGATTCTATATACACATAAAGCTCATCAGCATGAAATATGATGTTCTTCAATTATTTTTATGGATAAATTAATTAATCTTGTTTAAATACATGTATATATTATATAAACATATGTATTTCTCAAAGCATATATAACATAATATCTGCTTGAGTGTTCAGCAATATGCGGAAAAACATAAACACATCGTAAAAAATTGTATTGTACCAAACCGACAAAAATTAATAATTGTTAAAAAAGATACAAACTTTAAATGGAAATCTCAGTTCTCAAAATTAATCATGGTAAGTTAAAAATGAAAACACAATCAATTCGACAATTTTACAGTGATATTATGACAAAATATATCGATCTAGCCCAGTAATAGTGAAACAGAAACCCAAAACAAACAAATAAACAAACAAACAGAACAATAAAGTAAATACAAACAAGCAAGAAAAAGAGAACAGCATTGTATTAATACGTACAGTCTTCAGATTCTTCCTCTGGAGCATCAATGACGACTTCTCCCATCTTTCCGTGTTCATCAGCGACCTCAATTTCAAACCCATCTTTCTTTTCATCCCCCTGAGTGACATCTGCACTGCTGTCAACAGGTTTTGGAACTGTTTCCATCATCTTGGGCGTTTCGGCTGGTGTATTTATGTCTTTATTACTTTTTTGTTCGTCTTTTATTGGCTGTGTATTCAATGAAGAATCAACTGGGGTATCAAGTCCAGTGCTTACTTTCATGGATATCTGAACCTGTTTTCCTCCCTCTGCAAGATATAAAATAATCATCTCAAAATGATGTGGAGAAGCCTTGTAAAAATAAAAAATAAAAAATCTGACCCTTAGGTCATGAAATCCACAAGTTTGGTTACCTTTACCATCACAAGTTTGAGGAGAATTGTTCTAAATGATGATGATGGTGATGAAAACAACAAAAGGTTTATACATGACACACAAAATGCAAATTAACCAAAAGTAATTGATTGTTGTAGACCATGAAATACACATGTAACTTAAAACACTTGGAATAAAAGACAAACTAAAGGTACAGTAGCAGAATATAGACAAAATAAAGGGACAATAGCAGAATATAGACAAAATAAAGGGACAATAGCAGAATATAAGACAAAATAAAGGGACAATAGCAGAATATAGACAAAATAAAGGGACAATAGCAGAATATAAGACAAAATAAAGGGACAATAGCAGAATATAGACAAAATAAAGGCACAATAGCAGAATATAGAGAAACTAAAGGGACAATAGCAGAATATAGAGAAAATAAGAGGACAATAGCAGAATATAGACAAAATAAAGGGACAATAGCAAAATATAGACATACAAGAGGGATAATAGCAAAATACAGACAAACTTAAGGGACAATAGCAAGTATAGACAAAAAAGGCACAATAGCAGAATATAGACAAAATAAGAGGACAATAGCAGAATATAGACAAAATAAAGGGACAATAGCAAAATATAGACATACAAGAGGGATAATAGCAAAATACAGACAAACTTAAGGGACAATAGCAGAGTATAGACAAAAAAGGCACAATAGCAGAATATAGACAAAATAAGAGGACAATAGCAGAATATAGAGAAACTAAAGGGACAATAGCAAAATATAGACATACAAGAGGGATAATAGCAAAATACAGACAAACTTAAGGGACAATAGCAGAGTATAGACAAAAAAGGCACAATAGCAGAATATAGAGAAACTAAAAAATAGGACACAAGATAGCAAAATACAGACAAACTTAAGGGACAATAGCAGAGTATAGACAAAAAAGGCACAATAGCAGAAATAGAGAAACTAAAGGGACAATAACAGAATATAGAGAAAATAAGAGGACAATAGCAGAATATAGAGAAAATAAGGGGACAATAGCGGAATACAGACAAAAAAAGGGACAATAGCAGAATATAGACAAAATAAAGGGACAATAGCAGAATATAGACAAAATAAAGGGACAATAGCAGAATATAGACAAAATAAGGGGACAATAGCAGAATATAGACAAAATAAGGAGACAATAGCAGAATATAGACAAAATAAAGGGACAATAGCAGAATATAGACAAAATAAGGGGACAATAGCAGAATATAGACAAAATAAGGAGACAATAGCAGAATATAGACAAAATAAGGAGACAATAGCAGAATATAGACAAAATAAGGGGACAATAGCAGAATATAGAGAAACTAAAGGGACAATAGCAAAATATAGACATACAAGAGGGATAATAGCAAAGCATAGACAAAGGGACAATATATGAATACAGACAAATTAAAGGGATAATAGCAAAATATAGACGAACTGAAGGGACCATAGCAGAATATAGACATACAAGAGGGACAATGGCAGAATATAGACAAACTGAATGGACAATAGCAGAATATAGACAAACTACAGGGATAATAGCAAAATATAGACAAAAAAAGGGACAATAGCAGAATATAGACAAAAAAAGTGACAATAGCAGACAATAGACAAACTGGGCAATACTAAAGTATTTCACAAATGTTTTTTTACATGAAAACATCTGCATTTTTCAAATGTTTGAAATAAGAGATGGCAGTTACGTTGCCACAAGAAAATTAAATCAAAACATTTCAAACCATAATTTTATAAGAAATGTTTATCCTAAAATACCAAAATTTATTTTACTTGAAATAATACAATTATAAGCTTCCTCTATGTTTAAACTACATAGATATATAACTAAAATTATTAGATAATTTTTTTTTTTTTTTTTATTCTTCATGATAAGTGACAGTCCATTCCGAAATTTGTATGACTAAGTAAACCACTCCATAAAATGACCACTGTATCATTGAGTTATCATAAGAATGCCCACAAAACACTACATATTTGTATGCAGATTTAACACCGCAATCAAGTGAGCCTTGTATGCTCTTTCAATAATTGTCGATTTCGTACAGATATTTTTCCATACATCATGGAAGTGTGTGTCAGACACTAAGATGTATATATCCTCATTTGTCCAATCTACAGTAAAATGCCTGATGATACCGAACCAAGATGACATTCTGATATTTGAGCTTGTGACACTTATAGTAAAATCAAGTAATATATTCTTACTTGTACAGGTACTTAAGTCACAACTTACAAGATTTACAAACAAGGAGTAGTTTGAGGGACATCAATCATCCACATCATCAATTGCAGTACTTCTCCACAAATCACACACACAACACGCTTTATCAAAATTTTCTAAATAAATGACATTTTCTTACATCTGCATGAAAATAATCAATATTTTATTGTGGCAATACTTAAGATACTTGAAGATCTTGTTACATGGCTAGTTCAATCAAAATGTCCTTTCTCTTTGATTTTGCCTTTTTTCTCTCTCATTGTCTATCTCTCTATCTTAACTTCTCTGCCTCTTTCATTCTCTTTGTCTCTGTCCTCTTTCTTTCTCTATCTATCTATTTGTCTCTCTGTGCCTACATCTATGAAATGGTCTTTCTCTGCCACCCCTCCACTCTCTTCGTCTGTCTATCTCTCTCTCACACACATACACACACACACACACACACACACACACACACACAAACACTTTCAACGTATCTTGCATTCTCCTCCTCAGATTAATAAACTGTAATGCAGAACCTAACCCATAACTAGTTACAATTTCAAATAAATGAATATTTAGTGCATTTTCACAAGTACATTTAAGTAAAATTATGGCAAAGATCTGTTAAATAAATAAATTTTTTTCCATATCTTACAACTAATTAAGCTTTGTTATTTTCCCAATAGTGTTCTGAAAGCATGACAGGTCTTTGTCATTTAATGTTGACTCAATTTGTAATTGACAGATTTTAGTCAGAAAGAAAAATGAACTATCACATTTTATTGTTAGTAATATACAATGCTCACTTGCCTTGGGGATTGAAAGGTGTCAACTGACAAACAAACCAATATATACATATATATCTATATGATAAAATCAGTGCCTGGTTTAAAACTAAGAATAATGTGTTTATCTCTGATTTTATTGGATGTAATAATAAATTTGAAATAAATGAAATTTTGTTATGTCTGTTTCAATCCATAGGCTGTGTCAGATAAAATAAACTTGTCAATCACCTGAGTCCTAATGCTTATCAAATCCCTGGGCTCAAGGGCTTATGGATTTCACAACTTGACTTACTCTTACAGATGCTAAATATCAAATTTGAAAAGATTTGGAGTACAGATTGCTGAATCTGAAATTGATTGAAAGGTAACATATGACATACAACTGTCAAATACAACTATATGTCAAGTACAACTGCATGTCAAATATAACTGCATGCCAAGTACAACTGCATGTCAAATATAACTAACTGCATGTGTTTCAAATACAACTGCATGTCAAATACAACTATATGTCAAGTACAACTGCATGTCAAATATAACTGCATGTCAAGTACAACTGCATGTCAAGTACAACTGCATGTCAAGTACAACTGCATGTCAAATATAACTGCATGTCAAGTACAACTGCATGTCAAATATAACTGCATGTCAAGTACAACTGCATGTCAAATATAACTGCATGTCAAGTACAACTGCATGTCAAGTACAACTGCATGTCAAATATAACTAACTGCATGTGTTTCAAATACAATTACATGTCAAATACAATTACATGTCAAATACATGTACAACAACATAAGTTAAATACAACTACAACTGTCAAATAAAACTACATGTCAAATACATTTACAACTGCATGTCAAATATGTGTACAACGAGATGTCAAATGCAACTTAAAATCACTGACAGAATTAATCTACACAATTGTAATCATATTGTACTGACTTAGTGGTTAAAGTATTTACCTAACAAGTGGGAATACCAAGAATCCTTAGTCAAACCTCCATTTTGTACTGACTTAGTGGTTAAAGTATTTACCTAACAAGTGGGAATACCCACAATCCTTAGTCAAACCTCCATTTTGTACTGACTTAGTGGTTAAAGTATTTACCTAACAAGTGAGAATACCCAGAATCCTTAGTCAAACCTCCAACTTGTACTGACTTAGTGGTTAAAGTATTTACCTAACAAGTGGAAATACCCAGAATCCTTAGTCAAACCTCCAATTTGTACTGACTTAGTGGTTAAAGTATTTACCTAACAAGTGAGAATACCCAGAATCCTTAGTCAAACCTCCATTTTGTGCTGACTTAGTGGTTAAAGTATTTACCTAACAAGTGAGAATACCCAGAATCCTTAGTCAAACCTCCATTTTGTGCTGACTTAGTGGTTAAAGTATTTACCTAACAAGTGAGAATACCCAGAATCCTTAGTCAAACCTCCATTTTGTGCTGACTTAGTGGTTAAAGTATTTACCTAACAAGTGAGAATACCCAGAATCCTTAGTCAAACCTCCAATTTGTACTGACTTAGTGGTTAAAGTATTTACCTAACAAGTGGAAATACCCACAATCCTTAGTCAAACCTCCAATTTGTACTGACTACGTGGTTAAAGTATTTACCTAACAAGTGGGAATACCCAGAATCCTTAGTCAAACCTCCATTTTGTACTGACTTAGTGGTTAAAGTATTTACCTAACAAGTGAGAATACCCAGAATCCTTAGTCAAACCTCCATTTTGTACTGACTTAGTGGTTAAAGTATTTACCTAACAAGTGGAAATACCCACAATCCTAAGTCAAACCTCCATTTTATACTGACTTAGTGGTTAAAGTATTTACCTAACAAGTGGAAATATCCAGAATCCTTAGTCAAACCTCCATTTTGTACTGACTTAGTGGTTACAGTATACCTAGCTGAACCTGGAGATGCACAGATCCTGAGGCTTTTCTGGTAAAATCGTTACAGCTTAATACATTAATGGACAAAGTATTGTTAGCTTAGGTTTGAGCCCTACTGGAACACATGTTGATTATGTGAGTGTTGACCAGTGGTCTGAGGTTTCTACTGACCATTAAACAGTGACAACTACTAGATAACTGAAAAATGATTTATCTTGGCATAGAGTACAACAAATACACTACTCCTTCCCATCCCCCATTTGATATAATGTTAAAAGATTTGCAAGCAATATGATCAGAGTTAAATAATATTAGCTTTTAACAAGTGTGTTGGTTCTGGCAAATTAAAAATAGATATAAGTACGAAGATAAAAAAATAGTTGACAGGGCCATAAATAAATGTTAGAGGAAGTCTAGGGGGTTATATTCTGATGATAAACATCTGCATAATTAAAATTTCTGAAGTAATTTACGAACAATGTTAACACTTATCATCATATGTCATTTAACGGTTGCCCTGTTTACATCATTAGACGTCATAAGGTATAAAAATAGATTAAGATATTTAGAAATTGATAGAAGAGGATGAATGTTATAATGTCTACACACACACATATTTATATAAACAAGAGTGTCACACAAATACACACACACATACAGGCACGCATGTATACAGACAGACAGACACATACATACACAGAGACACAACACACACAGGCACGCACAGAGAGATAGACAGAAAGACACATACACACACGCACAAACAGAGAGACAGACAGACAGACACATACACACAGGCACAAACAGAGACAGACAGACACACACACAAAAAGGCACATATACATACATAGACATACACAAAGACACAGACACACACATACAAACTACATATGAAGTTGTATGAGAAGTTGATAAATCATGTGTATGTTGTTCTTTTGTTTTGTTGTTGTAGAAATCTTTCACTTAATTAAATTGAAGGTATTTCTTAGGTAACATGTTATGTAATCTCTACTGTGGACTTTTTGCCAAAGTATTTAATGATCTATGCTAAGTTTACCATGACTAGCTACTTATTGTGTAATACAATGGGAAGACAAGAGGATTTTCACTTATGCTCAATCATAAGCTAGTTTGAGGTACAGTCGTGATATGAATCATACATACGTTAAGTCTCAAACCTGACTGGGTGGAGCTATAAACCCAGAAACAACTACTACACAGCTGCTGCAACTTTATCAATGAAAATTGAGAGTAGGTACTAGAAAATAGTGTCTACAATAAAAATTTTATTTAGAGAATACTTCATCTGCAATGAAATATGGTCCCCTGTCAAAAGGATTTCATAAAGACCGTTATATAAACAAGAGGTTCTCTGAATGTGGCCTTTTGAGATATGTGGTATCTCAGATTGATTTCATAAAGATGGTTAAGTAACCTTGTGGACCCCTGAATATGAGTCTTCCAGATAAAGGGCATATCAAGACAGATTCTACTATACCTAGCAGTGTGTTGTACTAGAAGTGTGTTGTACCTAGCAATGTGCTATACCTAGCAGTGTGTTATACCTAGTAGTGTGTTATACCTAGTAGTGTGTTAAACCTAGCAGAATGATAAACCTAGAAGTGTGTTGTACCTAGCAGTGTATTGGTCTGTACCTAGCAGTGTGTTGTACTAGAAGTGTGCTATACCTAGCAGAATGATATGCTTATCAGTGTATGTGTACCTAGCAGTATGTTTGTCTCTACCCAGCAGTGTGTTGTGCCTACCTGTCTGTTGTACCTAACAGTGTGTTATACCTACCCATGTGTTATACCTAGTAGTGTGATATACCTAGCAGTGTGTGTATGTGTACCTAGCAGTATGTTGGTCTCTACCTAGCAATGTGGTGTACCTAGCTGTCCGTTCTACCTAGCAGTGTGTGGTACCTAGCAGTGTGCTATACCTAGCAGAATGATATGCCTATCAGTGTATGTGTACCTAGCAGTATGTTTGTCTCTATCCAGCAGTGTGTTGTACCTACATGTCTGTTGTACCTTGCAGTGTGATATACATAGCAGTGTGCTGTGCCTAGCACTGTCTTCTATACCTAGCAATATTTTGTACCTAGCAGTCTGTTGTACCTAGCTGTCTGTTTTATCTAGCAGTGTAATATATCTAGCAGTGTGTTGTACATATCAGTATGCTGTACTTAGCAAAATGTTGTACCTAGCAGTGTGTTGTACCTAGTAATCTGTTGTACCTAGCCATCTGTTGTATCTAGTTGTTTACTATACCTAGAAGTGTGTTACACATAACAGTATACTTAGTGAGTCGACCTGGCTCAGTCAGTAGGGTGCTTGACAAAATGTTGTATCTAGCAGAGTGTGGTACATAGCTGTCTCCTGCATATAGGAAGATGTTGTATCTAGCAGTGTGTTGTACCTAGCTGTCTTTACCATTCATTAACATTAAGGTGGTTCCTGAAAATTCAAAGTCTTCAAAAACTTGTGCAACTCCTATAGATGTTGACAGATAATTGTATCTCAATTACTAATAATAGTAAATTGTTATAAAACTACCAAATTTAGACTAAATATTCAAAATGAAAATGCCACATATTTCTTAGAGAAAATTGAATGAAATCATGGACAAAAGGGCAGTCAGTAATAAACAGGATTAAAAAACATAACCTTAATTACATGAAGATTCTAAAATAAATTAATGCGATGTTCAATGATACAGCATTGATTTTATCCAGCATAAAAGACGAACAGCGACAACTGTATTCAATGAAATTCTCCTTCCTCTTAAATTGTGCTTAAAAAGAGCAATGCATCTAAGATTCATTGTGTATTTTTAATTCATTTTACGAAGAAAAAAAATCATTGATCTCTTCACAATCAAGTTTTCGGTTTTACAGGGGATGGAATGTTTAAGTAAAGCTCATGGTTTCATGGTTACTTGATGTAATCAAATAAGGGATACACATCATCCGGGTGATGAACAAAGAATCCTGACATTTAAGAGTGCAGCCACAGAACATGAGTCATATTTTCACAGCTAGTGGAATAAACTCCATCCATCCCCCACACACATGTATACAAATGCCATGCATACACATACACACACAAATACACATACATACACATTTTATCAATCTTTTTATAGATTGGTCATTTGATGATTGTGGTTATACTCAGAATATATATCTTGATAAAATATATATTTGTTTACAAAGTGTAGAAAACTTCTTTGACAATATATATATATATATGACATTTATATCTGGAAATATATTCAAGTAAATTTCTGTAAAACAATGAAAAGTATTACAGGTAACAAGAAATAGTATTCTGTCAAACATTGTATATTGTCATATGTTGTATATTGTTATACATTGTATACTGTTATATACTGTTATACATTATATATTGTAATGTGTTATATTATTATTATACATTATATATTGTCATCTGCTATATATTATGTATTGTATACATTGCATACTGTCATGCTTTGTAAACTGTTATAAATTATTATACATTGTATACTGTTATATATTGTTATACATTTTATACTGTCATGTGTTGTATACTGTTATATATTGTTAAACATTGTATACAGCTAATGTTATATATCATTACTCAATGCATCCTAGCAGCCTCAGGTAACAGTCTTTCTGTGACTTCCCTGATATCTCTGGACAACACACTGACTGTTACCCTCATACCCATGAAATATCTGTATATTATTACCCAGTGAATGCCCTGTGTAGAAATGCCCTGCTACTGACTAAGTCACATTTTGATCTGTATCTTCACAACTGGACAACAGTTCACTGTTTCATCCCAGTGAACTGCTTCCTTGAACAGATTAAACCACAGCCATGTACAAGCATGTTACAGACATGTGTGAATTTTCTAGTCACAGGACATCTGCTGGCATTTATCTCATTACTGTGAAATAATAACTGACCAAATAGACAGTGGCTGTGTGTGAGAGAGAGAGAGAGAGAGAGAGAGAGAGAGAGAGAGAGAGAGAGAGAGAGAGAGAGAGAGAGAGAGAGAGAGAGAGAGAGAGAGAGAGAGAGAGAGAGAGAGAGAGAGAGAGAGAGAGACAGAGAGAGAGACAGAGACAGAGAGACAAATAGAAACAGACAGACAGAGAGAGACAGACAGACAGACAAATAAACAGAGATAGACAGACAGACAGATAAACAGAGAGATAGACAGACAGACAGATAAACAGAGATAGACAGACAGACAGATAAACAGAGATAGACAGACAGACAGATAAACAGAGAGATAGACAGACAGACAGAGAGATAGACAGACAGACAGATAAACAGAGATAGACAGACAGACAGATAAACAGAGATAGACAGACAGACAGATAGACAGAGAGATAGACAGACAGACAGATAAACAGAGATAGACAGACAGACAGATAAACAGAGAGATAGACAGACAGACAGATAAACAGAGACAGACAGACAGAGATAGATGACTGGGAGTGACAAGAATGTTAGATAAAATAGAGATGACTGAGACAAAAGTGAAATAGAGAGAAGAAAAAAATAAGAAAGATAAAGAAGAAGAAGGAAATGGAATTATATTTTCAATGTATCTTACCTCCTTATCCATTGTTTTTTCACACAGATATTACTTAGTGAAGTGTAAGACCATTACAATTTTGTTCACATACTAGCATTTGAACAAATAAATGACACAGAATGACTTATTTCATAGCTTATAAATGAAGCAACAAAATGATTAATGGATGGCAATCAAATCAAACCATATTATTGTGATGATAAATGCATTCAGTCCAGTGTAATCAGGATAATAAATCCAAAATTGTACAATAATAAAATCCCATGCATTAAACAAGCACTTTTAGCCAAGATTATCACAGAAATTTGTTTGACATCAGGTCTTCTCTTCAATAATTGGAAAATCTAACATGTTTATAAAATGTTAGAGGAAAAACCATAACAAGTAAGTAAATCAAGTCGGATCAATTTCTATTTCCAATTAAATCCAACTTCTTGAGTTTGTTCCAAACACAATACAACATGAGAGGCAAATGTGTCCTGGTGAAAAAGATGCAGAAAAAAAATCAATGCATGCAATGATTTAAAGAAAAAAAAAATCTAATCCGTTTTAAAGAACTAATCAATACATGCTTAAAATCAAAGTGAAGTTGTAATATATAGCATCTCATGGAACTCTAATTATAGCACTTAAGTTACAAGAAAATACATTACTATACAGTGAGCCCATATATGAAAAATAGTTTGTCCACTCAAATGTTGACCATTTATGCAGGTGAACTGTGATGTGCGGGTTGAAGATCTATATCGTCTCACACTGGCAATGTATAGTTATTTTGTCCTAACTCAGTGGTTTAATAAACCAAGACCCTTTAGTCCGAACAGTCATTCATCTAAGAGCGTCGAAGCAGAAAACAACCTGACATAAAAGTCTAAAATCTACAGCAATGACGTAAATGCAACCAGTAGTGATATAAAAAGTCAGGAGTCTTTGGTGTTCATAACAAAGAAATGAAAATTCTACACACATAAATATACATATACCTATATTTAGAGCTCGTTGTGGAGCCATACATATATAACCCTGGATCTATACAGGTGTTTCTTAGCATTGACAGTATTTAAAGTTAAACACAGGTAAAAATAACAGTTGCATATCAAAACATTATTTAACTATTGACCTATAGGTAATGACCCATTTTGAAGTATATATATATATATATATAGATATATAGATATATAGTTATTGTTTTATTTAAATCACAGTTAAGTATATACACAGATTCACATGTAATCTATTACATAATAAATGTGAATTCAAGGTGATTACTAGTATATGTACTAGTTTGATTCTTTTTCAGTCTATAACTTTATTGAAGAAACTAAAAACAATACAGAAATGTTCAGTGGGTGATCAGGTAAAAGTAAATAAAAAATATTCAAAATAAATAGAATTATCAAACTAAATTTAGATCATATAGCTGTTGGAGAATTTTCAGAAGAGAAAAAAGACTATGTCCTATATAGAAGACAGTGATCCAAAGACAAAATGATGATTTGACAAGTTTATATCATTCTAGATTTTTGTCCCACTAAAATGCTTTACCTATAAAGGGAAGCCACAAACTAAAAGTGAAGTGTTATAACTCAATAAGAGAATCCACAAGCTATAGGTGAAGTGTTATACTAATATGGAGAGGCCACTAGATATAGGGGAAGTGTTATACTAATATGGAGAGGCCACTAGCTATAGGTAAAATGTTATAACTGGAAAATCTAACCTATAGAGTGGAACCACTGGCTATAGGTGAAGCGTTGTACTAATATGGAGAGGCCACTAGCTATAGGAGAAGTGTTATAACTGGAAAATCTAACCTATAGAGAGGATTCACTGGCTATAGGTGAAGTGTTATACTAATATGGAGAGGCCACTAGCTATAGGGGAAATGTTATAACTGGAAAATCTAACCTATAGAGAGGAACCACTGGCTATAGGTGAAGTGTTATATTAATATGGAGAGGCCACTAGCTATAGGGGAAGTGTTATAACTGGAAAATCTAACCTATAGAGAGGAACCACTGGCTATAGGTGAAGTGTTATATTAATATGGAGAGGCCACTAGCTATAGGGGAAGTGTTATAACTGGAAAATCTAACCTTTAGAGAGGAACCACTGGCTATAGGTGAAGTGTTATATTAATATGGAGAGGCCACTAGCTATAGGGGAAGTGTTATAACTGGAAAATCTAACCTATAGAGAGGAACCACTGGCTATAGGGGAAGTGTTATATTAATATGGAGAGGCCACTAGCTATAGGGGAAGTGTTATACTAATATGGAGAGGCCACAAGCTATAGGTGAAGTGTTATACTAATATGGAGAGGCCACTAGCTATAGGTGAAGTGTTATATTAATATGGAGAGGCCATTACTATAGGGGAAGTGTTATAACTGGAAAATCTAACCTATAGAGAGGAACCACTGGCTATAGGTGAAGTGTTATATTAATATGGAGAGGCCACTAGCTATAGGGGAAGTGTTATACTAATATGGAGAGGCCACAAGCTATAGGTGAAGTGTTATATTAATATGGAGAGGCCATTACTATAGGGGAAGTGTTATACTAATATGGAGAGGTCACTAGCTATAGGTGAAGTGTTATATTAATATGGAGAGGCCACTAGCTATAGGAGAAGTGTTATAACTGGAAAATCTAACCTACAGAGATGAACCACTGGCTATAGGTGAAGTGTTATATTAATATGGAGAGGCCACTAGCTATAGGGGAAGTGTTATACTAATATGGAGAGGCCACTAGCTATAGGGGACTTGTTACACCTATATGAGAATCCACTAGCTACAAGGAAAGTGTTACACCTCTATGGAGAAGCCACTAGCTAATGGGGAAGTGTTACACCCAGAAGGAGTAGATGCTAGCTATAAGTGATAGACCTATATGTAAAAGACACCAGCTAAAAATGAAGCGTTGGACCTATATGTAAAAGACACCAGCTAAAAATGAAGTGTGGGACCTATATGTAAAAGACACCAGCTAAAAATGAAGTGTTAGACCTACAGACCTATATGTAAAAGACACCAGCTAAAAATGAAATGTTATACCTACAGACACCAGCTAAAAATGAAGTGTTAGACCTACAGACACCAGCTAAAAATGAAGTGTTAGACCTACAGACACCAGCTAAAAATGAAGTGTTAGACCTACGGACACCAGCTAAAAATGAAGTGTTAGACCTACGGACACCAGATAAAAATGAAGTGTTAGACCTACGGACACCAGCTAAAAATGAAGTGTTAGACCTACAGACACCAGCTAAAAATGAAGTGTTATGGAGATGTGGAGATACCATTAGCCATAAGTGTTACAAATTCAATTTGATGATGATGATGATGAAGATGATGATGATGATGATGAAGATGGTAATAATGATAATAATAAAAAATAATATTTGACAAAAATGACCATAGTTAAAGGAAAACATATCACAAAGCTAAAGACATAGCTTGATATAAGTACTCAGACATATCCAGGTTTATATTTAAGTTAATGTAACTGATAACTAGAAGACAACATATCATGCATATGGATACTACATCATGAGAACAGTATAGAGCCTAGTATGTCTGTCCACAAAATAGAAATAAAATTCATGTTTATCATACATACACCATACAGTGATACTAAAATTCACCAAGTGTCATATACCAATATTAATTTCATGATTGCATGATATGCTCCACAAAAGAACTGCAAATACGGACAAAAGTTTGTAAGTTTTATTGACCAATAAAAGCTACATTTCCCCACACTTAAACAAGCAATAACTCGGCCTAGACCAAATATGTACATTCATTACTTCATTTTATTATCAGCCATATTTATGTCCGACCTACCAGTTTTCGTCGTCTTGCTAATAAATTGAATCACATTCAGGTAATTTTCCCTTTATATATCTATGATGGCAAAGTGAGATCGTGAAGTTCAAACTGATCATCAACAAGCAAAGGCTACATGAATTGATCTATTATGTTGAAATTAAAAAAAAATGTAATGATAAAATATTTGTATTGATTTCTTTTGATAAATCAATGATAACTATGCACATCTATAATGTACATGTAAATCAAATGCTGTGAATTTTCTTAATTCTTTAAATTGAATTAAGAAAACATGATTAT
The DNA here is from genome assembly GCA_030159075.1 of Atrina japonica. Classification (NCBI taxonomy): domain Eukaryota; kingdom Metazoa; phylum Mollusca; class Bivalvia; order Pterioida; family Pinnidae; genus Atrina; species Atrina japonica. Next base: position 2,354,003 of record BROG01000012.1, on the reverse strand, counting down.
TTGGCATTATAAGAGGTGTTTAAATTACATTTAATTATCTAGTTTAATGTACACCACCCTAATGACGTATATATTTCAATATTAAATACAAAAGAAATCAAATCATATTTCAGATTGAAGAATAACTATTATGTGGCATCTGCTTTTGGACTCTCTGTAATTATAACCTTGACATGACCTGTAATAGGTTTTAACATGTATCCTATATATTACATACAAGTTTAAAATGTTAACGTTGTATCCTATATATTACATACAAGTTTAAAATGTTAATGTTGTAGGCTATATTTTACATACAAATTTAAAATGTTAACGTTGTATCCTATATTTTACATACAAGTTTAAAATGTTAACGTTGTATCCTATATTTTACATACAAGTTTAAAATGTTAACGTTGTATCCTATATTTTACATACAAGTTTAAAATGTTAACGTTGTAGGCTATATTTTACATACAAGTTTAAAATGTTAACGTTGTAGGCTATATTTTACATACAAGTTTAAAATGTTAACGTTGTAGGCTATATTTTATATACAAGTTTAAAATGTTAACGTTGTAGCCTATATTTTATATACAAGTTTAAAATGTTAACGTTGTAGGCTATATTTTACATACAAGTTTAAAATGTTAATGTTGTAGGCTATATTTTACATACATTTTTAAAATGTTAACGTTGTAGGCTATATTTTACATACAAGTTTAAAATGTTAATGTTGTAGGCTATATTTTACATACATTTTTAAAATGTTAACGTTGTAGCCTATATTTTATATACAAGTTTAAAATGTTAACGTTGTAGGTTATATTTTATATACAAGTTTAAAATGTTAACGTTGTAGGCTATATTTTACATACAAGTATAAAATGTTAATGTTGTTTCCTATATATTACATACAAGTTTAATATGTAAAAAGCAACATGACCATCCATATGTAGCTATATTATAAACTGACATAAGTGCAACTGAAATCAGATTTCCTTGGTTACAGAGATAAAATATACCACTGACTGTTTTTTTTTTAATGAAAATGTTTTTCTCAGCACTATAAAATTCTGATGACCAAGCCAATTGTTCATACTTATTCAGATTACAAAAACTAGCCCATATAAAAAAATACCAATGTTAACTGATACTGTTTTCTGATTGGTTAAGGCAAGTGAGATTATCATAGCAATCTGTTGGTAAAACATGTCTTCTGTTGACATAATCAAAAGTACATGAAGACAGTTGGTGCAAGGTGCTTGTTGGAGTTGTATATTTCTACTGTCTGTCATCATTACACGTACTGTGTAGCCATCTGTTTCTCTGACAACAACTCACATTACTGATTTAGAATGTGTCACAATATGTCTTTGATGTTTTTCTTTGTACAAGAGCTATACACACTAAATCCTGTCTTTTGGGATAATAAATTCATAAGAACTCTTCTTTTCAAAAAGTAAATGAAGTAGATCTGACATATTCATTGCTCCTTAATATATTGTTGTGTAACATATCAAAAAGGGGAAAAATAAAAAGAAGAACTTTAACAGAATTTACTGCTTGTCTGAATTCCCAACAAATATTCACAAGCTGTGACCAAGGGTTCTACTTCAGGGATTTTTAAATCCAAATTCTAAAAGAATGGGTCCTATAGTTTTTGAAAAATAGAAAAAATTGGAAAGATTACACATGATACATACGTCCATGTTACCTGATTACAATGGGTCATATGAATGACTTTATATAAAACCAAATCAATTTTATGGCCCCAAAATCAAAGATTTGTGATACTGTTTGAGGCCATTCATGCTGAGCATAGGCCAAAATTTGATGCTCTTCACCAGCTTTTGGTGACGACTCCATATGAGTGAAAGATTCTTCAGTGGGACGATAAACAACAACACAACATTTTTGTGAATGGACGGGGAACCAATTGAGGAAATCATGCAAAAATGAATGAATAAAAATGACATTCTTGAAAGACATCAAAAACATGTCAGAAATTAATATTCCGATTTTTATGAAAAATACAAACTTATATAAAACATCCTTGTAGATCACTAAGAAACAATTTTTTTTTTAATTCATGCAGCGGTTCTGGAGAAGATTTTTAAAGAGGGGTACCTTATGGGATTTTTTTTTGTCCTACATGGATCCACCCCTAGGCCAATCTGACTGAAAACTATGAACTTGGTAGAGGACCTTGTGTACTTGCTTCCTGTAAAGTTTCATTAAAATTCCTTTGGTGGTTTTGAAACAAAAGCTGGTAGTGTGAAAAATGCATCCCCTCCCTCTTTTTTGCATTCTTAAAAATTTCATAAAAAATTCTAAGAATTAAATTTCGATAAAATTCTTCCACAAAAACATTTCTTCACCTAATTAAAAGTAAAACACATTAAATGAATGCATTAAAGTGAATAAAAGTGGAGATAATTGAGGAAATCATGCAAAAATGAATGAAAATTACAAAGTCTGAAAAGACCTTAAAATACATCAAAAATCTATATTCTGATTTCTATGAAACATCCAAACTTGAATTATACATCCATGTAGATCACTCAGAAGCAATCATTTTTTCAATTCATTCAGCGGTACTGGAGACAAAGAATTTCAAAGAGGGTACCTTTTGGGAACTATTCTGCCCCATCCCTGGGTCAATCTGGCTGAAAACTACAAATTTGGTTAAGGACCTTGAGTATTTGCTTTTTGGCAAGTTTCGTCAAAATCCCTTTTGTGGTTTCAGAGAAGAAGTCAAAAATATGAAAAGTTTACAGACGGATGGACGCCAGAGGCTTTCCGCTTGTGAGTCAAACTTTCTACCACTAGACCACCACAAGCGGTGAGTCTCAAGGTGGGGTTATACTATGGTACGGTATATGTACACACACCTATATATATATACTACAGTGTGGTATATGTACACACACACCTATATATATATATACTACAGTGTGGTATATGTACACACACACCTATATATATATACTACAGTACGGTATACGTACACACACACCTATATATATATATACTACAGTACGGTATACGTACACACACACCTATATATATATACTACAGTGTGGTATATGTACACACACACACACCGGTATATGTACACACACCTATATATATATATACTACAGTACGGTATATGTACACACACACCTATATATATATACTACAGTGTGGTATATGTACACACACACCTATATATATATATATACTACAGTACGGTATATGTACACACACACCTATATATATATATACTACAGTACGGTATATGTACACACACACCTATATATATATACTACAGTACGGTATACGTACACACACACCTATATATATATACTACAGTACGGTATACGTACACACACACCTATATATATATACTACAGTGTGGTATATGTACACACACACCTATATATATATATATAGCGAAGAGCAAGTACACACACACCTATATATATATACTACAGTGTGGTTATACGTACATATACCTATATATATATATACTACAGTACGGTATACGTACACACACTGACCTATATATATATACTACAGTACGGTATACGTACACACACACCTATATATATATATATATATACTACAGTATGGTATACGTACACACACTGACCTATATATATATACTACAGTACGGTATACGTACACACACCTATATATATATATACTACAGTACGGTATACGTACACACACCTATATATATATACTACAGTACGGTATACGTACACACACCTATATATATATACTACAGTACGGTATACGTACACACACACCTATATATATATATACTACAGTACGGTATACGTACACACCACACACCTATATATATATACTACAGTACGGTATACGTACACACACCTATATATATATATATAGCCAAGAGCAAGTACACACACACCTATATATAAATACTACAGTATGGTATACGTACACACACACCTATATATATATATACTACAGTGAGGTATACGTACACACACACCTATATATATATATATAGCGAAGAGCAAGTACACACACACCTATATATATATATACTACAGTACGGTATACGTACACACACACCTATATATATATATATATATATATATATATAATATATATATATATGGTATATATAGCCAAGAGCAAGTACACACATACCTATATATATATATACTACAGTGCGGTATACGTACACACACACCTATATATATATATACTACAGTGCGGTATACTTACACACACACCTATATATATATACTACAGTACGGTATACGTACACACACACTATATATAATATATACTACAGTACGGTATACGTACACACACACCTATATATATATACTACAGTGTGGTATATGTACACACACACACCTATATATATATATACTACAGTACGGTATATGTACACACACACCTATATATATATATACTACAGTACGGTATATGTACACACACACCTATATATATATACTACAGTGTGGTATATGTACACACACACCTATATATATATACTACAGTACGGTATATGTACACACACACCTATATATATATATACTACAGTACGGTATATGTACACACACACACCTATATATATATACTACAGTACACTGTACACACACACCTATATATATATACTACAGTACGGTATACGTACACACACACCTATATATATATACTACAGTGTGGTATATGTACACACACACCTATATATATATATATAGCGAAGAGCAAGTACACACACACCTATATATATATACTACAGTGTGGTATACGTACACACACACCTATATATATATATACTACAGTCTACACGAGGTACTACAGTACGGTATACGTACACACACCTATATATATATACTACAGTACGGTATACGTACACACACCTATATATATATACTACAGTACGGTATACGTACACACACACCTATATATATATATACTACAGTACGGTATACGTACACACACACCTATATATATATACTACAGTACGGTATACGTACACACACCTATATATATATATATAGCCAAGAGCAAGTACACACACACCTATATATAAATACTACAGTATGGAGCAAGTACACACACACCTATATATATATATATACTACAGTGAGGTATACGTACACACACACCTATATATATATATATAGCGAAGAGCAAGTACAAACACACCTATATATATATATACTACAGTACGGTATACGTACACACACACCTATATATATATATATATATATATATATATATATATATATATATAGCCAAGAGCAAGTACACACATACCTATATATATATATACTACAGTGCGGTATATGTACACACACACCTATATATATATACTACAGTGCGGTATACTTACACACACACCTATATATATATATACTACAGTGCGGTATATGTACACACACACCTATATATATATACTACAGTACAGTATACGTACACACACACCTATATATATATATATATATATATATAGCCAAGAGCAAGTACACACACACCTATATATATATATATATAGCCAAGAGCAAGTACACACTTCCCCTAATGATATCAGAGAGTGATTGATAAGTTACATGTAAGAGAATTACAATGTCTAAAGTAAGAGAAAATAAATGAGAAATTTAGCAACACTTTGCTATTTTTAAAATTGTATCACTGACAAATTGGTGTTGATCAATTATTTTAATCTGCGTGGAATTTTAGAGAATTGAAATTAGATTTTTGCATATCAATTTATCATAAATTGTTTTATAACAAGTTTTGTGAGTGAAAAACTAATTCATTACATGTGATTGAGATTTATTGATAGACATGATGTTTTATTTCATCTTAAACGAACTTAGTCGTCATTACCTATTGTAAGACTAAACAATTACAAACACAACATTCCATGAAAAGCTCATTATTATGCATCATTTAAAATAGATGTGTTTTTAAAGAGATGTCCCTGAGCAGTAAGCCATTCATAAAAATTACAAAATCCCATAATACTGACAATAACTAAACCCACCCTAGAATCTAATAATACAAACCATCATACCAAAGTTTGCAAAGATTTAAGGTACAAAACTCAAGACAGAAACCAAAATGTTGCAAACAGACAAATGGACAAACAGACAGATGGACATACACACAAACAGACAGATGGACAAACAGACAAATGGACAAACAGACAGATTGACATACACACAAACAGACAAATAGACAAACAGACAAATGGACAAACAGACAGATGGACATACACACAAACAGACAAATGGACACACAGACAAATGGACACACAGACAAATGGACAAACAGACAGATGGACATATACACAAACAGACAAATGGACAAACAGACAAATGGACAAACAGATAAATGGACATACAAATGGAAAAACCAACAGACAAAAGAACATGGTAGGTATAAAACAAAACATTATGCCCTACTTTTTTTTTAAGGCATAAACATATTTTATTTATTTTTTTGTTTTTTGCCCCATCAGGAATTTTTCATTTACACAAGTCTACAGTAAGTGGAAAAATTAATCTTTGATTTTTGAATATTTTATATTTGTTTCATGCCCTTGCAGTAATTTTTCATTAACTTAGAGAGGTCACAAATTACATGTAAAGTACCAAACTAATTACTTAAAGAATCACAGAAACTCATATTCTATTATATTCTATATCACAAGTAAAACATGTTCTAGCCTCAGGTCCATAATTAAGTTTCGAGGATCAAAAACATCCTCCCCAAGTATCAAGAATCAAGTGCCACCCAAGTATCTGCTCTGACCAAGGTGCCATGAAAATCTTTATTTCCCCCAGCACATAGGTGGTGCATGCCAAGTTTGAAACTGACTGTCACAACAGTTTTAGTGAAGATATCTAAAATGTTTAAAAGTGTATGCAAACTCCTGTATCAGGGCCTTCACCAAATTTACTTCAAACCAAAGCTCAACTATTTTTTCATTATTTCAAGGAAAGAAAATGCAGAATTTTTTCTGTAAATGGACATGCTTGTATAATAATGGCATACAATTGTAAATAATGGTGAAAGTTAAGGCTCATTTCAAGAAAATTTCAGAAAAATTAAAAAATTGTTTTAGTAAGGGGTCCCGTGTTGCGGAAAGCATGGCATGTAAAGAATCCATTTCACCTAAAGATGGTGACATTTCAATATAAATGAAAAATTCTTGATTGGATGTAAAACAACAACCATACAACAAAACAAACATACTCAAATTTAGAGTACTGTATTCAATGTATCTATTCATTTTTTACAGGAAAATCCTAAGTATAAGCTTAACATTTGAAGCAAATGATGAGAAATAATAATGTTTTCTATTCAGTCAATTACAGAAGTTTTACAAACGACTATTTATAATCAAAATAGTAAATAAAAGTTGACCATGAATACTGATGAAATTTGGCAACTTGGTCCCAGATGACAAATGATTACAATTGGACTTCAGCATTACCTCACCTATAAAATGCTAAATTTAGACATGATAAGCTTGTCTACTTTTACAATTTGACAGTCTTGTTGGCAGTGGGTATGGGGTGCTTACTGCTGGGTAAACTAAAGAAATGTATCTAAGCTGCAACCTATAGTAACACCTCCCATCCTGCATGATTTAAGTTTGAAGTAAGCCTGAGAACCAAAGCAACATCACTGGTAGATTTACTTTTTAAAATGTGTGTGACAATTATATCCAAAAACCTTTAACATGGATCAGACAACCACCTGTCAAATATGACCAAATTAACAGTAATTTCTTTTATGGTTGATTGATATTGGTTTAACTGTGGAAATTAATTTACAACAGTTTCACGGAATAAAGAATTTAATCATTTTGTAATGGTAGGAAACAAACGCCTTTAGGCAACAAAATATTCTCTTTCACAGTCAAATTCTAAAAATATCTACAAACATGGTTATATTTGATGGTTCAGCAAGTCTTGTCGATGGTTTTACGATTCCATTTTGTAGCAATTTACCAACTGGATTCACTTCCTAATTAAATATCGAAGAATGGTAATTTCAGGCACATCTAAGTCTATTTATTAGATAATATCTTTTGTAAGCTGTGTGTATACTTTCTACAAAGGAAATTTAAATTTGGTCAAACAAGGAAACTGATTACCAGATATTATTAAACAAGATCATATTTTATAATGTACTTTACAAAGAAACCAAAAATAGTATCAAGCAGGGACAAGATGGACTTTCATTACATGATTTCCATATCTAACTTTCCATGCATACTGATAGCAAATCGGATACTGATTCCGGTAATTTAATATCAGTCAATAAAAAGTCGGTTATACAAGTAATTATATGTCTATTTTGACTCCTTTATCCTATAATAACAGCTTATCTTCCCATAATCTGGTACTTTTACTGATATTAACTTTGAACCAGAGATAAAAATGTTCACCAACTTCAACACATGATAACTTGGGTCAATAGTCAACTCTGAGGTTCCTTACTTGATAAAATCCTAATGTCCCTATCAGATCAAACTGGTTCTAGTTGATTTTTTCTTACATTTTATAAGATATACCAGTATATTTTTTTCTTGTTTAATTTTGTTTTTGAGTACTTTTTGTATCTATATGGTGTTAAATGACTCACTGATGTTGAGTTGTATTTTATTTGCCTATCATTACATGTTTTCAGCTTTACAAGAAAATTATGCACAGAGAATGTTTTATTTGATGTTTTTTGTTGTAGCTTTACGACCTTTTGTATTTCACCTTTTGATACAATAGATTTATTATCTTAGACACGTCTATACCAGATTTCCATATTGTTTCTATATATACACACAGACACGTAAGCTGTGAGTTGATATAAGTACAATACATGCATCAGAAAATTCTGGCTAATAAAAGATAAAAGGAAGATAAGAAATGCATAAAGTAATACCATACAAATCTTACGATGAAGGACAAATGATGCTAAATATAACTGTGGTCAACCACCACCAGGTAAATGTGGCAAAAGTAATTAATCATACAGATCATAAATTATCAATTTTCAGAACCCCCTCTCTCTTTCTGGCTTGTGACTAATGTTGTCACATTATAAATATATTTTGTTCCCAAGGAATTCTTTTCTCCCAAAATTAAGCTCTGTCTATCATGGATACACATGAAAAGGAAATAACAACAACAATTACAAAATTAAATTTCAATACAATAACATGTGTTTATCAACCACAAATGCCTCAAGCTAGGACTATTTAATGCACGGATTCCAATCTGACATGCTCATTTGCAGTTCCCTATTTATTCCAATATTAACTGCACTATATACAATTTTGTTAAGGGGAGAAGAGATGTATGAAAATATAAATAAATATTGAGAATGGACAGACAGTGTAAGAAGAAAGGTTAAAATTTGTTTATGGACATACAGAAAGATTGACAGATCAAAATAAAGATGTCCTTGCTTTCCAATATCGGAGTAAAATAATTAAACATATTAAACAAATAATTCTTTCAATTCATTCTACTAATAATAAAGTAATGTGCCAAATATCCTTTTACTACTTAACGTGCATTAAATCAGGCATAATTTAATGTCTGAATAATATTCTTTTAAATCTGGATAAATCTGACACGGATCTAAAGTTTAGACATATTTATACCTGCTGGTAAAATAACTTCATGTTGTATCTTTATTACAAGCTTTTCAACAGATGTTTGGATTCTCTCATACAGCCATAGCAAACTAAAATTTTCACATGAAGAATTTGCTGTTTATGAATATCAATATTATATCTGAGATCATACAGCGATGTACACAGACCAACCACAGTCCTTTATCTTCGCATACTCCTGTCTTACGACATTAATATCAGCCAACATCCTCCCAACTACCTTTTTCTCCCTTATTTTATTACAGTGTACCATTAGATGGCTACAGGGCTGATAAAAGGAATTAATGGCAGTATGTCCTTATTACTAAACTACCCCCTGCCTGATACACACTGAATTTTAAATCTGTGATGTTGAAACTTTTAAAATAAAGGAGTGGAAATATCCATTACTCTTCTACAAGATCAATAAGTTTTGTAGATTTTTGATGGTTGAAGTTGATTCTTAATGTTCAGACTGTCACATGACGTGCTTTGTACTTAGATATAAAACTTAAGGGTTCAGAAGGTTCAATCTCTAGTGCATTGTAAGAACTGCTTGTGAATCAGAGAGTTTGATTTATAAACATTTTAATAAAAACCATAAAATATGAAAGAATTGTACATAGGCAAGGCAGACAGAGCCTTTTGTTCTTTGTGGAAATATTAGGAATGAATAGCAAGTGACCTTGACCTTGAAATGAAAATTAAGAGCAGTATCTGTAAATCACGACATTTTGTGTAAATCTGCCAGGGCCTTCGACTATAATTATCACTTTATACAATTGTAGTGGCTATATCATGTATGAAACACCAGGCTAGAAAAAGCAGCATGTCTTATTGATATATTGACAAGTATATTATTTTTGGAGAAAACAAATAAAAAAGGAATCTCATTTTTACCGAACAAGGTTATATATGAGCTCTTGAGGATCAGTATCATATGTATATGTACATGTATATAAAGCACAAATACAGAAAAAGCAAGGCACCGACAAACTCAACATGCCCAAGCTGGGGTTCGAACTCCCGATCTCAGCAGGAATCACATGGCTGCCAATGCTTGATGCCCTAACTACTTTGCCATCTATGCATTCAAAATTAATGTTTTCATAGCGGTCAGTAAAGTTCCGAACATGAGAACTCAGTCTTAGAATTAGCAGTGAAATGCGTTTATCCTTATGTAAATAATAATGGATTGATGACAATGCATGTAGAGAAATACAAGCATATATAAAGCACAAATATCACTACAACATATGCAGCATTATTAAGTTTGGTGGCCACTGGTCAAATCATTCAAATGTTGATATCTGTACACAAACATATGCAGCATTATAAAGTTTGGTGGCCATTGGTCAAATCATTCAAATGTTGATATCTGTACACAAACATATGCAGCATTATAAAGTTTGGTGGCCATTGGTCAAATCATTCAAATGTTGATATCTGTACACAAACATATGCAGCACTATAAAGTTTGGTGGCCATTGGTCAAATCATTCAAATGTTGATATCTGTACACAAACATATGCAGCACTATAAAGTTGGTGGCCATTGGTCAAATCATTCAAATGTTGATATCTGTACACAAACATATGCAGCATTATAAAGTTTGGTGGCCATTGGTCAAATCATTCAAATGTTGATATCTGTACACAAACATATGCAGCATTATAAAGTTTGGTGGCCATTGGTCAAATCATTCAAATGTTGATATCTGTACACTAACATACACAGCTCTATAAAGTTTGGTGGCCATTGGTCAAATCATTCAAATGTTGATATCTGTACACTAACATACACAGCTCTATAAAGTTTGGTGGCCATTGGTCAAATCATTAAAATGTTGATATCTGTACACTAACATACGTAGCACTATAAAGTTGGTGGCCATTGGTCAAATCATACAAATGTTGATATCTGTACACAAACATATGCAGCACTATAAAGTTGGTGGCCATTGGTCAAATCATTCAAATGTTGATATCTGTACACAAACATACGTAGCACTATAAAGTTATGTGGCTGTTAGTCAAATAATTCAAATGTTGACATCTGACTACACAAAGATAAGCATATTAAATATATTTGACTCATTGTCCTGAAGCTGAAGATTTTGGACTCCCCTACTGACTTTAAGCTAGGGAGATCGAACTCACTTACTGACTTAAAGCTGGGGATATTGGACTTGCCTACTGAATTGAAGCTGGGGATATTGGCCTTGCATACTGACTTGAATCTGGGAATATCAGATTCACTTACTGACTTGAAGCTGGGGATATTGGCCTTGCATACTGTCTTGAAGCTGGGAATATAAGACTCACCAACTGACTTAAAGCTGGAGTATTTGACTTACCTACTGACTTGAGGCTGGGGACATTGGACTCACTTAATGACTTGAAGCTGGGGATATAAGACTCGCTGACTGACTTGTACCCAGTAATATTCGACTTGCCTATTTACTTGAATCTGGGGATATTGGACTTGCTTACCAGCTTGGAGCTGGGGATATTGGACTCAACTACTGACTTGAATCTGGGGATATTGGTATTATGTACCATTTTGAATTTGAGGATATTAAACTCTCATACTGACTTGAAGCTGGGGATATTGGACTCATTGACTTGAAGCTGTGGATATTGGACTCGATTTCTGACTTGAAGCTAGGGATATCTGACTCACTTACAGACTTGAATCTGGGGATATTGGACTCATGTACCAACTTGAAACTGTGAATATTGGACTTGCATACCGACTTGAAGCTGGGGATATTGGACTCACTTATTGACTTGAAGCTTGGGATATCATACTCGTGTACCAACTTGAAGCTGGGGATATTGGACTCACTTTCTGACTTGAAGCTGGGGATATTTGACTCAATTGCAGATTTGAATCTGGGGATATTGGACTCGCTTACCAACTTGGAGCTGTGGATATTGGACTTGCTTACTGACTTGAATCTGTGGATATTGGACTTGCTTACTGACTTGAATCTGGGGATATTGGACTTGCTTACTGACTTGAAGCTGTGGATATTGGACTTGCTGACTGACTTGAATCTGTGGATATTGGACTTGCTTACTGACTTGAATCTGGGGATATTGGACTCGCTTACCAACTTGGAGCTGTGGATATTGGACTTGCTTACTGACTTGAAGCTTGGGATATTAGACTTGCTTACTGACTTGAAGCTTGGGATATTGGACTTGCTTACTGACTTGAATCTGTGGATATTGGACTTGCTTACTGACTTGAATCTGTGGATATTGGACTTGCTTACTGACTTGAATCTGTGGATATTGGACTTGCTTACTGACTTGAATCTGTGGATATTGGACTCGCTTACCAACTTGGAGCTGTGGATATTGGACTTGCTTACTGACTTGAAGCTTGGGATATTAGACTTGCTTACTGACTTGAAGCTTGGGATATTGGACTTGCTTACTGACTTGAAGCTTGGGATATTAGACTCACTTACTGACTTGTAGAACATGTAGGATTCTAAAACACTTCCTTGACTCATGATCGGAATTAATCCATTACTTGCATAAGAGTACAGGGGTATGCAGATTAATTAATTCACATAAATGTACATGAAATTAAATGAATATGTATATACAGTGGAACCTGTCTTGGAAGACCACCTGACTTTTAAGACCAAATTCCGAAAACCACATGGTTAAATAATCCTTTAAATAAAAGGTCTTTTGAGAGACCATCATCTGTCTTGAGAGACCACATTTCAGTGGCAGATGGGGTGGTCTCACAAGACAGGTTTGACTGTAGTAAATTCCATGAGATATTTCCTCTTTCAATTTTACTTTTTCATGTATATATTCCTAATTCCTAGTACCAGCATGACATTATGGACATCATTTCAGGAATTATCACAGGAAATAAGAAACATTTGATATACATGTACATTATAGAAATATAATACTGATTCACAGCTTTAATCAGCCGTAAAACTACAATCTCACCACTCCAATTTTAATAATACTTTAGGTTTTGCTCTTATGGTAGATAAGAAATGTTTTTAAAAGTTTCCCTGATAAACCTTCATCATTATAAATTCTGAACAGAACAAATTTATCTGACATAAAATCATCACGTACTATTAATAACCCAGACTATTAAAGATGTCAAATTAGGAACCTGTATATCATATGATTTAGCTATTATTATTTTATCACATGTTATGATTTCAAACATTGCTACACATATTACTTTTTCTTGACAGATTCTATTTGTGGTATAACTGAATTGAACAAATTATTGTACTTTTACAAGATGCTCTGTATTCAAATTTTGTATGCTACCAAATTATACATATCAATGTAATTTTTGGAGATATATCAAGGAATGATTGAAGAAATACATAGAAAATTACCTGTAACCGAAGCCAACTCTTACTTGTTTTGTAGTTCATCCTCCGTAAGAAACCAAACCATCATAAACAACGATTCAAAAGTTTACGGAAATTGGCTTATACAGATGTGACAAATAGACTGTACCTCAATAACAAGCAGACAAGAAATGCTGACAATGACCTTACATGCCAACAGGTACGTTAAACCATTATCAATTCCTAATTGAAAGTAAGCTTATATCAATCCATTATGGAAAACAAGTGATAATCAACTGCTGTACAATATCGGATAACAGAATAAGTTGTGATTTGTCGCTACAATACAAAATAAAAATTGCAAATGTTTTTAAAATCGTAACCCATAATGAATGTGCATACACAATGTTGCCATTATGAAGTCTAGAGATAGGATGCAATATCACAATTAGGAATCACCGCATACATTTTGAGGATGTCAATCTTCAACATTTGTTAAATAAAGGAGTTTATTGCAAATGTAGATTTTGGTTAATTCATTAAACATGATCTTTTATTGATTTATTTGATTTATAAGTCTTTGGATATAAAACAGATAATAATTATACAATGTTATTTTGTTATAGTGTTGTTTTATATCCATACAAGAGTTTTTCACTTTTGAGATTTCAACAGCTCTTAGTGAAGCACCTCAAATTATGACCTGCACAATGGACTGTTGTCAATGCAGTCTGGGTTCTAGACCTTGCAATGTCATGACAAGGGACCTCCATTTTAAGTCTCAAGACCTTTAACTTATATATTTGTTATACCGATTTCTAGTGAAAGGAATTAAAACCTAGGATCTATCACAATGGAATCAAACACTCTACCATTAGGTCACTGGTAGTCAATTACCATACCAATAGACCACTGGTAGTCAGTTACCATACCAATAGACCACTGGTAGTCAGTTACCATACCAATAGACCACTGGTAGTCAGTTACCATACCAATAGACCACTGCTAGTCAATTACCATACCAATAGACCACTGCTAGTCAATTACCATACCAATAGACTAGTGCTAGTCAGTTACCATACCAATAGACCACTGCTAGTCAGTTACCATACCAATAGACCACTGCTAGTCAATTACCATACCATTAGACTAGTGCTAGTCAGTTACCATACCAATAGACCACTTGTAGTCAATTACCATACCAACAGACCACTGCTAGTCAATTACCATACAAATAGACCACTGGTAGTCAGTTACCATACCAATAGACCACTGCTAGTCAATTACCATACCAATAGACCACTGGTAGTCAATTACCATACCAACAGACCACTGGTAGTCAGTTACCATACCAACAGACCACTGGTAGTCAGTTACCATACCAACAGACCACTGGTAGTCAGTTACCATACCAACAGACCACTGGTAGTCAGTTACCATACCAACAGACTAGTGCTAGTCAATTGCTCTTTTATTAGACCACTGCTAGTCAATGCTCTACCATTAGACCATTGTTCATTCAATGTTTTATCATTAGACCACTGTTAATTGAATGTTCTACCATTAGACCACTGCTAGTCAATGCTCTACCAATAGACCACTGTTAACTGAATGTTCTACCATTATACCACTGTTAATTTAATGCTCTACCATTTCAGCACTGCTAGGCAAATGCTCTATCATTAGACCACTGTTAGTCACTCTACCATTAGACCACTGCTAGTCAATTGTTTTACCATTAGACCACTACTAGTCAAATGCTCTACCATTAGATCACTGCCAGTCAACTGCTCTATTATAAGATCACTGACAGTCAATGGCTCTATTATTAGATCACTGTCAGTCAATGGCATATAATTAGATCACTGCCAGTCAAATGCTCTATTATTACATCACTGCCAGTCAATTGCTCTATTATTAGATCATTGCTCGACATTGCTCTATTATTAGATCATTGCTAATTATTGCTCTATTATTAGACATTCTTAAAGTTTGCTCTTCTGACTTATTTACATTTTCTGTTTATTTTAGCATAGTTATGTGAATCCTGACATATTTGTATTTAAATGGTTCCTTTAAAAGCTGTCTGAAGTTACATGAATGATAAGTGATAAACAAACCTCAAATTCTGTTTATTTCTGTGGAAAATGAGGTAAGTTAAACAAAATAAACATTAACAGGTTGTTACCTATTCAGGCAATAATCAAAATATTAAAGGGAAATTTGGGAATGAATAGAAACATGTGTAGGGTGAAAACATAATTACAATGTATAATGCTTTGTCCAAAATGACTTCTTTTTAATTTTGGACATTTTATGTTACACTTTTTTCCTGTTTTGCAATCATGTGGTGATATTTTCCTGGTAGGAATGAAACTGCAGTCAAGAAATACACAATGATATACAGCAGATACTTTAGAAGTTGGCAGTATATTACAGTATCAAAACAAAGAAAGGGCTGTAATGGCTTTAAAACTGACTTCAAAACTGCATTTCCAAACAAACATTAAAATAATGCACAACAGGGAATTGGAAATTATAAAAGTACCAAGGCTGCTTGTTTCCAAATCCCTGCATTATTATATTTTCATTCTTTGTACACAAGTTTGAATTACAATGTTTTAAAACAATAACTCCAGTGCCTTTAAATCAAGTCCAAAAGTGAAAATACAGAAAAAATAAACAAACAACAAAATAATAACAACATCAACAAGTATATTGACTACAATGACATTAAATCATTCTGTAAGTCCAAAAGCATGAAAATACAGAAAAATAGAAATAAACAAACAACAAAATAACAATGTCAAAAGATAGAGCCTACTGTGGCTTATATGTAGAAGTTGTTGACAATGACTGGTCAAGTCCTTTAGAATGATATAATGTTGATTGATTAGATTGTTCCTTCTGTATCACAAGAGGATAATGATGTACTAAATGGTTACTATGATATATGGCTTACTATTACAGAATGCTGAAAGCTTATAATTGTCAGCATCAATAGCTTTATTGCAAATGACTTATCTAGTTCTTAGTCACTTTTCCAAGACTACATCTGTAAAACCATAAAATCTATACCTAAGTTCATTTACGATCAGCAAATTCTATCACTGATTTGAAGGGGAAAATTGTAATAATATTATCCTGTGGGTGTTACAGCGAGGTGATAAACAAAACATTAATAGCTATTTCCATACAATTTGTCAAAGCCATATTTGTAGTTTCCCATCTGGGGAAAACCTGCAAACAAATGAACAGATCTGGGAATTTTTTTTATTTCTATAGGGAAAACACTTCAATTTAAACCATCAGACACACAAATGTGTGCATTTCTTAATCTTGTTTGTCAAAGGTTGGAAATGCAAGAAGATTTAAATTGGGGAGATAACTTGGTACATTTCAAAATATCTGGATGTCACAAGTCAGGTTTGTGTACAATACTTGATTTCTTTGGAAGGAATCATGGGCATGGAACATCAACAAAGTCTCCCTACATGGGTATGCACATCAACAAATTCTCCCCACGTGGACATGCCCACTGACAAATTCTCCCTACAAACACACCATAGCATATAAAAATCTACAGAATTAGTATTTAAAGGTATAATGAAGAAGTACTGAATGATATTCAAAACTCCCAAGTCCATTAGAATATGACAACATGACACAAAAGAACAATTACAAATCCCGATTGGGATGTTAAACTACACTTCCTGATACCATAATTTCTGAGAAACGTTTTTGGCTAATGTTTGATCTTTTTTATACAAATGTTTGAATTTTTGTACCTTTGAAAGTGTTTGATTTTTCCTTTTACAGATATTTGATTTTTTTCTCTTTTCACCAAACAACAATATTTCAGTTTTTTGGTGGCATCCTTTTCATAATGGTAGCTGAGAAAACTTTAAACTACAGGTGTAAGATTTGATATGAAATATGGCACTCTAGTGACTTGGCCTTGACAAAGGTCATCTCAGGGCTGGCATATATAACAAAAGTACAAATGTACATAACAACACAAGACAAAAGAATTTAATCTGATCCTTAATTATATATCTGATTAAAATACACACCCAATATCACTTATATAGCCAAAGGCAAGAATCAATACTGAAATCTGTGATACCAACAAAAAGAGAGTTTGTCTGATCTGTAAAAACATCCTCAACACACAGGAAACAGATTGTCTGATCTTTAAAAACATCCTCAACACACAGGAAACAGAATGTCTGATCTGTAAAAAACATCCTCAACACACAGGAAACAGATTGTCTGATCTTTAAAAACATCCTCAACACACAGGAAACAGATTGTCTGATCTGTAAAAAACATCCTCAACACACAGGAAACAGATTGTCTGAAAAAACATCCTCAACACACAGGAAACAGATTGTCTGATCTGTAAAAAACATCCTCAACACACAGGAAACAGATTGTCTGATCTTTAAAAACATCCTCAACACACAGGAAACAGATTGTCTGATCTTTAAAAACATCCTCAACACACAGGAAACAGATTGTCTGATCTTTAAAAAACATCCTCAACACACAGGAAACAGATTGTCTGATCTGTAAAAAACATCCTCAACACACAGCAAACAGATTGTCTGATCTTTAAAAACATCCTCAACACACATGAAACAGATTGTCTGATCTGTATAAAACATCCTCAACACACATGAAACAGATTGTCTGATCTGTATAAAACATCCTCAACACACAGGAAACAGAATGTCTGATCTGTATAAAACATCCTCAACACACAGGAAACAGATTGTCTGATCTGTAAAAAACATCCTCAACACACAGGAAACAGATTGTCTGATCTGTATAAAACATCCTCAACACACAGGAAACAGATTGTCTGATCTGTAAAAAACATCCTCAACACACAGGAAACAGATTGTCTGATCTGTATAAAACATGTCAACACAAAGGAAACAGATTGTCTGATCTGTAAAAAACATCCTCAACACACAGGAAACAGATTGTCTGATCTGTATAAAACATCCTCAACACACAGGAAACAGATTGTCTGATCTGTAACATCCTCAACACACAGAAACAGATTGTCTGATCTGTAAAAAACATCCTCATAAAACACATCAGATTGTCTGATCTTTAAAAACATCCTCAACACACAGCAAACAGATTGTCTGATCTTTAAAAAACATCCTCAACACACAGGAAACAGATTGTCTGAAAAACATCCTGCAAAAGATTGTCTGATCTTTAAAAACATCCTCAACACACAGCAAACAGATTGTCTGATCTTTAAAAACATCCTCAACACACAGCAAACAGATTGTCTGATCTTTAAAAAACATCCTCAACACACAGGAAACAGATTGTCTGATCTGTAAAAAACATCCTCAACACACAGGAAACAGATTGTCTGATCTGTAAAACAAATCCTTAACACACAGGACAAAATTGTCCAATCAGTAAAAAACATCCCCAACACATGAAAAACAGATTGTCTGATCTGTAAAAACATACTCAACACACAGCAAACAGATTGTCTGATCTGTAAAAAACATCCTCAACACACAGGAAACAGATTGTCTGATCTTTAAAAACATCCTCAACACACAGCAAACAGATTGTCTGATCTTTAAAAAACATCCTCAACACACAGGAAACAGATTGTCTGATCTTTAAAAACATCCTCAACACACAGGAAACAGATTGTCTGATCTGTAAAAAACATCCTCAACACACATGAAACAGATTGTCTGATCTTTAAAAACATCCTCAACACACAGAAACAGATTGTCTGATCTTTAAAAACATCCTCAACAAAACAGATTGTCTGATCTTTAAAAAAACATCCTCAACACACACAGGAAACAGATTGTCTGATCTGTAAAAAACATCCTCAACACACAGGAAACAGATTGTCTGATCTTTAAAAACATCCTCAACACACATGAAACAGATTGTCTGATCTGTAAAAAACATCCTCAACACACATGAAACAGATTGTCTGATCTGTATAAAACATCCTCAACACACATGAAACAGATTGTCTGATCTGTATAAAACATCCTCAACAAACAGGAAACAGAATGTCTGATCTGTAAAAAACATCCTCAACACACAGGAAACAGATTGTCTGATCTGTAAAAAACATCCTCAACACACAGGAAACAGATTGTCTGATCTGTATAAAACATCCTCAAACAAATCAGATTGTCTGATCTAATCCTCAACACACAGGAAACAGATTGTCCTGATCTGTAAAAAACATCCTCAACACACAGGAAACAGATTGTCTGATCTGTAAAAAACATCCCCAACACACAGGAAACAGATTGTCTGATCTGTAAAAAACATCCTCAACACACAGGAAACAGATTGTCTGATCTGTATAAAACATCCTCAACACACAGGAAACAGATTGTCTGATCTGTAAAAAACATCCTCAACACACAGGAAACAGATTGTCTGATCTTTAAAAACATCCTCAACACACAGCAAACAGATTGTCTGATCTTTAAAAAACATCCTCAACACACAGGAAACAGATTGTCTGATCTTTAAAAACATCCTCAACACACAGGAAACAGATTGTCTGATCTGTTAAAAAACATCCTCAACACACAGCAAACAGATTGTCTGATCTTTAAAAACATCCTCAACAAACAGGAAACAGATTGTCTGATCTGTAAAACACATCCTCAACAAACAGGAAACAGATTGTCTGATCTGTAAAAAACATCCTCAACACACAGGAAACAGATTGTCTGATCTGTAAAACACATCCTCAACAAACAGGAAACAGATTGTCTGATCTGTAAAACACATCCTCAACAAACAGGAAACAGATTGTCTGATCTGTAAAACACATCCTCAACAAACAGGAAACAGATTGTCTGATCTGTAAAAACACATCCTCAACAAACAGGAAACAGATTGTCTGATCTGTAAAACACATCCTCAACAAACAGGAAACAGATTGTCTGATCTGTAAAAAACATCCTCAACAAACAGGAAACAGATTGTCTGATCTGTAAAACACATCCTCAACAAACAGGAAACAGATTGTCTGATCTTTAAAAAACATCCTCAACAAACAGGAAACAGATTAATTTATTTGATCTGTAAAAAAAAAATATCCTCAACACACAGGAAACATTAATTTGGAGTAATTCCGCAATGTTTCACAAATATGGATTTTTTTCAAAATGTAGTGGCTAAAGCTTGATGAGCTATAGCCCTAAGTAATTAATCAAAATACATGTGTCTGGATCTGGCAAGCTAATATAAGATATCACCAATAAAGACAGTAGTCAAAATAAAAACATCTGAATCCTCAATATTGACACAGACGTTATGGAAAGAATAATCTAACACGATCAGTATCATATTTCTTATCCCAGGCACATGCATGGACTTCATAATTATTTTTGTTTATTATTGTTGTTGTTTTACAAGAATTATTCACCTAAATGTGACCATACACTAATTATATTACCAGCGGTAGGCGAGATGCCACATATTTTGACTTGGTGGTTTATATACCAATGTGGTGCCTACTCTTTAACATGAAATTATTATGTAGTAATGGAAATTTAACAAAAAATCTGCATGAGGTTGATTAAGAATAAAGTGGACAGAATAGGTCAGATGGTAGAGCATCAGATCTTTAACAAGATGAAGGTCTCTAGTTCTATCTCCAATCATGCCAGATTTTCAGAGGCAAGTTTTCGTCTCCTGTCTGAACAGCTATGTGCCTAGATGGAGGGTAAATGTACTAGGATGTATAGTTTGATACCTCTGTCAGCTTGCACTATTGTAGTGGCACATAATAAGCTGTTGCAAATATGGACCACTCAAGCACACAAACTATAGTCTATGTTACATTAATTGTGTCCACTGGTTTTAGCTGATTAAAATAAAATGGTTGAAACTTACCTCTTAATTTTAACTTAGCGGTATTCTAGGTAATCTGAGTAATTTATCTGTGCCCATGACAAATACAAATTAATCAGTTTTGTTTCAGATATTTAAACTCAAATTACCCTTAGGTAATTTTACATAGGTAATGGCTGCCATCTTTTGAAGTTGGAGAGCAGAAGTGAAAGAAAAGAATCATTTATTGCTAAAAAAGAATGTAAAATAAAATCATCCGAAAATCATGTTTTCGGACGATTCCGCCTATTTTCATATTACATGTATTCGTTTTATCACGTTATGTAAAACATTGAGAGTTATTCCCCTTCAAATCACTCTTTTGGCAGGAGGAAAATAATGGTTACCCACATGACTCAATTTATTGACATTGCATGCCTAACACAGAGATCCTCTTGGGAAAAGTATTTTCAAAAACTGAAACGACCAAAGCAAGAAAAAAGTATGTAAAAAAGATATAGGATATACTTTTTTGTTTTTTATTGATATCAGCATATTTTTTTGGAATCAGACAACCAATTGCATTGTAATTTAAAGTGTAAATTTCCTATCTAATGTGACTCAGACTATAGATATCTCTTTGTGATACAAGTCAAGAATAATCAACTCTGATCAGATTCTGTTGAAATTTGGATATTATTTAGACTTTAACCATATCATGAAGCACTAGTATAAAAAAAAAAACATGTCAGAAAATATATTGTAAAATGCATATAACCTGGCGGGGTTGAGTTTCCTGAAGCCCTTATTGACCTGGACGAGTTTAAATGTTAGACAATAAATCATATCAACATTGAAATTAAACACAGGCAAGTGTAATTATTCTTTGTTACCAAGTACCCAATGAGGAAAAAAAAAACCACTGTGAAGCTGTCACAGCCAAAAAGTGGGCAGAATCAACAGTATTGATAATTAAAAGCTTACTCTGCCTCATCATCTAATGTGAATCAGACAAAATACAGTAAAACCCTGTTATACTGCGACCATTTGGTAAGCCAATATTTGGCATTATAAAGGAGTTTGATGATAGGTTGAGTGAAATCTTGAATGAAGTTGTTTGGAAACCTGGAAAAGTGGACTTTCAAAAACTGTGACATAAATTCAAGGTGGCAAATGAAATGATGGGCATTATAAAGAGATTTTACTGTACATACAGTTATAATGCAACTGACTGATAAAGTATGTTTGCTGCAATTAATGAATCTTTTTAAATACGTTTATAATTAGCTACATTTTCACTCTATATACTACCTCTGTGAAACAAACACTCATCACAGGTGTAAAGCTATATGTTAAACATCTGTACAAAACAAACACCTGCCTCATCATATGTACAGTATACAGATAACATGTGTGTCTGTACCTGTAGCTATATGTTAACCATTTGTACAAAACAAACACCTACCTCATCATATGTATAGTATACAGATAACATGTGTGTATATACCTGTAGCTATATGTTAACCATCTGTACAAAACAAACACCTGCCTCATCATATGTACAGTATACAGATTACATGTGTGTCTGTACCTGTAGCTATATGTTAACCATCTGTACAAAACAAACACCTGCCTCGTTGACCATCTGTACAAAACAAACACCTGCCTCGTTGACCATCTGTACATAACAAACACCTGCCTCATCATAGATTACCTGTGTATATATACCTGTACCTATGTTAACCATCTGTACAAAACAAACACCTGCCTCATCATATGTACAGTATACAGATTACATGTGTGGATAACCTGTAGCAATATGTTAACCATCTGTACAAAACAAACACCTGCCTCATCATAGATTACCTGTGTATATATACCTGTACCTATGTTAACCATCTTTACAAAACAAACACCTGCCTCATCATAGATTACCTGTGTATATATACCTGTACCTATGTTAACCATCTGTATAAAACAAACACCTGCCTCGTTGACCATCTGTACAAAACAAACACCTGCCTCATTGACCATCTGTACAAAACAAACACCTGCCTCATGTTTTAACCATCTGTACAAAACAAACACCTGCCTCATCATAGATTACCTGTGTATATATACCTGTACCGATGTTAACCATCTGTATAAAACAAACACCTGCCTCATCATATGTACAGTATACAGATTACATGTGTGTCAGTACTTGAAGCTATATTTTAAACACCTGTACAAAAGAACACTTGCCTCATCATATGTACAGGTCTACCAAGGTAAAGTTGCACATCCGGGTAAGGTCAAAAACTAAAACATTATGGTCTACTTTCCAAAAAATAGGTTGTACAGATAAAATGTATTGCCTTGCAAGGGTTTCATGCATTACTAAAGTTCTATTATGTTTGTGTCAACAAGAAGCTTGTCACCCCTGTTATGATTTGAGTAAGACTCCATGTGTTTGTAAGCATGTTCCAATTTGCAGGTCTACAAATGTAAATTGGCACATGGTTACAAACACAAGAGTTTAAATCATAGCAGGGGTAACAAGCTACTTGTCTTCACAAAAATGTTAGAAATTCAGTAATGCATGGAGTCCTTGCAAGGCAATATGGTTTACTTGTACAACCTAATTTGGAAAGTAGACCGAATTGTTCAGGTTTTTGACTGAACCTGGGTATGCCATATTACATTGGTAGACCTGTATCTTTGTACACCTGTACAGTATACAGATTACCTGTGTGTATATACCTGTAGCTGTATGTTAACCTCCTGTACAAAACAAAAACCTTATCATCTTTTGTATACCTGTATAATTATACAATGAGTGTATAGATCATCTGTATACCTGTCTAATTATACATGGAGTGTATAGATCATCTGTATACCTGTCTAATTATACATGGGGTGTATAGATCATCTGTATACCTGTCTAATTATACATGGAGTATATAGATCATCTGTATGTATACCTGTCTAATTATAAATGGGGTGTATAGATCATCTGTATACCTGTCTAATTATACATGGAGTGTATAGATCATCTGTATACCTGTCTAATTATACATGGGGTGTATAGATCATCTGTATACCTGTCTGTATATTATACATGGAGTATATAGATCATCTGTATGTATACCTGTCTAATTATAAATGGGGTGTATAGATCATACCTGTAATTATACATGGGGTGTATAGATCATCTGTATACCTGTCTAATTATACATGGGGTGTATAGATCATCTGTATACCTGTCTAATTATACATGGAGTGTGTAGATCATCTGTTTGTATACCTCTCAAATTATACATGGAGTGTGTAGATCATCTGTTTGCATACCTCTCTAATTATACATGGAGTGTGTAGATCATCTGTTTGTATACCTGTCTAATTATACATGGGGTGTATAGATCATCTGTATACCTGTCTAATTATACATGGGGTGTATAGATCATCTGTATGTATACCTGTCTAATTATACATGGGGTGTATAGATCATCTGTATGTATACCTGTCTAATTATACATGGAGTGTGTAGATCATCTGTATGTATACCTGTCTAATTATACATGGAGTGTATAGATCATCTGTATACCTGTCTAATTATACACAGAGTGCATAGATCATCTGTATGTATACCTGTCTAATTATACATGGGGTGTATAGATCATCTATATACCTGTCTAATTATACATGGAGTATATAGATCATCTTTATACCTGTCTAATTACACATGGAGTGTACAGATCATCTGTATGTATATCTGTCTAATTATACATGAGGTGTATAGATCATCTGTATACCTGTCTAATTATACATGGAGTGTGTAGATCATCTGTTTGTATACCTGTCTAATTATACATGGAGTGTATAGATCATCTGTTTGTATACCTGTCTAATTATACATAGAGTGTGTAGATCATCTGTTTGTATACCTGTCTAATTACACATGGAGTGTGTAGATCATCTGTATGTATACCTGTCTAATTATACATGGAGTGTGTAGATCATCTGAATGTATACCTGTCTAATTATACATGGGGTGTACAGATCATCTATATACCTGTCTAATTATACATGGGGTGTATAGATCATCTATATACCTGTCTAATTATACATGGAGTGCATAGATCATCTATATACCTGTCTAATTATACATGGAGTGTATAGATCATCTTTATGTATACCTGTCTATTTATACATGGGATGTATAGATCATACCTGTCTAATTATACATGTAGTGCATACATTATCTGTATGTACACTGCTACATCAGTGTAACAGCTTCCATATATTCTTGTATGCCAAGATCATTTGCCAACTATATAAAAACAAATAATTATCTAATATATCATAATTCTGGGGAGATAAGCCTATACTATTTTACTGACACAGGTCTTGTCAGAGAATACTTTTAAAATGTGCAGGATGTATTGGGACAATAATGTGACCCACGGCATTATGTCTTTATAAGAGTACCCAGATCACTTCAGCTCAACTACTCCACTTTAGATATATACCACCCATCTAAACATACATCTGCCTATTTCATATTGTGTACAAACAACAGCCTCTACACATGTAACTCAAATTGAACAATCAAATCACCTATAAAATCACAACAGCTAAATAAACACAAACAAAACAACAAGTAATATCAAAATAACAACTAAACAAACTGCCCACTTTTTAGACTTGTCCATGTTTGAAATTACACAGTAGATGTTTTCAGTTCTTTTTTTTTGTTTTAGTTTCTATTACTGTAGTTGATCTTTAATTCTTATAGATTTCTCAGCTGTTTTAAAAATCTGCAAACCTCCTTTGGGTCATGTTGAAATGTATTACCTATATCATATGACTTAATAAATCTATTTCTGTAGTTACCTCATGGTATATCAAACATCTAATACATGTACTTATCGCACTGACTTATGTTTTCCATCATATGTAAAATTCACCAATTTCATTTCATCTCCGTTAACATCAGATCATTTGGTAGGGTCCTTAGATCATCGAAAACCTATGTCGCTCGGGTATGTAAACGTGTTGTTTTACAAACAAATGCCTTACTACTAAGATAGTATCTGAACAAAAGTTTAGTTCTTCCCTCTATGAGGAAATTCTGTCATCTCTGACATCTTTCATCTAGATAATTATGGAGAAATAATTCTATTGAAGTAAATGTACATAAGTATTTTTATACAATGTACTCATGTACATAACATCTACAGAGTAACACATGTATAATGTTATAATATAAACAGATTCTTACCTGTTTCAAATACTTGGTTTCTGTTACAATCAAAGAAATAAATGTGGGAAGTAATGTCCATGATATATCCTGGTTTCACATCAATACACAGTAAGTGTTCACATGTTCCAAATACAAAAATCTCAAAAAACACTTAAATCAACTGTTTCCAGTTAATTCAAGATTAAATTAATTTCTTTCTCATGTACAGCTAAATCCAAACAAGACCTTGAAAATGAAAACTTTTAACACCCTTCCTCTCCTTTACTTCTAACGTTTGAGTCAGAGTTATCCAAATTTCAACTGAGAAATGCAAAAAAGAAAAAAAGTCAAAAGCTGTAAAGTTTCTCTTCAAAATTTACAATGAAACTTGACAATTATCTAGTGATATATATTAAAAAGCACTTAACTGTTAGAAACTGATTGCCATCTGGTTAATCACTTTTATGGCGTTTTTGTTTTGTTTTTTAAATAAGTGATCTGTTTTTCAAACCACTGATAGACAGTGTTATGAATGAATTCATCCAGGGAGTTTGACCTTGGCAATTTGGTGCTACTTTTAACACATTAAACTGATACAAGATCATCTTTATTTTATCCTTCATAATTTTATCACTTTTTATTTAGATACTAGGGTCTCTTACATGTGGATATACATTAGATGCTTGAGATTATAAGGTCGAATATTAAAAAACCTTGGATCTATAGAGTTTCCGATGTTATTTTAAGATTCATATCACTTATCATGTTTTACTACAGCGTCAACTAGGTTTGTTTTTAACTTGCGGTAGATGTGGTTCTCTAATTACAAAACAAGAAAAATGAATGATGTAATAGAGTCGTTTTTGATGTTCAAGTTGTGCTTAACAACTTCGCAAAAATTGACCAGTAAAATATTACGTGATCATTAATCACAGCCATTTCAACAGGAAATATGTTCACATGAAAGTCAATTAGATGCACATTGCTACAGCAGATGATGTATGCTTTTACTTTTTGTTCCAAGATTTAAAAAAAAAGAAAAAAAGGCAGCGGCATGTGTCATATCTGGCTTGCTAGCACAGATATATTGTATAAATCTACTACATTGTAAAGTATGTCTGGTCATCTTTGTATAATGGTCATCCCTCATTAATGTAATTTGTTTACAAGTGGCCATTACATAACTCCTTAAGGTGATGTGCCTTTATGCTATGGTCACCTCTGTCTAAAGGTCACAATGACCATCAGTGAACATGATGTGCCTGTGTGATATGGTCACCTCTGTCTAAAGGTCATAATGACCATAAGTAAAAGTGATTTGCCTGTATGCTATGGTCACCTCTGTCTAAAGGTCACAATGACCATCAGTGAAGCTTATGTGCCTATATGCTATGGTCACCTCTGTCTAAAGGTCACAATGACCATCAGTGAACATGATGTGCCTGTGTGATATGGTCACCTCTGTCTAAAGGTCACAATGACCATAAGTGAAAGTGATTTGCCTGTATGCTATGGTCACCTCTGTCTAAAGGTCACAATGACCATCAGTGAAGCTTATGTGCCTATATGCTGGTACCTCTGTCTAAAGTATCATAATGACCATCATGAAGGTGCACCTATGGTCACCTCTGTTTAAAAATTTGAGGTATATCAATATTGAATCTATGGACCAAGTTTCATCAAAATAGGTGAAGAAATGAAAGTGCTGAAATGATGACATGGGAAGTTAACAAACAGAAAAATAACTGAATGGATGGCCAACTAGACAGATGGAGGCTATACCATAATAAGTCCTGTTTTATAATGGAATATAAAACACCTGAATATAATGACAGATTTTCCCCAAAGACAGAAGAGAAAAGCTATAGTTTGATTAATCTTCACTAGCATACCATTGAGAGATTGGCATAAAAATAAATTAAAACAATTTCCTTTATATTTTTCATTAAAATCCATTTCTACTACAGATAAATCTAAAGAATGACACTTTGCTTTAGCTCAATGAAAATGCACAAATCTAAAAAGTTTGCATTACCAAGATATATATGCATACACGTATCCAGATATACGTGGTTCTGAAGTAAACGATGACGTCAATATCACAAATTAGCTTAAAAGCTGCTGAGCTGACGAGATCAATGAATACATATGTTCAGTGATATGATAACATTATCTCTAAATTCTTACTCCCATCACACAGAAACCTCCTTCAATTACGAACAACAAAATTTTAGAATTGATATGGTGACATAATTTTTAGTAAGTCACACCAGAAATAGATGGTCTGAGGATAAATTTTCACATACAAATTTATACTGAATTTGTTGTATTACTGGGAACAAAAAGGTCAAACTATTGGATGTTGATGATTTGAGCATCCATGAAACTAGTCACATGATCACTGGAATGAAAGGTCTCTTAGACACTGTATACCTGGAAAATCTTCACTCACATTTATTTTTGCCATTTCTGCCCTTAGATGAGAGGGCAAATTTAAAACGAGAGACAAATATTCAAGCTACATAATTGAAGCACAGATATATATGTCCATCCATGAGAGTAAGGTGATTTAGGGCAAATTTAAGATGGGTGAATGTGTTTTCCGCCTTAAAATGGAGAAAATATTCAGGAGCAAAAATATTCAGGGGCAATAATTTCCAAGTACAGAGTATATCATAAACGTTCAAAACATAAGTCAAAATTTTGTGGTACTTCATTCAACTTCTAGTGATGTCTTCATGTATTGAAAGAGAAAATCAATGAAAATACATTAATTTTGAATAGTGTTTTATGCTACACTCAACAATTTTGTTAGTTATATGATGGTGGCCAATTTTTATTAGCGGAGGAGAGAGCCCGGTTACAATGTACCAAAAAGAGACTACTGGTCTTTCGCAAGTAAACTGGCAAACTTTCTCACAAAAAATCTGTTTAGTTTTCATTAGGGTTCGAACCTGCACTGACCAGACATGAGAGACTTCATGGTTCACAGCCAAAGCTCTAACCACTCGGCCACAGAGGCCCTGCTGTACATAAACAAACATCAATACATACATACATTGTGTTTGTGTGGACATTCAGCAGAACCAGCCCTATAGGAAGGTTCTCGTTAAGACATTAAAACAAATTAAAGTCATCAGATAGCTGGATATGTCTCAAGATCTGGGGAAGGTTCTTGGATATGTCTTAATATCTTGGGGAAGGTTCTCGGATATGTCTCAAGATCTGGGGAAGGTTCTCGGATATGTCTCAAGATCTGGGAGAGGTTCTCGGATATGTCTCAATATCTAGGGAAGGTTCTCGGATATGTCTCAATATCTGGGGAAGGTTCTCAGATATGTCTCAAGATCTGGGGAAGGCTCTCGGATATGTATCAAGAAATTGGGAAGGTTCTCGTTATATTAAAAAATCAACAACAGTAGTAACAACAACAAAAACAAAAAAATATTGTAGACATTGGAACAATTCTGTTTGTATATCAGGAGACGATATTAGCAAGAGATTTTTATTTAACACTGTAAGATCAATTACAAGCATAGGAAATGTATCGCTATACACTTTTTGCTGGGTATTTGACATCTATACTTATGCCCATGGGCCCCGTTTGTCACATTTGCATATATATGATGCATAAGAACGGCAGCAAAAAGATGGCATAATTTCTGTGTAATTTAAAACTACTTTCTACTAAAACAAAGCCATAATCCGCTGCCAGAAGAGCTATAGCAGGACAGAAATAGACTAGGAATTATTACGTATGTAATTACATAGCAACTAGAACATAGAACTCTAGCTGACGGGAAGTAGAATTGATAGCTGTAAGTCAAATAATAGCTGCTGATTTCAGTCTCTTTGTACCCTGTAAGAGTAGTAACTTATTAGAAATCTATAAATCATTGTAGTGTCACATCACTGACAAGATCATATCAAATTGCTTTCACTCATGGGCGAATTCTGATTATACTTAATTATAATGATGATTGAAATTTTGGTTGCATGGATAGGTTAATGTTATAATTATTTTCTG
The DNA here is from genome assembly GCA_030159075.1 of Atrina japonica. Classification (NCBI taxonomy): domain Eukaryota; kingdom Metazoa; phylum Mollusca; class Bivalvia; order Pterioida; family Pinnidae; genus Atrina; species Atrina japonica. The sequence continues at coordinate 2,322,931 of BROG01000012.1, read as the reverse complement.
ACAGTCTCTTTGATGACTTGTGGAAGACACTTTTAATCAATGTAAGGATGTGTTTACTGTTTATTGTGGGTTGATAATTGATCAAATGTTGAAATAAGAAACTCCCATCTTTTATCTTCCGATTCTTACCAGGTACATTAGTACATACACTGATCAAGACTATCTGTTTTTAATTTGTATCGTCATGTATTGCAGCCAATCAATTTCTTATCAATATCACTCATGATAAACATGTCTTAGTGCCTAACAGCACACTTTTTTCATCAACCTAGTTGATATACTTCAGGTTAATTTTCAATACTGATTAATTTTGTGACTGATATGTTTCTTGGTGTCAATTTCAAAATTCAGTTTCTGATTACAAACAGATGGAATACTTTATCAATAGAAAACATTTCCATTTCTTTCCTGTATCTGTTTTGTTTTTGTGAAAAAGTAGGTTACTTTGTCTTAAGGCATTGTGAACTGTCATCAACAACATTTTTTGCACAATTTTAAAATCATCTTTACATCTTTTAACATTATGAGGTAAAAATAACAAGATGCAGTGATCATATATACTTGGGAATCATGTTGATCACCCAATAAATTTTGACAGTTACTAGGACAAATAAGAGGTTCTTATGAAATTGATTTATTTTTAAAAGGTTATCAACAAAATTTGACAACTTGAAGTTCAAAGTATTTTCTTGGCTCTGATTTTTTATGCCACAAGTGGTGCTTACTGAGGGAGGATACTAGAGCATCCAGAGAAAACTTATGTCCCTGAGCTTGCGACTATCACACCATCTGACTCCGTGGAGAATCCTGAGTGTTAAACTAGGCCGAATTAGTGATATGTGTGATCACCAATGCACTGTCACTTAGAGGTTCTACACAGTTTCAACAGTGTTTAATCAAGAAGTTCATATACACTTATATATGGTTATATGATGAAAATGCTAATAAAAGTTAATAATAAAAAATATTATGTATTTATTAATAGGAATTAGCATTAGAAAAAATGTTACTCAGACATTTATTATTAATTCTTGAACAGCTAAGTGTAGATTATATCACATAACCGAAATGCTAATATCAACTTTCACCTCAAGCACTTTCACCATGTCAAAAATAACACATCTGTGGATCAGATATAAATACTGACCCAAAGATGTCACAAAGGAAATACTTAGAATCTATAGGATAATATTGTTTATGGGAGATACATCAAACTTGGTGTAACTATACATGTACATATGTATATCAAATGGGTTTCAAGGTCAAAGGTATCAGCTCAAAGGTATGTTAGCACTGCAGATTCACCTACTTGTTTTATTTGTTTCCGGGGCTCTAGCTGTCAAACAGGTACCTGTTATAGAAGTCAAAATTCTTTATATACATATTCTACAAGTTGATATACATGTTATAAGCCTTTCAACTTTTCCTTTGAATGGCTGCTCAATATCTAGCTTGGCAGAATTCTTTTTTTTTTCAAAAGCTACTGCTTAGTAATAAAATATCTGTAATTATAATATAAAATACAAAGTACTTGAATATAATTAAAAAAATGAAATAATATCAACCAAATTAACTATGTGTATTTTTATTCCTAATGGTGTTGACTTTCACATTTGTGGCTAAAACCATACACAAAAGTAAAGACATGGATCATGCCGATTTTCGTTTATCTACTTACCTGAAATTGACTTGATTTCAATCCACTAATTAAAATGTAAACCTGTGTCCTATCAGTGTACAAAATATCAATGATAAAATCAGAGTAATCTGGAACTGCTCAGTATCTATTTCAGAATAATCTGTTATATAGAACACCTTTAAAGTCACTCTGTGTTACCTTCATACAAAAACTCAGGTAAATACAAAATGTCAGAGTTTATACACCTTAAGTCTTAATTAACAGTGAATTATGTAACACAATGTTTACCTGGGGCTACGAAAAAACACTGTGTAAATTTGACATCAACATCCACATATGAAATGTACATATAACAGTAATCATGTTCTCTCAGATACAATGACCTTATAGTTGTAACATTCAACAGACAATCTTCTATTAAATGTTTGCATTGTTCTCATCAAAATGTCAAAGGTTACAATTCATCTACTTTTAGAATTCGGCTATCATAAGAAACCACATCAGTTGAGAACAATATAGGGGTTGCAATTATTTCTGCATAAAAATAATCATTATTGTTACTTCTATGTGTTTTTATTTGCAGAATATCTTCTTAATCTCCTTCTGCAAAATTTTCTGAAGGCCATGTGAAATATATTTTAGAATATACATTTTTAGTGATAATGGTATATACATTTTAATAATCACTGGTAAATATGAAAGTGATAATTTTTCTTCATATACTATCGTAACATAATCTAGTTAATCACAAATTGGTAAATATGCAAAGATGTTCTGCGTGGCATAATTAATGTTATAGGAATTGTGTTTGATGTCCTAGATACTGTGGCAGGATTTTATATCTATCGTACTTCATTTCGTATACAATATATATATAATAGTTTAAAAAAAACTCAACAATTGAAGAGTACAAATCACCATATGGATAAATGCAAAGATGTTCTGCGTGGCAGTGATGTCCTGGGTAGCAGACATGTTCTGTGTGGCAGTAATGTTCTGTGTGGCAGTGATGTCCTAGGTAGCAGACATGTTCTGAGTGGCAGTGATGTTCTGTGTGACAGTGATGTTAAAACAGTCAATTCTCCGTGTGGCAGTGTAATATGTACATCAATATTTTTCAAATCCTACAAAACAAAACTGTGTGACACGCAGTATATAAGTACCTGGGTAGCAGACATGTTCTGTGTGGCAGTGATGTTCATGTATCCAGTACTCTTCTGCTTGCACACAAGATATCTGTACAGATAATATATATCTGGCATTAATGCAATATGATACGCTTATATGTTTTTGATTTCTCAAGTGTAAGGAAATCCATGTGATGTCCTGGGTAGCAGACATCCTTATTCTGTTTTCATTAATTTGACACATCTTTGGTTTCCTTCCTAATCTGACATACTTTTTCCATACTCGTAGTTGTGGTTTTCCAATTAACATTTGTGGGTGATGTCCCTGTATTTATGGGTATGCATCTGCATCTCCGTTGTTCTTGCCTGGTCAGACATAAAAGAGTTCTGCGTGCCAAGTACCAGAAATGTTCTGGGACATATTCTGTAAACCTGGAACCTTAATATCAAAGAAGTTTATCTACTAAAGAGTGTTGATACTGTGGACCCAGTGCTCTAATATTGCTCTGCATCCCACTGTGATGTGCCTTGTCTGTGTGACTGTTGTGGTACATTTCTATCTTGGGTGTTGAAATTCTGCAGTTTCTGTACCATTTCCTTAAGGTCGTCAAGGTCAGATTTAGTTGGTGTTCTGTGTGGCAGAGATGTTCTGGCTTCTGTAGCATGAGATCCTCAAGTCTGCATCCCCAACTTGCAACATCTTCATCTTCCTTTTGTCTGGACTGAAGAATTCTGACAATACACTGGCTTTTGTGTCAATCTTACCAAATATACTCTCTGTGTAGCAGAGGTGGTTTCTGTTTGGCAGGTTTGATGTCTTTGAATGCTGTGTGAGATCTGACTGTGTGAATATTGTTTTCAGGCAGTGTGATTATAATCTGAAAAGAAAATAAAGTTTAGATTAAAATTCTAAATTTCAAAATTTTCTGAAAAAATTCCTGGGTAACAGACATGTTCTGAAAATTAATTGTATTTTGCAGAGTATATGTACATACAACAACAACAATAACACTCTTTGCTATAATATAAGAGTCTGAAGTTGTTCTGGGTATTATAACGTAATGGATTCGTGTTGTTCTTCTATATTCCTTCAGCAAAACGAACGCGAATTCTATAGCAAAATGCAATACATGTATTCTCAATGTACCAATACTACCACTTCCGGTAAAAATTGTTAGGTGGATTCAAAATTTTGTTGTAACTAATATTTTAAAGCAAGATACACCTGTAAAAGTTTGAGAAATAAATAAAAAGACCTCTTACCGTGTCATATGAATGTGACAATTGTTTTTCTTCCATTATTCAGACTTGATTTTTCCTTCTGTATAGTTCTTTTTAAATGATCAATGATTTCCTGTGTAAACAGTCAATAAACTCAACCCTTAGTGCATTGACAAACTACAAGCACGATAATAAAAATATACGACATGTTTTATTTTATTCACAATTTGTGGAATATAATTTATGAGGTGTAGGGCGTACAACTTATAAACATTCTGTGGTGTCTAGATGCAGTGCATAATGTCAAATTTTATTTGCGTAGATCTATATATTAAAAACATGGGAGAAAAATAATCAATCCCTAGCTCAAGGGTATGACAACGGAATCTCAATCAAATAGTCATTGATAGAATTTGGTACATAAAATTGACACTACCACAATATTTTGTTTTCACACGGAAAATAACAATCGTTTTCACACAAACATGATGTTACAATGGATAACTTTTCTCATTTTACCCACAAACAAATGATATCACAATCAGTACCTGCTATGAGGGTTGTAACTCTGGATAACAAAAATACCTAATAGACCCTAATCTCATCATTATTAGCTTATGAGACGTGATAACTCTTGCGGAAACGAGAAAGTTCAAGTTACTTCCCTTTGCAATCATGCTAAAAATACACAAGTGACAGTCAGATCTGTTTACATCTTTGTAACTTTTTGAGATTGTTATGTCTTCAATAAGTTAGCGAAGCGTAACCTCCACGTAACCTGATCGATCGGTCGTGATGAATTTTGTGGTCTGATTAGGTATGATTGGTTTTGTATACAAAACTTCTTGATACTGTCTGGAAGTGTTTGTACACAGATGAAATTAGTAAGACCTTAGTTATTGAGAAAACATCTATAAGCAATACATTTTACATTTAAACAGTTGAAAAATAGAAGCTTGGTAAAAAAAAAAAAATCAGAGAGAAGCACTGACAAACCATTTTTACATAGGTCATTGTGATCGGTATGTATTATAAGGATTTAACAAACATAAATTAAATCCTTCTTCACACTCCTCTGTATAGGAATATTTAGATCACATTAAATTTAGATCTACGATGTGATAAATTTTCTTAAGGTGATTAATAAAATCAATAAAGTACAGAATCATCTTTTTGTACCGTGGTGGCTGTGTCTTGAAATCATGTTGGTTAAATAGTCTGGATCAAGTTTATTCCAAACCTTAAATCTAATGATATAGGTTTTGTCTAGCTTTGATAGTGTTTCACATTCAACAATTGTTGTTACATGATGGCAGCCAGTCTTGACTGTGGAAAAAACATGGCTATTATGTACCACCAGCCAGCAGCAAGAAAACTCGTAAACTCCCACGACCATACACAAAGGGACCTTGATCATCACCTGAGATCAACCTTGTAGGCACAAAGGAATCCTCTGGTGATGATGTTCATGATTTTTGTTAGACTTAGTCCTTACCTAATACATCTTTGTATCTTAGTCCTTATCTATTATCTTAGTCCTTACCTAATACATCTTTGTATCTTAGTTCTTATCTATTATTATAGTCCTTACCAATTATATCTTTGTAGTTGCTGCATATAAACTGCTAAATTTGAGGAGACTAGACTGACAGTTTTTAAACATAAGTTAAAAATGTTTAAAGTTTTACAAATGAAACACAAAACTTAACACTGATACACTTCACCATTTGACACAAAACTTAACACTAATACACTTCACCATCTGACACAAAACTTAATACTAATAGACTACACCATCTGACACAAAACTTAATACTAATAGACTACACCATCTGACTCAAAACTTAACACTAATACACTACACCATCTGACACAAAACTTAACACTAATACACTACACCATCTGACTCAAAACTTAACACTAATACACTACACCATCTGACACAAAACTGAACACTAATACACTACACCATCTGACACAAAACTTCATACTAATACACTACACCATCTGACACAAAACTGAACACTAATACACTACACCATCTGACACAAAACTGAACACTAATACACTACACCATCTGTAAAAGAGTACTTGTACTGTTAAATGAAGTATTGATCAGCGTGGCATGTGACAGGTCCAGTACACAAATGAAGTATTGTTGAGTGTAATGTGAGGCAGGTTTGGTACACAAATATAGTATTGATGAATGTGGGTGAGACAGGTTAAGATTGTTGACTATGGCATGAGACAGGTCTAGTACACAAATGAGTGTGGCATGAGACAGGTCTAGTACACAAATGAGTGTGGCATGAGACAGGTCCAGTATACAAATGAGTGTGGTGTGAGACAGGTCCAGTACACAAATGAGCATGGCATGAGACAGGTTCAGTACACAAATGAGTGTGGCATGAGACAGGTCCAGTATACAAATGAGTGTGGCATGAGAAAGGTCCAGTATACAAATGAGTGTGGCATGAGACAGGTCCAATACACAAATGAGTGTGGCATGAGACAGGTTCAGTACACAAATGAGCATGGCATGAGACAGGTTCAGTACACAAATGAGCGTGGTACAAGACAGGTCCAGTACATGAATGAGTGTGGTGTGAGGCAGGCCTTGTACAAAATGATGAAACTCAGGTCCAGTACACAAATGACTGTGGTACAAGACAGGTCCAGTACACAAGTATGTATGGTATGAGACAGGTCCAGTACACAAGTATGTATGGTATGAGACAGGTCCAATACACAAGTATGTATGGTATGAGACAGGTCCAGTACACAAGTATGTATGGTATGAGACAGGTCCAGTACAAAAGTATGTATGGTATGAGACAGGTCCAGTACATAAGTATGTATGGTATGAGACAGGTCCAGTACACAAGTATGTATGGCATGAGACAGGTCCAGTACACAAGTATGTATGGTATGAGACAGGTCCAGTACACAAGTATGTATGGTATGAGACAGATCCAGTACACAAGTATGTATGGCATGAGACAGGTCCAGTACACAAATGACTGTGGCATGAGACAGGTCCAGTACACAAGTATGTATGGTATGAGACAGGTCCAGTACACAATATGTAAGGCATGAGACAGCAATTACATATATTTAGACACGTAAATCTTCAATTTTAGATAATATTATACTTCTTAGATCTTTAAAGATATATGTGATATTTAAATGATACAGACATTGAGAATACAAATGCCCAGAATGATTCCGTTGTCACATGACTATAATGTTAGTACATTCACCAAAGTAAGCATGGTCAGTGACTTATAAAACAATATGTAATCCTCTTATTGACCAAAATGGCAGTATTTTTATTTTACATACAATGACCACAGCTTCTGATGTGTAACACCTGACACCAATTAAGCAAGGTCAACTGTAGAATTTGGTGTTCCGATACCCTTCAGTATTTACGAAATCTTACAAATGTAGATTTGAATGACAGATGCTCTACACTACAAAATTTCAGTTTAGAAATATTATCCTGTAAATAGGCTTAATCTAAGATGGAAATTTTGACTTAAGTCATAAAGAAAAGCTCACAGGTATCATCTGTTCTTTGTTCACCAGATGTGGTAGCTCATTTGGTTAGACTGCTTAGCTGACAATCAGAAAGTCCAGGGTCTGATTGTAAAAGACGCAACCAGACATATTGAAACTGCTAATGAGTATCCCTTAGCTAAAACACATATCATTATGTCAGAGTCACATATCATCATGTGAGAGTCACATATCATTATGTCAGAGTCACATATCATTATGCCAGAGTCACATATCATTATGCCAGAGTCACATATCATTATGTGAGAGTCACATATCATTATGCCAGAGTCACATATCATTATGCCAGAGTCACATATCATTATGTGAGAATCACATATCATTATGCCAGAGTCACATATCATTATGTGAGTCACATATCATCATGTGAGAGTCACATATCATTATGCCAGAGTCACATATCATTATGCCAGAGTCACATATCATTATGTGAGAGTCACATATCATTAAGGAAGAGTCACATATCATTATGCCAGAGTCACATATCATTATGTGAGAGTCACACTACATTATGCCAGAGTCACATATCATTATGACATCATTATGTGAGAATCACATATCATTATGCCAGAGTCACATATCATTATATGAGTCACATATCATCATGTGAGAGTCACATATCATTATGCCAGAGTCACATATCATTATGTGAGTCACAATCATGTGAGAGTCACATATCATTATTCCAGAGTCACATATCATTATGCCAGTCATATATCATTATGCCAGAGTCACATATCATTATGTGAGAATCACATATCATTATGCCAGAGTCACATATCATTATGTGAGAGTCACATATCATTATGCCAGACTCACATATCATTATGCCAGAGTCACATATCATTATGTGAGAGTCACATATCATTATGCCAGAGTCACATATCATTATTCCAGAGTCACATATCATTATGCCAGTCATATATCATTATGCCAGAGTCACATATCATTATGTGAGAATCACATATCATTATGCCAGAGTCACATATCATTATGTGAGTCACATATCATCATGTGAGAGTCACATATCATTATTCCAGAGTCACATATCATTATGCCAGTCATATATCATTATGCCAGTCACATATCATTATGTGAGAGTCATATCATTATGTGAGTCACATATCATCATGTGAAAGTCACATATCATTATGCCAGAGTCACATATCATTATGCCAAAGTCACATATCATTATGTGAGAATCACATATCATTATGCCAGAGTCACATATCATTATGTGAGAGTCACATATCATCATGTGAGAGTCACATATCATTATGCCAGAGTCACATATCATTATGCCAGAGTCACATATCATTATGTGAGAGTCACATATCATTATGTGAGAGTCACATATCATTAAGGAAGAGTCACATATCTTCCTGAAGAACTCTGCCTTCACATCTGGGTAGCTCTGCCCTCACATATTTAATCTATGAAACTGATTTAAACCCTGGTAGCTCTGCCTTCACAATATAAAGATCTTCAAAACTGACTAACATCCTGTTAGCTCTGCCTTCACATCTGGGTAGCTCTGCCCTCACTTATTTAAGATCTACAAAACTGACTTACGTCCTGTTAGCTCTGCCTTCACTTCTGGGTAGCTCTGCCTTCACTTAGTTTAAACATATTTTATTTCTGTCAATAGTTGTACAATAATAATAATACAGCAGCAGAACAATATATTTGACAAAATAGAGGATTGGAAAAAAAGCTTAAAGCTTATATAAATTCCTCTCCCAAGTGTTTAGTGAGCAGAAATTTGAGGCTAAGTCAGCACAACATAACAGAAAATATAAATAGGAAGAGGAAAGGTTGAAAAAGTAAAAGAAGTAAATTGCTGAACATGATAGTAGTATGAGAGAGAGAGAGAGAGAGAGAGAGAGAGAGAGAGAGAGAGAGAGAGAGTGAGAGAGAGAGAGAGAGAGAGAGAGAGAGAGAGGTAAATTAATAAGGGAAAATATGAGTTATATAATGGCGAAATCAAATAAGATAATGGACTACTATATCTGTGCAGAGTGTTTCAATGGGTTTTAACAAGATAAATAACGATACAAAAGTTAATGTAAAATATCAACAAAATCTCCTGCTTCTAATTATGAAGTCTTGAACAGATGGTTTTTATTAAAGTCAAATGGTTTAGATTCATCACCGTAAAGCAGAAGGTCACTATTTAAGGTAGATTTAGTGCTAAGCAAAGCGGGTGCGTAGATTTGTGTATAAAGGACAATATATAAGGTAATGTGTAGTAGACTCGATTTCACCACAAATGCAATAAGGTTCAGGCACTAGATTTCGAAGATATAGATCATGATTAAGTGAGCTACAGCACATTCTTAGTCGAGCGTGAAGGATTTGTCCACGACGACTGCCTACGAAAAAGTACGATGGGATGTGATATAGGCTTATAGTGAGAGCGCCTGCTTAAAAGAGGAAAGTGTAGTTGAATTTTTGATTGTCAATGGTAGCTCGTTCCAAAGACGGACACAAGAAGGAAAGAAGCTATTTAGGTGATTTGTTGTTCTACTTTGTTGGTGTGCGAAGTTTTGAGAGTTCCTCGTATTGTAAGAGTGAAGCTCATTATGAAGGGGAGGGGTTAATTGAGTTAGATATTCAGGTACAAGACCGTTTTTAATTTTGTAGAACTGGATGAGTTTATGTTTTTTCACAGTCTAATTTTTAGTTTATCCCACCCACATTCGTTATATAAGAGAGTAGTACTAGTAAGTTTGGTTGCACCCGTTACTATGCGCGCAGGGCTTCCAGGTTTACATATTCTAATTTATCACTGTAATAAGATGGACAATTATCAAAAATGATATCTGCATATTCTAGGACAGGTCTGATAAAAGAAAAATACATTGTTTGAAGGGTTTTACGATCGAGGTCAAATTTTGAGCTTTCTGAGTATGTTTTTATTTTTTTGTTAGCTTTCTGTATTATATTGTCGATGTGGTTATCCCACTGACACTTGTTATTGAAAGTAAGACCGAGGTGTTTATGAGTGGTAACTTCCTGGACAGGTAAAGTCATTGAAGAATAAAGTTGGAAACTTGTTGTGTTTTTCTTGATATTAGCATTGTTTCTGTTTTGTTAGGGTTAAACTTAACTAACCATTTTTTAGACCAAGCGTGAACTTTTAGGAGGTCAGCATTAAGGCGGATGAAATGGGATTATCAATGATAAGATATATGGATGTATCGTCTGCAAATAATTTTATATTGCAACCTATGTCAAACTATATCGTTAATAAAAATTAAAAAGAAAAGTGGACCTAGGATGGAGCCCTGGGGGACACCAGCATTAATTTCAATAATATCGGATTCATTTCCGTTAATAATGACTCTTTGTTTACGCCCAGATAGATAACTTTTAATCCAAAGAGTTCCCGTAATGCCAAGTTTTTCAATTTTAAGAAGTAGTCCAAAATGCCAAACTCTATCAAAGGCTTTGGTAAAAAAATATAGCTCTGATTTCCTTACCATTATCTAACGCAGTAGAAAACTCATTGGATATGTATAATAGTTGGTTAATAGTTGAGTCGCCTTTACGGAAGCCAGATTGGTGTTGGGATAACAAATTATGATTATTAATAAACTTATGGATATATCTGTAGACACATTTTTCAAATACCTTGCTTATTATGGAGAGCAATGAAATTGGTCTATAATTATTAACTAGCTTAGGATCATCTTTCTTGAAGACAGGTACTACATTAGCTAATTTCCAATTTTCTGATATATTTTTAATAATAATGATAAGTTAAAATAATTTGCTGAGAGGAATTGAGTTCGTTTATGGATTCCTTAAGTAGCACGGAACTAAGTTTGTCAGGGCCCACAGCTTTATTTGTATCTAAAGTCTTTAAAATATCGGACATCCTTCCGGGGTGATTTCAATTTTATCAACTTTCTGTGGGAAACTATTGGAATTTTGAAAAGGACAAATCTAGAACTGTATTGTCGATTATAGATTGAGATGCAAAATAATTATTTAAGAGGTTTGCTTTTTCCTGACACTGTGACAGATTGGCCATCTCTGAGAGCAGAACATTTATTCCTGAACTTTGGGATGATAGACTTGAAATTTCTTTAACTAGTTTATCTTACTACTGAATTTATTATTTAATTTTATTACACAGGGACTTATGATAATTAGCTTTTGCACACCTTAATAGATTAACAACTCTGTTCCTAATGATTTTAAATTTTTGCCATATGGAATTATTTTTTGTTTTTTTAGCTCTTATTCTTAATCTATTCCTTTTCCGCATAAGTTTTTTAATTTCATTGTTTAACCAGGGTAGATCGTTATTTCTAATAAATATTGTACGATTTGGTATAGCTTCTGACGCGATTTCTAAGATTTTTTCTGTAAAATTACTTGTTATATCGTTTATGTTATCAGATCATCCAGTATCGAGTTCCAGTCAGTATTTTCATGGTTACTTCTGTACCTTACATAATCACCTTGTTGATATAGCCAAATTTTCCTATAGGTATTACGGGGTTTTAATTTTTCAGAGTTAATAAGTGAGATAATAGGTCGATGATATCTTATATTTACATCTAGAAAGGGTTCACAGACTGCACTGTATAGAATATTGTTGGGATTATTTGTGATCAGAAGATCTATAAGAGAGGACGAGTTTTCCGATATACAGGTTGATTAGAAATTGTTTGGTATAAATTGAAATTACTGGTTAATGTTTTTAATTTTAGTTTCTCTTTTACACAACTGATTTTCATTAAAGTCTCCTGTTATTATAACATTTTTAATTTTAGTATCTATTGCCATTTCAATTGATAAATTCGATAAAATTCCATAAATTACTGTTGCTGTTAGGCGGTCTATAAAATGTTCCTAGTAAATATAAATCGGTTTTCAATTGGAATTGTATCCACACGCATTCATCAATGTCAGTAAGTTCCAAAGTCCGTTCGTCTTTTAGCCGCTAGGTTTTCTTTACAATAGACAATTACTCCCCCACCAGGTCGGTCGGGACGGTCTTTTCTAAAAGGGGTATCAAAACCCGATAAACGTATATTGTCTGTAGCAACAGATTGGTTAAGCCAACTTTTCTGTGAAACAGAGGATATCAAATTCTTTTAAATTTGCTTCAATTACATCTAGTTTTGGTTTTAAGCTCTGTATATTTAAATGCATAAGTGATATGAACTTACTTTTGTTAAGGGAGAAGAAACTTGATGAATTAGAATTGTCGGTACTAGTCGTATCAGACGATTGTGTATCAAAGGAGGGACCGGGGTTTGTTTCTATGTCACCACAGATGATCAAAATTATGATAAAGAATATATAAGTTATATTACATACAAAATCAAACGCACAGGAGATATCATGGTAAATACACATCATAGGACAACACACCCTGTTATTGAAATTACCTATTCTGGCTCTATACATGGAAATTGAGACATCCATTATGTAACTGGAGAGTCCCAGATATCATAGTAGTGAGCCAGGATAGGTAAAATGCTTGGGAAAGTTTGTAGCCAATAAAAAGGTAGATATAAATCGCCATAGAAAACAACAAAAATTAACAGCATTACTGTAAATACAGAAAAAATAAACAACTAACATATGTACAAGGAGAATACAAAATAAAGACATGTAGAAAAAGATGGGTATTGTACCCTTCTAAAAGTGGTACCTTAGATTGTTCAGTTGAGTTACTTTGGTGCAAGTGTACTCAAACCCTTTCAATACACAGTGGAGCATGTCATTCAGGTATACAGGGGTGATAGGGTCTGGACATGTTAAATTTCATATATACACAGTAGATAGGTGATAATAACAAGTGATGTTATACAGCCGAAAGAGAGGATAAACACAGCATGATACGGGTAATGCATAATGACAAAACCTTTCAATTCATAGTACGTCAATATAGGCCATGCCATTCGGATATATATGGGTGATAGGGTTTGTACAAGATTAATTTTTTATGTATATACATACAGTATGTAGGCTACGTGATAAAAACAAGTGATACAATACAAAGACAAACGTTCGTAGTTAATCAAAAGTAACGAACAACGAGGAGAATAAATACAGCATGATACGGGTGATGCAATAGGAATATACGTAACGACAATTTAGTCCTTTCAATTCATGTGGGTCAGAATAGGCGATGCCATTCGGCTATACGGGGGTGATATGGTTAGTACAAGATGAATTTTTATATATACACACAGCAGGTAGGTTACGTGATAAAAACAAGTGATACAATACAAAGACAAACGTTCGTAGTTAAACAAAAGTGAACAACGAGAGAATAAATACAGCGTGATACGGGTGATGCAATAGGGAGTTTACGTGCGACAAGTCCTTTCAATTCATAGTGGGTCAGTATAGGTGAGTCATTCATATACGGGGGTGATAGGGTTTGTACAAGATGAATTTTTATATATACACACAGCAGGTAGGTCAAGTTACGTGATAAAAACAAGTGATACAAAACAAAGACAAACAAAAGTAACGAACAACGAGGAGAATAAATACAACATGATACAGGTGATGCGTAGGCCCTAGCTGGAGCAGGAGGTCAATAGGCCATGTCATTCGGGTATACGGGGGTGGTAGGATTAAATTTCATTTGCACACAGTATGTAGATGATAATTAAATAGCAAGTAGGAATATACGTTATAATTCACCAAGGTAAAATTTGGAGCAACTACCAAAATGCAGTAGCCTTCTAAATTTCGCTGATAATACCGAGTTGGTATGAGAACAAACACAGACTACTACAGTATAGTAGATTATCTATATATCGCAGTGCGGTTGGATAGTAATTAGTAAAATTTTACAGTTTCAGTAACCATAAAATAATCATATGGCCACTAAAACAGTAGCAGATACATGTATATAATAGACTGGCTAGTTTAAATGTAATCAGATTGGAAAATACACTGTGGCCTAACAAATTTGGCTTAAAAAACTATCTTAATATAATAAATTACAATTACAATAACAGAATTTACTAGAGTAGGTCACAATTCTGATGGGTTATCATGGGAGACATAATTATAATATACATAGTAAGTTATCAGCGACTATGTGATTAGCTAATACACTAATGGAGGGCTGACAGGTCATGTCGAGCACGTGATGAGCGGGTTGCGCCGATATAGAAAGTTTTTGACACACCCAATAAAATAGCGAAACAGTTTTGTAAACACAGAACACGTGGACGACACAGAAACGGAAAAAAATATCACATGTCACAATGACTATCCGAGGAGTTTGTTTACGTTTAGAAGGTGGTCTGAATTAATGATAAGGTGTTTCCTGTCGGAGAAGTCAACAACAAAGATTTTGCCCGTCCCACACAAAGGAGCTCTTAGCCTTTTTTTTTTCCTAACAAGTTCTCGGCATTGGTATGCTAACTTGGCACGCGTTTTTTAGTAAGTTCCTGGTTAACTGAGATTGATCTCATACTTCAATATTGCGGAGATTCCGGCTATCTCGGATTAATTGGTGACGGACATGATAATTAGTATCCGCGCTATAATAGCCCGGGGCTTGCCATTCTGCGATCTGCCAACTCGATGTGATACAGTCAGATCCTCCCTAGACAGGGGAACACCAAGATCCGAGGCGATTTCATCACAGCAGAATCCGTGTCGGTTTTAGCCTCATCAACGCCGAAAATGCGTACACAATTCCTCCTGGAATACATTTCGAGTTCGTCGATTTGGGCCCTTAGCTGTTTGTTTTCGTCAGAAAGAGATTCAATACACCCGATAAGACTGGTGGCGAGGGCTGGATCTGCCCCTTCACAGCAGCGGCGATACGCATAATGTCATCGTCGGAGATGGATGAGACAGCAGAAGTCGGACCAGAAGAAACGGTAGTGGGCGGATCCTTAGATTTAAGTTCAGTATGAATAGAGGCAGGTGCATGTGGAATTGGAGTAGATGCAAAGGGACCTGGGAACGCAGGCGTGGTCGGCTTAGAATGAAGCAGTGATGCAATTTTCGTATGTAGTGACTCCGACAGTAGGCCCTGGGCAGGAATGGTTCCTGGTGATGCCTCAAGTGGGTTCAATCCTTATTCTGACGTTTACAGATGAGGGCGGATGGACTCAGAGAGAAGTCAGAGGAGTGATGCGAATATTTACGCTTGTCGTAGTCGTTCATGTTTACGTGGTAGGGAGTCCAGCTGTGACAGTGTGAGTAGTTCTCAACGACGAAAGTTATGAATCAATTTGAAAATGTAAAGTCTCTTACCACAAAACTGAATAAAATCACTTGAAATTTCACATTAGTCCTTAATTTTCTTTATGAGTTGACGTCATACCACTTATAGAAGTTTAAAACACTTTTAAATCATCTTTTTCCAGAGAATTTCCAGAGAGTTGGAAAGACGGCTGACTTAGTCAACGCATGCGCATCTGCCTTCACTTATCTAAGATCTACAAAACTGACTTATGTTCTGGTAGCTCTGCTTTAACATGATAAAGATCTATAAAACTGATGTATGTCATGTTAGCTCTGCCTTCACTTTATAAAAATCTATAAAACTGACTTATGTTCTGGTAGCTCTGCCCTCACATGATAAAGATCTATAAAACTGACTTGTGACCTGGTACATGTAGCTCTGCCCTCACATGATGAAAGATCTATAAAACTGACTTGTGACCTGGTACATGTAGCTCTGCCCTCACATGATGAAAGATCTATAAAACTGACTTGTGTGACCTGCTCTGCCCTCACATGATGAAAGATCTATAAAACTGACTTATGTTCTGGTAGCTCTGCCCTCACATGATGAAAGATCTATAAAACTGACTTGTGACCTGGTACATGTAGCTCTGCCCTCACATGATGAAAGATCTATAAAACTGACTTGTGACCTGGTACATGTAGCTCTGCCCTCACATGATGAAAGATCTATAAAACTGGCTTATATCTAGATAACTCTGCCTTCACAATATAAAGTTCTATAAAAATAACTTATGTCTGGTAGTTCTGCTTTAACACAATACAGATCTTCTAAAAATATTACTTGATATTTTAGTAACTATCCCTGCCTTCACATGATAAAAATCCAATATAACACTTATTTAAATATGCCTTAATATAGTACTGCATTCTAATAAAAAAGATATATTTATAACAAAGATTTCATGTCCTGAGCCCGGCACCATAAAACTTGAGAATTTACTTGAGTCTGAGAATATTCTCAACTTGGCCTGCTCAGCCAATCAGATTTCAGGATCAGCCAAAGTTGAGTAAAACATTTAGACTTATTTCTTAATCTTTATGGTGCCAAGCCCTGGTAGATCCTTTGTTACACAATAAAGATCTCATTTTCCAAACACACTTTATTCCTAATGATAGCACTGCTATTACATAATAAAGATCTATCACAACACTGAATTCATTCCTTGATAGCACTGCCTCCACATAACACAGATCCCATATTACAAAGATTTTCTGCCTGGTTAGCACTGCCTCCACATAACACAGATCCCATATTACAAAGATTTTCTGCCTGGGTAACACTGCCTCCACATAACACAGATCCCATATTACAAAGATTTTCTGCCTGGGAGCACTGCCTCCATGTAACACAGATCCCATATTACAAAGATTTTCTGCCTGGGTAGCACTGCTTCCACATAACACAGACCCCATATTACAAAGATTTTCTGCCTGGGTAACACTGCCTCCACATAACACAGATCCCATATTACAAAGATTTTCTGCCTGGGTAGCACTGCCTCCACATAACACAGATCCCATATTACAAAGATTTTCTGCCTGGGTAGCACTGCTTCCACATAACACAGACCCCATATTACAAAGATTTTCTGCCTGGGTAGCACTGTCTCCACATAACACAAATCTCATATTACAAAGATTTTCTGCCTGGGTAGCACTGCCCCCACATAACACAGATCCCATATTACAAAGATTTTCTGCCTGGGTAGCACTGCCTCCATATAACACAAATCCCATATTACAAAGATTTTCTGCCTGGGTAGCACTGTCTCCACATAACATAGATACCATGTTACAAAGATTTTCTGCCTAGGTAGCACTGCCTCCACATAACATAGATCCCATATTACAAAGATTTTCTGCCTGGGAGCACTGCCTCCATGTAACACAGATTCCATATTACAAAGATTTTCTGCCTGGGTAGCACTGCTTCCACATAACACAGACCCCATATTACAAAGATTTTCTGCCTGGGTAACACTGCCTCCACATAACACAGATCCCATATTACAAAGATTTTCTGCCTGGGAGCACTGCCTCCATGTAACACAGATCCCATATTACAAAGATTTTCTGCCTGGGTAGCACTGCTTCCACATAACACAGACCCCATATTACAAAGATTTTCTGCCTGGGTAGCACTGTCTCCACATAACACAAATCTCATATTACAAAGATTTTCTGCCTGGGTAGCACTGCCTCCACATAACACAGATCCCATATTACAAAGATTTCTGCCTGGGTAGCACTGCCCTCCATATAACACAAATCCCATATTACAAAGATTTTCTGCCTGGGTAGCACTGTCTCCACATAACATAGATACCATGTTACAAAGATTTTCTGCCTAGGTAGCACTGCCTCCACATAACATAGATCCCATATTACAAAGAATTTCTGCCTGGGTAGCACTGTCTCCACATAACATAGATCCCATGTTACAAAGATTTTCTGCCTGGGTAGCACTGTCTCCACAGAACATAGATCCCATGTTACAAAGATTTTCTGCCTGGGTAGGACTGCCTCCACATAGTAAAGATCCCATATTACAAAGATTTTCTGTCTGGGTAGCACTGCCTTCACTTAAAAAGATCCCTATAGCAAATATTCCATGCCTTGGTAAGACTGCCTTGGCCCTGTTCATGGCCCATTATACACCCTTCACAGCTTTGGTAATAATCCATGGCCAATTATAAACCCTTCACTGCCTTGGTAACAGTCCATGGCCCATTATACACCCTTCACTACTTTGATAACAGTCATGGCCCATAATAAACCCTTCACTGCTTTGGTAACAGTCCATGGCTTCACTACTTTGATAGTCCATGGCCCATAATAAACCCTTCACTGCTTTGGTTACAGTCCATGGCCCATTATACACCCTTCACTACTTTGATAACAGTCCATGGCCCATAATAAACCCATCACTGCTTTGGTAACAGTCCATGGCCCATTATACACCCTTCACTACTTTGATAACAGTCCATGGCCCATAATAAACCCTTCACTGCTTTGGTAACAGTCCATGGCCCATTATACACCCTTCACTACTTTGATAACAGTCCATGGCCCATAATAAACCCATCACTGCTTTGGTAACAGTCCATGGCCCATTGTAAACACCTCTCTGTTTTCATCAAAGTCCATGGCCCATTATAAACACCTCTCTGTTTTGATAAAAGTCCATGGCTAATTAAGCCTGTACCCCCTCCCTACCACTCCTTTGATATAAGTCCATAGCTAATTAAGCCTATACCCCCTCCCCATCACTGCTTTGATATAAGTCCATGGCTAATTAAGCCTATACCCCCTCCCCATCACTGCTTTGATGTAAGTCCATAACTAATTAAGCCTATACCCCCTCCCCATCACTGCTTTGATGTAAGTCCATAACTAATTAAGCCTATACCCCCCCCTCCCCATCACTGCTTTGATATAAGTCCATGGCTAATTAAGCCTATACCCTCCTCCCCATCACTGCTTTGATATATGTCAATGGCTAATTAAGTCTATACCCCCTTCCCACCACTGCTTTGATATAAGTCCATGGCTAATTAAGCCTATAACCTCCTCCCCACCACTGCTTTGATATAAGTCCATGGCTAATTAAGCCTATACCCCCTCCCCACCACTGCTTTGGTAAAAGTCCATGGCTAATTAAGCCTATACCCCCTCCACACCACTGCTTTGATATAAGTCCATGACTAATTAAGCCTATACCCCCCTCCCCAACACTGCTTTGATATAAGTCCATGGCTAATTAAGCCTATACCCCCTCCCCATCACTGCTTTGATATAAGTCCATAACTAATTAAGCCTATACCCCCCTCCCCATCACTGCTTTGATATAAGTCCATGGCTTATTAAGCCAATACCCCCTCCCCATCACTGCTTTGGTAAAAGTCCATGGCTAATTAAGCCTATACCCCTCTCCCCATCACTGCTTTGATATAAGTCCATGGCTAATTAAGCCTATACCCCCCTCCCCCTTCCCCACCACTGCTTAGGTAAAAGTCCATGGCTAATTAAGTCTATACCCTCCTCCCCACCACTGCTTTGGTAAAAGTCCATCAAGCACTATAAGCTCTCTAGTGACTTTGGTTAAATTCAATAACAAAATTCAAATAAAGAATAAAAATCAAACAAAAACAACAGACCTTTATCTTCATGTAGCAATGCACTTGTAAAGCAGAACTAAATCTATTGTCACAGAGCTATACCAAAATATCAGGCTAGGTATCAGATTTATAAAATTTATAGAAAGTAAAGCCCTTTTCACATATTGATGACTTAACCAGCATATGATCCATACATTTTGCATACTACGCTGTAGGTTCCCTATACCATCATTAACACACATTCCTACATTTTGCCTGTAAATGTCCAAAGTATAAGAAATTACAGCGATAGTGCGAAGTATGCCAACATTTTATGAATTTTTGATAAATTTTTCAGTCTGCATAAGTTCAACAAATCGTTAATGTGTGACAGGGCCTTTAGAAAACAGAAAACCCTACTTTCATCAATTTGTTTTGAATGAAATTGGAAACACTGCAGCTAATATTTTTCACACCATGAAATCTTCAAGTCACTAATTAAGGTGTAATGTACTTTGGTGGATGGTCACGCAAGGTATCAAGAACACATGAACTAAAGTTATGATAATACACGTAGCTAAAGGGCAGACCTAGACATCAGATTCCTGAAGTCATGAAAACTACTGAAACATAAATGGCATCAAAAAGCCGAAGTTTTCTATTTGTGTGCCTCTAAATATCAAAATACTAGCAATAAAACCCCAAAATGCTGATGGTAATAGCTGATACACAGAAAGTAAAAGTGATTTATTTGATAAAATAATGTTACATTCCGTACAGTACACTCCGAGACAAATTAATTCTTACTATACTTCATATAGTCTGTACATTATAGTTTGGAAGCTCTTTCAGGATTTATAATGGGAGAAGAGAGAAAAACTTGAAATTATTTGTTACTTGCATTTTTCTGGTGCCAGTTATGTAAACACTGATATTAAGTCATAAATAAAACAAAATAAATGTACACATCTAGATGTTCTACAATAATGCAAGCTGTACACTAATTAACAAGGTAAATAGATGGTTTGCTATAGGTATAAATACCCATTGTTCCACAAATTATTACAAGTTTGTGTTTAACTACAGTGAAACTTGTATATAAAGACCCCCATAGGAACACAACAAAACCAGTCTTTATAGGGAGATGGTCTTTATATAGAGGTTGATTTGTACACTATTGGGGACAGCAAAAAACATTCTTTATGACCAGGTGGTCTTTATATGTACTTTTATATGGACATATTTCGTACCTGTGTAGTATTATACAGACATATTTTGTACCTGTGTACTTTTATATGGACATATTTCGTACCTGTGTAGTATTATACAGACATATTTTGTACCTGTGTACTTTTATTTGGACACATTTCGTACCTGTGTAGTATTATACAGACATATTTAGTACCTGGTTACTTTTATATGGACATATTTTGTACCTGTGTAGTATTATACAGACATATTTTGTACCTGTGTACTTTTATATGGACATATTTTGTACCTGTGTACTTTTTATATAGACATATTTTGTACCTGTGTACTTTTTATATGGACATATTTTGTACCTGTGTAGTATTATACAGACATAATTTGAACCTGTGTACCTTTTATATGGACATATTTTGTACCTGTGTAGTATTATACAGATATATTTTGTACCTGTGTACTTTTATATGGACATATTTTGTACCTGTGTAGTATTATACAGATATATTTTGTACCTGTGTACTTTTATATGGACATATTTTGTACCTGTGTACTTTTTATATAGACATATTTTGTACCTGTGTAGTATTATAGAGACATATTTTGTACCTGTGTACTTTTATATGGACATATTTTGTACCTGTGTAGTTTTATACAGACATATTTTGTACTTGTGTAGTATTATACAGACATATTTTGTACCTGCGTACTTTTATATGGTCATATTTTGTGCCTGTGTACTTTTATATGGACATATTTTGTACCTGTGTACTTTTATATGGACCTATTTTGTACCTGTGTAGTATTATACAGACATATTTTGTACTTGTGTAGTATTATACAGACATATTTTGTACATGTGTACCTTTTATATGGACATATTTTGTACCTGTGTACTTTTATATGGACATATTTTGTACCTGTGTAGTTTTATACAGACATATTTTGTACCTGTGTACTTTTTATATAGACATATTTTGTACATGTGTACTTTTATATGGACATATTTTGTATTTGTGTATTTTTATATGTGACACAGGCTTTATGTTTAACATTTCTCAAAGGTGACACATCCATTTTTAAATAATAATCCACATATCTCTAATATCAGAAAATCATTTTAAGTTCTCAAAATAGGTTGCATTTCTTTGTATCAATGAATGATATTTTGACATTATGAAATGAACTGCTAATATTAAAAGATCAACTGATTTGTTTTTAATACAAAAAAATATTTTTTGATATGAATAAATTATTTCTTAATAATAAAAGTAAAAAGTAAATTATTTGTTAAAACAATGCATTAATTCCATAAAGTTTGAAATCAGTTATTTCTTTTCTATGGAGATATTCATCATCAATAATTTTTGTCAGCTGCACTTTACTCCGGAAAAAACAAAACAACAAATAATCAAATTAAACACGGACCTGACCATCTGGACATTTCTATTTCTGGAAGAAAAAGTTCTTTAATGGTCATAAATTCAGCATTTTGTAAAGGGATATAAACATAAGATGAAAGGAACAGTAGCAATCTGTTTCTACCACAAGTATAATCTGTCAGCCTTCAGAAGAGAAAAAGCAATTAATAACTGTGATTATAGAGTAGAAATTCAAGAGATTTATACCACCATAAATTGATAGAACACAAATTCTAGGCCTCTTGATAACTAGCTATTGAGGGCTAAACAATCCTACCAGATCATTTTACTGAGCAATAACACAATTTCATTTAGTGTGGTTTTTTTAATGCCCACAGATAGGTGAAATTCAGTGTGTTTATTATGCATATAAATTTTATGTTTCGTTTCTTTTGACGTCATTACTCAGATAAAAAACATGGCGCTGAATTTATCACACAATGACAGCACCAATAAAAGTGACCTTTGTTATAGCTACAACACCCAGATATCACTCAGAGATCAGTACAAAACAAAACTCGCCTTCCTTTTCATTATTTTCTATCACTGTTTCAAATTTCAAGCTTTTGATAAGTGTATGTGTTTTATAATTTCATTTTCTTGTATACGACTTGCTTTACATGTTAAGTCAAATAAAATACAGGACTAAAATTAAATCATAAAAATGATTCCTAGCTGCTACATGTGAACTTTATTGAAATAAATTAAGGTAGCGTTTTCACATTTTTAATGTGTTTTTGTTTTCTTTATATTAGGATAAATATAGTTTAACACTATCTAAAGGCAAGCATCTGTAAAGAAATCTATTTTGATAGTCAATTCACATTAGTAGCTAGAGAGACAAATCTATAATGTGAACTTCATCAGGTCCTGAAATAAAGACAATCAATTAAATTTGAATTCTGTCGGATTTTAGACACAAAGACGATTAATTTCAATATCTGAAATATAGACTTAACAGCATGCATGGTTTTACACAGGCTAGGAAAACTATTTGAAGATGAACATGAAAAATCTTATTGAAATAGCTGAAGCTGTTTTAAGAGACAGTTCAAGGGAAGATGTCAGAAGTTCATAAATGGCAGGTGCTCTCTTAATTCACCTTACACATTATTCGACCCTCAACTCAAGGGAAATGGTGTACATGCATTTAAAATGTTATCTTAAATTGGGATATTTTGGTGTTATTAAGATTTGGCCACTTTGGCCATAAAATGAAGGGTTATTTCTTGGCCAGTTAAATTTTGGACATTTATGTTTATATCATGTTTAAATTTGGTCTACCATCAAATCTCAGTCTTGTTGTGTCGAACAGTCCAAGTGTTTGAAGCATCAAAATATTAAAAAGTACCAGTATGATTAATCAAACTGACATGTCACAAGTTGAACATTCACAAAGAAACATTGTGTATATATTTTGGACAGTTTAATTTTGGCCATTTTAATAGGATGGCCAAATTGGCCAAAATTAAACAACAGCCAAAATTACAAGTAAATATTATTGACCAAAGAAGAACCAGTTAAGTAAGTGCATTGTAGTTGCTTCAGTGAAATCAAGGTCCAGGGCCAGAAAATTATTCTCAGACAAAATTTTTACTCAATTTCAAGATTTTACTCAACTTTCGAGAATTTTCTCAATAATACATAATACATATTATATGTATAAATTACTGACTTCCGTCATGTATTGGCATTTTACAAGATGTTTATAATGTTTTTAAAAAGGTTTATATCTATTCCCCTTTTTATTCCACAAAACGTGCTGCCTATTTGATTTTGAATGCGTTTTATACTTCTTGGTTGGTTCTTAGATAATTAGTCATAGAATATAGTAAGAATAATATTCAAACATTGAAGTTAAGTGAATCGGGACAGTAATTGGGACATATGTCCTGGATGAGATTTACGCTGCCCCTTGACAATCTTACCTCAGTTGAGAAAATTCTAAAGTTGTTTTATGATCCGTGAGTTTTCACTTTATACTCAGATGAGTAAATTCTTAACTTTTGAGAATAAAATTTGTCTCAAATTTTCCTTGTTTATGTTCTCGGGCCCAGGACATAGGATTTCTGTTACATGATAGCGGTTGTTATTAAATACAGCCATTTAAAGTATAAAACAATGACGGTGAAACAATGTTAAAATGACTGTAGGAAAAAGAAAGAACAGTGAAACCTGTATAAAGGGGTCACCCAAGGCACCAGAAAATATTGACATTTATATGCAGGTGACCCTTATACACAGGTTCAATTTAGTTGAAGTATGCAGTCAAGGGACTTGAAAAAAACTGGCCTTTATAAACAGGTAATCCTTATATAGAAGTGGCCACTATAGCAGGTTTTACTGTATATATATATTAGGTCATTAATGATTTTTCCTTTGATATGTCCTCTGACCCCAATGTTCAAGAGCTAGGTTGTTAGGTAGGCAAGTTTTTATCTTTTTCATTCTCCTTTAGATTTACTGCATATGTTAGGCAAATTTAAATTCATCATAAAAAATTATGGTACGGTAATATTGCTGCAATGAAAAATGTAACAAAAATAAAGTAAACGATAAAAATATAAGACAGATATTAGACAGAGGGATTTGTGTGAAGGTTATTTTGGTGGGTCTCATCAACCCAATTTATTTTTATATTTGGCCTTACAGATACAAGTTTACTTCTTTTGTCGAGATACAATACATTTTGTTTGACTGTTTTTTTTCCTCTGGTGTAAATGAAACATGAAACAGGGCAGAAAACATGGATACAATGTGCGTCATTATTAGATATCTTTCATGTTCCTGTGTCTGTACTATATACAGATATAAATCTGCAAGGTTCTTTATCAAGTACAAGTTTCTGTATCAGTTTTAATACTGAGGTTGTAGTTAGTCTGTAAATTGGAGACCGGACAAATGCTATAAGATGGTGCCAGTAAGAACACATTTCCAGCAGGAAGTCTCTAAATATGTGATAAACATATTAAAAACATCAAAAATACACAATCAATCAATGTATTAAATTATGGGTCGACAACAGAAGTCCAATAGAAGGTTCCATTATCATATGACCAGGTGATATGGGATACTCAAGGCTACAGATAAAGTTTCTACTTAAGGTATAATACTGTAAGGTTTCTGATTTGCTATTGACCAGTATATGAGGTCAACCTTCTGATCTTAATAATAGCTGATAATGGTTATCAAATATGGCCTATGATAAGAAATATTAGTTAATATTACAAAAAAACATGAAGATATTAATTACATGAAATTAGCATATCTAGAAAAAATGTACAGAAATAGACGTAGAAATAATTCAATTTCATTTATGTTTTGTTTCAAATGTCAAAACAAATCATAGCATCAAATACTAATACTATAATATCATTTGAGAAAAGCAATGTTGTCGTAGCAAATTATTATTCTACGACATCACTTTATGAGAATCCTGAGGCATCAACTCACTGACTAGAAGAGGAGATCACTGATAAAATTTACTGCCAATATATCATACCACTGTTACATGACCAGTAAAGGAGATCATGTATAAACCAGTCAAAGGATGATCAGTAAAGGTATCACTGGTATACAGCCAATTATCACTGGTACAACTATACTGCCAATATCAGAATATCATACCACTGGTACATGACCAGTACAGGAGATCACTGGTATAAATATACAGCCAATTATCACTGGTACAACTACATGTATACTGCCAATATCAGAATATCATACCACTGGTACATGACCAGTACAAGAGATCACTGGTACAACTATACTGCCAATATATCATACCATACTGCCAATACAACTATCTTTAAATCGCCAAATATACCACTGTTACATGACCAGTAAAGGAGATCACTGGTATAAATATACAGATCACTGGTATAAAATATCACAGCCAATTCATCACTGTTGGTACTGGTACAAACTATCATACTGCCAATATCACTGGTACAAACTATACTGATATATCATACTGTTACACTACAGGAGATCACTGGTACAACTATATGACCACTGTCACATACAAGGAGATCACTGGTACAACTATACTGCCAATATATCATACAACTGGTACATAACCAGTACAGGAGATCACTGGTACAACTATACTGCCAATATATCATACCACTGTTACTTGTACATAACCAGTACAGGAGATCACTGGTACAACTATACTGCCAATATATCATACCACTGTTACATGACCAGTACAGGAGCAGCCAATATATCACCACTGTCACACAACTACAGGAGATCACTGCCAAATATATATCATACCACACTAGTTACTGGTATGACCAGTACAGGAGATCAGTACAGGAGATCACTGGGTACACAATATCATACTGCCAACAGGAGATCATTATATACCACTGACACTGTTACATGACCAGTACAGGAGATCACTGGTATAAATATACAGCCAATCATACTGCCAGTACAGGAGATCATATCATACCACTGTTACATGACCAGTACAGGAGATCACTGGTACAACTATACTGCCAATATATCATACCACTGTTACAAAACCAGTACAGGAGATCACTGGTACAACTATACTGCCAATATATCATACCACTGTCACATGACCAGTACAGGAGATCACTGGTACAACTATACTGCCAGGAGATATATCATTACCATATGTTACATAACCAGTACAGGTACAACTATTAGATCACTGTACAACTATACTGCCATATATATCATACACTGTTTACAACCAGTACAGGTACATGACCTATAGTACCATACAGGAGATCACTGGTAAAAAAAAACACTGCCCTGGTACTGTTATACAGTGGAACATCACCTAAAGACCACCTGGCTTAGGAGACCACCTCACAATTCAGTCCATAAATTTCTTGATAAGTATTTAAAAAGTACTGAACCTCACTAAAAAGACCACCTCACTAATCAGACCACAAAAAAATAAAAATTGTCTTGGAAACAATAAGTCACTAGTATATAGTTTTGAAAACAATAAGTCACTGGTATACTGTTTTGAAAACAATATGTCACTGGTATATAGTCTTGGAAACAATAAGTCACTGGTGGAGGACCTCAAAGTTTGTCCTATGCTCAGGACACATAAGACCAATGAGCAGTGAGGGTTCTTTAAAGTGCCAACACCTACTGTGACACGGGACCTTGGTTTTTACTGTCTCATCCAAAGGACAGGACTCTGATCTGCCACCAGCTGGACCTGAACTCACGATCAAGAGTGAAGCACGCTATCGACTGAGCAAGGCTAGCTCCATTGGTATTTAAGTAGCCTGGAGACAACAAGTAACTGGTATATACATGGTTGGGGAGACAACAAGTCACTGGTATATACATAGTCCGGGAGACAACAAGTCACTAGTATATACATAGTCCTGGAGACACCATGTCACTGGTATACATGTAGTCCAGGAGACATTAAGTCACTGGTGGAGACAACAAGTAACTGGTATATATGTAGTCTGGGAGACAACAAGTCACTGGAATATATGTAGTCCAGGAAACAAGTCACTGGAATATATGTAGTCCAGGAAACAACAAGTCACTGGTATATATGTAGTCCAGGAAACAACAAGTCACTGGTGTATACATAGTCCCAGAAACAACAAGTCACTGGTATATATGTAGTCCAGGAAACAACAAGTCACTGGTGTATACATAGTCCCAGAAACAACAAGTCACTGGTATATATGTAGTCCAGGAAACAACAAGTCACTGGTATATATGAAGTCCAGGAGACAACAAGTCACTGGTGTATACATAGTCCCAGAAACAACAAGTCATTAGTATATACGTAGTCACTGGTATACGTAGTCTCGGAGACAACAAGTCACTGGTATATACGTAGTCCAAGAGACAACAAGTCATTAGTATATACATAGTCACTGGTATACGTAGTCTCGGAGACAACAAGTCACTGGTATATACATAGTCCTGGAGACAACAAGTCACTAGTATATACATAGTCCTGGAGACACCATGTCACTGGTATATATGTAGTCCAGGAGACATTAAGTCACTGGTATATATGTAGTCCAGGAGACAACAAGTCACTGGTATATACATAGTCCCAGAAACAACAAGTCACTGGTATATGTAGTCCAAGAGACAACAAACTGGTGTATCATAGTCCCAGAAACAACAAGTATATATACGTAGTCACTGGTATACGTAGTCTCGGAGACAACAAGTCACTGGTATACTTAGTCTCAGAGACAACAAGTCACTGGTATACGTAGTCCAAGAGACAACAAGTCATTAGTATATACGTAGTCACTGGTATACATAGTCTCGGAGATAACAAGTCACTGGTATATATGTAGTCCAGGAGACAACAAGTCACTGGTGTATACATAGTCCAAGAAACAACAAGTCATTAGTATATACGTAGTCACTGGTAAACGTAGTCTCAGAGACAACAAGTCACTGGTATATGCGTAGTCCAGGAGACAACAAGTTACTGTTATATACACAGTCTTGGAGACAAGAAGTCACTGGTATATACATAGTCAGGGAGACAACAAGTCACTGGTATATATGTAGTCCAGGAATCAAGTTAATGGTGTATACATAGTCCAGAGACAACAAGTTACTGATATATACAAGACAACAAATTATTTTACACATACACAGCATCTGCAGACATCACACTACTGATGTTACAAAAATATCTGTATCAGCATTTTTATTTCAACCATTTCTGCATCATCAAAGATTTTGACAATTATTACTTTTTTCCTGTTACCTTGACAAAGTGATTTTAATTTCCGGCAAATGCAATATGAAATGGGTAACATTAGACTGTATTGAGAACTTCACAGTAATGATGTAATTGACATTAAAATTTCATCATATGTACAGAAAAATCAACACAAAACCATAAAATTGACAGTAAAATCGACATTCAAAGAAATGACTAAAAGTTTAATATAACAGACCCAGCAGGTACATACCAATCTGTAACACAATTGACTTGTTGCAATGCATAAAATCATTTGAAGTATTGATATCATTAATGACTTACTTACTTGGGTTATATGAGGGTAGCTTCACATCAAATGATCTGATCTGATTTTTACACTTATTTGGGTTATATGAGGGTAGCTTCACAATCAAATGATCTGATCTGATTTTTACACTTATTTGGGTTATATATGGGTAGCTTCACACCAAATGATCTGATCTGATTTTTACACTTATTTGGGTTATATAAGGGTAGCTTCACATCAAATGATCTGATCTGATTTTTACACTTATTTGGGTTATATAAGGGTAGCTTCACATCAAATGATCTGATCTGATTTTTACACTTATTTGGGTTATATAAGGGTAGCTTCACATCAAATGATCTGATCTGATTTTTACACTTATTTGGGTTATATAAGGGTAGCTTCACATTACATGATCTGATCTGATTTTTACACTTATTTGGTTATATAAGGATAGCTTCACATTACACCATCTAATCTGATTTCTGCACTTACTATGACACATTTATTTTTGTTTATTATTTATATATAGTAATTGTAGACAAAACATTGATGATGTCACTGTAAAAAGTACACCTGTACTAAGAACTCCATTTATTACAGAAAACTTGTCATGGTCAATTTTGATTGTTTAGCATATTATTCTAGTCATTTTAGCCTGATTTAAAACAAAACAGCCCATAGTAACTCTCCCACAAGTTTAAAAGGTTGCCAAAGAAAATCTTCATGTGTTTACAAGGATTCAATAGAAAATCTTCATGTGTTTACAAGGATTCCATAGAAAATCTTCATGTGTTTACAAGGATTCCATAGAAAATCTTCATGTGTTTACAAGTATCCCATAGGAACTCTCCCATGTGTTTAAAAGGTTTTCATAGGAAATATTCACATTTACAAGGTACCATAGAAACTTTCCCACATGTTTACATGGTTGCCATAGAAACTCTGTTTATAATTATGCCATTGATGTGACCTGATTGACCCATCTAAAAAGCCTTTTTGGTACTTTTTCCCATTTTTTTTTCTTATCAAATGAATGAATACATGTATTTTCAAATTTACATATCATAAATTATCCCAAAAGATAATTATAATAAAAAAAACTGCCAACCACTCCTCAAACTACTGATTTGGACCAGCAAATAGGTTTTTAATGATGGCCTTAGTGATAACTTTATTTTGTTGAAGATTTACATCATCAATTTTCTTGTACATTTCCACTGGAGAAGATATAGTTACATGTTTGGCATTAAGAAGGTTATGATATAGATACTTGATATAAAAATGACACTATTTAACAATTCTGAGAGTATGGTGTTAGAATATTAAGTCAGCTTAAAGAAAATTGTCAACCAAGGCAGTCTTAACAGGGTAACTCTTGTTGTCACACTTAAATCAAACCCTATGTGGATCCCTTATTGCACATGTGATATTTTTCACATCACCATAAACTATGAATGATACATGTACATTCTATGAAATGTTTACATACAAATTGTATTTTATAATATTTTAAGACATTCTATGAAATGTTTACATACAAATTGTATTTTAGGATATATCAATACATTCTAGGAAATGTTATCATACAAATTGTATTTTATAATATTTCATTACATTTTATGAAATGTTGACATAAAATTATATTTTACTATATTTCAATACATTCTATGAAGTGTTGACATACAAACAGTATTTTACCATATTTCAATTCATTCTCCTATGATAATATCACTTTTAGTTTAGTCAGCAAATTATGAGAGGATTATAAAATGTCACAAATTCTGTGCTAAGACTAAGCTACCTAGTCACAATGTATTTCGACTGCATCACAATCCATCTTAATGTGGTTGATTAAGGTACATATGATAATTATGCCATATTAAAATCACCGTAATGACTCGTACAAAATTTACAACTGTTATTTTTTTGTTATTCTGATATTTTATCATTAACCTTTCATTTTTTATTTCTCATCTGATTTAACATTTGAAATCAAATATCAAGTCAAAAAGAAAAAAGTGTTTGTTCTTGAATAAAAATTGTAAGAAAAAAAAGGAAAAACAAAACTGATACGTTACAAACAAATCAGCTGGTATTAAATTACATGAATTAACTGTGCACCAAATCATAAAACCTGAAAACAAAATCTACAAAGATGTCCATAAAGCTGATATCAAAGTCAAGAAAAATCAAACCTACCTTTGATCACTGCCTCTATGCCATTATCTCGGCTGATCGTAGTTATCTCCCGAGGGGTTCCCTGTCGGGTAAATCAAAATATTTTGTAAATAAAAAATGACCGTAATGTCTGTCAAAAGAACAAAAGCTTCTAGACTTGATATGAAGAGCCTCTACAATGACAGGAAAGGAGAA
This sequence comes from Atrina japonica, assembly GCA_030159075.1. Classification (NCBI taxonomy): domain Eukaryota; kingdom Metazoa; phylum Mollusca; class Bivalvia; order Pterioida; family Pinnidae; genus Atrina; species Atrina japonica. Next base: position 2,291,026 of record BROG01000012.1, on the reverse strand, counting down.
TTCTAAGTTAGCTGCTGATAAGCGCAGAGAAGCGAAACTAACACTAAAAAAATTGATTTATTCGTAGAATAGAACTAACAAGAAAATAAATACTTCATGGGGATAATTAGCAAATAAATGCTTCAAGATATAATTGCATAATAATTTGCAACTTTAAAAAGATGCAAATTAAATGATTACTAACAAGTTATCAGTCAATAGCATTCTCATTATTAACATGCAAATAAATGATATCCTAAAAAACTAAAGCTTTCCAGCCATCCTAAATGCCACTTTTACAGTGGAAGATGTATTATTTTCATAATTAGGACAGACATAATGATAAATTTGTACAAAATGTCTTCTGGTAAATATCTGTCCAATTATCTTTATTTTCATCACATGAAGTGAATTGAAAACATGTTAGTTTTCAGCCCTGATAAATTGATACATATAAAATACAATTATAGATATACAGAAATCCCAAAGAAAACTAATTTCCCCATCACCATTATCAACATGCAGTCATCCACAACATTTATTAGCAATACAATTCTAGTACATATTAACGCTCATTCTACACTAAACATTCCAGTAGAAACCAACAATCAGTAGTTATTAATTTACGCTGTCTCATTCTCATTTTTTGAAAACAATTCATTTTACCTCACTTGTCATTCTCAGTTGAATCTGTGTGTACAAAATATCAATAATTTTTGTTTAAAAAAAAAAACAATATTTGAACTCTGCTAACTTCATTATCCCTTTTTTCATTCTAAACATGTATTAAGTTATATGGGGAATAAACAACATTGCAACTTACCTTCTCTTAAGAGATATATTTTGTAACTGATATTCAAAGCGTTAAGTAAATGTATAATTTTTGTATGAATTATAATGATCAGTAATCTGTAAGCATTACTTGATAATTTCTCATCTTTGTTGTATTTATGACAGCTATGGATAATTAATTATCTGGAAGTGTTGGCCTTCAGCTATAGACATTCTTTATCACAACTAATCATTACTTTTCATGTGAAATCCGAGTGATAAATTTTCATAGTATTGACCTATCATTAGTCAAAATGGAAATGATTAAGATTTCAAGGAAGATAACTCTTGCTATGGCATGAGACAAAAGTTACTGACTGATTATAGAATACATAGTTATCTCCCTTGATACATGTCTTTATATGAAGTTAAACTGAGAGCTTATTTAAGCAGGTATTTTTCTAATTTCTGTCTTCCAATTCATGCAGCAGTTCCTTAGGAGAAGATTTCCAAAAATAAAGAAGGGTACCCTCTGAGTCCTATTTCACCCCAACCTGAATCTCACCTTGACCCAATCTCAACAGACCACGGAAGCTGGACAACATGTGATCACAATAGCTCACTTTAAGCAAAAATGATGTGCACTGTGTGAATCTACATAGCTCTGTCCAGTTATGTAAATTAGACTCTACAGTAAAACATGCTTTAGTGACCACCTGTATATAAAGACCACCTGGTCATAAAGACCATTTTTGCTGCCCCCAATAATACCATTTGTGTACAAATCAACCTCTATATAAAGACCACCTCCCTGTAAAGATTAACTTTCTTGTGTTCCTAAGGAGGTGGTTATATACAAGTTTCACTGTATTGTTTTGTTTTCTGTCTGACCCCTGATGTATAACTTTACCGTGGCAGACCTATAAATCGTTGTTGTTGTTTTTTTTATTTACAATGGTATCACATATCACAATATTTTGTACTGATACTCCATTACAATTACATGGAAATGCAGATGGAATGAATGAATATAAAATGCTTTGATGAAAACAATAGATTTGAATAGGTTATATAACTGATAAAGGCAATATAAAAATGCTTTGATATAAAAGAAATAGATTTGAAGTAGATCTAATGTTTGTTAATTGTTTGCTTGTTTTATTTCAGCATGCAGAAGGTTCATACAGACACAGATTACGAGATAGTTCCAAATATACAAAAACAATAAAAAAAAACTGATGAAAAAAATACATGCGAATGATGAAAAAATACATGTATCTCATATAAGCTTCAAAGAGAGTAAATGCAGTCAGCCATTAGTACTGGCAAGCTATGTAAACTGATTTGTTAATTAGACACCTGCATCCCAGGTAAAAATACAAAACTGACCAGTAAACAGGTGTGTGAAACAAAAAGCATGCACTTTGGTGTTCTAGGCCAAAAACAAATATAAATATGTCGGATGTGATATCAGAGAATGAATCAATATGGCTTCCAACTACATAACTTTATCAATTTTTCTTTCTCTTGTTCTTCATTACTTCTTAATCATTTGATTACAATTAACATCACTTTTTGATAGATCTGAAATTTGTGTCGATTACACTCTAAAATAATCAGAAATAACAACAATAAACCACCTATCTATCTAATTATAGAGATATGATTATGTGCACATCAAACAAATTATATTGTAATAATGGCCTGAATACATTGTTAGTACAGACAAAGAAAAAGTCTAGACTCACACAAACATCCTAGTAAGCAGAGTTAGTTGTTTCTATGTTAAAAAGCTGAAAAAGGAAATAGTTAGCCAGCTCATGAGTTGTTAAATACGACAATATCTATAAATACACCACTAAAATAGCATCTTCTCTGGTTTAACTAGTCCTTCACAAGAGTGAATGTTTGTGTCCACATTAGCATGTGGTGTCAACATTAGTGTGTGGAGTCCAAATTAGCATGTGGTGTCAACATAAGTGTGTGGTGTCAACATGTATGTATAGTGTCCACATTAGCATGTGGTGTCAACATTAGTGAGTGACACCAACATTAGCATGTGGTGTCAACATAAGTGTGCGGCATCATTATTAGTGTGTGGTGTCAACATGTATGATGATGTCCATAAAAGTGTGTGGTTTCAATGTAATTGTGTGGTGTCCACATTAGCATGTGGTGTCAACATGTATGTGTGATGGCCATATTAGTGTTTGGTGTCAACATTTCCACACATGTGTGGTATCAACATGTATGTGAGGTTTCCACATGTATGTGTGGTGTCAACATGTCCACACATATGTGTGGTGTCAACATGTCCACACATATGTGTGGTGTCAACATGTCCACACATATGTGTGGTGTCAACATGTGTGTGTGTTGTCCCCATGTATGTGTGGTGTCAACATTATAGTGTATTCAATGAGAACTGATCTTTAGTCATTAAACTTATATCACTTTACACTTCCCTTTAGATGAGAACTACATGAAGGAGTCACATGTTCAACTTCCAGAATCATTTATAGATGAGAAACTTTCAATTGGCCTCCTGAAAAATACTCTTCATTGACAAAAAAACATTTTTAATCAGAAATTAGAAATGAACTGGAGCCAACTGAAAATTTCTCACTTTTTTACTACGACTCAGATACATGTAACTTAATCAACGTTTTAACATTTCATGAATTTATCTTTACTAATGAAATCCTGCAAGTTAGAATATTTTATCATTGTAATTGAATTTTCATTTTAATAAAACAACTTTTAATTGAATACTAAAGATAAAGTCACTGTGATAATTGAATAACTATTGATTGGTGATAATGTGAGATGAATTTTTCAACCTACTTGCTGCTGCTATAGTTTTAGTAAATCCATGATACAGAAAGACCTTGTGAAAAACTTTGATGAGGCAGTACACAGACATCATGAGACTCATAAAGCTTCTATACAACACAGATAAAAAATAAAACATTCAAAGGACCAAGAATATTACTGGGATACATTGATGAAAATTGCAGGTATAATTCAAGTTTAGATGATTGTGTCTGTATTCATTATTGTGTAAATGTGTCAAATATCAGGGTATACAGAATGTGGACTATTCCATTGGATATAACTTGTCAAAAGTACATGTACATGTAGTGAGAAATCTAGTTATCATGATTCTAAACAAGTTTTTTTAAGTTGTTAAGAAGATAGTGGAGTTACTACTGCTAAGCAAATAGTATTCCTGCTATTTAGAAAAATAAAGTCAACTTGTCAAGCAGTTCTCAAGATACTGAGGTACAATGAAAATGATCTAGTCTTCCTCTTCTCAAGTACTCAAGCACTAAGAATATTGATATACAAAAATAGACATGAGAGTGCTTACAAAAGAATTTTATTCAAAAAATTTCCATTTCCAATGGGCATTACCAAAAAATGTATGAAGAAACAGTGCTGAGTTTTTAGGTTTTGAAAGATGTTGATAGTTGTAACTTTAAAATATCCATGAAAATTCATTGAGAAATGTAGACATGAGAGAGCTTACAAGGCATGCTGGATGCCATACATTTCTATTTTCATTTGCATTGTGGCAGGGGACAAAAAGAAAACATCATGTTATCAAAACACATGGTTATAAAAATACATCAAGTTATATAAATACATTAAGTTAAAAGAAAAATCAAGAAAATTATCAAAATACATCAAATCATCAAATTATATCAAGTTATCAAAATACATCAAGTTATCAAAGTACATTAAGTTATCAAAAACATCAAGTTATCAAAATGGCATAGAAGTAGTTATCATATTAGTAGTACAAGTTATCTCACAATACCCTAGAGAGAGGGTCAAAGTTCATAAGGATCTGCCTCCTATTAAACGATAACCCACTCTGGAGAGACTATAGGGTATTTTGTAATAGAAACTCAGACAGTGAGTTACATGGTATAAGATTATGGTATGATAAGGTAATTTAGGACTTCATCTGACAAGAGATGACACAACTCTGTGAATCAACTACAGTGTACATAGTGGTACTGTTATATCAAAGAGAATTCATGGCAGCTATGGTAGGCCTACATATATTAGTTAAACATTTCAAATGACTCTATATTTGACTATAAAGGCTATATTAATGCTGTACAAATTAGATGAATACATGTAAATTTGGTCCTCTTTATGACTCTTTTCAATTCTAAATATACCTGTAATTTTCCTCGTAATTTGTCATCATTTTCACCCCATGCTGCAGTGGCTGTACGACCTTTGAGTGACTTTGTCAACCCACCTGCACCAGGCGCTGCAAATACTTTGCCGTTGTTTAGGGATGATAATTGACCTATATTAACAAAGTCATCTTGATCACCTTGTTTCATAGAATTTAATATTTTTTTTCGAAGAATATTTCTATCTATTGAAAAAAAAAAATTGAATGAATTGTACCCTGATTCGGATCCACACAGGTATAGATTGCTGTATGATCTAGATACTTCCAACTCTCTCTCTCTCTATATATATATACATACAAACTTAATTACATCCTGGTGTCATTTACTTTGCTTGTCCTGTACATTATCATTTTCATATTCTATATGTTTTATTTTTACACCAACAAACTCTATATTTAAAAGTGTCAATCGTAATTTTCATATTCTGCAAGTTTTTATTTTTTACACCGACAATCTCAATATCTTAAAGCATCAATCATTGTTTTCATACTTTGAAAGTTTTTATTTTTTTACACTGACAATCTCCATATCTCGAAGCATCAATCATTATTTTCATATTTTGCAAGTTTTTATTTCTTACACTGACAAACTCAATATCTTCAAGTGTCAATCATTCCAGGAAACTCTTTGGAATAAAAACTAATGAAAACTAACAGGTAAATAATGTAATATACTTACTTTCAAAATTGAGTTGAGACGGTGCTGATTTTTGTGACTTCGCACTTGAGGCTTTTATTTTCATTTTGCCATATGCATTATTGTAATGACGAAAGAAATAGGGACTAGGAACTATAGGTCTATTATTGATAGAATCTGCTGGAACAGTACGGGGTCGAAGAGGTGAATTTCCATCCGAGAAATTTGCCATAATTTCTGCTTGATTCGGATTTCTGTAACTTCTGAAAATTGACAAAGAATCAAATTTAAATAAATCTATGCAACCTAATCCAACTATGAGTATGTAAATGTATTCAACAAACAGACTGTAAGCACGTTTGCTTACAGTCCGTAAAATTATAATCAACATGTGAGTATGAGTATGCATCTTAACCAGGACTGCAATGTTTAATGTTTTTATTAACTTGATACATACTTGTGAGTATGAAACTATATGCTTTTGTGATTGGGCCAAAAATGGTCCTTATTGAATTTTGACCCTCCTCCTCTGTTTACATCAAATTTATATCGACTATGGGCATGTACTCACAGGAAAGTTAGTTTACAATCTGGATAAAATTTAAGGAAAAATTCTCAAGTTATATGATGGGATTCAACATATTGCAAACAGACATGCTCCTTTTCTGTAATCCCCAGTCTTAACATAAACATGACCAGAATATGTGCACCCTACACTTAATGTGTATCCCAGCAGCTTTGGAAAAGTGATTTTTAGTAAATATTTCATAAAAATGTTATCGTATGGGAACAATATCAATTAGTCATTAGATATGACCAAAGTCATAAACTCTTTCCATCATTGATTATGTTTGAACATACAGTAAACCTTAAATAATCGTGAATTGCTAAATTTAAATCATTATATTTCTTGGAAATGAAAACCAGATGTTTACAAACATATTCTTGTGTACAAGTCAACTGAGGAGTCAATTCACGTGTAGGAGTATTTCACCTGTATGTTCAATACAATGTCTACGGTGACTTACGAGTGATGATGTATATACATCCCAATAAAAAAGAAGACAATTCCAAAAAAAATTGTCAATAACAATGGCCGCTGCTATTAGTTTAATCAAGGTCAGAAAATCATAAAGGGTTTACCTAGGATCTTGAGTATTGAAGGTTCTCCTTCATATTTGTATGCAGAATTGATTACAACTATGACCTTCCTTAAATAAAGTAACAGTTTTATTACTGACTTGATAGTTTCTTTGATCAGTGTTGATGTAAACTTCAAAAAACCACTTTCCTGGTTTGCTGGGACACACAGTAGTGTGCTGTGTACCCTTGTGTAAACAAATGAAACAATAGCTGGTTCACCAGTAGAAAGCATATTCTTATTTGCAAAGTCAACCATCCAACGACAAAGTCAAACATCCCACAAACCATACATTTAGCACCTTACTGTTTACACAGCTTACACAGGAGTTATAAAATGTTTATCACATTAAAATCTTCAAGACCATTTGAATGGTATCCAAAGGCTACCAACACATATCTATACATTAACCAGGATTTTTTGCCTCTGCTGACCTTGTAATGTTAACACTCTATTCAACTTTAAGTCGTCTTTATCATTTCAGGCCCTACCACCATAAAACTTTAGAATTAGGCCTACTTGAGTTTTAAAGACCCTTAAGCATTAACTGCGGTCCTGGGACTTTGCCAGTCTTCTGCAAAAACATAGACGTTGTTATAGTAACTGATTGTTTCTTGACGTCATTTTCTGGGAATCTGTATCATTTTGCCAAACGAAAGACTGACGAAGTCACAGGACCGCAGTTACTGCTAAAGGGTCTATTCTTTTACCTATTTACCTAATTTTAATTCATCCTGAAATCTGATTGGTGAAGCAGGCAAAATACATATTATTTTCAGACTTAAATATATTCTTAAATTTTACGGTGTCAATACTGTTGAGATTATGATGTTGACATGATGTTACAGTTTGATTCAACTTGTGTAACACACATTTTGATAAAATAATTATTTACTTTGTAAATTAAAACAAAACTAAAGTTTAAGGGGTTTTCAAGAACTCTTCATCATTTTCAAGGTTTTTCAAGACAAACAACAGATTAAGAGGACTGGTGCAACCTGTTCAATGTCCATATACTATGTGCACTATATCAGAGGCAGTATTATACCACAAAGATAACCATTACCACTGGATAAGAATTACCTTACATGAGCTAATCCTCCACATGAGATTCTCCACAACATCTCCATAAATCATTTTAAACACTTGACACCAATGTGTCAGTTTATTTGGTAAATCTATTGCATTTTCTTAAAACTAGAGACCAAGGGACCGGGCAAATAAACAAGCACAGTCAATCATAGTTAAACCAATGAAGTCACTGTGATATAACAACATACATGTATATATATATATATAGGGAATAAAGAATGATGTGACTTTAAGGTGGCATTTCCACTTATAAGGGGACCACCTGTGGTGGCCCAGTCTGTTAGATCCCTCAACTTGCAACTAGAAGGTCTTGAGTTTGCTTCCCAGGTACAGGCCATACCTTCTTTTTAAAAAGAAGTACAGTGAAACTTGTATATAAAGACCCTGCTACGGACACAACAAAATCAGTCTTTATATAGAGATTGATTTATACACAAATGGTATATTGGGGAGAGCAAAAAATGGTCTATGTGACCAGGTGGTCTTTATACATAGGTGATCATTAAAGCAGGTTTTACTGTTACTGCTCCATCACTAAGCTCTCTACATAAGATGTCAAAGTCATGGGTCTTTAAGATGAGAATTGAAAGTTTAACTACAGGCCCCAATTTACAGTAGGTATGGCGTATTAATGGATTGTCACTGTATTTACATATGTCTCTAGCACAGGTCAAAATCTGTGGCACTTCATGTGGTGATGTAAATGAAAGACTTCTTGGCGGAAGGAGTAGGAGTAGTACAGGCACACCGCAGAGGAGAAGCTCATGAGGATCGGTAGGGTAAGAGGAAGCTATATGAATAGTTAGAAGGAGGAGCGAGAGTTAACAGAGGTATGAGGTAGAGGCAGAAAAGCCAGGATAAGGAAGAGGATGAGGAGTTAGTAAAAGTAGGTGGAGTGCAGAATGAGAGGCATAGTAGGATAAGACTTAGGAAGTAGGAAGGAAGTCAGGGAGCAGGGTAGGAGCCAACAGGACAGAAGGGTAGGAAATGAATAGGCAAGTCTAAGGATAGGCGGAAGGAAGGAAAGGGGATAAGTGTAGATGTTGATAGGAAATTTTAGGAAAGGAGGAGGAAGTATAGGCGGAAGTTAGGCCTAGAGAAGGGGAAGCAGGGGAAACTAGGCAAGGGAAAGCAGGGTTAGCAGGAAGGAGAGAGAAAGGAAGCAGTAGGGCGGATATTTTAGGGAGGATTCAGGTACAGTCGGAACACATAGGAGGAGGAGGTCAGGAAGAGGAAGGACAAGTGGCGAGAGGAGGAGTGGAGATCTAGAGGAAGAGGGCTGGAAAAGGTTTGATTGGAACAGGGAGGAGCGAAGTATGCAGCTAGAGGGTAGGAGGACAAGAATCAGCAGAGGATAGTAGACTAGGAATTACCAGAGGGAAGTTAGAGACGAGGAAAGTCAGGTAGTAGATTAGGAGCGGAGTAAAGGAGGGGTAGGAGTTCGAGGTATAGGTAGAGGAAGTGAGAGGAATAGTAAAGGAAGTGATGAATGAGCGCAGAGGCAGGAAAATTGTATTTCGGAAGAGAGAGGAAGGTTAGATTAGCAAGGAAGTAGTTTATAGAGGAAGGGCATGTAGAGGGTATCTCTTATTGGAGGAGGAGGGCTGAGGAAATGTCAGCAACCAGGAAGAGGACAGGCTAGGAGAGCATGAGGCAGGAGTAGAAGGAGCAGTAGCAGGAGGTTAGCTACGGTAGAGAAAGAGGAAGGGACAGGTAGGAATCCAAGGAAGATGAAGCGAGGAAAGAAGAGCGACAGGAGGCAGGATAGGAGGAGGAGGAAGTAGAGAGCAGAGAGGTCTAGGAAATAGGATAGCAGGCAGAGGGGATTAAGAAGGACAGCAGGGGCTGTAAAGGAGAAAGGAAGTAAGGCGAGGAACCAGGCACAATCAGAGAATTTCTAGAGAGGTAGGAAGTTTTAAGGGAAAGGGAGAGATAGCAGGTAGGAACGCATAGGATGAAGCAAGAAAGAGAAGAGACTCTAGCCAGACAGCAGAGGCCTGATCCTTGGTAGCAGGAGCAGGAAGGAAGGGGCGAAGGAAGGAGCATAGGAAAGTATGAGGAGAGGCGGGCAGCAGAACGAAGTAAGGAATGTAGTCAAAGGGAGGTGAGGGAGGACAGAGGGCTTAAGCAAAGGCAGAGAGAGGAATAGACTAGGACACAGCAATGGATGTAGCAGGAAGGCCTAGTAGAAAGGCAAGGAAGAGTGAGAATAGGCTAGAGGAAGATAGGAGTCACGGGCTAGCGAGGTACAGCATAGAATAGGGCGCAAGAGGAGACAAAGAGGTAGGTTGCTGAAGGCAGGATAAGGAGGTAGCAGGAGGACAAGAGAGCAGTAGGATAAAAGGTTACAAGGAAGTTTTAGAGTAGGAGAGGAAGAGAACGGAGGTAGGAGCATAAGCAGTAGTAGCGAAGCAAGGAAAAGGCAGGAAGTAAAACAAACAAAATGGCCGCTGTTGTTGAGAGATTAGAATGTCACGCTTAGAACCATGATGTCTTTGCCTGAAACCTAAGCTGATTTTTGTGAGAATGTTAGGCAGTTTAGTTGCGAAGGCCGCTGGTCTCTTCCCAGCTACATTGTAACCAGCTTCTCTCCTCCATCAACAACAAAATAAAAAAACTGACTGCCATTATATAAGTGATAAATTGTTGAGTGTGGTGTAAAATACGTTTCAAAATCAAAACAAATCAAAAATAAAACAATCAGATAATTGGTGATATGAAGTCTTGTAATACATATGGACAAAGCCAGAAATAATGTGCCTATATACAAACCTATAAAACTTAGTAGGCAGTAAGTGTACTTTCTCAGTAAGTGTTAGGTAAAATTTCAGGTAGAAGGAACATATAAGCCTTCTTTATATAACTTAAATTATCAGAACTGCCGTCTAAATCAGTTATTAGTTTTCCAACTGAAAATTGATCACCAATGAAATTCTACACCATGAAACAAGAAAAATTTATATACAGGACTTACCAAAAATAAAACACCAGATTTAAAACAGCAAAACAGGCCATACACAAAAATGACACACCTGACTGTGTACAGCAAATACAGGCCATACGCAAAATTGACACACCTGATTGTATACAGCAAATACAGGATATACACACAATTGATACACCTGACTGTATACAGCAAATACAGGTAATACACAAAATTGACACACCTGACTGTATAAAGCAAATACAGGCCATACACAAAATTGACACACCTGATTGTACATAGCCAATACAGGCCGTTCTTTTGACAAGAGGACAGGGCTTTGAATAATGTTGTTACAACTTGTTGCCCAATCCCTTTTCAATTGATTGAAATAAAATAAGTTTAAAATAAACAGGCCATACACAAAATTAACACATCTTATTCTATACAGCAAGTACAGGTCATTTCAAAATCACACAACAAAAAGTGTTTTAGATTGATTTTGTCAACTAAATATTTTATAATGTTGCTGCTGATTTACATCTTTGAGGAGGTCGGGCTGGTCGTGGATGAGTGAGTACAGACCTAAATAAATGTAAATGATGTCATGTATATCATGAAATTTTAATAATTAAAACTGACAGAAACAGAAATATGATCTATATATGTAAGTCTACTGTAAATATGAAAATGTTCATGTGGGAAATATCATACTGTGCAAAAATGTATAAAGGTCTACATACAAACCCACCTTATATAAAGAAGTGTTCTTAATACCAAACTACCTGTTGTATAAAAAGTCTACATACAAACCCACCTGATATAAAGAAGTGTTCTTAATACTAAACTACCTGTTGTATAAAAAGTCTACATACAAAAAAAAAGTGTTCTTAATACCAAAACTACCTGTTGTATAAAGGTCTACATACAAACCCACCTGATATAAAGAAGTGTCCATAATAACAAACTACCTGTTGTATAAAAGGTCTACATACAAACCCACCTGATATAAAGAAGTGTTCTTAATACCAAACTACATGTTGTATAAAAAGTCTACATACAATCCCACCTGATATAAAGAAGTGTTCTTAATACCAAACTACCTGTTGTATAAAAAGTCTACATACAAACCCACCTGATATAAAGAAGTGTTCTTAATACCAAACTACCTGTTGTATAAAAAGTCTACATACAAACCCACCTGATATAAAGACGTGTTCTTAATACCAAACTACCTGTTGTATAAAAAGTCTACATACAAACCCACCTGATATAAAGAAGTGTTCTTAATACCAAAACTACCTGTTGTATAAAAAGTCTACATACAAACTCACCTGATATAAAGAAGTGTTCTTAATACCAAACTACCTGTTGTATAAAAAGTTTACATACAAACCCAACTGATATAAAGCAGTGTTCTTAATACCAAACTACCTGTTATATAATAAGTCTACATACAAACCCAACTGATATAAAGAAGTGTTCTTAATACCAAACCACCTGATGTATAAAAAGTCTACATACAAACCCAACTGATATAAAGCAGTGTTCTTAATACCAAACTACCTGTTATATAAAAAGTCTACATACAAACCCAACTGATATAAAGAAGTGTTCTTAATACCAAACCACCTGATGTATAAAAAGTCTACATACAAACCCAACTGATATAAAGCAGTGTTCTTAATACCAAACTACCTGTTATATAAAAAGTCTACATACAAACCCAACTGATATAAAGAAGTGTTCTTAATACCAAACCACCTGATGTATAAAAAGTCTACATACAAACCCAACTGATATAAAGCAGTGTTCTTCTTATACCAAACTACCTGTTATATAAAAAGTCTACATACAAACCCAACTGATATAAAGAAGTGTTCTTAATACCAAACCACCTGATGTATAAAAAGTCTACATACAAACCCAACTGATATAAAGAAGTGTTCATAATAACAAACTACCTGATGTATAAAAAGTCTACATACAAAACCACTTAATATAAAGAAGTGTTCTTTTTAACAAATTACCTGATATATAAAAAGTCTAAGATACAAACTCACCTGATATAAAGCAGTGTTCTTAATACCAAACTCCCGATGTATAAAAGGTCTATATACAAACCCACCTGATATAAAGAAGTGTTCTTAATACCAAACTCCCGATGTATAAAAAGTCTACATACAAACCCACTTAATATAAAGAATACTTTTAGTGTTCTTAATACCAAACTTATAAAGATTTACATACAAACCAACCAGAATCGAAGAAGTGTTTGAATGAAAATTACTTCAGTGTCCTTCATACCAAAAATTAATATAAAGAGCTCTTTTTACTGTTATAGAAAAAGTTTAATTCTGAGAATATTCTAAACTTGGTCTGCTCAGTCAATCAGATTTCAGCTAAGTTTACAGAAAGTTGGTCGTGTATATAAGATGACATTATACATACCTGACAGTGAAGCCAGTCGTGTAATTTGTTTGTTCTCGATGTAATTGATTCTGTTGTTGTTTTCTGTATGGAAGTAAGCTATGGAGAGACTCCACATTTCCCTTAAAAATTCCAAAATCACTCATTAGATAGAAATAATTACCAATTTTATCTTTACAATAACAATTAGATATACATGTGTTAAAGATTATAATTAACCCACCCACCCTGACTCTACCGAAAATCAATGACTCAGACCTGTTTAAATGTCATTAGGGGTGTACAGGTTAGAGACAAAAGTTTATATACTGTATTTGACCCATGAAGCACCCATGTCCCTAAAAACGCCCCCTCCCCTTTTTTTACATATAATCAAGAATCTTTTCTGTCTGGTTGACAATGAGATGTGGACCTGAAAAACCGTAACAGTTTATCCCCCCCCCCCCCCCCCCCACCCCCCCCCCCCCCCCCCCCCCCCCCCCCCGACCCCCACCCCACCCAGCAACAGAATTATGTTAATAGGTGTCCTTGGTAATAATTACAAAAACTCTACCACTGTACCTTATAAACAATTAACGTTTTTACATCAATTTGACTATCAATTGGTCCCATTAAACCCATTTTACTGATTTTTGTAGTTCCCTGGGCACTTAATGGGTCAAATACAGTATTCAATTTTCATTAACTCTGTTTTAGGTTTCAGTTGGATAAATCAATTTGGTAGCTCTAATGGTGGATTTATAAATACTCATTGACACGAAGAAGATTTAATGTTTCAATGATATTTTATTTAGAAGAGTTTGTTTCTACTGCACCCAAATATAAAGATATTAATCAAACAACATGTTATAATACAGTCAAACCTAGTTACCCTTGTTAATTGTACTCCCTATGGGACATATAAAAGCACCATAAATTATGTGGACATATGTTTGATAAATTTTCAACATGTATTAAAGATAAAAAAAAGTCCAGATGAATGGTGTCTAGGCAAAAGCTTTAGGCTGTAGCCATTTGTGTAAAACTGGATCAAAATTACTCAGGTAAAGTTATCACATCTTTCTATCTAAAATTAATTGGCATTCTAATTTAACACAAGTATTTCACTTTATGTGTTCCAGTGATTTTGATTGTAATAACCAGTGCCACTGCTATGTATTCCCGCATTAGAGAGATACAGTCAAACTTGTCTATAAAGGCCACTCAAGGGAACAGGCAAAACTAGCCATTATAGACAGGTGGCCTTAAAAAAGAGGTTTATTCATTATTAAAAAAAAGTTAACAAAGGTTATGTTTGAATGGCCTTTATAAGCAGGTGCCCTTTATGCAGAGGTGGCCTTTAATGCAAGTTTGACAGTATGACCAACACAAAACTTGCCACACTAACAAATAGAGTGATATCTCCATTATCTCTGTCCTTCAAAATAATCTGTATGGAGGTTGGCATGCAAAATAAGAATAAGGTATTCTAAACTTGTAAACTGCACTATACCTTACCTTACAGACCTTCTTAAAACATTCTTCAAGACCAATTATTTCATCCTGGTCTTTTGTCGTCACTCTGTGAACCTCCTCTGCCAATGCCTCTGCAAACGGAATTGTCATTCCGTCATTGTCATCTACGAAACTCATTAAACCAGACAAATTTTCAGACCTAGTTACACCATTATTTACAACTACAGTGTAGTTCCTGGGATTTTTTCTGCAATGAAAGAAAATAAAAAACAATGTATATAAAAGAAATATTGAATGATAAAACAAAATGAGTTTGATAAACACTATGCCTCAAGATCTAAGTCATTCATCAAGAGTTTAAACTCCCAATAACTGTGCCAGATATTGATGTAAACAGGGATGCCACTAGAAGGCAATAACAGGAGAATTTAACCCCCTACTCTCAATAAATAGCAGCCTACTTTTGACAAAATTATGTAGGCTTTAATACAAAAAGTCAGAAAATCTCCTGCTACTTTGACAGTTTCACCTGTTAATAAAAAGTTAATGACATCCTTGGTACATGTATGTTGACCTTAATCAAGCTCTTATTGATATAAAGCAATAGTCTTTATAGACGACCCAGTGTGCCTCAAGACAGGTGGTCTTTCAAAAGGGGTTTTATCTAAAATATTCAGCCAAATGGATTTCAGAATGTGGTCTCAAAACACAGGTGGTCTTTCATGAGAGTGGTCTTTTAAGACAGGTTTCACTGTACTTAAAATTTCAGGGAATAAACACAAGTTAATGGACAGATACAAAAATGTTACAAACAGACAATCGGACAATGAAACAGACAATCAGATGATTGGACAATCAAACAGAAAATCAGATGATTGGACAATGAAACAGACAATTGGGCAATCAAACAGACAAACCGACAATTGGGCAATCAAACAGACAATTGGACAATCAAACAGACAATTGGACAATCAAACAGACAATTGGGCAATCAAACAGACAATCAGATGATTGGACAATCAAACAGACAATTGGACAATCAAACAGACAATTGGGCAATCAAACAGACAATTGGACAATCAAACAGACAATTGGGCAATCAAACCGACAATTGGGCAATCAAACCGACAATTGGACAATCAAACAGACAATTGGACAATCAAACAGACAATCAGATGATTGGACAATCAAACAGACAATTGGACAATCAAACAGACAATTGGACAATCAAATGGACAATTAAACAGACAATTGGGCAATCAAATGGACAATTAAACAGACAATTGGGCAATCAAATGGACAATTAAACAGACAATTGGGCAATCAAATGGACAATTAAACAGACAATTGGACACTGAAACAGACAATTGGGCAATCAAACAGACAACCAGAAAATCAAACAGACAATTGGGCAATCAAACAGACAATTGGACAATCAATTGGACAATCAAACAGACAATTGGGCAATCAAACAGACAATTGGACAATCAAACAGACAATTGGGCAATCAAACAGACAATCAGAAAATCAAACAGACAGCTGAACAATAAAAAAGATGATCGGAAAATCAAACAGACAATCGGAAAATCAAACAGAAGGCTGGACAGTCAAACAGATAATTGGACAATCAAATGGACAATTAAACAAACAATTGGGCAATCAAACAGACAACCAGAAAATCAAACAGATTGCTGAACAATAAAAAAGATGATCGGAAAATCAAACAGACAATCGGAAAATCAAACAGATGGCTGGACAGTCAAACAGATAATTGGACAATCAAATGGACAATTGGACAATCAAATAGGCAGTTGGACAGACAGACAATCAAACAAACAGACAATTGGACAAAGAGGCAATCGGACAAACAGATGGTTCAGAAACAATCTCAGGAGCATTAAAACAATTTAATGCAATTCTGTGAGAGCTAGCATCTTTAAACAACATGAAGTTCCTGTTGTTGGAATTTAATTAATAGATGAGTTTCCTTCTTATAAAGAATATCTGCATGATGAATTCTGCATTTGTTTTGGGGAATAAAGGTGAATTGATCAGTAATGAGTTTTGTGTTAGAGAGTATCTGACAGAGGTCATAACATACAATGGACATACAGAGGTCACAACATACAATGGACATACAGAGGTCACAACATACAATGGACATACAGAGGTCACAACATACAATGGACATACAGAGGTCACAACATACAATGGACATACAGAGGTCACAACATACAAGGACATACAGAGGTCACACAATACAATGGACATACAGAGGTCACAACATACAATAGACATACAGAGGTGACAACATACAATGGACATACAGAGGTAACAACATACAATGGACATACAGAGGTCACAACATACAATGGACATACAGAGGTCACAACATACAATGGACATACAGAGGTCACAACATACAATGGACATACAGAGGTCACAACATACAAGAACATACAGAGGTCACAACATACAATGGACATACAGAGGTCACAACATACAATGGACATAGAGGTCACAACATACAATGGACATACAGATGTCACAACATACAATGGACATACAGAGGTCACAACATACAATGGACATACAGAGGTCACAACATACAATGGACATACAGAGGTCACAACATACAATGGACATACAGAGGTCACAACATACAAGGACATACAGAGGTCACAACATACAATGGACATACAGAGGTCACAACATACAATGGACAACATTAGAGGTCACAACAACATACAATGGACATACAGATGTCACAACATACAATGGACAAACAGAGGTCACAACATACAATGGACATACAGAGGTCACAACATACAATGGACATACATGTAGTCCAACACCTATAATTTTTAACTTTATATTAGGCTACATACAATGTATGTTATCATCAACATACTTTATTAAATCGAAAAATTGTGATCTGTCAGCAGACTTCCCTGGTCCCCATCTTCTGGCGCCCACAGAACGAGGACTGGTTATAGGCGATATAACTGTCTCAGGAGTGGCAACAGCTCTCCTCCTCTGTAAAAAATATATCTACATTTTAGATTATAATAAACAAGGTTTTGTTTAAGTATTAACCTCTGTTATACAGTACTTACTGAAATCGGTTTTGATCTACCACTGAAATATGATCTCTCAAGACAGATTGTCTCTCAAAACATTTTATTTTAAGAATTATTCAACTAAATCTTATTCTGTTTTCCAAGACAGGTGGTCATTTATAAAAGTGATCTCTTAATAGTGACCAATTCTGATTATCTGTAATTCCAGATATCTCAAAATATATATGGAGTCTTTTATATGAAATTTGATTTGATTCAAATTACAAACAGTGAGATAACAGGACATAAGCCAAATATTTTTTTGTCATGTATTTAGCCTAAATTTTCTGTACATGACAATGTGTCCATTTCTTCAAGGCGCGCCATATTTGTTCGTATGCAGTATACACATTCATGTCTCGAATTCAAATAACTTATATGTGTCCCATTAAACAAACAAATAAAGATGGGGAGAGAAATAAATTTATAACTGAGCTAGGGTACTGAGTATTTGTTTGTGCATGTTATTTTTTACTACTTATACTAATAGTAAAGTTCATGTGACCTTACACTTATAATTCACTCCTTACAAATTGATAAAAACGGAAACAGAACACATTTGTAGTTGGCAAAAATGTCGGTGTTTTTTGTTTCTTGTTTTCATTCAGTGTTATATAGTTTGAAATAATATGGACAAGAAAGTAAAGAAAATGATAATAATAAAATTTCAATAATTATACACTTAATTAAACAAACTGAAACCAACATTAATTACTATGGCGTACTATGAATCAGATCCATTTGTGAATTGTGATAAACGATATCGTTTATATCATACATATATAGTATTGTATTTATGTTAACTTGCTTAAGTCAACATTGTACTGAGTGCTTCACAAAAGGCATTAAATTACAATGGATATATAGCATTTTGAACATAATGAATTGAACAAGTTTTCAATATTATTGAATTCTGAACTACAATGATATTAGTAAACAGCATTCATGATTCTAACAAAATATTTTAAATCTACTTTTCATGTAAAACAAATTCGTCATGCCTGGGTCCATTGTGGATCTACATGTTGCAAGCAAGAATAGTCAAGCAGTTCAAACAGGCCCTATTCAATAAACATAATCATCTCAGTTATGGTTTGGAACCATATATTCTGAATTTTTAAATGTTAAATTTTCAAGAATTTGAAAGTCATTTTAAGGAACTAAATGTTAAGACTGGTATCACCGTTTGTAGACGCCTATAGTCTTGGATATACTCTGGGGATTAAACAATTTCTCTCAGGTCCATTCATCTTGTTATAGCCAGTTTTTGATGGCAGAGGATACATAAAGTCCCAACAAGAATGTATTGGGTGGAAAATTGACAACCTTCTATCAGTTTTCAAACTACCCTCAAAATCAGCTTGGGTAATTAAGAAAAAGAAAGACTCTGTGCCCTCTAGAAGGTTAATATGGTTCGGTTTATAAGCACACTTCCCTGATCACTAAGTCACCGAGCCTGTCTCGCAGGTCCATCAGTGGTTACCATTTTGGAAACTTCTAGCTCACACAAAGCTTACTGCCATCAGAAACAGGAGATATGTTTTTAATGAGATCTAATGGTAGTTTGACTAAGGACCACATCAGCCTACATGTATCACTTTATGGATAAAGAGAGGTAATTCAACTATAAATATCACTACATCTCCCTTCTCTATGTAAAATTAGTTATGAATATAAAGTTTTGTTAGCATTTTCAAGAGAAATAATCTAGAAAAATCAGTACTGTAATTATATGTACTTTCTGCTTATAGATAAATCCTAGTGCTTTTCAGTACTGTAGCTATTTGGTAAAATAATTCCCAATGCCATGACAAGGGACCCTGGAAAAGTCATAGGTATAATCCGATACAGGGAATCAAAGTACAAGTTCTTCTGCTTGTGAGTAGGCTTCTCTAGCTACCACAAGACCTCAGCCAGTGCTCAAGAAAACATTCATGAGCAATGCATACCTTTTTGACACTACCCACCTCAGTTGTAAATTCTTTGAATTTAAAATAAATAGGGTTTTAGAATGATATGCTTTAAATTTATAATGTCATTATACCAACCAGTACGTTGTGGTGACACTGTCTGTTTTGTTCCATATCCAAGAGTGGTCTGCTATGGATTCAAATGAGTTATTTACAAATTTGATTTCTAGTCTATCTAGGATTATTTATTTTGTTAATTCTATTTCAAAGTAGCATTACATGACAATTATCTATTTCTATTTTTTGGGGTTCACTAGGTAAAGTCTATAGCACAGAGGATGAAGTGATATCATGCAGTTCCATGCAAAATACTGGAAAATAGAGGCAAAAAGTTAAATTATTGTTACTTCTAAAGAAAAACATTTGTCAAAATTCAGATATACAATAAAACTACAAAGTTTATCATAACAACATGCAAGTAGATTGATGTGCTACTCAATATCAATGGTCATATAGTGTCAGTTTCACAAAACATGCTGTGCCACCATTTGCTGTGTGACATATCTGCACTCACATAAAAAAAAAAAAAACAATGAAAACATTATAAAAAGATATGTTTATGACAAATATTTCTATATATCATGCATGCGCATTTTTAGACAAAACCTGCCATAACTCAAAACCAATCCGGATATAGAATTTGATGTACATGTACATTTCTATAATCATCATTACTGGGGTAAATAGATCCTATTTGGGACAGGGTCCTGTACCCTTCCATTTGGGAATTTTACGTTACAATGGGCTAAACTGGAAAAAAGTAACTATGGTCATTTAATTCATAAAAATACAGCCACAAAAAAATTGAGATTCATTTAACTTCTCTTATTTAACTGAAAAATGGTAAATTGAGATTCATTTAACTTCTCTTATATAACTGAAAACATGGTTTTCATCTTAAGTCTTCGAATAAAGAAGAAATTCTCCTTTTAACTATTTAATACCGAATATGAAATACATGATGAACATGATTGGTAAATTTTTGCTTAAAATTGGGAAAAAAATAGTAGATTTTGCATTGGGAATGGGGCCTTTTACCGGACCTGTATTTTGAAGATATTAATCCATGATTTATCATTTTTCCATTTATTAAATATGTATTTAATCTTTTCCGTTAGATGCAGATTTTTTCATCTTCATTTATTGAATATATGTGTAAAACCCTTGATAACAGAGAACATTGTTCAAGAACTTAAGGTCAACCACTTAATAAGAGAAACATTATCTTTGATTTTTACTTTTGGAAGACACTGCCTTATAACAATAAAGACGTAACTAATTTTGAGGTTACACAACAATTAAAACACAATATACATGCACCTGGAGCCATTCATGTATTGTATGTAGGTCAAGGTGACATAATTTTTGTATTCTCCTCACCAATTATTTCAGGTGTTTAATTTTCATAGTAACCTCACAAAACACATTTAATTAGTTTAACCCAGATGTAAATGCCAATATATTAATATCATACAAGCAAGAGAAAATATTAATCAAATCTGAACACAAACTACTAAAACTTATATATACATAGTTAATTCATGCACAAAAAAAACGCAAGATGCAAAAATCTCTAAAGCATTTTGTATCGCAAATGCACACACGTCTACCTCATCATGATGTGATGATTTTGTCCTCTTGGCACTCTACAAAGAAAAATTCCTCTCCATATTGAAATACGTTATCTCTCTAGTCATTCAGTTAAGTATAGATATACAAAAGGAGAAGCTAGTAACTGTGGCAAATTTAATATAATTAAGTACAGTCGAACTGCACATGTTTACTTTTATAAAACATGTCTTTTTACCAATGCTGCTTAAATGTTCATATGTAAATCTTTCAAAGTTATGTCCTGATCAAGTTAAAAAAAAAAAAAAATAAATGGCAAAAAATGTTTAAAAACTAGGGGCCAAGCTTTTACGTAGTCAGGTGCTCTATAATATGAACAATAATATTATGCACCTTCAACGAAAAATGTGTCTTATATAACTTCCGGTTAATGAATTTATCACATAGGTGAACAGAAATAGGTATTATGTACATTGAAAAGAGCCAGATTTGAGAAGAAGCCTAAAATAAAGGCATGACACTCGTCAACTTTACAAGAATTAATATTTAGGTTAACTTTTCAAATGACCTGCAAAATATGATTGAATATCAATTTAGATGTTACAAAACCTGAAATAACCTAGGTCACATTTCTGTTAATGTCACATGATCCGAGTACAAAATATTCCACAAAACTGAACGCAAAGTGACATTTAGAAAAAGGTCTATTAAGTCACTCAAATTTGAGTGATATTTAGATCACGGCTGAAGGTCGACCTCAATGGTATATGGTATGGATTTCCTTTTTTGTTACTTTTGTAGTAATTGAGATCTTACGAGTCAACTTATAGGACACATGATCAACTCTTTCTTGTGATGCAATGTACCTTTATATAGAACATAAAAAATATATAAATTTTAAAAAATGAGCAAAAAGCATAAAAAATGATGCCAGAACAAGAAGAGTTTCTATCTTGCTGGGAACTAATTGTGTGAAGTTTGCCCTTCTGGCCTCTGTTCTTTCCCACTACATTGGAACTTCTTTTTTCCTCTATGTGAAAATTGGATGCCAATATATAACTGGAATATTGTCAAGTAGTGGAAAACACCAGTAAAACAAATAGTAAATGTAAATAGTAATTTTACACATGCGCGCTCACATCAATATTTTCCTTCCATTATGATAATAATCTACCAACAAGATCAACTTAATTTTCTCTTTTGTTGTTTTTAAATTACTTCATTTCCTATTAGTATTCTCTAAGCCTTAATTTATTCTGTATTGAAATTTTCAAAAGAATTATTTCAAGTACTGCACTTACATGTAATTATGTTTACACAGACTGTCTAAGTTTTAAATGTAGAAATGTCAGGAACTGTGTATAACAGTAGATCAATATGTAAAATAATTATGTTTTGCTGTGGGTACTGGTACAATAAGAAACTACAGGGCATCTTTTCTATGTGACAAAAATTCTACATACAATGTAAATATACACTACATTTCTTATCTTAGTACAGATCACATCGTCTAAGTCTGTATAACATATGCCTTGAAACTATATGGCCATCGGTTCAGACAATGTAGTTTGAGACCTAACTAAAACTTTTTATCAAACTGAAAACCACAAACACAAACTACCAACGAAAATGACAGCTGTTGTGATCTGTGGTAGAGTGCTCAATTTGCAACCAGAGGGTTGGTGGAGGCAGCTGGGTCTTCCTGTCCTACAAATGTGACAGTCAAAACCGAGGTCTCATGTCACAGTAGGTGTTGGCAGGTTAAAGAAGCTCACTGCTCAATGGCCAAGTGCCAAGCGTAGGCCAAAATTTGAGGCCCTTCACCAGCACTTGGTGACATCTCCATATGAGTGAAAGATTCTTGGGTGGGATGTTAAACAACAATACAACAACAACCAATGAAAGGTCAATATATCATCATAAGTCCATGTCATGAGTCAAAATTTGTGGCACTTCAGCTATAGCTGAAGAGTCTCCATGTAGTTTTCTTCATGAAATGTAAAATTGAAAAAAAAAATCATTTTTGAAGTACTCCACTAATGGTATCAGATGCATCTACTCCATTTTGCTGAATGTTCGTTCAAAAGGTTGATATTGGGGTCTGGCTTATTGTTCTCTTTTATAGATACTTACCAGGTATATTATTGATTACTTTAATCCTGTTAGAAAGATCAATAAGTGTTTTGAAAAAAAAAAACAATGATTTCTGTAATCCTGTTAGAAAGATCAATCAGTGTTTGAAAAAAAAAACAATGTTGTTCAACACTGAATTTCTGGGTGTTTGTCAGCCCCAAAAAAGCAATTTTTTGTAGATTTTATTCCTTGTGATATCAGTGTCTTTTTACTTTCATTGGAAAATTGGGTCGAAAAAATGTATTGTGTTTGACAGTGGAGTATCAGTCATGAATGTTATGAACTGAACCTGGTTGTGCCACTTTACCCTGGTAGACCTATACATGTACATTGTATCTACACCATTTGGTTCATGCCAAGCCTGACTGAGGAAATGGCACATGGCTCAAATATTATAAAAAACAAAAGAAGGAAAGATAAAATGAATCCATAGGAGATAAGAACAGCTGAGGGTGTTAAACTGACACTTACTTTTACAGTCTGACCAACAAATCCTTTCTTTTCTTCTTTAATTCGAAGTTGTTCTACCATTTTCTGAAATTAAGGATGAATACTGATGAAATATGAGTAAAAATTAAAACATCATATATATAATATTTTGCAATGAATTAAGTGAGGGTCAAAGGTTAAGTGTGGATCAAAACTTACAGCATAATGTACAAGAGGCCCGAGAGAAAAAGGTGATCACCTGTTAAATTTGGTCAATTATGCAACTACGCAAGTATTTTCTGTTTACTTGGGTGCCCGTGAACTTGACCTTTGATCCATAACCTTTCACTTTTGTCACAACGGTCCATATATAATTTGTAACAACTTTCTCATATATCTTTGTATACAAAATGTCAATCAGTGTTAAGTTGATAGACATTTGTAAAAAACTGTACCTGATGTCATTTGAAGCACATGTTTTTTAACAGATTGCCCGAACAATAATGTATATCAAATTTGAAAGAAACTTTTTCTTATCATAAATTAATTTATTCATTTTTTTAAATTATTCAAACTGTTTTAAACTAATACGATTAAGTTCAACTCATCAAGTACATGAACCAGATCTAGAAAGTCTCAAACAAAATAAAAATAAAATTCTGAAGTAAGTTCCTGACAAGCTTGTCATATACAAGAATATTTTCCTTCCAAGGGAGAAATTCCTCATTTTTTCAAAGTTTTGCTGCAATGGTAGTCATCCAAAATCAAAGATTGGTGGCCATATTGTTTTGGGTCAGTGTATTTGCAACATTTTGATTTGCTTCACACAAGTTTCTCTCCTCAAAATGTGACCAAGCTATAACTCAACAATTACAACTATCATGTTGTCTGATATCAGATCAATCTGGACATGTGAAATTTACTGAACACTTATCTGATAGAACAAGTAAATATCGCCAGGTTCTGACAACAAAGCTTACCAAAAATGGGTGTAAATTTTCAAAATAGATTTTTGATCCACAGCTGTCAGGCTTTAAGGTCAAGGTATGGTAAATATTTTGATTCCTTCACGTTAAAGTTTTTGAAAAGTAAGTCAAAGTAAAAGGTCAAGGTAATTAGGTCAGAAGTCATTGAACCAAGGGAAAGCTCTGGTTGTAAGAAATCTATATGTGAAATAGCAAATCCTTATTCCTCATGGTTTAGAATATATAGCTACAATATAAGTTTTTGAAAAACAGATCAAACTCCAAGGTCAAGGTCACAAGGTCAAAAGTTAAGGGACTAAATGAAAGCTTTGGTCATAAGGAATCTATATCTGAAATATCAAATCCCTATTCATCATGGTTTAAAAGATAGTCAAGGTTATAGTTTTTAAAAAGTAGGTCAAAGTCCTAGGTCAAGGTCATAAGGTCATAAGGTCAAAAGTCAAGGTACCAAAATGAAAGCTCTGGTCATAGGGAATCTATATGTGAAATATCAAAGCCCTAAAATATATAGGCCAAGTTAATGTTTTGTCTATGGATGTCGATGACACTGAAGGTACAACATTAAGTCTCTGAGCTTTTGTCCAATGAGCTGAAAATGACGATTTCAAAGTAGAGTTTCTATAATTTACATGTAATCTATTAATCTTTTTAACCACTTTTCAGTGTTAACAGATATATAATAATATGTACACTGCCTCTTAGTTTTACAGTTTCATGAAATATATTTTTAGAAAACTACCAGTAGTACATATATATACATTCAACAATGAAC
This sequence comes from Atrina japonica, assembly GCA_030159075.1. Classification (NCBI taxonomy): domain Eukaryota; kingdom Metazoa; phylum Mollusca; class Bivalvia; order Pterioida; family Pinnidae; genus Atrina; species Atrina japonica. Next base: position 2,265,407 of record BROG01000012.1, on the reverse strand, counting down.
AAGTGACATTTGCATCTGGAAAATATATTACATGTTGCAGACAACTGACCTGTAGGACATGTATACTAGCAGACAACTGACCCTGTAGGACATGTATACTAGCAAACAACTGGCCCATAAGGACATGTATACTAGTAGACAACTGCCCTGCAGTACATGTATACTAGCAGACAAATGGCCCTGTAGGACATGTATACTAGCAGACAACTGGCCCTGTAGGACATGTATATTAGCAGACAACTGGCCCTGTAGGACATGTATACTAGCAGACAACTGGCCCTGTAGGACATGTATACTAGCAGACAACTGGCCCTGTAGGACATGTATATTAGGACATGTATATTAGCAGACAACTGGCCCTGCAGTACATGTATACTAGCAGACAACTGGCCCCTGTAGGACATGTATACTAGCAGACAACTGGCCCTGTAGGACATGTATATTAGCATACAACTGGCCCTGTAGGACATGTAAATTAGCATACAGACAACTGGCCCTGTAGGACATGTATACTAGCAGACAACTGGCCCTGTAGGACATGTATACTAGCAGACAACTGGCTCTGCAATACATTTAACATTGGTATTTGGACATGTATGTTAGTAGACTACTGACCCTGAAGAAAAAGGTGACACTGGAATTTGGACATGTATTTTAGCAGACTACTGACCCTGCAGGGAAGGTGACAATGGAATTTGGACATGCAAATTAGCAGACTACTTGAAACATAATAAAATAATGTTTTATACAATAAATAAGACTAATTAAATTTTTCATCATTATAAGTACTGTGTATCAAATTGATCTTCATTTCATTTGCGTAATTCAAAAAGATATGCTGTATGCCATAATTTATACGATGTTCAGACTTTGTGCAGGTGAGTTTGTTTTTTGTGGGTTAGAGAACTGTATTTTCAAGTCGCTAATAAAAGTACAAATCAAATCATAGTTAAGCTACAAATCTGTGCATTTCCTAAAGCCTCATATCCTATATTGGATTTACCTGTAATTTGATAATGGCATTATACCTGTATATTCAGGTATTGTACATGCAATGATCACAGGTAAACCAGGTAAAGGTCATTGAACAAGGTAAATGTTTTATACAAATAACAAGATTACATGTAGATGTTTTTGTTTGTTTTACTAACCTTGTCCATCAGGTACTCATAAAGCATATCAGTGTGTATGAACTGACAGATAAATTAAGCAAAGATTTCTACACGAAATCTAGCTAATATGTAATCTACCCAGCACCAATTGTTTCCCGTTCTCATCAGTGAAGGTGGGCAGTTTTTCCTGTCCTTCGGATGAGAAGTAAAAACCAAGGTCCCATGTCACAGTAGGTCTTGGCATGTTAAAGAACCCTAATGATCAATCACTGCTTAATTAATAGCCATAAGTGCTGAGCATAGGCCAAAATTTGAAGCCTTTCACCGGCATTTTGTGATGTCTCCATATGAGTGAAAGATTCTTGAGTGGGAAGTCAAACAAAAATACAACTACAACAACAAAATTCCCATTCTCACTGGCAAAATAAATATACAGTAAAACTTACTTACAGGTCCTCTTTTGTAGTTTCCACTGGGCATATATTCGGCCCCATTCCCAATGCAAAATACTTGTGTTTTTTTCCCAATTTGACGAAAAAAATTCCCAATTTAGTGAACAAACTGTGATCGTAACAAAAAATGAATTATTGCATGGGGGAAATGCATGTAAAGTATAGATTTTATAACATTTAAATATATATATATGTATACATATATATATATATATATATGTGTGCAAACTATTTTCCCAAATTTTACATTATAAAATTCCCGAATGGACACTAGTGGCATTTTCCAAAAATTGGCAGAAGAAGGCATGACTTATGATATTTTGTTCTGTAAAACACCATCTGATGACCTGGCTGTAAATATTCATTTGGTCATTGTTTTAGGACCCGCCAATAATTTTTCAACTATATGGAGATTACTCAAACTTTAGGTGAAGTGCCACAAATTTTGACCTGTGCTATGGACTGATACAAGTGCAGTGATGGACCTTTTATGTGTAATGCTTGCCATGATTGGGGCCCCAGTTTTTAAGTCTCATCGGAAAGACCAATGACTTTAATATCTTATGCTAACTGGTGAAGGAACATAATATCCTTATACCAGGAAATCACTTGGAGGTCAAATGTTCTACTACAGGACTAACATACAATGTACATCTATATTTCTTAAAATCATTTTAAAACAACACTGTTCACATACATTTGTGAAAAATTGATAAAAATTCAAATTGAAATGATATTCAAATTAACATTATGTACAACGTAGACAGATATTCTTAACAAATTCAAGTACAAGTCACATGTACTAACTGAATGCTGACCAGCTTTGTATCAATCTAAAACAGGTTGGTCTTAATGGTCAACAATGTCCAAAGCACACAATTTTTAGCCCTTATTGGAGACAACATTTTCCCATTTACAATGATGAAGAACTGTCCTTTGGGAATACTTCCTATAAAAATTGATCGAAATCTACCTAGTGTTTTCAGAGAAGTGTCCATTAACTCATTGACCACTGTTGACCTTTGCAACTACATTAAGATTCACATATTTTACTGAATAGTAAAGTCAACGCCAGGATTGTTGGGATGTATGGGTTAGCATCATTACAAGAAACACACATGCCGTACATAAATACACTTGTTCAATCCTGAAAAGTGACATTAAACCATTTTAATTACTTAGTACTGATTGGAGTGAGTCTATATGTGACTACAAGCATTGACAACTTAATGTAAAAAGTCAGAGAAAATGAACTGCACACAGTAAGGAACATTTGAATGGTGGCTACAACCCAAGTCTGTAATGAAAGTGATTTTCTTAGAGGGAAATAACATCATATGCATCTTAGCTTGCGTAAATTATACAATTCTCAGATTAATGTAACAAAAAAGAGACTATATTCTGTCAGGTATGAAAATACATTTAAAACCAAAAACCTTTACAAGTGAATAAAACTAATTTAGATTTTCAGCAATGTTTTCATACCTGTACAATAACAACATGACAGGTACGTCTCTATATTTGTGATAGTTATTACTCAATGTACCATAGATATACAGATAAGTGTTGGAATTTTAAGGTGAACAAATAAAGTATAAATTTAAATTCATCTTTAACTCATCTACCCCTGAGAAACAATGGACTCTACTTAAAATCAACAGCACAGGTCAGTCCAAATGTGTCTTCAGAGGTTAATCAATCATCAATATTCTCACTGTGTGATACACATGTACAGCACAAGTAGTCTGGAAAGCTGTCTTTTCGAATGTCAATTGCTTAAACGTTGAATTTATTATATGTACTACATTTTCCAAAACATATTTCAAGGTTCTGTAAAATTCAAAATACTGGTTAACATTGAGAGGATGTGAAAAAAAAAACTTTCATTTTAGAAAAATTTTGTTGAAATCATCCTTTTAATTCAGTGTTCATTATTTCTGCTGATTTTTACTTGTCTAGTCAAACAAGTACGTAGTTATTTTCACTTGTGGAATTACTAAAATGAGCTGTTATCAGACAACATGATACTTGTAATTTTTTATTCACGGTTTGGTCAAAATTTGAGGAAAGAAACCCATGAAGCAAAATGTTGTACAATTGTAAAACGAATGTAATATACTTACATATCGTCTCTGTTCTGTTGGTGTTCGAATCCGTTGTGAAATTCCTCTTCCACGTGCGAGAGGTGGTACTATTCTGCTAGCAGGTGGTTTTACATTGCCTTCCTGTGAAATTGAACAAAATTCAGTTTAAAAAACAAAACATTATGGGAGCTTGTTATTTATGCATTAGTAACAGTAACATTTTAATGTACATGTAAAACACAGACAGACAGAACATGAAATAACGATCTTAAAGCGAATTGGTAAAGCACTTGTACAGACTTGAAAGAAGAAAACGGTCATTAAATTCAGTACATGTATTTCAAAAAATTCTCCGATTTGTTTAACTTTATTTGTTTTGGTTTGTTTATTTGCAGCCATATGTGTTCAAGAACTTTATGCCTCTGAGAGCTAAGTCATTCCTGAAAAATTAGACTGCAAATATAGAATAATCATTTTATGTTGTAACTTTCCATTTTACCTGAGGATTGATTTAACACATGATGTAAATGACCACAAAATATTGATGACAAGATAGACATATAAACTCTCATATAATATAAGCAAAAAGGGTGGCGATAAAAAACTTTCACTTCCTAATCGGGATCTGTCTTGGATTGTATTTGCTACTGGTGAAAAGTTTATCATTTTTCGGGTAGGTACTTCCAAGATACGTACATCAAAAGATTTCCTTGTAAAGAAAATCATAAAAAGATGAAAGAGAATAAAAGATTCACAGATAATTCAGAATATAATAGTCACATGTATATAAATAAATGAAAAGGGATTTAGTAAACAACTCATGATTATGCTAAGAATTAGAAATGTATAAACAAGAAACAATATACAAGGAAGATACAGATGATAAAATTAGGTGTGGATGCGAGAGTTGTTCGTGATTTAAAAAAAATTTAACGCAATGAATTGACACTTCTCAATGAAGTGAAGCTATTGTAGAAAAATGTGTAATCAACACTGCCATTTGATTGGCAGCTCTACCAGTGTAAGATAAAGATTACCAACAAATCAAATCATACATGTAACCGTTGTTAAGAAAAAACCAGCAGCTTTGCTACATGAGTTTATGATTATCAACAAATCATAACTGTTTGTCAGAAAAACCAGCAGCTCTGCCACATGAGTTTATGATTATCAACAAATCATAAATGTTTATCAGAAAAACCAGCAGCTCTGTCAGTGTAAGTTTATGATATATCAACAAATCATAAATGTTTATCAGAAAAACCAGCAGCTCTGTCAGTGTAAGTTTATGATATATCAACAAATCATAAATGTTTATCATCAGAAAAACCAGCAGCTCTGTCAGTGTAAGTTTATGATATATCAACAAATCATAACTGTTTGTCAGAAAAACCAATCAGTCAGTAAGTTTATGATATATCAACAAAATAACTATTTGCAGAAAAACCTGCAGTGCCAGTGTAAGTTTATGATATATCAACAAATCATAATCAGAAAAAAACCAGCAGCTCTGCCAGTGTAATGATATATCAACAAATCATAAATGTTTGTCAGAAAAACCAGCAGCTCTGTCAGTGTAAGTTTATGATATATCAACAAATCATAACTGTTTGTCAGAAAAACCAGCAGCTCTGTCAGTGTAAGTTTATGATATATCAACAAATCATAACTGTTTGTCAGAAAAACCAGCAGCTCTGTCAGTGTAAGTTTATGATATATCAACAAATCATAAATGTTTGTCAGAAAAACCAGCAGCTCTGTCAGTGTAAGTTTATGATATATCAACAAATCTCTGTTTGTCAGAAAAACCAGCAGCTCTGTCAGTGTAAGTTTATGATATATCAACAAATCATAACTGTTTGTCAGAAAAACCAATGTCAGTGTAAGTTTTTGATATATCAACAAATCATAACTGTTTGTCAGAAAACCAGCAGCTCTGTCAGTGTAAGTTTATGATATATCAACAAATCATAACTGTTTGTCAGAAAAACCAGCAGCTCTGTCAGTGTAAGTTTATGATATATCAACAAATCATAACTGTTTGTCAGAAAAACCAGCAGCTCTGTCAGTGTAAGTTTATGATATATCAACAAATCATAACTGTTTGTCAGAAAAACCAGCAGCTCTGTCAGTGTAAGTTTATGATATATCAACAAATCATAACTGTTTGTCAAAAAAACCAGCAGCTCTGTCAGTGTAAGTTTATGATATATCAACAAATCATAAATGTTTATCAGAAAAACCAGCAGCTCTGTCAGTGTAAGTTTAGGGTTAATCACCAAATTGTTACTGTTGATAAGAAAACCAAACCTAAGCATTGTAATTAAGCTAAGGTTATACTGACCACCAAATTATATACACCGTACACTGTATTATGAATATTGATAACACAGGAGATGTAACATTGTATGTTGAGGATTATAAAAGCATCTTATTCTGTGAGTGATTAATTCTAAACCACATAATTATAATGAATGTGCCAAATATATGTATAGTAACAATTTACAACCATACAGCATGAAGTGTGGATGCTATAAAAGAAAGAATGTGAATTGTTAAGAAGACATCAATTATTACTTACCAATCCTAGATAGATTCCTGTCATATTACGGGGTTGATATTTACTTGGCATTGTTTTTGTACTGAACGGCATGTTTCGTGTCATGGGCAATTCAGCCGAATTGGTAGGATGAATACCTCTCATCATTTTGATGAATATGAATTAATTAAACTCCAATGTATTTACAACACACACATATAAATTGATAACTCAATGTAAGCTCATACTAATTAACTCCTCAACAATCTGTGCCTGAATTCTAGAATGAATTCAGATCAGTCATACTGTATTAGGTTTCAGGTAACACATCGCCTCTTTATAAAATCCATTTCTCAAGATTTGCCATTTCTGTGAAAGGAAAGAAAAATAAAAATATTAGTGCATGTGTAAAAATAACAAAAGATAAAAAGAACACGAAACTTACATCAACACCTCTCGCTTTGAAATATACACTTGATCACAAACTAAGCAACATAGGTATGGCATCAATAACCAAATAAAATACATCTTCAAAAATCCTCCAGTTTTTAAACTAGGTAATGCTCTTATATTATTTAATTAAAACTGATATCGGCTCTACAAGTAACTACTTTAAAATCTTTGACAGGTGCAAATAAAGGAGATATACATCTAAAAGTTGATCTGAAATCCACTGCGTTGTGAGGAATATATTACTATTAATAGAAAAAATGTAGATTTATTACGTCCATCACGTTCAACATCTTGATCTCATTAATGTTTTTGTTATGTAATATCTCAAAGTAATTGAAATTTTTTTCAAAGAATCTGATTTTTAAGTCTATTCTCCAGAAAAGGGATTTATCATTGTTTTCGACTGAGCACACCTGATGTTATTTTACAGTACTACAAGGTCATTGGTTGTCTGTACATGTGGACTATAGGAACTGAACACGTATATTGTGTATATATCTATACTGTGTTTACTGTTGAAGATATCAACGGAGACCATAATAGAACAATCCTGACAGTAGACTAAATATTTGGCAATCATCTGTTACATTCTGATCTGTTCATTTGATAACCCAATGCTTGTCAACAATCAACAACTACTTATAGATTTAAATAAATACTCGTATTTATACATGACGTCTTTTCTTTGAATATATTTATATACCTCCAGATTTAAATCTTCTTAAATCTTTCCTATGGCCGATTTTTGAATATTATACTGTGAGGCTTTTATGTTTTCCACCAACTTCTGTCAAAATTCATACGTGTCGTTTACGATACCAATACATATCAAACTGTGAAATTGACAAGTTTTATTGTGAGGATGAAGACATCCGAGAGTGATTGTATTGGATGCAGGTAAATTCACAACATTCAGACTTGTATGTCGTAAAACAAGGATAAAAACTGAGATACCTGAGCTCACCTTTGCTCACCTGTCTTTGGATTATACACAAGAAGATTTTTTAAATCTACATGTATATACAATTGTATTATTTGTCAAATTTGGCCCAGCATAAAGAAGGTTACTCAGATCTGCCAAAACTTATATTTAGAGAGTAAAGGGCAAACTTAAAGATCATGTGAAAATTTCATATGGGGATCTCATTCAACTATGAACACAAAACCATGGATCAAATGTTAGGCAGTAATGACGGACTAAAAATTGCTTACTCATTCAAAGAAATCTAGATACAAATAAATACATATTCACGGTTTGAATGTCTTACGGCAAGGACAAATATCAAATTTCTGCTTCACAAATAATAGTTAGACTAGATGGTAAGAAAATCCAATTGTCCAAGGATAATACAACCAATCTGTGAGCAGTTTCTAGTCTCTTTCTGATGGTGGGTGGGGAGATGAAATTAAGAAAATCTTAAAAATATTTTATCTAAATGTCCTCATTTTATGTCAATGTCCCTTTTCTGCATATTTCAAATTATTGATACATACATAATTACATTATCCCTTTATAACAATATAAGTTCTTATTTTTATCTTGTTTGTCAACATCTCATCAACTTCAATGTTCTATAATATGTGTTAGTTAAACTTATATTTGACACAAAGACATGTGATGATTCAACAACTCATTGGTCACTTATCGTACATCTGATTTTACTTCTGTACATGGAGTTTTACATATCTGTTGTTTGTCTATTATTCAAAATGTATGTACATGTATAATGCCCCAAAGATAATGATTGTGTTAAAACTACTGGTACATACTACTAGTGTGTCCAAGTGATCATGTATATACAGTGAAACCTGTGTATAGGGGACACCCAAGGGACCAGAAAATATTGACCTTAATGTGGGGGCAATCCTTATACACAGGTTAAATTTAATTGAACTTGCAGTCAAAGGACTCTAAAAATCTGGCCTTTATATACATGTAATCTTTATATAGAGGTGGCCACTATAGCAGGGTTTACTGTATATAATTGTCCAACAGACCATGTACATACTATGTCCAAGTGACCAAGTACATACTATGTCCAACAGACCATGTACATACTATGTCCAACAGACCAAGTACATACTATGTCCAACAGACCAAGTACATACTATGTCCTAATGACCAAGTACATACTATGTCCAACAGATCAAGTACATACTATGTCCTAATGACCATACTAGTCCAACAGATGGTACATACTATCCAACAGACCAAGTACATACTATGTCCAACAGACCAAGTACATACTATGTCCAGGTGACCAAGTACATACTATGTCCAACAGACCAAGTACATACTATGTCCAAGTGACCAAGTACATACTATGTCCAAGTGACCAAATACATACTATGTCCAACAGACCAAGTACATACTATGTCCAAGTGACCAGTACCAAGTCCAACAGACCATACATACTATGTCCTAATGACCAAGTACATACTATGTCCAACAGACCAAGTACATACTAGTACCAAGTACTATGTCCAACAGATCCAACATGTCCTAATGACCAAGTACATACTATGTCCAACATCCAAGTACATACTATGTCCAACATACTGGTACATACTATGTCCACAGACCAAGACATACTATGTCCAACAGACAAGTACATACTATGTCCAACAGACCAAGTACATACTATGTCCAAGTGACCAAGTACATACTATGTCCAAGTGACCAAGTACATACTAGTCCAAGTGACCAAGTACATACTATATCCAAGTAGTACATACTATGTCCAAGTGACCAAGTACATACTATGTCCAAGTGACCAAGTACATACTATGTCCAACAGACCTGGTACATACTATGTCCAACAGTGTACATACTATGTGACCAAGTACATACTATGTCCAAGTGACCAAGTACATACTATGTCCAAGTGACCAAGTACATACTATGTCCAACAACCTGGTACATACTATGTCCAACAGACCAAGTACATACTATGTCCAAGTGACCAAGTACATACTATGTCCAAGTGACCAAGTACATACTATGTCCAAGTGACCAAGTACATACTATGTCCAACAGACCAAGTACATACTATGCCCATACATACTATGTCCAAGTGACCAAGTACATACTATGTCCAAGTGACCAAGTACATACTATGTCAACAACCAGTACATACACCAAGTACATGTACAGACCAAGTACATACTATATATGTCCAAGTGACCAAATACATACTATGTCCAACAGACCAAGTACATACTATGTCCAAGTGACCAAGTACATACCTGTACATACTATATCCAAGTGACCAAGTACATACTATGTCCAAGTGACCAAGTACTATGTCCAAGTGACCAAGTACATACTATGTCCAAGTGACCAAGTACATACTATGTCCAAGTGACCAAGTACATACTATGTCCAACAGACCAAGTACATACTATGTCCAAGTGACCAAGTACATACTATGTCCAAGTGACCAAGTACATACTATGTCCAACAGACCAAGTACATACTATGTCCAACAGACCAAGTACATACTATATCCAAGTGACCAAGTACATACTATGTCCAACAGACCAAGTACATACTATATCCAAGTGACCAAGTACATACTATGTCCAAGTGACCAAGTACATACTATGTCCAAGTGACCAAGTACATACTATGTAGTGACCAAGTACATACTATGTCCAACAGACCAAGTACATACTAGATGTCCAACAGACCCATACTATGTCCAACAGACCAAGTACATACTATGTCCAACAGACCAAGTACATACTATATCCAAGTGACCAAGTACATACTATGTCCAAGTGACCAAATACATACTATGTCCAACAGACCAAGTACATACTATGTCCAAGTGACCAAGTACATACAATGTCCAAGTGACCAAGACCAAAGTACATACTATGTCCAAGTGACCAAGTACATACTATGTCCAACAGACCAAGTACATACTATGTCCAAGTGTCCAACAGACCAAGTACATACTATATCCAAGTGACCAAGTACATACAAGTCCAACAGACCAAGTACATACTATGTCCAACAGACCAAGTACATACTATATCCAAGTGACCAAGTACATACTATGTCCAAGTGACCAAATACATACTATGTCCAAGTGACCAAGTACCAAGTACATACTATGTCCAACAGACCAAGTACATACTATATCCAAGTGACCAAGACTATGTCCAAGTGACCAAAGTACATACTATGTCCAAGTGACAAGTACATACTCCAATGACCAAGTACATACTATGTCCAACAGACCAAGTACATACTATGTGACTATGTCCAACAGACCAAGTACATACTAGTACAAGTACATACTATATCCAAGTCCAAGTGACCAAATACATACTATGTCCAACAGACCAAGTACATACTATGTCCAAGTGACCAAGTACATACTATGTCCAAGTGACCAAGTACATACTATGTCCAAGTACAAGTACATACTATGTCCAAGTGACCAAGTACATACTATGTCCAACAGACCAAGTACATACTATGTCCAAGTGACCAAGTACATACTATGTCCAACGGACCAAGTACATACTATGTCCAACAGACCAAGTACATACTATATCCAAGTGACCAAGTACATACTATGTCCAACAGACCAAGTACATACTATGTCCAACAGACCAAGTACATACTATATCCAAGTGACCAAGTACATACTATGTCCAAGTGACCAAATACATACTATGTCCAAGTGACCAAGTACATACTATGTCCAAGTGACCAAGTACATACTATGTCCAAGTGACCAAGTACATACTATGTCCAAGTGACCAAGTACATACTATGTCCAAGTGACCAAGTACATACTATGTCCAACAGTCCAAGTGACCAAGTACATACATGTACTATGTCCAACAGACCAAGTACATACTATGTCCAAGTAACCAAGTACATACTATGTCCAACAGTACATACTATGTCCAACAGACCAAGTACATACTATGTCCAACAGACCAAGTACATACTATGTCCAACAGACCAAGTACATACTATGTCCAACAGACCAAGTACATACTATATCCAAGTGACCAAGTACATACTATGTCCAAGTGACCAAATACATACTATGTCCAACAGACCAAGTACATACTATGTCCAAGTGACCAAGTACATACTATGTCCAAGTGACCAAGTACATACTATGTCCAAGTGACCAAGTACATACTATGTCCAAGTGACCAAGTACATACTATGTCCAACAGACCAAGTACATACTATGTCCAAGTGACCAAGTACATACTATGTCCCAACGGACCAAGTACATGTCCAACGGACCAAGTACATACTATGTCCAACAGACCAAGTACATACTATATCCAAGTGACCAAGTACATACTATGTCCAACAGACCAAGTACATACTATATCCAAGTGACCAAGTACATACTATGTCCAAGTGACCAAATACATACTATGTCCAAGTGACCAAGTACATACTATGTCCAAGTGACCAAGTACATACTATGTCCAACAGACCAAGTACATACTATATCCAAGTGACCAAGTACATACTATGTCCAAGTGACCAAAGTACATACTATGTCCCAAGTACATACTATGTCCAAGTGACCAAGTACATACTATGTCCAACAGACCAAGTACATACTATGTCCAACAGACCAAGTACATACTATGTCCAACAGACCAAGTACATACTATGTCCAACAGACCAAGTACATACTATATCCAAGTGACCAAGTATGTCCAAGTGACCAAATACATACTATGGTCCAACAGACCCAAGTACATACTATGTCCAAGTGACCAAGTACATACTATGTCCAAGTGACCAAGTACATACTATGTCCAAGTGACAAGTACATACTATGTCCAAGTGACCAAGTACATACTATGTCCAACAGACCAAGTACATACTATGTCCAAGTGACCAAGTACATACTATGTCCAACGGACCAAGTGTCCAACAGACCAAGTACATACTATATCCAAGTGACCAAGTACATACTATGTCCAACAGACCAAGTACATACTATATCCAAGTGACCAAGTACATACTATGTCCAAGTGACCAAATACATACTATGTCCAAGTGACCAAGTACATACTATGTCCAAGTGACCAAGTACATACTATGTCCAAGTGACCAAGTACATACTATGTCCAAGTGACCAAGTACATACTATGTCCAAGTGACCAAGTACATACTATGTCCAAGTGACCAAGTACATACTATGTCCAAGTGACCAAGTACATACTATGTCCAACAGACCAAGTACGTCCAACAGACCAAGTACATACTATGTCCAAGTGACCAAGTACATACTATGTCCAAGTGACCAAGTACATACTATGTCCAAGTGACCAAGTACATACTATGTCCAAGTGACCAAATACATACTATGTCCAACAGACCAAGTACATACTATGTCCAAGTGACCAAGTACATACTATGTCCAACAGACCAAGTACATACTATGTCCTAATGACCAAGTACATACTATGTCCAACAGACCTGGTACATACTATGTCCAAGTGACCAAGTACATACTATATCCAAGTGACCAAGTACATACTATGTCCAAGTGACCAAGTACATACTATGTCCAAGTGACCAAGTACATACTATGTCCAACAGACCTGGTACATACTATGTCCAACAGACCAAGTACATACTATGTCCAAGTGACCAAGTACATACTATGTCCAAGTGACCAAGTACATACTATGTCCAAGTGACCAAGTACATACTATGTCCAACAGACCTGGTACATACTATGTACATACTATGTCCAAGTGACCAAGTACATACTATGTCCAAGTGACCAAGTACATACTATGTCCAAGTGACCAAGTACATACTATGTCCAAGTGACCAAGTACATACTATGTCCAACAGACCAAGTACATACTATGTCCAAGTGACCAAGTACATACTATGTCCAAGTGACCAAGTACATACTATGTCCAAGTGACCAAGTACATACTATGTCCAAGTGACCAAGTAACATACTATGTCCAACAGACCAAGTTACATACTATGTCCAACAGACCAAGTACATACTATGTCCAACAGACCAAGTACATACTATATCCAAGTGACCAAGTACATACTATATCCAAGTGACCAAGTACATACTGTATCCAAGTGACCAAGTACATACTATGTCCAAGTGACCAAGTACATACTATGTCCAAGTGACCAAGTACATACTATGTCCAAGTGACCAAGTACATACTATGTCCAACAGACCAAGTACATACTATGTCCAACAGACCAAGTACATACTATGTCCAACAGACCAAGTACATACTATGTCCAACAGACCAAGTACATACTATGTCCAACAGACCAAGTACATACTATGTCCAACAGACCAAGTACATACTATATCCAAGTGACCAAGTACATACTATGTCCAAGTGAACCAAATACATACTATGTCCAACAGACCAAGTACATACTATGTCCAAGTGACCAAGTACATACTATGTCCAAGTGACCAAGTACATACTATGTCCAAGTGACCAAGTACATACTATGTCCAAGTGACCAAGTACATACTATGTCCAACAGACCAAGTACATACTATGTCCAAGTGACCAAGTACATACTATGTCCAACGGACCAAGTACATACTATGTCCTATGTCCAACAGACCAAGTACATACTATGTCCAAACAGACCAAGTACATACTATGTCCAACAGACTATGTCCAACAGACCAAGTACATACTATGTCCAACAGACCAAGTACATACTATAATCCAAGTGACCAAGTACATACTATGTCCAAGTGACCAAATACATACTAAGTACATACTATGTCCAAGTGACCAAGTACATACTATGTCCAAGTGACCAAGTACATACTATGTCCAAGTGACCAAGTACATACTATGTCCAAGTGACCAAGTACATATACTATGTCCAACAGACCAAGTACATACTATGTCCAAGTGACCAAGTACATACTATGTCCAACAGACCAAGTACATACTATGTCCAACAGACCAAGTACATACTATATCCAAGTGACCAAGTACATACTATGTCCAAGTGACCAAGTACATACTATGTCCAAGTCATACTATGTCCAAGTGACCAAGTACATACTATGTCCAAGTGACCAAGTACATACTATGTCCAACAGACCTGGTACATACTATGTCCAACAGACCAAGTACATACTATGTCCAAGTGACCAAGTACATACTATGTCCAAGTGACCAAGTACATACTATGTCCAAGTGACCAAGTACATACTATGTCCAACAGACCAAGTACATACTATGTCCAACAGACCAAGTACATACTATGTCCAAGTGACCAAGTACATACTATGTCCAAGTGACCAAGTACATACTATGTCCAAGTGACCAAGTACATACTATGTCCAACAGACCAAGTACATACTATGTCCAAGTGACCAAGTACATACTATGTCCAACAGACCAAGTACATACTATGTCCAACAGACCAAGTACATACTATATCCAAGTGACCAAGTACATACTATGTCCAAGTGACCAAGTACATACTATGTCCAAGTGACCAAGTACATACTACTAGTCCAAGTGACCAAGTACATACTATGTCCAAGTGACCAAGTACATACTATGTCCAACAGACCAAGTACATACTATGTCCAACAGACCAAGTACATACTATGTCCAACAGACCAAGTATATCCAAGTGACCAAGTACATACTATGTCCAAGTGACCAAATACATACTATGTCCAACAGACCAAGTACATACTATGTCCAAGTGACCAAGTACATACTATGTCCAAGTGACCAAGTACATACTATGTCCAAGTGACCAAAGTACATACTATGTACCAAGTACATACTATGTCCAAGTGACCAAGTACATACTATGTCCAAGTGACCAAGTACATACTATGTCCTAATGACCAATTACATACTATGTCCAAGTGACCAAGTACATACTATGTCCAACAGACCAAGTACATACTATGTCCAATAGACCAAGTACATACTATGTCCAACAGACCAAGTACATACTATGTCCAAGTGACCAAGTACATACTATGTCCAACAGACCAAGTACATACTATGTCCAACAGACCAAGTACATACTATGTCCAAGTGACCAAGTACATACTATGTCCAACAGACCAATTACATACTATGTCCAAGTGACCAAGTACATACTATGTCCAAGTGACCAAGTACATACTATGTCCTAATGACCAATTACATACTATGTCCAAGTGACCAAGTACATACTATGTCCTAATGACCAAGTACATACTATGTCCAACAGACCAAGTACATACTATGTCCAACAGACCAAGTACATACTATGTCCAACAGACCAAGTACATACTATGTCCAAGTGACCAAGTACATACTATGTCCAACAGACCAAGTACATACTATGTCCAACAGACCAAGTACATACTATGTCCAAGTGACCAAGTACATACTATGTCCAACAGACCAAGTACATACTATGTCCAAGTGACCAAGTACATACTATGTCCAACAGACAAAGTACATACTATGTCCTAATGACCAAGTCAAGTACATACTTTGACCATACATGTCAAGTATATACATGTACTGTGTTTAAGTGACAACAGACATTGGTTCTGAATGATGAGCTTGTTTTGGATCCAGTGGTACCAGACAACAGACATTGTTTTTTAATGCTAAAACCATTTGGATTCATAGGTGGCAAACAACAGATATTAGTTCTGAATGCTGAAACTAGCCTGGGTCTGGGATCCTGGCTAACTGATGCTAAAGCTGTCAGTATAGCCAGGTAGAATACAATCACTTCGATTATCTGATTGGATTACCTTTTCCACCACACTGAATTGTGGGATAGCACCAAATCATAACAAACATGGCGCCCCCATAATCAAACGATGTGATACAATAATTAACAGCATATTATACGCATCATATATGCACTGTTTGCAATCAATGTTGCAGAAATAGACAATAAAGATCCCACAGATATAAGCAAGTAGATTGTTTACTACACTTGCAGAATCTGACATGATTGCCTGTGTGAATACCAAGATGGATTCTGCCATTTTCTCTGTTTACTAATATGGGCATGTGTATTTCTATATCTGGTATCTTGGTCATGTGATCATTTTCAATCCTGTTTCGCACTGATAAGTTGGTCACGTGGATTGTATTATGCCAGGCCCTATCAACGAAGGATGATTAGGCCAGGAACCCAGGCTATGCTGAAACCATTTTATTTGTATTCATTGGTGCTAGACAACAGACACTGTTTCTGAATGCTAAGATCATTTGGATTTATTGTTAACCAGACAACAGAAATGTTGTTTTTGAATGCTAAGATCATTTAGATTTATTGTTACCAGACAACAGAAATGTTGTTTTTGAATGCTAAGATCATTTAGATTTATTGTTACCAGACAACAGAAATGTTGTTTTTGAATGCTAAGATCATTTAGATTTATTGATGTTGTTTTTGAATGCTAAGATCATTTGGATTTATTGTTACCAGGCAACAGAAATGTTGTTTCTGAATGCTAAGATCATTTGGATTTATTGTAACCAGGCAACAGAAATGTTGTTTCTGAATGCTGAGATCATTTGGATTTATTGTTTATTGTATGCTAAGATCATTTGGTTTTATTGTAACCAGGCAACAGACAAGTTGTTTCTGAATGCTGAAAGCATTTGGATTTATTGTTACCAGGCAACAGAAATGTTGTTTTTGAATGGATTTATTGTAACCATCATGTTGTTTCTGATTGTTAAGATAATTTAGATTTACCAACAGAAATGTTGTTTTTGAATGCTAAGATCATTTGGATTTATTGTAACCAGGCAACAGACAAGACTGAACAAAGAATTTATTGTTGGCAACAGACTGTTTTGAATGCTAAGATCATTTAGATTTATTGTTACCAGACAACAGAAATTTGTCATTGTTTTTGAATGCTATCAGATCAGCAAGGTTCAAAATAGATGTTATTGTTACAACAGTGAACTATATTGCAAAAGAGAACAATGTTGTTACCTTTTGAATGTCTACAGATCATCCTCAGTTTGATGATTTTATTGTACAATGCCAGTTTGATGTTAACATGAAATGTTGTTTGATATTACATGTCTACTGTACAATGTCTAAATTTGATCATTTCATGTCTACATGATTTATTTAACCATGCAACAGAAATGTTGTTTCTGAATGCATGAGTATCATTTCTACCTCAGTTTTGATTGTAACCAGGCAACATGAAATGTTTGTTATTACTGAATGCTGAGATCATTTGATATTACATTGTAACCAGTTGATGAACATGTCTAATGTTGTTACCTCAGTGAATGCTACATGAGTCTATCATTTGGTTTATTTCATGTACATCTACAATATCTTCCTCAGATGATAACAGAAATGTTACCTCAGTTTCTGAATGCTGAGATCATTTGGTTTTATTGTAACCAGACAACAGAAATGTTGTTTCTGAATGCTGAGATCATTTGATGTTTTTCATGTCTACATGTAACTACCTCAGACATGTCTACATGAAAATGTCTGTTTGATGATATTACTGAATGCTGAGATCATGTTCCATGGTTTTATTTGATAACCAGGCAACAGACAAGTTGTTTACTGACATGCTGAAATGATTTTTCATGTTGGATTTATATGTTACCAGTCAACATATTTCAAATGTTGTTTTTCAGTTTGAATGCTACAGATCATCAGTTTGATTTTTCATGTAACCAGTTTTATGATATTTCATGTCAACAGTCTAAATTTGTTGTTTCATGAAATGTCTGAGATCATGTCTACCTTTTGGTTTTATTGTAACAATGCCTAGGTTTCATATTACAGACAAGTTGATTCTGAATGCTGTACAATGCATTTTGATGATTTATTGTTACCTCAGTTTGATATTTCAACAGACTGTGTTTTATGATATTTCATGTCTAATTCTGGAACCTGTTTGAATGTCACATGGTGCTACCTCAATATTACATGACACTGTTTCTGATGATTGTCTACATACACTTGGATTTATATTTCATGTTAATGTACAGGCACAACATGTACATTGTTTGATATTACTGAATGCAATGAACCTCATTTGGACTCTATTACAATACCTCAAAATTTCATGTCTACATGACACCAGTATGATATTTCATGTCTACATAAAATCACATGACAATTACATGGACAGCAAGGTATCCTCAAAATTACATGTAACATGTGACTTCCAGGTGATTTTCAACATTTACATGTATGCAACAGTGATTACATATCTACATTACAATGTCAAAAGACTAATACAATATACATGTACAATGTCTACCTCAGTTTGATGATATTAAATGTCTACATGTACAATGTCTTCCTCAGTTTGATGTTATATTACATGTCTACATGTACAATGTCTACCTCAGTTTGATGTTATTACATGTACAATGTCTACCTCATGTACAACACCTACCTCAGTTTGATATTTCATGTCTACATCATTTGTACAATGTCTACCTCAGTTTGATGATATTACATGTCTACATGTACAATGTCTACCTGAGTTTGATTTTGTACAATGTCTACATCAGTTTGATGATATTTCATGTCTACATGTCAATACCTCAGTTTGATATTACATGTCTACATGTACAATGTCTACCTCAGTTTGATGATATTTCATGTCTACATGTACAATGTCTACCTCAGTTTGATGATATTACATGTCTACATGTACAATGTCTACCTCAGTTTGATATTTCATGTCTACATGTACAATACCTCAGTTTGATATTACATGTCTACATGTACAATATCTACCTCAGTTTGATGATATTACATGTCTACATGTACAATGTCTTCCTCAGTTTGATGATATTACATATCTACATGTACAATACCTACCTCAGTTTGATGTTATTACATGTCTACATGTACAATGTCTACCTCAGTTTGATATTTCATGTCTACATGTACAATGTCTACCTCAGTTTGATGATATTACATGTCTACATGTACAATGTCTACCTCAGTTTGATGATTTTTTTCATGTCTACATGTATAACATGTACATGTACAATGCTACCTCAGTTTGATATTACAGTTTGATGATATTTCATGTCTACATGTACAATGTCTACCTCAGTTTGATGATATTTCATGTCTACATGTACAATGTCTACCTCAGTTTGATGATATTACATGTACAATGCTACCTCAGTTTGTACAATGTCTACCTCAGTTTGATATTTCATGTCTACATTAAAATGTACTGTCTACCTCAGTTTGATGATATTTCATGTCTACATGTACAATGTCTACCTCAGTTTGATATTACATGTCTACATGTACAATGTCTACCTCAGTTTGATGATATTTCATGTTTGATGATATTTCATGTCTACATGTACAATGTCTACCTCAGTTTGATGATATTTCATATCTACATGTACAATGTCTACCTCAGTTTGATATTTCATGTCTACATGTACATGTCTACATGCAATGTACCTCAGTTTGATGATATTACATGTCTACATGTACAATGTCTACCTCAGTTTGATATGTCTCAGTCTTCCTCAGTTTGATGATATTTCATGTCATGTCAATACAGTTTGATGTCTACATGTACAATGTCTACCTCAGTTTGATGATATTTCATGTCTACAATGTCTCAGTTTGATGATATGTCTATTACAATGTCTACCTCATTTGTCTACATGTACAATGCCTATGTCTAATTCAATGTTTCAGTTTGATATTTTCACATGTCAATACATGATATTTCACACCTCATTTGATATTACATGTCTACATGTACAATGTCTACCTCAGTTTGATGATATTACATGTCTACATGTACAATGTCTACCTCAGTTTGATATTTCATGTCTACATTAAAATGTCTACCTCAGTTTGATGATATGTTACAATTCTTAGCTAACAAGTTGACAGGGGATATAGCAAAAGTTGTCACTAATCAGTGATCAAGGTATAATGAAATAGATGTTCTTATGACTATGTCAATTACTTTTATGGCAAATCAATAAATTGTAAGTTAATTTAAGCTTCTTTTTTCCATTTTTACCTGTACCTGTACTGGCATTCTAATCAAGGAACTGGTTATATGTATAATGATAGGTTTAAGCTTAAGTTTATTATCATTAGATTGCAAATGAACTAATAACCAAACCAAAAAAACAAAAACAAAAATAAAAAATAATTATCATACATTTCAGTTTCAGTATGCATGTTTTCAACCTGTTTTGAAGGCCCCTGAAAACAGGCAAATATTTATTCTGTTTCATTACTGCATTATGGCCAACACAGGTCTTTTTCCACTTAAACAGAGGTCAGCAGCTGGTACAATGTACATGATTTGGGGAAATGTTGTACAATGATATCTATGCTGATTATTTATATGATGATACAACTACAATTCTTTTACAAGTCACACCAGTACAGAGATACAGAACCTCATTATTTAAATCTCAAGCCAAAGTCTCTAATGAGAGGCCTCCGTGACCAAGTGGTTAGAGCATGGCACTTTGATTCATGAAGTCTCCCACTTCCTGTCAGCGCAGGTTTGAGTCCCACCAGAACCTAAGCTGATTTTTGTGAGAAAGATTGACAGTTTATATGCGGAAGGCCGGTGGTTTCTTCCCGGGTACATTGTATTTGGGAGTTCTCCTCCACCAACAAAAAGTGGCCACCACCATATAACTGAATAATTGTTGTGTGTGGAGTAAAATACAAAATACTCTACATGACTAACTCAGGTCTCTGGAG
Source organism: Atrina japonica (assembly GCA_030159075.1). NCBI lineage: Eukaryota > Metazoa > Mollusca > Bivalvia > Pterioida > Pinnidae > Atrina > Atrina japonica. The sequence goes on along the minus strand of BROG01000012.1, from coordinate 2,244,015 downwards.
CTAGCTTAAGCTTAAAATACTCTACATGACTAACTCAGGTCTATGGAGCTAGCTTAAGCTTAAAATACTGTACATGACTAACTCAGGTCTCTGGAGCTAGCTTAAGCTTAAAATACTCTACATGACTAACTCAGGTCTCTGGAGCTAGCTTAAGCTTAAAATACTCTACATGACTAACTCAGGTCTCTGGAGCTAGCTTAAGCTTAAAATACTCTACATGACTAACTCAGGTCTCTGGAGCTAGCTTAAGGAGCATAATCACTTCCTCATTTAATGGTGTTACTTTTAGATGACTAAGAGATTAATATCATCAACATGTGCCAATTTTGAGCAAATATTTCCCAATTATGTTCACTGTGTTATTCAAATTTGGTAATTAACAATAAAAATGAGAATTTAGTATATGTATGACGTGCACTTTGAACTCTTCAGATGAAAACAATGTTGTCAGTTAAATAAGAGAAGCTAAATGAATCACAAGTTTTGTGTCTATATTCTTATGAATTAAATGACCATTGTTACTTTTTTCCCCACTTAGCCTATTGGGACATAAAATTTCTAACTGTCCTTTCCTATAAGGGTTTATCAACCCCTGCTAACTGACATGTAGTAAGGTCACAATAAAAATCTGAACATGTTATACAAGATGTACAAGTATATGTAACTGTGTCAGATTTAAATGATATAAATATAAGTTGAGCTGAAACCCATGGCTCAAATCTCCATAAATGATTAGTTTGAATATAAAATTACAACTCAAATATTCAGTCATATGTAATATGACATTTTTCAGTTTTATATACATTGCAACTCTTAAAATGATAATTCTTCAGATAAAAGAAATATCTTATAACAGACAATTGATAACTATATATAAAATCTGATGAGTTTTGGTGAAGGAGCAACTACAAGTATATTTTATAATAAAACTTCAGGGCCTCTGTGACCAAGTGCTAAAAGCATTGTGCTTTAAGCCATGAAGTCTCTCACTTCCTGTCAGTGCAGTTTCAAGCCCCCACTGAAACCTATGCTGATTTTGTGACAAAGTTCTCCAGTTAACTCAAAGAGGGCCAGTGGTCTCTTCCTATGTACATTATAAGCAGGTTTTCTACTCTACTACATGTATGCATTAAAAACTGGCCAATGCCATATAACTGACAAATTGTTGAGTATGGCATTAAACACTACAGGGTTCTACATTAAGGTTTGTCCAGTCTCCAGGGTTCTACATTAAGGTTTGTCCAGTCTCCAGGGTTCTACATTAAGGTTTGTCCAGTCTCCAGGGTTCTACATTAAGGTTTGTCCAGTTGTCCGGGACAAGTCCATTTTGCATTCGGACAAATAGATGTTACTTCTCACTTGTTTGAAAGGACAAGTGAAATTGTTGAAGACAAAAGTTGTTGAAGACAAATTTGTTTAAGACAAAAATTAATTCAATAAAGATTTTATTTGTTTAAACACAAAATAATACCTTTATATGTTACACTTGATTTTCGGACAAATCATTTCCGCACTCGGACAAGCAGATTTAATTACTACTTGTCCTGAAGGACAAGTGGAAATTTTTATTATTGTTGACCCCTGCACTATTTAATGAACAAAAAGTTTATTTAAAATTGTAAAGAAAATGTTCATCTACATCACAATATCACCAACTATACAAGTGATGCCAATTATATTGAGATCAATAAAACCACCCAATGTGATCATTGAACATTTGGCTCACAAGCTGAAGGTCCAAATTTCAATGCCATAGAATTTTATCGATGAGAATTAAACCATTTGGTACTGTGGTAGAACAATGCCATGAAATGACATTAATTAGACCTGATAAAGCATTCAACTTACAAGCTAAAGCTAAAGGTCCAGGGTTTGATTCTCGGTACTGGGTCATACTCAAGGTACCGAATGTTCTTCTGCCAAGTGTTTGGCATAATAAAAAATGTTATGTTTCCTGTATTGGCTTAACTTAAAGGTCTGGTGTCAGTATGGGGTGTCGTTTTACTTTTTAATAACATTTAGTGATATCACTTATTCGAATAGGTGATATCAACTATTCAAATGGATGATATCACCAATTAAAATACCAAATAAGTGATTATCTTCTATTTCAATAAGTGATATCACCTATAAGAATTAGTGATATCACCTATTTGAATTGGTGATATCATTTATTCAAATAAGTGATAATAATACTTATGAAAAAGAATATGTGATATCATCTATTTGAATTACCGATATCACCTATTTGAATAGGTGATATCACTTATAAAACTTAATAACTGATATCACTCATTCGAATTGGTGGTATCAGCTATTGCAAACAGTAAAAACCTGATGCTCCTCTTTTCTTCCATAAATGTAGATTCAGAGTGATATCACTAGGCCTACATCTATGGAAGAACAAAGTGCAAAGGATGATATTCTCCAAAACGTCCAACAGACAATATTTCAGCCAGGCTAGAGGACCATGGTCACAGTTCCACACAAAACTGTTTCAAAATTGGTTTAACTTAAAACACCCTATATATTTATTTAGACCAAATGTAAGAAAACAGAAAAATAAAAATAATTATAATGCCCAAGATGGCACAGCTCATTTTTGTTAGACCAAGGAATATATTTTATTTTAAGGCATTGATTCATAAGTGATACCACCTATTCGAATAGGTGATATCACTTTACAAAACAAATAGGTGATACCACTCATTCAAATAAGTGATATCACTTATTCAAATAAGCAATATCACTCATTCAAATAAGTGATATCACCTATTCAAATAAGTGATATCATCTACAGTAGAACTTCGATGAGTCGAAGTTCAAGGGACCGTCTAAAAAAGTTCGAAACATCGGGACTTCGACTCATGAATGGTGATCGAGAAATCTAAAATCTACTCCATAACGACATGCCACACAAAAAATCTATTGTACGTGACTGTGTAACTGTATAGGTGCTGGGATCATGACTTAGAATCGAATCCACTAAAATCATTTACGGCTTATTTAATGTAGATACAGTGTATTTATGTTGTACTCAGAGAATAAATCCAAACATTCTGCAGAAAAATCGTAATCCAAGCGCCTATACGAGAAACACAACGTTGACTCAGAGTTAAGAAAAAAAAACAGAAGCTAAAATATTTTGTCACCAATTTAATTATCAACACAAAACGAAAGTCAATAGATGTATCATGCAGCACTAGTCATTACACATTAAAATAATTTTTTTTCACATCAAATTGCCGATACCGTTCATTTCATGCTGTTTTTTTCTTTACAAGTGACACTTTGAGTTTGAGTAGAAAATGTTTACTGTATATTATCGGGTCATTTCGTTTTGTTTTTACAAATCGGAAACTTATCATGACCCAAGCTACGAAATGGTAAACAACCAACACAACCGCCGGTAATTTGCATATTTGAGTCTGACACAGTCGCAAACAATCATTAATCAATTAGCGTCTGCTTATTACTTTTAATTACTTAAATCATGTTGTTATTTTTATACTGTCCTGGGTGTTTATCATTAAACACGTGTCCATTGTTCAACGTAGTCGGATAGGTGTGAAAATCGCCACGGGTAATTTACATCTTGTATACAGGTAAACTTCGACTTCGATTCATTTGTATGAATTTTCAATGTTTTTACAGCGATGGGACTGCCAGTTTTGTTCCACACACGATAAAAATTCGACTCATGAAAGTTCGATTTATAAATTGTTTTTTAGTAAGGATATATAATGAAATAAATCGGGACTTTGTAAAAAGTTCGAAACAACGAGAAATTCGACTCATTGAAGTTCGACTCATCGAAGTTCTACTGTATTTGAATTGCTGATATCATTTACTGAATGAGTGATATCACCCCTTTTGTTCCAAATAAAATATATATAACTTTTGTATCAAAATGTGATAGAAGTGTTATCATTTAAACTGTGCTACAAAAGTATGTCAATTTTCTTTTTTTATGCTCAGAGCACTTGACATAGAACTAATAACCTGATGCTTTAAAAAGACATCAGCCTGATACATGATATGGATTCAAACTTCAAACCCATTGTATACAAGTTAAATGCTCTTTTGCAAGACCCTCAAATGAGATCAAAATTTAAATCTGAAATAGTCTGTCTGGACATTTTTCATGTCCTGGAGTTTGACTTGGACCCGTTGGAACAACATATAATATATCAACTTCTGAAGTAGGTAACTGTACAGGCAGGACAAAATTTTAAGTTAATATTTGTAGCATTCCTAATGGAACTATATATATCAACTTCTGAAGTAGGTAACTGTACAGGCAGGACAACATTTTAAATTAGTATTTATAGCATTCTTAATGGAACTATATATATCAGCTTCTGAAGTGTAACATTTTAGGTTAATATTTGTAGCATTCCTAATGGAACTATATATATCAACTTCTGAAGTAGGTAACTGTACAGGCAGGGTAACATTTTAAATTAGTATTTATAGCATTCTTAATGGAACTATATATATCAACTTCTGAAGTAGGTAACTGTACAGGCAGGACAACATTTTAAGTTAATATTTGTAGCATTCCTAATGGAACTATATATATCAACTTCTGAAGTAGGTAACTGTACAGGCAGGACAACATTTTAAGTTAATATTTATAGCATTCTTAATGGAACTATATATATCAGCTTCTGAAGTAGGTAACTGTACAGGCAGGACAACATTTTAGGTTAATATTTGTAGCATTCCTAATGGAACTATATATATCAACTTCTGAAGTAGGTAACTGTACAGGCAGGGTAACATTTTAAATTAGTATTTATAGCATTCCTAATGGAACTATATATATCAACTTCTGAAGTAGGTAACTGTACCTAAGGACAACATTTTAAGTTAATATTTGTAGCATTCCTAATGGAACTATATATATCAGTTTCTGAAGTAGGTAACTGTACAGGCAGGACAACATTTTAAGTTAATATTTGTAGCATTCCTAATGGAACTATATATATCAGTTTCTGAAGTAGGTAACTGTACAGGCAGGACAACATTTTAAGTTAATATTTGTAGCATTCCTAATGGAACTATATATATCAGCTTCTGAAGTAGGTAACTGTACAGGCAGGGTAACATTTTAAGTTAATATTTGTAGCATTCCTAATGGAACTATATATATCAACTTCTGAAGTAGGTAACTGTACAGGCAGGACAACATTTTAAGTTAATATTTATAGCATTCCTAATGGAACTATATATATCAACTTCTGAAGTAGGTAACTGTACAGGCAGGGTAACATTTTAAATTAGTATTTATAGCATTCTTAATGGAACTATATATATCAACTTCTGAAGTAGGTAACTGTACAGGCAGGGTAACATTTTAAGTTAATATTTTGTAGCATTCCTAATGGAACTATATATATCAACTTCTGAAGTAGGTAACTGTACAGGCAGGGTAACATTTTAAATTAGTATTTATAGCATTCCTAATATAACTATATATATCAACTTCTGAAGTAGGTAACTGTACAGGCAGGACAACATTTTAAATTAGTATTTATAGCATTCTTAATGGAACTATATATATCAGTTTCTGAAGTAGGTAACTGTACAGGCAGGACAACATTTTAAGTTAATATTTGTAGCATTCTTAATGGAACTATATATATCAGTTTCTGAAGTAGGTAACTGTACAGGCAGGACAACATTTTAAGTTCATATTTGTAGCATTCTTAATGGAACTATATATATCAGCTTCTGAAGTAGGTAACTGTACAGGCAGGACAACATTTTAAGTTAATATTTATAGCATTCTTAATGGAACTATATATATCAGCTTCTGAAGTAGGTAACTGTACAGGCAGGACAACATTTTAAATTAGTATTTATAGCATTCCTAATGGAACTATATATATCAGCTTCTGAAGTAGGTAACTGTACAGGCAGGACAACATTTTAAATTAGTATTTATAGCATTCTTAATGGAACTATATATATCAGCTTCTGAAGTAGGTAACTGTACAGGCAGGACAACATTTTAAATTAGTATTTATAGCATTCTTAATGGAACTATATATATCAGCTTCTGAAGTAGGTAACTGTACAGGCAGGACAACATTTTAAGTTAATATTTGTAGCATTCCTAATGGAACTATATATATCAGCTTCTGAAGTAGGTAACTGTACAGGCAGGACAACATTTTAAGTTAATATTTGTAGCATTCCTAATGGAACTATATATATCAGCTTCTGAAGTAGGTAACTGTACAGGCAGGGTAACATTTTAAATTAGTATTTATAGCATTCTTAATGGAACTATATATATCAACTTCTGAAGTAGGTAACTGTACAGGCAGGGTAACATTTTAAGTTAATATTTGTAGCATTCCTAATGGAACTATATATATCAGCTTCTGAAGTAGGTAACTGTACAGGCAGGGTAACATTTTAAGTTAATATTTGTAGCATTCCTAATGGAACTATATATATCAGCTTCTGAAGTAGGTAACTGTACAGGCAGGGTAACATTTTAAGTTAGTATTTATAGCATTCCTAATGGAACTATATATATCAGCTTCTGAAGTAGGTAACTGTACAGGCAGGGTAACATTTTAAGTTAGTATTTGTAGCATTCCTAATGGAACTATATATATCAGTTTCTGAAGTAGGTAACTGTACAGGCAGGGTAACATTTTAAGTTAGTATTTGTAGCATTCCTAATGGAACTATATATATCAGCTTCTGAAGTAGGTAACTGTACAGGCAGGGTAACATTTTAAGTTAATATTTGTAGCATTCCTAATGGAACTATATATATCAGCTTCTGAAGTAGGTAACTATACAGGCAGGACAACATTTTAAGTTAGTATTTGTAGCATTCCTAATGGAACTATATATATCAGCTTCTGAAGTAGGTAACTGTACAGGCAGGGTAACATTTTAAGTTAGTATTTGTAGCATTCCTAATGGAACTATATATATCAGCTTCTGAAGTAGGTAACTATACAGGCAGGACAACATTTTAAGTTAGTATTTGTAGCATTCCTAATGGAACTATATATATCAGCTTCTGAAGTAGGTAACTGTACAGGCAGGACAACATTTTAAGTTAGTATTTGTAGCATTCCTAATGTATCATAATCTAGAGAGTAATATTCATGAATGTAATTGTTTCTAGATTTGATAATGCCATTTTATATAATTTCACAATTTACGTATTTCAGAAATCAAATGACTCTAGCATGACATTTAAAATTTTAGTTCATTTTTATTCTATGCCACAATATCTGTTTTTGGTCATCAGAGTCGTTATACCACTGTAAGCTAAATTTAGATTTGAAGTAGGTCTTTCAATTGAGACTTAAAACTGAGGTACTGTGTCATGCATGTGTGACATGTAAAAGAACACTCACTGCATTGGTGCCAGTCCATAGCACAGGCCAAAATTTGTAGCACTTCACCTAAAGCTGGTGACATTTTTATATAAGTGAAAAATTCTTGACAGGATGTAAAACAACAAAAAATAACAAACAAAACCAAAGTTTGACACGATAAAACCTGGATTTATATAATAAACAAATATATCACACTGTTTCTAGTCATATTGTATTGTTGGTCTTTTGTGGTGATTCTGGGGTCTGTAGGGTCATTTTAGATAAATTCAACCCCCAAAGGGACCTAAGCTACATATGATATTGTGAGAAAGTTTGACAGTTTACTTGCGGAATGCCAGTGGTCTCTTTAAGGGTACATTGTAACTAGGTCTTCTTCTCCACCATTATAAACTGGCTGCCACCATTTCACTGAAAGATTCTTGAGTGTGGCATATAACACCATTCAAACAAAACAAACAATAAGTAGTGCCATCAATGTAGGTTATACTTAAACACACTTACACAATTTTCAGACATACTAGTGTCATATAAGATTTTGAACCCCATAATGTATTGAAACATTTTAATAAAAACAAGTGATGTTATAACCAAATAGCGATGGGAGAGGTGTCACACCCCTTCTTATTACACCAAGATATTTACTTTTCCCAGGGAGTTTGATGTGTTGCATACAAGTGGTCAAATATCTTTAAATATGTACATTTGCTGACCAAAACCTGGTTTTCTTCTTGTTTCTTATATCAAGACTAAATAACAAGTGCAAAATAGAAATCCCAGGGGTTATACTGGTGCCCCACCTTTTCAAAAGTAGTCCAATATCTTGAAAACTGTTGAGATCCCCAGCCATTAAGCATACATATTATTGTTCCTTATATCAATACAAGTTAATTGGTACGTAGTGTAAATCCCCAGGAGTCATTATGAGCACTACCCTCTCACTAATGGTCCACTATCTTGAAAAATGTTGAGATCCCCACCCATAAACTATACATGTTCTTGTAGACCTTATATCATGAAAAGTTGATTGGTACTTAATGTAAATCCCAGGGTTTTTCCTGGCCACAGCTTATTCACTAATAGTCCAATAGCTATGATGAATTAGTATGATTTAATTTTATAAATCCCCTTAAAATATCATTTTTCTAAGGGGGGGTCAAAGTATCATAGCCATGACATATTGAATTCCTCCCTGGACCACACCCTTTTGGTTATAATGTTAATCATTTGTGTTTGAAAGTTAAAATTTTGTAAAGATTAAGACACAATTGCATGGGGTGAATTCTGAATATTATGGAGGTCAAAATATAGCAGTGACAAATTGAACAATTTATCGCTGCTATATTTTGAACCCATGCTCAAAATATATCATGAATCAAAATATTTTGCAGCACCAGCTAGTATGTGTTTTATCACAATGATACCACAATGAATGGCAATGTAGGTCCAATGTTAATGAGGTAATAACAAGCAAAGAAATGTTTCAAGACACTTAAGACTGATTTGTCCACAAATTTAGATGAAAGGGGAAATATTGCCCCACCATGATACAGAGTAGGGTGAGGCATGCCCTGATTCTGGAAGTGCCAGTGTAGTGTACAAAAGTGCCCCCCCCCCACCTTGAGAAAAACCTACTAGTGTCATCATACTATGTAAAAATCATACCTAGACACATGTCAAAAATATACTTCAGTCCTTAACCTGTAGAAAAAAAGGACCCATTTTCTGAAAAATGTACAACAAAAGAAATATGAATGATAGAAGTTTGATTTCATTATCTATATCATTTAAAATTATAAGAGTCTGATAATTATCTGCCGTGGAGTCAAGGTATCAGGTCGATAACTGTGTCCTATGAATGGCAGTATAATATTTAACGAGTGAAAATCCTTTGTAAACCATGGAACGAGACTACTTGTTGTATGTATTTAATGTGATGTAGGCCCCTACTGCAAAGTTCATAATAAATGACCCCACGGGTTAACCTTATAACCCATCATGATTAAACTGAACTAATAGTTCATTTAAACAAATTGTGTAATTTTCTAAAACACATATGTACAGGATATATATATATATATATATATATAATAAGATAACCGTCTACACAGACGCGGTGGGAAATGACAATCATATTAAAGAAGCCCGCGCACCTTGCAACGCGACATAATTAATTACTTCATTTATATCAACTAATTTGTTTGTTATAATTTAACAGTTTTGTGTCAAACACAACGTTATTGTTATTTTTAAATAATGTTTACAAACACTTACCATTCAAATTACAGACTTAATTCAAGTGCCCCATTAGCTGTGTGTGACGTCAGCTAGCAACATGATGCCCATGCTAACACTATTTATAAGGTAAATATATGAGGAGTAACGATGTTCCTTTCGGGTTTCTCGCAATTTGCTAATACAAAATGAAGAATATTTACGAAGCGGAAAAAAACATATCCGGATCAGGGTTTCAGTGGGGTGGAGGGGGTTGCGAACCTCTGTCGTTTGAGACCAGCAATATATAAAGGCTTTATATCGCTGCTGAGACCAACTGAAATTAAATTATCTAACAAAACACGTAAATGATAAATGAGGCATCATACAGCAATACACTACATTATTTTTTCGAACAAATATGATACATTTTTGTGAAATCTCTATTTTTACTATAAATGGAAATGTAGATTATATTAATCCTAGTATCATCCTTATTGAATACACTATCTCACATATAAAAGCAAAGACAACCTGCCTATAGATCCAGTGTAGATCTACAGGTATTGTGGTATTCTACGAGTTGTTGATATTTTTATTTAATTTCGTTTACATGAAGACAAATCACATCTGGCTGAAATAAAACCCCGTGAATAAGTAAATGAGTTTATAATCTGCAATCCAGTTTATACTGTTCCATATAATTTGTTTTGTCCAACTGAAGTAAAACTTCAAGACTTATCTCCCTTTAATCAGACACATAACATGTGTTAGTGTTTTAATTACAAGTTTATGCTTAACAAAAATAAAAAATCATATCTCTCTCTCTCTATCTCTCTCTCTCTCTCTCATATATATATATATATATATATATATATATATATATATATATATATATATATATATATATATATATATATATATATATATATATATATATATATATATATATATATATATATATGTCAATAGCTCCCTATATTTAGTTTTCAAAAACTTGTATAAGTGCTATATTAGAATTTTCAAAATTTATTGTTTTTTTTCAAATTGAAACGGGGGGGGGGGCGAAACCAACTTAACACACACACACACACGCCAGAAACGTCTGGGGGCTAAGCCCCAATTTTTAACACCTATGTCTATCTTTGCAAGAAAGTGGGGGAGGGGGGCTAAGCCCCCCTAGCCCCCCCGGTTCCGACGCCTATGTACATGTTTATAACAAAGCTCGCGTAAGATATCACTCTGAGTGCCTGGTTTTAAATTAATCCCTCTATCTCTAATTGACATAATAATTTTACTTATTTACTCATTATATATCTATTTACCCATCATGTAGATGTTGATCTCAACCAGCGTTATTGTTCTTAGAACGGTACGTGTGAATATTTTTTCTCCAACAATTGGATAATAGGTAGTACGCCCGATTTCTATTACATAAAAACTTTATTCACATAAAAAAACGTTAGGCCCAATTACTCAACATGATATGTTGACTTTAGTACTCACAAATTGAGCATGCACTCAAACTATATTTTAGTCTGAAGTTTTCTTTACATGTGCATTACTTTCCACCATCATTTACCGAATTGTGTGTTAAATATAAGAAAAGTAAAGTTGCAGTGTATTTTTATCTTAAAATCACAAAACGTTGAGCTGGAGTATTGAGTAAATGTTTTGGCTTCTGACCCTGGTCTGTGTATTATTTTCGCTCGTTCTGGCTGAAATCTCATCGTTAAATAATAATTGTCGGAAACACTACAATTACCGATTAGTTTTACGACCACAGAGACAGTTTACGACCATTTCATAGCCCAAGTCGGAATTTCTTACTACTGCCGATTATTAGTTTGTAGAATATAAAGGTTAAAATATTGATTATTATTATCATTAAATTAATAGAAAAGGTGGAAATTCAGGAGAGAGTCGTAACTGTTAACCTCTTTTGAATAACTTGGAAAATAAATGTTCATTAGAAATTTAATTTTCCTTTATTTTTCTCAATCTTGAGGCTAAATTCTATTGTAAAAGTACATTTCCGTCACACGTTTTAATTTCCATTCCGTCTTTCACTCCTTTTTGTAAATAGGTAGAAAACACAATACACCATTTTGGCGTAAAAAAGAGGACTTTCATAAATAACTAACATGAATTATTGATAATCAGTTCTGAATATTTCTGAAAGGTCTTTATTTGATCTAGTAACCGTATAAAAATATAAAACAGCGATAGATGGTAATAAGTCGAGGATCTGTACCTAAAATGAACACTACTACATACAGTCCACTTTGTATAGAATCCTAGGCTACTTTCCGTTTAATTTTGATAATATCTGATAATATTAATATCTATGCAGGTATCATGATAACCATATTAATATTGGTTCTCTGTTACATTCTAATCTGCAAGAATATTTTTTCTTTATACAAACACATGTTTTATTCTGTATAATATTGTAAGATTTTATATATATCTGATCGCTAAGATGACGTTAAGTTTCTTAGAGTTATCTCTCTTTGTATCATTATCTTACAAGCTACCCAAGTCCAAATTACCTTAAAAAGAAGCATCTTGCCGCTGCCTGTTGACCTTGTCTCGAGAATATGCCCGGCTGAAGCATGCTTGGATTACATATTTACCATATTCGAATTATATCTTTTTCAAAATGATTTTCACCAACAATTACAGAGACATGGTCAAATTACACGGTGAATAAAAAAATGCAAGAAATACTCAAGTCTTGGTTCTTGATGGCTCAACAATGCCACTTACCTGCTTTTCCAACTTCAAGTTGGGCAAATGAGATTTACTGAACTCTTGATCGGCGGATCAAATAAAAATCCCCAAGCAAAAACAAAATCCATTTTTGTTAAAATCAATTTCAAGCGAAAAATACAAGCTTTATTCAAATATCTTCAATCATCAGTTTGTCCAGAAACAATCCAGTTTTGTAGTCGGGCAAGTGAAAGTTGCCTATCGATCAGCACTTTCAAGGGCCTGAGACACGGCTAGATGAAATCGCTAGAACACACATACCCTAATACAAACATAATTTCAAGATAAAATGCCAGCTTTTTGGATCTCTCAAACCACCCACTAACTTTCAAGCTATTTTAAATTTTTAAACTCGTTTCAACATTTCTGTGATTTGTCCCCTGAAAAAGTGTCTCCCGTAAAAATGATTCCCATTCATTTTAAGGAAACATCAACACAGGGATAATGTATACAGCAAGCTTAGTATAAACTTATCAGGACCGCCTTCAAGTTCGTAATTTCTACAAATATATACGTTGGGTGATATGTGCCACCTCGACTTTTCGGCGCGATAAGTCGCTAATTAGCGGCTTTTCGGCTTTTCGCCTCGCCAAGCGAAAAGTCGCTAGTTAGCGGGTTTTCGGCTTTCCGCCACAATAAATACATGTATCAACGTGCGTGTAAAATATTAATCTGTATTTTCTAAGTTTTTACACATCTCTAATTCAATTAAAAATCTCCGAAAATATTCGTAAAATTTACGATCTTGAACACATCCACGGTAATTTTTAGGAGTCTTATTATAGATAATAATGTCATTGTGTAGTTACCATTGTAGACTCCGATTTGTATATCATCTAAACCTCCAGACGGGTAATACATTAATATCTGTATTTATAAATAATATATAAATATAATAATAATATAATAATAAATAAAATACACATATATGTTTGTATATTATTATACCTTCTGTTAAAATTTCGTGACCTGATTTGTTTAGAGATATATGAAAATTTGTCATTGTCACCTGCTTTTTTAACAAAGATAAAGAAGCCAGGGTGATATTCCAAAAATGTCACATGCACCAACGTTATGCGTGTACGGTTCGTCCCAGTGAGATAGGGGGACATTCCAAAAATGTCACATGCACCAACTTTATGCGTGTACTGTTCGACCTAGCGAGAGCTTTTCGTCGTAACTAAAACGTTTGTAGGCTATTCATTTTGTATTATATATATATATATATATTTGATATTAGTTTTCTTGTTACAGCGATAAATATTTAAATAAAAAAGTGTAGAACATCACAATTTCTTTCTTTCTTTCTTTAATCAGTGAGCGCTTTCACCATCGTGGTTCTTCAGACGGAAACTGCTTCCGTCTGAAGAACCACGATGGTGAAAGCGCTCACGGATTAAAGAAAGAAAGAAAGAAATTGTGATGTTCTACACTTTTATATATATATATATATATATATATATATATATATATATATATATATATATATATATATATATATATATATATATATATATATATCTATCTATCTATCTATCTATCTATCTATCTATCTATCTATATATATATATATATATATATATATATATATATATATAATATATATATATATATATATATATATATATATATATATATAGGAAATACGGATCAGCATTTTTTGTGAAATAATAGTTAGGGTACCAATATATCCTCATGTAAATCACAATGGCATGGTTTATCTTTTTCTATAAACATATTTATCATAGCTTCAGTAAAGAAAATGTAAAGTTATCATTTTCAAACAAAAATCGTTCCTGGTCGTTAGCGTTGAAGCACGTTCTGTACAAGATGATTTATTGTAATGGTTAGTGACACGATCACAAATAATTGATATTTACAGCAGTGTTAATCACGGGGGTGGGTTAGTTCTCTTCAGTTGTGAATGAAGTGTTTGATCCATTTTGTAGAAAACGTTTTAAAATAAATTTTGACAAAAACACTAGAAAATCATATGCATAATGATAGACCATAGTTCGGTAATCATTGCAAATTTCTTTATCGTAGATATGTAAAATCTATACGGTCATTTAATACTGACCGCTCGAGCGAAAAACGCCACGTGCTAGTGGAGAATAAAAGGTTATACAAGACCTATGAAAATAGGTTAAAATCGGTCTTACATTAGAACTGAGGGGAATAGACTTAGTTTTTTGAAAAAGTCAAACCCACGGAAATTTTTCTGTATCTTTAAAAAACGCACAGCACATGCGCATACTAATCTTACTGTAAACGATTTTAAGAATCATTTTAAAGACATGTTGAATGCTAATGGAGATGAAGGTCAGTTAAATGATATTAGCATAGACAAGTGTTGTTATCTTGAATTAGATTGTAATTTTACGCAAGATGAAGTTGTATGGGCTTTGAAAATTGCGAAATGCAATAAATCTCCAGGAATAGATAATTTATCAAATGAGTATTTTAAGAATTTCAAAAATATTTTTGTACCATTGTTAACATATATATTTAATTATATATTTCAAAATGGATGTTTTCCAGAAACTTGGTCAAAAGGTATTATTATTCCTTTACATTAAAAAGGTGAAAAAAACAACCCGAATAAATATCGGGGTATTACACTTGTTAGTTGTCTGTCGAAACTTTTTACTTTAATTCTGAATACTAGACTTTTAGTACAATATTATTTCTGACGCACAGTTTGGTTTTAAACCAGGATTTAGCACTGTAGATACAGTGTTTGCATTACATAGTATTATTGATAAAACTTTAACGCAAAAAAAAAAGAAATTGTATTGCTGCTTTGTTGATTATTGCAAAGTTTTTGATAGTGTAAATAGGAATTCACAAGTTATTCATTAAACTGGTCAGATCGGGGGTTAGTGGTAAGATGTCAACTCTTTTGAAATCGTTATATAACAATATAAGCTGTTGTTTAAAATACAAGTCGGAATTTTCAACTACCTTCAATATGTCAAAGGGTCTATTGCAAGGGGAAGGATTATCTTCCTTTCTCTTCTCATTATACATCAACGATTTCGAAAATAATTTATTGTACAGCAACTGTGAATCTATTGAACTAAGAGTTATTTCATTATTTTTATCAATGTACGCAGACGACACTGTCTTATTTTCGGAATCAGTCGATGGTCTGCAAGAAATGTTCAATACGTTACAAAATTATTGTGAAGATTGGGACATTACTATAAATGTACAAAAAACTAAAATTGTGTTTTTTCGGAATGGTGGTAGAATGAACCAAAATTGTATTTGGTAATACAATAACGAACCTATTGAGGTTGTAAATAGTTTTTCATAACTCGGTTTAACTTTCTTGTATAATGGTAAATTTACAAAGATACAGAGTGTCTTAGCCCTACAGTATCGCAAATGTATGTTTAAAATTTTGAATATTTGTAATTCTAACTTTCTCAATATAGAAACAAAATTATATGTGTTTGACATGTATGTTAACAGTGTTCTTAATTATGGAAGTGAAGTATGGGGTTTTGTCAATGGTAAAGATATAGAACGTGTGCATACAGATTTTTGTAAACGTATTCTAAAGGTGAAAAGAAATGTACCAAATTATATTTTATATTCAGAATTCGGTAGAAGGTAGATATCCATTTTGTATATATCAGAAAATTTCTATTCTGAAATACTGGACAAAACTTTTAGATACCGAAAATTGTATTCTTATATCTATTTACGATTATATATATAACCAATTAAATACTGACGTTAACTGGTTTAGTCATGTAAAAAATATGTTGTTTAGTATAGGTTTGGGTTATGTATGGTTACAACAATTTGTTCCAAATCGTAAACCTTTTATACATATTTGTAAAAATAGATTAAATGATATTTTTATTCAAGACATGCAAACTTATTTTCAAGAATCTTCAAAATGTCGTCTATACCAATACTTACCTGATACAACCATGTTACAATATTACATGAGGAAGTCATTACTTGACTCTCATATTTATATTTTAGCAAAATTTAGAATGTCCGCTCTTAATCTTTTGATTGAAGAGGGTCGATATAGAGTAAATTAACCCCGTGATTATGCCGTTTTTGTACTCGTAGCGATATTGAAGATGAGTTTCATTTTATTTTAGTGTGTCCTCTATATTGTAATTTACGTACTATGTATATAAAAAGGTGTTATTATGTAAATCCGTCAATGTTTAAATTAGTTCAATTACTATCAGTTAAGAACGAAAAGATGTTATGCAATTTGGCTAAGTACCTCATTAATGCAATGCAGATTAGATCTGCACAATGAAAAATTTGTATTTTCTCTTATATCTGTCTTTGCTCCAATGCTTACCTCAAATTACTTTCACTCACTTGATCACTATATTCTTTATGTATATATTGTATTTATTTGTATTGATTTATATATATATATATATATATATATATATATATATATATATATATATATATATATATATATATATATATATATATATATATATATATATTATTTGTATACTGGGGCATGTATATTGTATACTGATTGAACAGGCGGTCAATGGCTAGATAAACTATAACGATTGAATCACAGCTTGTCTGGACCAGATAATATTATACTAAATAAAGTAATCTAGAGTTTTATGTCGAAAGATTATGAAAGAAACTATCGAAGATCACGTATCTGCTCGCGCATATACAATTAGGGAAGCACTAGAAGTACAATTAGGATACAAGAAAACAACAGCACAGTTTTGTACGTTGAAATGCACTTTTAATTTTGTTTGGCTCTGAAATCTAACCGCAGACATCAGGAGAACTCCTGAGAGGAAATTTATTACCGACAAATCGATCTCCAGCTGCATATTCACAAGATACCATTCTCGTTTAGTGAGAGATGCTAGACCCATACCGTAATTTTTGAAAGTGTATCAAATAAGACTTGATTAATGTGACGAATGATTTATATCGCAATACAAAAGTATAATGATTGATCTGTAGCAAATCGCGCATATACCGAGATTTGCTGACAACTCTCAACAGTTACCAATACTCTGGTTTTATTCAGCTGGCAAGATTCAAATTCATATTAACAGAAAACAGTTTGTTAGTAGCATTATTTAATGTTTGAAGACCTTTGTAAAAATTTATAAAAGATCTAAAACTGAAGAATTATAGATTTATCATTATCATGTGTAAATAATTAACAAATAAATATGCAAATTACCAAACGCAAGTGTTGTTGAAAATTTAAACCTGAGAACATGATGTCATTCCCTGTGCAAGGGTCTGGAAGTAATTAGCTAGTTGATTATAATATATAATCGCAATCAATATTATATCTGTTCCTATATGCTATTGAAATAGGGCTCGGTCCGGAATATTGAAATGTTGACCTTGGCATTTACATTGATATGTATTGTCGGAGTAATTTTGTCAACAAGTATATATATATATATATATATATAATCTCAGATACCAAAGAATAAATCAATAGAATGTTCAGGACATAGATACAATTCCGGTAAAAATGGACAAACACGGAGCTCTGGAAACCAAGAGGTGATATATATATATATATATATATATATATATATATATATAATATATATATATATATATATATATATATATATATATATATATATATTATATATATATATATAATAACTTCACTTTCCAGTTCAGTAGTATATTTTATGTGATATCTTCAGTGTCTAGTTCAGTAGTATATTTTATGTGATATCTTCAATCTCCAGTTCAGTATTATATATTATGTTATATCTTGAGTTTCAAGTTCATTGTATATATTAAGTGATATCTTGTGTCTAGTTTAGTGGTAAATATTATGTGATATCTTCAGTTTCCAGTTCAGTAGTATATATTATGTGATATTTTCAGTTTCCAGTACCTTAGTATATATTATGTGATATCTTCAATTACCTGTTCAGTAGTATATATTATGTGATATCTTCAATTACCTGTTCAGTAGTATATATTATGTGATATCTTCAATTACCTGTTCAGTAGTATATATTATGTGATATCTTTAGTTTCCAGTTCAGTAGTATATATTAATTAGTAATGGCATCCTTAAACACACTCAAAGCTCTCATTGAACATTTTAGATGAACAATGTGTATTTGATGATAAATATAATCCATAATGGAGTAACATTTCATTTCTAAACCATACTGCTGATTTAATTTATATGATCTAGAACCCAAACTCTGAACTGAATATCATTAATACCCTTTGTCAATTGAAACTTGATAACATAAATTTCCTAGAAAGATATTTTAAGCGCATACAAAACGCTGTAGATCTTATTGACGACAACTAAATTAAATTTGATACCACATTCAAACATTTGAAAAATGTCTGGTATTAAAATGGAATGGAACCATGTTACAATTCTTTCGGGAGAGGTCCTTTCGCAAGTAAACTGACAAATACTCCGAGTAAATCAGATTAGTTCAGGGCGAATCGCGTACAATGGATAAATAGTGGCAAAATATACTTTTTTTACATTAAGACAAGGTGACATTACCTCTCTCAAGAACAGGTCTCCATGGTGACAAAATTAAAAATAAAAAAATTACAAATTGAACCCTTTCAACCCTAAGTATCAGATGGTATGATCTTAACTATTGTTAAGACCGGTCTATTATTACCTGTAGGAGTGTTAAAGCGCCTCCTGACATGATGTCGTAAACCTGTATTTGTTATTATTTTCAGAATTATCTAATATACACGACCCATATGCACTGGGCATAAAAGCCTCAAATAATATACGTATTTTGTATAGCAACTAGATAAATAGAAAATGTTCCACCAAACCTTTATCTTTACTCCTTACCAAATTACTGGAAGCAGTTCAGGAGAAACTTCAGCAATACTGTACAGTTGCTTATTCCAGAAACGGTAGAAACAGATGTGTATACACTGTACTTAAAAATTCTAAAGAGCTCATAGTAAATTTAAAGACACACGAATTCTCTCAAATTCCTAGCTATATTTAGATATCGAGTCATTGGTTATCATGATAAATATTTGATCCAAAACCACTACGATTCTACAATGATGTTGATATAAAAAGATGCTGGCATTTCTTATAGACAATTGTAAACATTTGTAATGATTAGAGAGACCAGGTCTTTCAGCAAACTGTCGGTACTCCCATGGGAACTAATCCCTTTATTGGCTGACATATTCCTTTATCCATATCAAGCAGAGTTTATTAAGGCATTCTGAATAACAACGCGGTGATTTCGACTTTCCCATCATCAATTTTCCACATTTAAGTACAATGTAGTAATACACCGCTCTTAGCTGCATATGGTGGTCATACCACTCAAATGATCCTATATGCTAGAACGTGTTCAACATATGAACATTTCATATACAGAGGTAAAGTACTTACTGATAATCTGTTGTCACGGGGATATCGGGAATTGCGTTTGAAGTCAACGTTCCGCAAATTTTACGTTCGGTATAGTGGTCTTTTTGCAAAAATATGTTTCACTCAATGAAATGTTGAGTTACCTGTTAAATAGCAGTTGTTGTCTGCACCAATTGTGACGAGGGTTTTATTTCTCACTTATTTGTGGACTGGCGGCGGGTGTGACAGGTCAACAGGGGAAGCTTTCTCGTCCATGACACCTGATCCCACTTCTGGATTTCCAGTGGTCTGTGTTGCTGCAATGCTCACCAGATTTGTATATTGTATCCTGCACACCCTGAAGATTAATACATATCACCCCTCACGGGTGACGTCACTCTTAGCAGATGAACAATGTAAACAAACATGAAGGACAGGTTTGCTCCGTGTTGCGAAGAAGAAATAATGAAGGTTAGAACGAAGCTTCATCTAAAAAATACCTTAAGAAGCAAAAAAAAAAGGCAGGCCATCGGTGGGATAAATTCATTATACATGTATAGTGTTTTTTAGGGGTGATACGAAAAATATCTTGGGTCCAGGAAAAAAGTTGTGTATATATATATATATATATATATATATATATATATATATATATATATATATATATATATATATATATATATATATATATATATATATATATATATATATATATATATATATATATATATATATATTTATTGAATTGTAGAGTTTATCTGAGGACGAATTCCTTATACCATATAAAAATGGACAAAAAGATGTAATTTCAGAGTTTGAAGGATTTCTATAATTAAAATATGAAATGTGAATCGGACTAGATTGCAATAGAGATATTGCTTGGGAAGACGTTTTAGATGTAAAGAGTAATGGAGGGTAGTTATGTCATATTTATAATTCTTAAGTCACTAGGTTCACCTTGATACTCAAATTTTGAAATTTGTTTGATAAACAGGCAAAGTGTAACAACACCCATATAACCTAACACTACTATCTATAAGCTACCAGACACGGAATTGTACCAGCGAACGCCATCTTTAAATTTATCTGAACAACTACACGGCGACTGTCAATCACCGTACTTTTAATTATAACAATATATCTAAATGGTGCTAAAAGGTCAATATTCATATAAATTTTTCCGATTTCTCGTGACAGATAATATGTTCTCTGTCTATATCTATCGTTTTTATCCGATTACTAAGTACGTATCGAGAAAGTCGGACATTGCCAAAGATCAGAAAAATGTACCCTATGGTATATTGGCCATTAGCTAGGACATAGCAATTTTCTTTTTTTTCACGGTAAGCCTCCATCTGGCATACATAAGTGCCAACAAAATAGATATCATGAATTTTCACTTTCTGGCTATACACCAGATGCATTCAGAGTAGTTAAACAGAGCTCATATGTCTGAAAAGTTTATCATATATTTATTGATTAATTCATTCTTCTATTCATTTACTACATACTTACTTACTTATCAATGTAATTATTTACAGTGAAACCTGTTTATAGGGGCCACCCAAGGGACCAGAAAATAATGACCTTTATGTGCAGGTGACCCTTATACAGGTTCAATTTGGTTGAAGTATGCAGTCAAGGGACTTGCAAAAACTGGCCTTTATAAACAGGTAATCTTTATATAGTGGTGGCTGCTATAGCAGCTTTTACTGTGTTTACTAATCAATGTAATTTACTTTGTATTCATTTATTGCAAGATCACAATTATAAAAAACGTTCATATAAAATATCATTTAAAGGCATACAGGCTGTCAAAATGGATTTTTTTGCTTGTACCTAAGCTTCAAATATTCGAAATTTTATATAAAAAATTATAATGTCCTAATTTGTAAAATGAAATCGAATGTGAATACCGGATTAAGTGACCATTGTATTCTTTCATCGATGAAAGGTGTATCTTCGGCGTATTTCATTTATTTAAGGCAATATACAGATGATATGGTAAACATTTCAACGGCGATATATTTCTTTTTCTTTTTAGTGTTTGACTAGGTCTAATCACAGGAAATTATTTTTTCATCAAAATGCATGCTGCAAACAATAATGTTATCAGTACAAAATGTAAAATCGTTTAATGCATCAAATTGTAAAAAAAGAAAGATAAAAATGGATAAGTCTGTAAAATAAAGGTTAACTGGTTATAGCACATTTGTAACACTAATCATCTCCACTTTTCCAGAATTTTAAAATTTCTTATGTGAGAAGTACTTCATACAGTGAGTCTATTGCTCTATCACTTGTATTGCTTGAAAACTCAAAATCTAACATAGCTGTACATTATACTTAATTTTATCTCTATTTTTATTCTCCCTCTTGTACCAAAGTTAAGCTTTCAATCTGCATTCTTAATTTTCTGCTTTTTCTCAATATTGCTTTAGTATTTTTTCGTCTTTTGGCCGTATCAGCGTGTATACTTGCGAGTTCTTGGCGTGTTATTTTTTCAGACCTTTTGTGATGGGATTCTACTGGTGCAGAACTCGGACGAAGCAATGAGCGATACGTACCACAGTATTTTCTTACAAATGCGTTTTTTCGTAATGTCGCCTCCGTTGCGTTTTTGTTAATATTCATGAGTGGCGGTGGCCCTTTGTCTATATATTTGGAGTGATGGTGTCTCCTGTCAATTAAATCATCTCCTTTATCTTCGATATCCCACTTTCGTATTAAGATATTCACTCGTTTGTTCCAGTATTCCCCTCTTTCATCCTCGGGTTGCTTTTTACGGTAAAAATCTGCTGTCCGAGGACGAACAACTGAATTAAGTCCCTCGCTACTTGACGTTTTCTCTTCATCCTCGTCTTCTTCTACTTCAAATTCAGAGTCGTCTGAATCTTTACTGGACTGTTTCTTCAGTTCGTCCATTTTCGCCTTTTTACCACTTTTGTTTTTTAAAGCCAGTAAACGTAACTGCATTATCTTAGCGTTAATTGAATTCATTGGCATTTTTGTCGAATTCGACCGTTGTAAACTATCTCTTTGAGCATCTTCGGGATACTCGATGTCATCTTCATCATTATCAACTGCAATAACATCGCCCACTCTGTCCTGTGATAGAACAGGGTGGGCGGATTTCGGACGTTCACTTTCCTTCCTCTTTGTTTGTTTAGAAAAATGAGCAGTCGCCGACATTGGGCGTGTTCGAGGAATACTAGAAGTTATTTTATCCTTTTGGACATTTTGAATATTTTGATTTTCCTGAAATCGACACTGTCGTGCCTTATTATTATCTTCGTTCCTATTTTGTTTATCTTCAGCAAATCTTTCAGCTTCTATTAACATAGAATATATCGATGTTACACACTGTTCTGCTGTTGCCCTTGTCTTTCTCTGAGCTATTTTATATTCTTTAACTAAAAGCCTAAACTTTGAGTCCAATTCCTTTTGAATAAGAGCATTCTTACCGTACGCCACAGGTTCTTGGGAGACTAAAAGTGTGCGATTTGCGTCCCGCATTGTATCGAATATCTACAGGAAGAATAAAAATGATGAGTTATATAATTCAATTAACAGTAGTATCAAGCAGTAATTTTTATGAACATTTCCCCCAATATGAAATTGTCATCGATCATGAGAAATAGACATATCGGTATAAAATAAAAGCAATATGTAATTTTTATTCGACAACAACGCTTCTGGCGGTAAACGTATTGCAATGCCATCGGTTAAATAAACTAAATGAATGTAACAAAGATACTAAAAATAATTACAATGGAAATACCTAATTCCTACAACTTAAATAATTCTAAGTTTTTTTTAATTATATATGATAAAACACTGACATTTCTTTAATATATCAAGATTGACCACTCTGCGACGTAGATCGTCAGCTGTAAACTCCGGCGGGTCCGTGCTGGTCATACCGAAGACTGTGAAAAAATGGTCTAAAAATGGCCCGGTGTATTCGTGCTTGTGTAATGTAAAAAAAGTGACCCCATAGACAAACTACCCGGGCCATTATGATACGAAAAAACCATACCCAGACGCATATAGAAAATTTGCCCATACCTGTAGAAAAATTACCAATTTCCTGGTCAATTTTCAACTGATTTAGAAAAGTAAACGTTTGTGATTTACGGATTCTATCACAGGATCATGTAATGGGCGTCTTTGCCCCCCTAATCAAATACATTTCAAATAAAAAAAATGTTTCACTTATTCACACAATTTGTGAACTAAAAATTGTCACTCAGCCATAATATTCGTTAAATAATGACCGTGGGACCCTCTGTCTACTGTACACATATGACGCGCAGAATACTGATCCAGGTAGCTTTTCTACGACGGTTTTAAATGTTACACAGGTCATACCTATGTAAAAGTAATAGAAAATATAATATATGTTTGCTTGTGGGTGTGCATGTGATTGTTGTTTATGTATGTGTTCATTTATGACACTGTAGAGTAGTGTTACAAACATTTTTTGGTATTTGTTTTATACATATTGCATTTGTATTATTCCATCTTAATTGTGACAATGACATATGACCATCTTAAATACTATTGAATATGTCACAAATATTTAGTTTTTGTTTATTTGAATTTCGAAAATTCAACTATTGAATTTATATAGCTGGAAATATATACAAAACAAACTCTAACTCTTAAAATGGTAAACTTTTCAAGTTATATTTATGAAAATAAAAATGTAAACCTCAGACAAAGGCCCACAATGATTATAAATAAGACCATGCTTACTTTTTCACCTTCTTTGCCCTAGTCGTTACACATAAGCACCGGTTAATTTCTGACTCATTAATCGGCTTTTAGTAATGTGTATCCAATATTTGCAATTTGGTCAGATTTAAAAGAACTTAATGGCAATGATATTGAAGCATTTAAAGATTTATATTGAAAATCCAGTTAAATTCTACTCAAGATCAGTAATTCCTCTCATTACCTTTTTACAGCCCAAAATGACTAAGAGTATTTGAATGACACTGGAAACCAACATTTACCATGTTTCATTTCCGCGATGTTTTGTATATATCCATCGTTGTACTGTGCAAATCATTAGCGTACCTGTACGATCGTTTAATGTTTTAACAAATATGTCACCGTTTAAATGAATAAACAATAAAACCGATTTAATCGACGGTATCAGTTACTTAAGTTGATAAAATATTCATTTATTTTGTTAATTCCCAACAACGTAAAGGATTTGATTTTTGTACTTAGGAATTAAGAATTTAAAAAATTCAGAGGTCTATATTATCTAAAATTTTTCCATTTTCCATTTGTTTTGAATTCAGTTATCTTATCCACGTTATGACTCGACGACTACCACGTGTTCACACCTTACACAAATAAATATGCAATCATCTGCACATACACATGTATGTATGTATGTATGTATGTATGTATGTATGTATGTATGTATGTATGTATGCATGCATGCATGTATGTATGTATGTATGTATGTATGTATGTATGTATGTATGCAAATCTTGTTTGTATGAATGCAAGATAAACAGAATAAGAAACAAAATATATTTGCAAAATCAGCTTATAGATGACTGAATGTTACTTTAATTAATTTTGTTGGGATTTTGGAATCCGGATTCATAACATTACAGTCACCGTGAAATAAAAGATTGAATATTGAAGATTACTCGATTTCACAGATAGACATATAGAAAATAAATAGAGAAAGTGCTGATTAAACTGTTATTATTATTGGTATACAACGTCTGATAGCAGTGACTAGCGTCGTTGAAAGTTTCGTATAAATCATTTTCACTTTCATGACCGGATGTAAAACAGGAAATTATGTAAAGGTAAACTTACTTTATATCTATTTGGCTGTCAACAGAATAACATTCAGTCTCAATGAATTCCCAGACCAGACCACGGTAGCACCGTGCTGAAAACCTATCGTAAACTGTTTTTCACAGGGTAAAGAATGCCACCGTGAATGATGGTCGCCTTCAAACTTTATTTGTAAATGGTTATTTTGTCGGTTTGAATCATGACCTGTTATTATAAATCTTTATTCTTTTGCATTAATATCCGTTTCATTTATATAGCTTTAGTCTTTAGTCGTAACTAATGCTGGATAAATAATAAACAGTATAGTATTTAGCCCGATTTTAAATCGTATTAAGCATTGAAGTTAATACAATATATCTGAAAGGCAAATGGTTTAATGAAGTACCGTGATGACAAAACAGTTTAATCCTATATTTATATATATTGTTTTATTAGTTTTGGCAGCTCCATGGTTGCATTGCATTAGGTATATCACGGTTATAATTCCGCCCTGTAGTAATAACACAAGGTTGTAATTTACACCTCTATCCAATACCGACATCTGATTATAAGGGTACGCTGAGTGTCGTGACCTTATGTTAACTACAACTGGGAGATCTACATGTTAGTTGAGAATTGTTTCAATGTTGTTATTGTACCTATAACTGTAACAAATTGCATTGCCCAGACATTACAAACTCAAAATGTATTGAGGAGTTAAATGTAAAGATCATAAACATTTAGTACTTCGTCTTATAACAGTCACGTAACTTGTTTACATTTCTCTTTGACTGATGATGTTGAAGGTGGTGGTGATTGATGATGATAATGATGATGATGATGATGGTGATAATGACGACGATGATCTACTACTACTACTACTACTACTACTACTTCTACTACTACTACTACATCATCTACTACTACTACTACTACTACTACATCTATTACTACTACTACTACTACTACTACATCTACTACTACTACTACTACTACTACTACTACTACTACTACTACTACTACTACTACTACTACTACTACTATTAATACTACTATTACCACTACTACTACTATTACTACTACTACTACTACAACAACAACAACTACTACTACCACTACTACTACTACTACTACTACTACTACTACTACTACTACTACTACTACTACTACTACTACTACTACTACTACAACACTACTACTACTACTACTACTATTACAACAACTACTAACTACTACTACTACAACTACTACTACTACTACTACTACTACTACTACTACAACTACTACAACTACTACTACTACTACTACTACTACTACTACTACTACTACTACTACTACATCTACTACTACTACTATTACCACTACTACTACTATTACTACTACTACTACTACAACAACAACAACTACTACTACCACTACTACTACTACTACTACTACTACTACTACTACTACTACTACAACTACTACTACCACTACTACTACTACTACTACTACAACTACTACTACTACTACAACTACTACTACAACAACTACTACTACTACTACTACTACAACTACTACTACTACTACTACTACTACTACTACTACTACAACTACTACTACTACTACTACTACTACTACTACTACTACTACTACTACATCATTAAGAAGAAGAAAAAGAAGAAGGCATATTTTGGACTTTATAGAATGCCCAGTAAAGGCCCGCTTAATAGTTTAAGCAAATTGGCAATTCATACTGAAGTGACATAGTTCTCAGAAATCAAACCCTAACTATTTATATGAAATGCTTGATATATTTTTCATATTTATATATTAATGTATTTCTGATAAATGGGAGCTTGTCGGTTCCGGATTTTCAACACACAACAGTTCCTTCCACTGTACGAGATACATATCTGGGGTAGCTGATCTTGAAAAAAAATGTGGAGGACCGGTGTCCACATATAAAACATATAAACATATAGAAAACCTTCCTCATAGAGGAACTTCCCCCGGAAGATTTTTATATAGAAAACCTTCCCCCGGAAAGAGTTCTACATAGAAAATTTTCCCCAGGAATGAATTCTATATTGAAAACATTCTCCAGTGAGAAGTTTTTATATATAGAAAATGTTCCCCTTTCATAGAAAATGTCCCCCGGAAATGTTTATATTTAGAAAAACATTTCCCCTCAATCCGGAAAATATTAACAACTCTGTTAACTGTTAACTGATTATTTCAAAATATAATATACTATGAAAGCAATTGATGCGTGTAAATCCCACAGGCTCGCCGATTGGTTCAGAGACGTTCTAGCTTATTTTCTTTTTTCTTTTTTTTCTTTTATATTCAGATTAAATTTTATATTGGAGGTGCCAGTGTTGAGCTGCTCGGGACTCATCCCCATACAAGTGAGGTGCCGGTTTATATACAAATTGGTATCAATTGGTATATACAAAGGACTATCTGTATGAAATTCATAATTAATAGAGCCAAAAAGACATAGAACATATGACAAGTATCTGGGTAGCCACCGTTTGTTTAGTCAATAAAACATAGGGTGTATATTTACAAAAACTAAAAACTACAAGATAATTTTGAAAATTGGTAGATTACTGCTTCATTCTAATCCTGAATATTGAATCATTCGCTTCAGCTCTGATTTAGATATTTATCATACCTACAAACTAAAACATATTGATTTACAACGCTTATCAAAAGCAAAATGAAAAAAATATTTACAGATGCATTTTTGGTGATTATAAAGATACGTATTCCTTATTATTTCACCTTTCAATTGTATGAACAATGCTTGTGGTTTTTTTCTATCTTGTATAAATCTTGTATCTTGTATTAATTTAGTCCTGAATATTTACAGTACTTTTCTTGCATTTGCAGTATTATTTCTCTCTTATTTTATTCAAACTTATAGGGGACGTGCTCACATATTGTGAGTGTTACAATGTATGTATTAAAGGACATAAATATAAACCCTATAAATTATTGTTATTTACATACTGAACAAGTTAATCAATGTCAAATATTTATGGTGTCGGTTCTTCTAAGATTTTGGCCGCAATTTACTTGCACTTGAAATATTCTGCATATATCATTAACAATACCATAAGTTTACATAAAACTCCTCAATTGATACAATGGGAAAATGAATTGAAATATATTCGAATAATCTAAGTTTTATGTTAAATCACCAAATGAATAATCAGCTAATTAATAAATGAAACAAAGAGTAAATTGATCCAAGCTACTGAAAGAAACATTTATTTTCGACGTTTTTTGCATTTCATGTACTTAGAATCCTGGATAAAGTTTGAAAAAAATATCTATTTATCGGTGGCATAAAAGTCAAACCTATAATGTACAGGTGGGAAAGTTTTCTATACATCGAAGGAGGAAAACTTTGTCCCATGGGGAAAGATTTTCTATATAGAAAATTTTCAGGGGGAAGAAATCAATGGGTGACGGTTTTTTATATGACACCGGTGTACTCCCGTAAATATTTACTTTACGAGGCTATTCTGAAATTGATAATCAAAATCTATTTCACGATTCGAACACCCTTAATGCATCCGTTTATTTTCATCCGATTTATTCCACAAGCACATTCATCATCGGTTTTAAATCAAAGATGATAAAATATTTGTTGCGTAATGATTTCATTCACTAGTCAATAACAGTTTACAAATATTATGCCAGAGTACATAAAAGAGTTAAAAAAGAGAAAACATGTTTTATTGAAAGTTCATATTACACCTATAATCTCGTAATCATATTGGTATCATGGTTAAACCTATATATATATATATATATATATATATATATATATATATATATATATATATTATATATATATATATATATATATATATATATATATATATATATATATAGTAATACCTGCTATAGTGGCCACCTCTATATAAGGATCACCTGTCTATAAAGGCCAGCTTTGAAAAGTCCCTTGACTGCATACTTCAACTAAATTGAACCTGTGTATAAGGGTCACCTGCACATAAAGGTCAATATTCTCTGGTCCCTTGGGTGGCCCCTATATACAGGGTTTATATACTATATATATATATTATATATATATATATATATATATATATATATATATATATATATATATATATATATATATATATATATATATATACTGGACTAATGGTTGGTAATGTGAGAGTGAGAGAGATACGTTGTAGTTAGTATTCATAATATTTCAATTTTTTAATAGGATAAAATGAACCACCATCTGCCACCATTGAGCTATCAAAGCAATACAGAGGGACAGAACGATTTCGCGTTGGAAAGGAAATATGCAACATACTTTTATAAATATTATTACACAATTAGAGTGAAGATGTAAACTAAAACATAACTAATCAAATGTATATCCGATAAAAAGGTATGAACATATACAAAAACATATTCTTACGTGAAAAAAAATTGTTAACTACTTAAAAATATGTGACTGAACACGTTGAAAGGTTTAAAATGTTATATTCAAACCTACAATTTCGATGTCATGTTTATGATTTAATACCTCACCTATAATTTCGGTATCTTACTTAAACCTATAATATCGGTCTCATACTTAAACCTATAATTTCGGTATCATACTTAAACCTATAATTTCGGTATCATATATAAACCTATAATATCGGTATCAAATTTAAACCTATAATATCTGTATCGAACTTAAACCTAGAATATCGTTATCATACTTTAATATCGGTATCATACATAAACCTATAATAGTGGCATTATACTTAAACCTATAATCTCGTAATCATATCGGTATCATAGTTTAACCTATAATATCGGTATCATAATTAAACCTATAACATCATTATTATACTTAAAGCTATAATATCGGTATCATACTTAAATATTTAATATCGGCATCATACTTAAACCTATAATCGCCTAATCATACTTTAACCTTTAGTATCGGTATCATATTTAAACCTATAATATCGGTATCATAATTAAACCTATAACATCATTATTATACTTAAAGCTATAATATCGGTATCATACTTAAATATTTAATATCGGCATCATACTTAAACCTATAATCGCCTAATCATACTTTAACCTTTAGTATCGGTATCATACTTAAACCTATAATATAGGTATCATACTTAAACCTATAATATCGGTATCATACTTAAACCTATAACATCGGTATCATACTTAAACCTATAATTTCGGTACCATAATTAAACCTGTAATATCGGTATCATACTTAAACCTATAACATCGGTATCATAATTAAACCTATAATAGCGGTATCATACTTAAATCTATAACATCGATTTCGGTACCATAATTAAACTTGTAATATCGGTATCATACTTTAACCTATGATTTCGGTATCATGTTTATATATTTGATACTCAAACCTATGATTTATGGACCATGTTAATTAACAACATAAACGTTTCGGGATACATTCCTACTCTGTTGATTATGTAAGTAAACAATAATTATATAATAGTAAGCAAGTACTTACGTTTTATAAGTCCCCATATTTGACACAATGTAAAATGATTACAATGTTAGAAGATATTGTATAAATATACCTATGGAAATGTAACACAACGGAGACCTATAACAATTGGCGATCAGTAAGAGCTAATTAGATATAAAGATATAAACAGATAAAACTGAGTTATAATTACACAAATTATTTGATATATACAGTATAATTGTACAACTCAAGCTTTAGATATCATCTTAATGCATTATATTACATGACTAAGGTTTCTTCCTTCGTTAAGTATATATGGAATAACAATGGTTTCATTTTACCAATTTTGGAAAAATAACTAGCATAGGGTTATGTATACCTTTATATCTTTCAGATATCATACGATTTATTGACTCTAACAAAGTCATATAATAGTCATACTTTGTAATCTCGAATTTCATTGGACCCTTGTTTAAAATTAAACCCCTCGTTTCCAAATATGTTTTCTCAAATTTCTAGATTACAATTTAATCTCAGTGATCTTGAAAACCTTTTGTTCGACCAAAACATTCGTTATGTTCATAATGTTGATAATTAGAGGCTTGTCTGAACCTGTATCGCTCACCTGGTAAGAATTTAAATAACTGGAAATGAAATAACCATGTAAAATCGTATACAATTTTAACCGCTTTAGTTGGTTTTAAGATCTTTAAACGAACTTCTGTAATCTTCAGTGTTAAAAAGCACTATATATATATATATAAATCTCAGATACCAAAGTATACATTTATAGGATGTCAAGTATATAGGCACAAATCTGGTATAAAAATGGACAAACACGAACTTCTGGAAATCAATAGGTGGGATCCGGTGTCGTGGAGGAGAAATCATCGCCTGTCAACCGGTCATACCCGCCGTGAGTCCACAGTCAAATCAAAATGAAATACGAAATGAACGAATCCTCGTCACAATTGATACAGACGTCTGAACAACCGCCATCAAACAGGTAAATCAACATTTCACTTAGTAACACAGATTGATTGCAAAAATACCTACCATAAATTTGCGGAATGTTGACATCAAAGGCGGTTTTCGATATCCCTGTGATTTGTCAGTAAGTAGTTTACATCTGTATATGAAATGTTCATATGTTGAACACGCCCTGGCATATCGGATCATTTGTGAAATAAAAACTCCTAACGGAGGCAGACACTAAACGGAGGCAGACGTGCCTGCACCACCTTACTCTCCGAGAACACTGCACTGTCATGCTCTACTGACATCGGGGACGTTCCAAGTACTCCGAAGATTGAATGGAGAACACCTTCCAATTGCTCCTGTTTTCTGATATGTCGCGTAGATCTGTGGTATTTGGCCATATGCGATTGACCTCGATCATTGAAAAATGCGACTTCCGTGATCTTGAAAGTTTATCGAGTGGTAAAGGGATTTAACCATTATAAACAACACTGAAAAAAAAATCCGGATCTTGAGAATTACTTTAATAACTTTGGGAAGCATTGAATTTAGTTAAGATGATTCAATTGAATTTCATATAGATTACATTTCTTTACGATTCGATAAACTATCAAGATTCTTTAGAGTCGTATTTTCATTGGTCGAACGCTTACACGAGATCACTCGTTTGTGACCCCATAGCGGATTTCGATAGATCACCTATGCGTCATATAAGAAAACTGGAGCGATGAAAGACCGGTTTTTAATAAGATTGGGATTCTGATCAAAACCCAAATTCAGACATACTTTATGGTATGTGGCATTTTTATTCAGTGATCTATCCAAATATGAATAAAGAAACCATGAACAATTATAGATGGAAGACCTCTGTATTGAAGCATTAAGAAAGATGAACTGAAACTGTACCATCTACATATACCCTAATTTGGGAATAATTAGATATGTCAAAAAATGTAGTGAACCCATGTATATTCAGCATCACATTTGTCATATCTGCCATTAATTTTTTTTTCCATTTTTTAAAAAATGATTTTCAATCCCTATCTTAAATGGTCCATATATTACACTAAGTCCCAAATTGGAGCCTATTTTTACCAACAGACATAAATGTAATAAATGCAATATTTAGTGGGAATTGGTTCGTTGTATGTAAACGCATTTTCCATAGTCAGATGGCAAACTAAGTATTCTTATAGAAGATTCATATATAAACTAATAGGCTTGAAAAGTAAGAAACATTGGAATTGTGTAATGTATTTTAAATCCAGTGTTAAACTGGCCCAATTAAGATTTATTTTGAGCAGACAATATCTAACATAATATCTACAACATATACAGTGTTCCTGTGATGACAATTCTAATAATCATATGACGATCTATACAAAATTCTGTAATGATTCCTGATCACCTTTTGTTGATTATACCCGAAGTATGAGGTAAAAGTGGAGTGTTAATATTTCAATGACCATCTTTCTGCAGAGAGAGAGAGAGAGAGAGAGAGAGAGAGAGAGAGAGAGAGAGAGAGAGAGAGAGAGAGAGAGAGAGAGAGAGAGAGAGAGAGAGAGAGAGAGCGATCTTCCTAGTTACGTATTTAAAACTGCCTGTGAGTTTGGTTACGTTCAATTTAGAAACGTTGCTGTAAAAGGTATAACGTGTCAAAGCTTATCTAGTGATAAAACCCAGTCAATAACATTGTAGTTCATTTAATATAATAAAAAAGAAATGAAAGAGGTTAATTACCTGTCTGTCACATCCAAACATCACAAAAATATATAAACCTGTTTATCTATTTGACCCTAGGTTAATCTATACGCTTACCATGATGACACCTGATCCAACTTCTTGATTTCCAGAAGTCCGTGTTTGTCCATTTTTACCAGATTTGATAACCAATCACTAGATATTTAAATCTTCGGGTACCACCTTTAGTGAAAATAGTTGTCTATGATGCTAAAAAGTCTACTTTAATTTTTTTTATGTTGAAGAGTTGTGTAAAGAGTAGAGAAGCCGTATGTTTTGATACTGTGAATTTGAGAAAAATTGTGGCTTCAAATTTTCTTAAAGTTGTTTAGAATTTTTAAGTATCCACATCTGATTTACTCCGCTTCTGGAATAAGCAACTGTCCAGTATTGCTGAAGTTTCTCCTTAACGGAATAAGCAACTGTACAGTATTGCTGAAGTTTCTCCTTACCATCAAATATAAGTAGCCAATAAGAAGATGATCTCCATTCAGAAATAATTAAAGTGTCATTTGCTTTCTCTTGATGTAATTTATTTATAACTCAATTGTTTTCATGTGACTAACATTCATTAAAAGCATCGGTAGCTTCTGTAACCAGACAACAGTAGTTAGAATTAAATCGAACACACTTCTTATTGTAATGAGTAGCAAACCTATCAACAGTATGTAGCCCCCTTAATAATAGATATGAAAAACTTCATCGCTAACCTTGCTAATGAGTTGCCTATATAACCACCAAAGCCTACATCTGAAGCATCACAAAAAGTTCCAAACTGCATACATCTGATGCTTACAATGTTTCTACCTTGCAACCTTTTTTATTCATAACAAACACATTTTTCGCCTAAATTCTAATTCTTTTGAAGCATTTGATAAAATCTTAACTTTGGAATTCCAACTCACTCTGCTCAAAATGCAATCATATAAATATCGAGATTTGAATCTGACCTGACCAAAAACCGATGTTATTGAAATGATTTGACCAATTTTTTGCCATGAAAATAAATATTGTTTTTCTGTATTTCAAAATGAACAATGTCTGTATTATCTTTTAAAGTTTTACTCTACTTTCATTTATGGAACTCTTGCCCTCTTTCATATTCCAACATAAACCTAGCCATGAACGATTAGTACTTGGAATCCAATCACACTTTTCATGTGCAAGTAAAACCCTAAAGTTTGAAATTGATTTTTAATAATAATGCTGGCTGAATTTTCTTCTTCATATACTTAACACCTGCACCAATGCCGTCATCCAAGAATGTTATTAACTTTTTATTCCTTTAGATTTCAAAATTTTAACTTACTAAAAATAAAACCGGCAGTGGAAAGGTAAAACATTAAAAACATAATAGTGAAGTTGCCCGTAAATCTCCCATGAAAAACCAAGATAATGCCTATGCTCCTCAAAAATATCATTATGATGATAAGCTGATTTTAAATCAAATGTGAAAATAAAATCTCCTTTCCGTAATTCTTTAGCTGTGCGAGCATCCTCATATCTGTATTTGAATTTATGTAACTGAGGATTCATGTGTCTGCAATCTAAAACTAAACGTGGCTTACGTTTACCGTTATATACTACTGTTAGAAGATTCACAACTTTCGGTTTCTTGGATACTCTTGAAATACACCCATTTTTCAATAACAGTTTTAACTCTTCTACTACGAAATTTGGATAACTGCGTGCTGACTTGTTATTCAGTAAAAATACAGATTCAGGTTATGTTTGAAATGGAATTTTATAACCTACTCTGAGCAACTGAATAATACTCTCATTTGACCCCCTTCTCTGAGCAACTGAATAATACCCTCATTTGACCCCATATTACCGTAACTTTAGACGACCTACAGTATACACTTGTTTCACTCGGATTAAATTTCATGCAATCTCTGCTTCAGTGACCCTTTGCGACGCAATCAACGCAATTGCCTGGTCTGGCCGTAATCGTCTGTTTTCATGCGTGCTGTCGATTCGACTTTCTTGAAGTAAGGTTCTTCCTGAACACGCTGTATTCTCTGACTTTCCTCTCCGATCTCATTTGCACTCTTTTTCTCGTCATTCGAAACGTCAGCTATATGATTACACTCGTCTTCTTTCAACACCTTCTAGCCTTATTTTGATTAATCTGCTAGTTTTATAATTGTTGTCTGTTTTTTACAAGTTCTACACCTTTATTTCTGCTGTTTTTAGATGACTGTACTCCTTTGTCAATCATGCTAGCAGAACTTAGACGTTCATTTGCTTCACTCGGTTTCGTTAGAACTCCAGCCTCATGTTTAAATTGGTTTTCGTTTCCCTTTTTACGAAAAGACTAATGTTCATTTTCTTCTATTATGCTAATCTGAAAATTAGAAATATGCTGTATATTCTGTTTAAAATTAGACAATCTGGAATCTATCATGATTTGTAAACTGTTTTAAAGTTCTTTTTGTTGTCTAGATAGAACTGCAATTGCGCTTTGCACGATTTTCATACTATCGACATCTATCTCCAAAAAGGTTTGACTTGCTCGATTGAAGCAAGAATATCAATACACCAAGAGATAACTCAGTACACCATAGGGTTGCAACGATACACTGTAATGACGATACGATACGTATTGCGATTTTTACCTGGCGATACGATACACAGGAATAAAACAAATACATTGAAAATTCAATAATGATATCATTGCATTTCTGTGCACTTATTTTTAAAAATAAACTTTTTTGTGTCACCTATCCTGTTTACTCTGTTTTGTTTACTTTTAATGTCAACTAAATGAGATATATCCTGTTAAATAAATTAGTGACTACATTTGTGGAGAAATATATTCGAGAAGGAACATCATATTTTGGCATTAAAAAAAGTTTCAATCATTTTCAGTTTTTTTTAACCCCGAGTAAAGACCATAACGGCGACTTGCATGACAAAGGTGCCGTGGGGGCACAATTTCGTCCGTTTTCCTCGCGGGTAAAGTAATTTTCACCATGTTGTTTGTTTACGGTAAACCGGAGATAAAGTGTACAGTCTAAAACCGGAAATATCGTAGGTGTATCGTGGCATGAAATCAACGTACCGTGTATCATATTGAAGGTAAAATACCGCAATATAGTTCGGTATATAGTTGCATTACTAGTACACCAAACTTACTATCGAAAACATCGTACTACTTAGTCTCCTCTTATTGGCTATTACTAAGTAAAATCATCAAAACAACCATTACGCCACTTCCGTTATAGGGCTCATTACAAATACAGTGACATTAGAACAAATATTTCTCGCTATACTATCGATATCAAGAAATTTCCATTACGCACACGGCATAAAACATGATATCGCCACTAAGGCTTAAAATATATCATCACTAAATCAATTAAAGTGGAATATCTCTTTTTATTAATGATAACAGATATATATGAGAAAACGTTTCAAAAAATGTTTTAATTCAAAACTTGGCGAAATCAATTTTCTCAACCGCAAGATTGGTGTCCTTTAATTCACTCATTCCATGGTGAGCACTTCTCACGTCTTCATCACTGCCAATTAGATGTGTTTGATAAACGAAATTCCTAGGGTGATTAGTTAATCATGAAGATTTAAAAACCTAATAACTCACAATGTAATTTTATGTAAAATTTATCCCATATCAAATTAAGGTATCTAAATATTTAAATGTAACATTTATTCACATACTTTTTAAATTTGATTAATCATATATCCACAGTCTTCATCAGCATACCTGATATAAGTTAGTTGTGTACCGTAAATTATTACACTGTGTGGTAAAGTAGGAACTTATCATGGTAAGCGTCATAGTTAGTGTTAGTTGTTTATCATATGATAATTTTATTAGAGTGCACCCAGGTCACATGTCACAGAAGTTGTCGGCCCATTAAATAAACCTCATTGCTCAATGGTCGTAAGTGCCGAACATAGGCCAAAATTTTAAGCCCATCATCGGCTTTTGGTTACATCTCCGTATAAGTGAAAGATTCTTGGGTGGGACGTTACACAACAATACAACAACAATTAAGAGTGTAGTCATTTAGACAGTTGGTACTAAATAACCATATAGGTATGTATGAAAGTGATAGCATGGCAGTATGAAAGAGAATTGTGGTTACTATAAGCATTCACTCGAGTGTAAACAGAGAGGGAGGATGAAGACAGATCCAAATGTGATTTACCATTTGTAGATCGTATAAATAAACATCTTGACTAGAAACTTTCGTTCAGTGATTATATCACAAAAGTTCACTTACGGTATAAATGAGGATTCATTTTCTAAAACAGTTGACTTTTTAAATTCATTTGGCGGATGTAACCGGTCAAAAGGGGATCCCTACTCCTCAATGGCTCCTAACCCCACCTCTTGATTTCCATATGCCCATGTTTGTACAATATTCACAAAATTGTATATGAATCCTTGACATCCTTGAAGAGTTATACTTTGGTATCTGACATTATCTATATACAAATAAAACATCAATGAATAGAAAATAATAGTTACAAATTTTCTGAAACAGCTCGTTTTACGTTTGTCAGGCATACAATCATTAAGAATGATAATTTTTCATTGTGTGTTCAAGCTTCAGATAATCTACATGTAAACCAACGCAATCCAAAGCTGTATGGGAAAGCAAAATGAAAAAACAACTTCATTTATTTTCATTTCGTTATATTGTTTAAAAGATTCATTTATAATATATAATGTGTATGTCATTAAAAAGTAAAAGGGTTTCTTTATAAATCAAAATTTACTATTGTATAAATAAAAATATGTGAAGGTTACATCAATTATCTACATGTACAAAGAATAATACTCATTTTTATATATCAATTTGATAAAAATCGCAACTTTTCTCAGATTGTTCGTCGATACCAAGTATTTTTCTTAATTATGGACACTTCAAAATGCTTTGCAAAAGTAAAAAAAATAAGAATCTTGGTCGCAAAAAATCTTTAAACTTGTGCAACATCAAACATATATCAAACAGTTGTGAGATGAAGAATAGAAGAAAGTGTAGAATGCAATAAATATTATAAACATAATACCAAAGTTACAATAACTGAGACTCATAAGTTTTAATTTAGCAAACATGATTGATAATGAAGATACATGAATATCATTAGTTTACCAATTACTGCACTTTTTTAAGCTTTAATATGTTCTCATACATAGACAATATTTCAAAGTCCTCTTTGCACTCGCTGTTAAACTACATAATGAATATTATATAGTCCTCTTTGTAAGCTGTTCTTTATAAGTCCTCACAATAGACAAAACTACACAGGTTTCTATCCGTATCAGCTGACTGTGCATGTACAAGATCGTTGAAGGATTCAACGAAAACGCAGCAGCTATGTGTCAACGATCAAGTGCTGTTTGATGATACGGACAGAAACATTGTGTACACAAATACTAATATCATTCTTCTATTAACGACGTCATAGAATATTTTGGATGACTGGAATCAGTTAGAAAAGTAGCTCCGGTGGAATCTCTGTATCAAACTGTAGTGCAATACAGTGTTATTTATATATTGCACAGGGTATGAACTCTGTTATAACTGTATGATTCCACAAGCATGTAATACAGTATTGCATAGTCAGTCCTCTCTCACAGATCGACAGGTACAAAAATGTAGTACTGTCAAAATTTGGTTTTGGTGAAAGCTTATGTTTTGGTAATGACATGACGAGTTGAACATAAATACATAAACTTAATATGATAAACGTAAACACAATACCAGGGACGTGGTTCTATAATTGTAAAAAAGAGAGAAAATGACTCTTATGTAGGGGTTTAATCGGAAAATAATGATATTAAATTGCAGCAACATTTTGAAAAAGGATGAATTCATCCAATTGGCGGAAAATCCTCCTATCTGCAATATAATTCAGCATTCTTCTGCACGAGTTTATGGATTTTACAGACAATATATAGAATTTATAAAGTGTATTTAGCTCTTTATATGAAATTTAAAAAAAACATTTTATTAAAGTCAGCGGGAGAGCAATTTTAATACAAATGTTTTGTGAAAAAATTATCTGTTAAAAATAGTTTTTACATAAAAAAATAAACCCACATGGTACATCTACATAATAGATACTAACAGTGTACATTACTGATACATATACAATATTACAAGTAAATACATGCATTTCAGTGTTGCTTAATGCTTAACCTACAAGCCTTGTCTTTATAGCCTTTTACGGTAATAGGCGCTTGATACCATAAATTGATACTGTCCTCAGATTCAAAGCAACTCTTATCTGTGAAAGACTTTAACGGAGTATCTGTCGAATTTTCCATACTTGCTTCCCTTGAATTTAGCATCCCTTGAAGAACTGTACTTGAAGAACTAAGGCTATCATTTTGCAAAGTTTCTTCCATAGAATCTGTTAAGTCAGAGATACTTTTGAGATTATCCCCCATCATATCAAGACCTGATGCCTCAAGAGGCTCTATACCAGAAATATCTTTTTCAAAATCTTTTTCTGTCCAGCTTTGGTTACACATTGATAAACGCTTGCTGGAAAAGTTGAAAACAAACTGCTTCCCTCGATTTGAAATTCTATAACTTGGCTTTGGTAAAAACCATGTGATTCCACAATCTCTTGGAGCACTGACTAAAACAAACAAATTAGTGTGTGGAATTGACTTGGTGTTTCCAAGCATATCATTCATTATAATTTGTCTGAACAATTGTTTTGTACT
Source organism: Atrina japonica (assembly GCA_030159075.1). Taxonomy (NCBI): domain Eukaryota; kingdom Metazoa; phylum Mollusca; class Bivalvia; order Pterioida; family Pinnidae; genus Atrina; species Atrina japonica. The sequence continues at coordinate 2,203,591 of BROG01000012.1, read as the reverse complement.
TGTCTTCAGGGACAGAGTATCAGCTTCAGGATGCATAGGTTGAAGATTAATCAGATAGGATTCCTTGGGACTAATGGTTGTCCCTCCGAGAACAAAGAGCACCTTGTTTATTTCAGGACACATTTCAAACACATGTAACATCTCTATAAACATTTGTTCCAGATTTGTAATGGCTTTAATGGCTTTTTTCATTTCCAATCTGTTGCCATATTTTTCTCTGACAGTGTGCTGCCCTTCCTAAAATGAAACATAAGAAGATCTCAAATATTGAATGACACCATTAAATGTTATTTGATCTGGTTAGAATATAACATAATTGTATCTATTATGATCTAAGGTAAATAACAATGGCCAAAGCCTACGACAAATCCAATTACTCCAAAGTTCATCTAAAAGTACATTTGTGGGAATATTTGTTTGTTTCAAATACAAAAGGTCAACAGAACTGCAACAAACTAAAATGTTATTATAAATAAACATATAAATGATGCTATAAACATGCTAAACTCTGCAATATGTCTTTAACCTCTTCATAAAAGAATTTAATTAAACGTGTGTTCATAACAACAAAATTCCTTGTTCATATATGAACAGTTTGTGATGTAATATTTGATTAACTTGATCAATTACGATGATTTAATTTAGTTCGTTTAAATTCTGACGTTTCTAACTCTGCTGTCTGGCTGATTATGAGTAGATTTATATGTACACGAATATCGGACAAATATCAGTCTACATATGTATTTAGTATGTGTTTTTATGTATAAATGCTTTGAAGGACATCATGTAAACAGGAAAGAGGCTATATTATATTTCAGCTGATGCATTCACACTAGTAAAATAGTTCAACGTAAAAATTTCACTTTTACCGAAGAGTCGAACATTTTGGTGAAAATAAAATTCAATCAAGTTTGAATACTCATTGAATAAAATGTGACATAATTCTACTTATCTGTGCTTTTTGAAACTATACAGTGATCATGTTCTGTTTCAACACAACACAATCGATTTGGTAACAGAAAGTAGTATAGAATTCCCCCTCATATGTATGTATATATATAATTATACAAGAAATTTGCAGGTTGTAAAAGAGTAACTGATCAATTTGTATCATTCCACCTTCCACCATACCTATGCAGGTTTTTAGGTTAGAAGGGGTGTGATTTTCAACTTCATTGTGCCTGGGATGCGGACCGAGAAGTTGTTCAATGTGGTGATGAGTGTAACACAATTATATACTAAACTGCTATACAGTTAATGCATCACTGAGCATGTTTTTTAAATTGTTGATAAACTGTGAAGCAATAATCCATTTGAGACTATGGGGACACGTACCTTTAGAAAAAATAATCCGAAATTCGGAAGCCCGGTGAATCACAATTCAGCTAACAGACACGATCTAACTATAAATGAACAGGGTATGCCAACTCGGAAATTTTATTTTTAGTTTACAAGCCCTGAAATGTAATTTTGAAAATACTACATACTGAATTATGACCTGTTTATCCTTCAAAAGTATCACATCGATAGACTGAACCCCCCCCCCTCAAAAAAAAAAAAAAAAAAAAAAAAAAGAAAGAAAGGAAAGAAGGGTCTGATGTATGTATTTTTTATTTTTACAAGCCCTGTTAGGTCTTTTTAAAGCATCCAGACACTTGTTCATGACCTGTTTATGCTGTAAATGTATAACATCGAATGATTGATTAATTCCAAAATCGATTTGGAAATTAAAATACGAATGCGGCAGGTGACGGCTCCCCGTACCCTTGGGAATTTTACAAGAGACAAATGGTAGAAGGGGTAGGGTATGCGGGAGTATGCTCCCCAATTTTGGAATTCTATAACTTTAAAGCCAAAACAAACGGTTTGTAGATTCCGGATACCAAATCAAGATAAGTTTCCTTGGGGTCCGGGTGTGCTCCTTAGGAAAAAAAATAATCAGTTACAAGCCCAGAAAGGTCATTATATTATAGCTTCCAGACATTAAATTGGACCCGTCTTTATCTAAAACGCAATTGAATTGATAGGCTTGTTCATTCCACACAATATTAATTTACTTCGACAAAATTATTCACATTTAAAATATGCTATTTTGATATCCAATAGTATATGAAATTATGTTCAAACTCATAAATATTTTGAATTCTAGATCTCTGAACTTGAATTTGTTTGCAGAGGTGAAACAATTCCTTTAGAGTTTCGGTGGTTAGTCAGAAATTTGCACGATTAAGTTCATGTTTACAGACATATTAATCTTTTTGTGTGGTAAGCAACCTGCGGTCTAACCCAAAAAGACAGAGTGAAGTTTTACTCGGTTGAAGCACCATACTGGCGAAGAAGCAGTCAATCAAATTACTGATCATATTCAGAATTTTTGTTCATTTGCAGCAAGATTTCAAACTGTGGAGAGTGTAGTTCATGGAATTCCACCATACTTCATTGTAGAGTGGAACAGATATCAAGGTCATTGTTCCCCTTCGGATTTTCAGGTACAAGATATTTCACTAAATAATAGAATTGTTTTAGTAAATGAGATGATAAGAGAAGTGATCGATTCCCGATTTTCACCCCCACGATTTAGACTTGATGTGACAAGATATACAAAACGCAAGGAAGGTTCTCAGAGAAAAATAAAACGTCAACTTCGGATTGTTCAAAGACGGTATACATCCAAAAAGAACTCTTGGGAGGTAATGGGTGAACAGAATTGCCAGTAAGATATTATTTATTTGCCCATTTTCTAATTTTAGTTGGTTTTGTATAGGTTGCTGGTTTGGTTAGTTTTTGAATTTGTACGGAAGTAATGTGTGTAGTACATAGTTCAGAAGTACAGGCTTCACTGGGTATGTGTCGGGATTGACTAAACCTAAATCAGTATTGTCTCTAGTTCTATTTTGTATACATACACTACAAATGACTAATTATTCAAACTATGGCCATGGCTGAAAGTGGTGAAGGTCATGATCCCCTATATACATGTAAAGTTGTGACGAAAGAGGAATATCATGAATTTATGAAATTTAAAGCTACAAAACCCAAGATTCAAAGTACAAGATTTACCATACACCAGGTAAATTTACCTCAGATTTACCCAAGTTTGATATGTCAAATTGGTCTCAATAGTTACGTATGGGCAAAGATTACATATTGAACCAGATATTCCAAATACAATACTTCAGTTTAAATTTTGCACTGGACTCGAATGTCAACAGTTACGAAACGCCAAACTGCATAGGATTTTCAGTCACTACTACGTGATATTAGAAAAGTTGACCAAGAAGAACAAAATGTCCTAGAATCTAAGTCTACTGAGCATAATAAGCAAAGATATGCCCAATGCCATAGTCAGATTTCTGCAAGTGCCGAACCTGACAGATTCTCAGTTAAAGACACAGTTGAAATCGGTAAAGGATAAAATAGAGTCATCTGGAAAAGGAGCAGAACTAGAAATAGAATATCAAACACAACCACGGAATCAGGGTTCCAGGGGACATTATAGGTGTACAGTTTATAATAGGGGAAGGGATATTATGAGAAGAGGTCAAGGTCATACACTATCCAGGTTATTATGGGGGACCTCGAGAAAATTCCAGGGGAGGGACTGGATGTTTCATCTATTGTAAAATTGGGGAGGGACTGGGTGTATCATCTATTGTAAATCTAATGGTTCCTCTTTATAAGATAAATTAAATGGGGAAGCCTATGAATGTGAAATAGTTTTAAATTGGAAAACTACCACCAGGTTAATAGATACAAGGACAATGGTGTCTAGTATTTTTGAGAGATTTTATAATACATTGAACCCCAAACCTATACTTAATGAACGTAGTGATTTTAAAGTAAATGATCAGACAGCTGATGGTATTAAGTTGCCTTACTCTGGCTATATAAAGACAGCGATTTTTTTGCCAGTACAAGTATAAGGTCATAGTTCAATGGTATTTCCTGTATCGGTTACCCCAAATACTGACTACAAGACTAATGTACCAGTTATTATTGGAACAAATATTATCTGGTTCTTTAACGATAATTGCTGTGGTCAGGGAGGTCTACCCAAAACACTGAAAATGCATTTAATTGTATGACAATAACTCAGTCTTGGAATGTTTGTAGTTCTAACAAAACTATACATGGGCTTGTAAGAAATGTGGACATGGTAGATTCAGCCATAATAGAACTAAATAGTCGGTCAGGAAAATTATTGGTGTCTTTGAGTTGTTTCCCTTGAAAAGTCAAATAAGAAATTTGTCTGCTAGTTTCGGCAAAATTCCAACAAGGTCTTTGATTTGCTATTTGAAAAGTACTTGATATTTGGTCAGCTGATGAACATTTAGATGGAAAAAATGAAAATCCCAGTAATACAAAATTAGTCAGATTTACCACAAGTCAAAGAAAATTTTAAAACATGAATGAAACAGAAATTTGAAATAACCTGTCCTGTCCTCATATGTTACAGTGAATTCTTGTTATATCAGCACCTGAAATCATCAGTGACACCTAGTGATTTTGTCACCTAGTTTATGCATATCAGCACCTGGTGAAATTGGCACCTACATGAAGTTATTTCAGCATGGTATATACATATCTTTTATAAATATTTTCGACAATCGCTTGCATATAATTTCAGTAGGTATTTTTCAGCTGTTTTGGTACCACATATTCTGGTAGGATCTCATCATAACCAGCATAATTATGCAACACTTAGTAAGTACCTCTTTAAATCCTTTGCTCCTATTGAACAACTGCTTGTCCAAAACAATGTTTTGATAGCAAATAACAAGGGTAATGTAGGGGCAATGTGTATTTAATATGAATTAATCACTAATAACAGACACATGTCTCTTCTTATAATTTGTAAGATTGCTCATTTAGATTTATAGACACAAATCAGGGATTTTCCATGTACTCTTTTGGGAATGGGCCCTGGGCCTTTTGAATTGGGAATTTTAGCAACATTTTATTGAAACTGAGAAATCTAGAAATACACAAAACTGTGTGAAAATATAGGAATTTTTTTTCAAATTCATTGTCATATTTGACTTCAAATTCAGTTGGAAAACTTTAATTGCAAATTGGGAAAAAATGCATTGTTTTTGCATTCAGAATGGGGCCTTATTTGGGCTCTGTATGATGGGGTGGAAAATCCCTGCACTTTATTTTTTAAAATGAATCTACACTGCTGATATAAACATTTTTAATTAACTTTTCGAAAAATATTAAGAAGTGAAAATTTCCAAGTGCCAATTTAACCACAATAAGTCCTGATTTGCACAGTTTCAAAATCACTTGGGTTCGATATGACTTGTATCCTTTATAGTGGCTTATTTTTTATCTAAATGTAACAGGAAATTATTTCTTTGGAGTTAATTGTGGGCCAGTAGAAGTTTGATGGGGATAGTACATTTTTATGCCATTGGCCCTGTGGGCCACTTGGGAAAATATGTTACATTCAAGCCCAGCTACAATTTCCGTGATACCCAGAATTTGGGTAACGTGACTGCCAATAAAATTTATATCATATATTTATAACATTGCAGGGTTCAACATTAAGGTTTGTCCAGTTGTCCAGGACAAGTCCATTTTCCATTCGGACAATTAGATGTTACTTCTCACTTGTCTGAAAGGAGAAGTTAAATTATTGGACAAAAATTAATTCAATAAAGATTATTCTTGTTTAAACACAAAATAATATTTTGAAATGTTACACGGGTATGTCTTTTTACCACAATGTACCACAATGATACCACAATGTAAGCAAATTTGATAGTAATAAGTAAAAGAAATGTATTTTGAAAGGTTTTTAATTCTTTTGACTAAATTTTTATGTTCTGCATCAAACATTTATCAAAAGTTGATGTTTATTCGTAGCTCAGATCACACAGGATAACAATATTCAGAACAAAGATTATATTTTGTACTCGTACATTTTTACCATAAATAATTTAAGTTATATAAATAAAAGGTATGAAATTGATCATCAGAACATTACCTTGATCTAGGCATGTGGCCTAAACAGCTAGCCATTGTGGATTTTCAGAAGTTTCATTGTGGTAAAAAGACAAAAGTTCATCATGGTAATTAGACAGAAGTTTCATTGTGGTAAAATGACAAACGTTCATTGTGGTAAAAAGACAGAAGTTTCATTGTGGTAAAAAATTTCAAAAACAGCTAGCTATTTAGGCCTGTTGCCTAGATCAAGGTAATGTTTTAATGATCAATTTCATACCTTTTATTCATATAACTTAAATTATTTACGGTAAAAATGTACATGTACAAAATATAATCTTTGTTCTGAATATTGTTATCCTGTGTGATCTGAGCAATGCATATAAACATCAACTTTTGATAAATGTTTGATGCAGAACATAAAAGTTTAGTCAAATGAATTAAAAACCCTTCAAAATACATTTCTTTTACTTATTACTACCAAATTTGCTTACATTGTGGTTCATTTTGGTATCATTGTGGTTCATCGTGGTATATTGTGGTAAAAAGACGCACAGGTGTCACACTTGATTTTTAGACAAGTCATTTTTGCATTCGGACAAGTAGATTTAAATACTACTTGTCCAAAAGGACAAGTGGAAATTTTTATTATTGTTGACCCTTGCATCGTATAGCCCCTGATAGGGCCTACATTTGTATATGATCATTGTACATTCATGGTTTGCATTATCTACATCCTCTACTATAATAGCGAGCCAACTCGAGCGCTTTTATGGTAATGCGTATGTGTAAGTACAAATAGGTCAAATTTACACATACTTTGAGCAAAAAAACTTTCATCTAACAGTCCCGGGTCAAGTTCACGTTGAATTTGACATTTTTATCGAGAAGGTCAAAAACAAAATTTGTGATCACATATCACACCATGAAAATTTTTTAAAAAATAGTACGAAGGCAAAAAAGTCCTTATTAATCGCACACGGGATTTTTAAAAACTGGTTTACAGAGTCTCCAAGCAGACGCCATTTTTTACCTACCGGAAATGAAGAGTTCCGATCAAGAGCGTTAATGGCTTTCCTAACCCAACATGTTCAGTTATGCTGACAGTTTGTGAGAATGTTGAGACGTACTCATGTTGCAATTATCTTGTTTACAAGAGTCCTACTATTGCAAGTCCCATGAGGTCATTTCTGGGTTTCTCTCCAGGTGACCGAAATACTCTCTCGTATCATACGATGTATGATTTGATATTTTACTATCGCTTATTAACGTAGAATTATTTTGGAATCAATTTCACTAACAAAAAATATGACGGAATTAACATAGTAAATGTGAACGCTTCAAATGAAAGATTGTATCGGTTTACTGATGTAAAAGTTAACAGTAAATTTCGACAAACATGACAGATTAGCTACTTTCTAAGGGGAAGAAACTCAATCATCCTGCAGAAACATTTTTGAAAATTGTGTACAGATTTACAGTAGAAAATAAATTAGCCGATACAAGCTTTCTACATAGGTTTTTAACACTTCCATAGCCATACAGAAATTATTAGATGAAAATAAAAGAACATGTGAATAATTACCTGAAATGAAAATTTAATTTAAAGCTCCCCTCTCCCCTCAAAAAAAAAAAAAAAGGAAAAGAAAATGCACTTTATTTACTTTATAAAAAAATATAGGCTACTCTTCATACACTTTGCTGTGACATTTTTATTTTACTTCCAGTAGCCTATATTTTGGTGTTCATGAATTCACTGGAATCACTGGTTAAACATCAAACTAAGCCTTTTCACTTCTTTGATGTATCATAATATTTGACTACTAATCTTATGCCGGTACAAGACATACTTACTTCTATATATTGAATTTCTATGTGACCAATTTAACTGTAGATCTATATTGTTATATTTTGATTCCAAATGATATATATTTAAAGAAAAAATAATCATTACATCTGAAGAGGAACTGATAAATATTTTAGCTGACTTTAGTACACCCAACCTTAGAACAGCAAATTTACAGAACAATGAAATTCTAGGTTTAAACATGTTATTGGTAGAAAAAAAAACAACAAAAACAAAGAGCATATAACAAGAACATATAAGTCTGATAAAGCTTGTTTGCTTGCTTTGGCTTGATGACTAATTAATTGCCACTCGTCCACGAGAGGCACGGAGAGAGATGTTTAGTGTCTGTGTTTACATGTATGTCCTAGCTTGAGTGGTTTGTATTTCCAATGACTTTTTTAATTGCCACTACACTTGTCATCAGATTGTCAATTACAGATTGATCATTTCTTCACCATGAACTGAACAACAAAACTGTTTTAATGTAACATATGCAGGAGAAAAGCATGAAGAGAAGTTCTAGTAAAAAAATTAATCCTGAAAGTCTCAGTCTCTCTCTCTCTCTCAAATTTAAACATCATTGTTATAATATGTATAGATATTTTTAGAAAATCTAACACTGCTATCTCACACCTACTATAATTGTGTTTCACACGGTGTCTGAATACTTGTTTCCACTCATCATTTGGATCTAATCCAATATTTATTATCTACACATTTTTTATTCTAGCATAAATTTGATAATATGCAACAACAAAAAGAATCAAGTAAAGGAAAAATTCCGATCTAACAAACATCTGTCTGTTTACATTACTTCTGCAGTTTAAATTCTACTATTGTTCATAATCTGCATCCAAAATTTCATTATTAAAATGAATTGCATTGTTTTAAAACACTTTAGTGGTCATTCATAATTGTGATACATTTGACAGTCTTGTTTAATGTTCGTTTTCTGATGCTCTTTTAAGTATACAGATGTATTTTACCAGGGCTCATCCTGCCATTAGTCAATAATTCATTAAGCCATGGATTCATTTTTCTCATCATTGGTTAAACATGAAATTGGCTAATTTTCTGCCTAATTTTTGTTCCTGTTTGGTGCATATTTTGAGCAATCACAGACAAATAAGTTTGACCACTGATAAATAAAGCCTAGGCTCTCTCTATTGCTGGTTTGAAAGCATGAGTAAGACCAAGGACAGTTTTCACTGTAACAGCGCTAGCAGGATTTCTTGAAAGTTATCCCATTGGCCAAATCAACCACCAGAATTTGACAAAAATTTGCAACATGTTATATAAACCAGTATTTTGCACTTGCCAGCAGCCTGTTGCCTCAGTGTCTTAATGCAAGAATCACGAGGAAAGAAGTGTCAAATAAGGTGCAGAATTTCGGTCTATCTATGAACATTTATTTCTTTATCACACGCAACACAGAAACTTTATAAAAGTTTGACAAAGCGTCAAGAAAAAAAAACGGAAAATGCGGGATCTGTAGCACAATGCCACTTATTACATGTATGTCTCTTATTGCCAATACCGTATTCTACCCAAAAAGCGCCTATGAAAAAAAAAAAGAAAAAAGATGTGGGCGCTTATTGGAACTAATCAATAGTAAAACTGAAGAAAAGCATTTAATTTTTTACAAGGCTCAGTGGTAAAATTGTTGTAGTTAATACAGTGGACACCTATTGACATTCTTGTGTTGTATGGGGCTAGCTGTTATTTATGTTTTTGTGGTCCACATTGCCTTGTCAATTGGCTAGGAAAGGTACTTGATCATGTGTAAAAAGCGGAGGGGTGCTTATAAGCTTATAAATAGGGACATAGGTGTAGCTACCCCAGCTCATATCGATAACGCACTAGACTTAATCAAATTTTTATGTCTGTTGTATTAATGTCTCAACTTCAGGCATCATTTATTTCAGAATATTTATATAATATACCGGTATACCATCTGAAAGAGAAATAAATGTACTTTCCAATGATATGTATTTTGTTGTTTTTTAATAGTGTAAATGTGATGATTTTGCGAGTTAAAAATAAAAATCGAAACATTTTCATCAATACCGCTTTGGCTGCAGTGACGGCCAAGCAGTCCGATTTGGCTATGGTAATCAAACTCATTTGCGAGTGCCTAAATGTTAATGAATATTCATGAAATTTTATATCCAATCAAAGAATAAATTTTTATATGCCACGGAAGTTGAACATTTGTAAAAAAAAATGTTTTTGTAGAAGTTGCAGAAGTGAATCTTTGACGACAGTGTGCATAATGGTCATTAGGTATTGCACTTTTGTTCATCCATTTTTAAAAAGATTGTGTTCTAACTTAAATTTTGAAATATTAATCAACATTCAACGACATGATTTACTACCTCGCATCAAACTTTTTTAGTGCAACGGTGCAGTTGAAGACGACCCACGCTTCAGTTCGCGCCATCTTGGATTTAACCTCCGGGTGAAAGGTTAACAAAGTGACTGTCGGAATCTGCTACATTTAAAACGAATTATCCACATCTATCATGTTTTAATTCTAAATATAATCAATTAAAAATGTGTTGGCTTCTAAAAAATGCTAATAAGTCTTTTTTATGAGCTTTTTGGACATCCCACATCGATCGGCGTCTACCACTAATTTGCATATGACCGAAGGAAATAGGTCACTCAATGCACATAAATAAAACGTATTATTTGAGATAATTATGAGTTTTGATTATGTCTATGAACTAAAAATAAATCCTGAGAGAAAAATCACGGTTGCCTTTGGTAAATTTTAAATTCATATATTGAATTTATGACCGATATTGAAGGCCAAAACTCTAGGTGAACTGTGACTAGACTAGACCTAAATTATAAAACTTTCTAACTTTACTGTAACCAGTAGCACTGGTCATATGTGACATGATACAATCGATAAAATTTTACATCTAAATCATTTAAAATTACTGCAGTAGACTCTGTGTGTATTTTAATTGAGAAAACGAATATAGTTTAATACTGAATCTACACTTGAATAATTTTTCAGAACCCTAGCTAGATCTACTTTGTTTATATCTCCAGAGATTTTTTTTTTCACAAATCATAAATGTTAGATTAGCACTGTTGAAAATTCGAATTTCTAGTAAGCCTATTTTTTAAGACAGTATATCCCTGTCAACTGGCCTACAAACATCAGCATTATATAAAACTAAGTCACCAAATTTGCTCATGCAGTTCAGATCAAGCTCAACTAACTTTTCATGATTCTAAGGAAAAAAAATTATTCTGTAATTGGATTTGTATGCATATTGAATGGATTTTGTAAATAATCAAAATTATAATATATATTGCTCATTTGAAGAAATCCTCAGAAATACTTGAGTATGTACTCAAACAGTATTCTCGCCATGAATGGATTTACTAATTTATTACAGGTATATTAAGTGTTATGCAAAAATTTAAATGTGAATGATGAAAAATAATAATGTTACCTAACCACTCAAAAGAAGCATGACCTCCTGGAATTAAAGGATTTGCATGTATTTTATACATTTTGTCATACCAGTATTCAAAAGTAATGAAAATAAATCAAAACATATACATGAACTACCTGTATAAGGAAGTTATTTTTTGTCATATATATGTATACATAATTATGTACATTTTTCCATAATCACATTTATATAAAATACACATTAGGTGCTTATTCAAGTTATTGGATTGAATGTGGCATCGGTGGAGCAGCATATCATTATCAACATTTGTCAGATGTATCAATACATGGGCATTTCACTAAGAAGTTTTACTTTTAAAAATTGTCCAAACAATGACCGAGCTGCGCTCGCTTTCAAGGCTTTGCCTTAATTCATATAAATAATAACAATTAACATGTATTTAACACATAAAAGCGGGTCCGTTTTAATCCGAATTCATCGAGAAAACTAATGTAGAATTTACAAAACCCTAGATAGATCTTATTTATTTCTTAAATATTATTCAGGAATTCGCCTCTTCTTTGTCCGATACTTTTGTATCCACATGATAACGCTTCACCTTTAGGCCTACCTGTTTTGGTTCCGTATTATCAATTCGGCTTGGTGGTTTAAAGTCTCGTTTAATTTGTTCATACGGCAATGGAATTTGTTGGCGTTCATACAAAATGTATTTTATAAAATCATTCATTAAGCCTGCTCTGACTGTCGATTGTAGTGCACCGTCAAACCCGATATTATAAACATATTTTTCTGTCTTTTTGAATTTCCCTGCATGCGCCATATTCTTCCGAACTATAGAGTGTTAAGATGAAACGTTAAGTCTAGAGTAATCCGAACATTCTTATTCTAAAAGAACAAACCGAGACCGGATTTACGTTCTCGGGGAGTGTTTTAAACCTATCATGTTTTATGTATATCGATGTTGTTGTACATGCATCTATTTATGTTTCATCATTCATCCATATAACTTTTACCACTTAATTTATTTTTTTGTTTATTTATTTATTTATTTATTTATTTATTTATTCAATTCCCTATTTTTAATGTTAAAATTAAATTCCTAATATTAAGAAAACATTTTTTATTTTAAATATTGGACCTTTTTAATGTAAAAAAATCGATGTCATGCCGCTGTTATCTGATAGCCGTGGTTTGTCATGTGAACGAAATTGTGTTGGGCTGCACATAGATGAATAAATAGCTGAAACTTATCATTTTATTATCTATTTTCGTATGTACAAACAAATTTGTTCCTCTATATTAAATGCAGATGCATTAATTAATTAGGACCTATACGTCAAGATTCTTCTTGTTGTTTGTGAGTTTACCAGGGTATTTTCAGTGAGTTTACCAGGGTATAATAAGTTGTTTACTCTTCTGATATACAATGTTTTATTGTTGTTTGAGAGTTTACCAGGGTATAATAAGTTGTCCACTCTTCTGATATACAATGTTATATTGCTGTTTGTGAGTTTACCAGCTGGGATATAACAGTTTACCAGGGTGTTGTTTACTCTTCAATGTTAATATTGCTGTTTGTGAGGTTACCAGCTGGGGTATAACAGTTTACCAGGGTATAATAAGTTGTCCACTCTTCTGATATACAATGTTATATTGCTGTTTGTGAGTTTACCAGCTGGGGTATAACAGTTTACCAGGGTATAATAAGTTGTCCACTCTTGTGATATACAATGTTATATTGCTGTTTGTGAGTTTACCAGCTGGGGTATAACAGTTTACCAGGGTATAATAAGTTGTCCACTCTTCTGATATACAATGTTATATTGCTGTTTGTGAGGTTACCAGCTGGGGTATAACAGTTTACCAGGGTATAATAAGTTGTCCACTCTTCTGATATACAATGTTATATTGCTGTTTGTGAGTTTACCAGCTGGGGTATATAACAGTTTACCAGGGTATAATAAGTTGTCCACTCTTGTGATATACAATGTTATATTGCTGTTTGTGAGGTTACCAGCTGGGGTATAACAGTTTACCAGGGTATAATAAGTTGTCCACTCTTGTGATATACAATGTTATATTGCTGTTTGTGAGTTTACCAGCTGGGGTATAACAGTTTACCAGGGTATAATAAGTTGTCCACTCTTCTGATATACAATGTTATATTGTTGTTTGTGAGTTTACCAGCTGGGGTATAACAGTTTACCAGGGTATAATAAGTTGTCCACTCTTGTGATATACAATGTTATATTGCTGTTTGTGAGTTTACCAGGGTGGGGTATAACAGTTTACCAGGGTTTATTTACCAGGGTTTTGTCCCACTCTTCTGATATACAGCGCATGTTTTGTTGTTGTTTAATTTATCGTCAAGATATCTTCCTACATGAGGACACACGGCTATATTGTAGTACTACAAATTTTGACCAGTTCTATGGCCTTACATCTTGATAACTCAATATAAGTTCTAAAGCCACACGATCTTTTGTCAATATACAATGTTATATTGCAATGTTGAATATGAGTTTACCAGGGTAAACAATATATTGATCGTTAGTGTATTGAAGATTGACAATTTTATTTACCAGGGGCAATATTTTGACAATGTTGATCCACTGGGCAATATCTTGATATTATTGATAGCTAGTGGGCAATATTGAAGATTTATTATTGTTGTTTGGGCAATATTATCGTCAATATTATTGATCGTTAGTCAACATGAAGATTGACACATTATTGGCTATAATATGTAGTACTGACAATATTATTGATCGTTAGTGGGCAGTTCAATATGGGATCGTTGGGCAATCTTGATAATTGACAATATTTTGTCACATCAATATTGAAGATTGACCATATTATTGATCAATATTGAAGATTGACAATATTATTGATAGCTAGTGGGCAATATTGAAGATTGACAATATTATTGATAGTAAGTGGGCAATGTTGAAGATTGACAATATTATTGATCGTTAGTGGGCAATATTGAAGATTGACAATATTATTGATAGCTAGTGGGCAATATTGAAGATTGTTAGATGGGCAATATTGAAGATTGACAATATTATTGATAGCTAGTGGGCAATATTGAAGATTGACAATATTATTGATAGCTAGTGGGCAATATTGAAGATTGACAATATTATTGATAGCTATCGTTATTGTGATTGCAATATTATTGATATAGTGGGCAATATTGAAGATTGACAATATTTGATAGTGGGCAATATGTGATTGAATATTGACAATATTAAGATTGACAATCGTTAGCTAGTGGGCAATATTGAAGATACAATATGACTAGTGGGCAATATTGAAGATTGACAATATTATTGATAGCTAGTGGGCAATATTGAATATTGACAATATTATTGATCGTTAGTGGGCAATATTGAATATTGACAATATTATTGATCGTTAGTGGGCAATATTGAATATTGACAATATTATTGATCGCTAGTGGGCAATATTGAATATTGACAATATTATTGATCGTTAGTGGGCAATATTGAAGATTGATATGAATATTGTGGGCAATATTTATTGATATTATTGATCGTTAGTGGGCAATAAATATTGACAATATTATTGATTGGGCACAATATTGACAATATTATTGATCGTTAGTGGGCAATATTGAAGATTGACAATATTATTGATCGTTAGTGGGCAATATTGAATATTGACAATATTATTGATAGTAAGTGGGCAATATTGAAGATTGACAATATTATTGATCGTTAGTGGGCAATATTGAATATTGACAATATTATTGATAGTTAGTGGGCAATATTGAAGATTGACAATATTATTGATCGTTAGTGGGCAATATTGAAGATTGACGCAGTATATTGAAGATATAAAAATTAGATATTTATTGACGATTGACAACTACTATTACTGTCTGGTTGGGGAAATATTGCTCAATATCTTCAGTTTATAGTCTGTCGCCAAACCAACGACATCATGAACATGTCTTGTAGCAAAGTTGTAGCAGCAAGTAGCAAAGATGATGAACGCAAATTTATACTGGAATGTATTAAGTTGTACAGGGAACTCCCCTGTCTGTGGAAAATCAAAAGCGAATAATATATGAATCGGCAAAAAAACCAAAAAAAACAAAAACAAAACATAACCTGGCGTACGGAAAGTTGCTCCGAAAATGCAGAGAACACTATGATGACGCGACCAAAGAAGCCAGAAAAAATCGATGCTAGAGCTATGATCACTAAAGCGTCATTCATGGTGTCATCAACGATGTGTTTGTCATGACATTCAATGAGTAAATGACCGTTTTATGGTGCAATATTATTGTGCCGTTTATGGTGGAACAAAATTTTCTCAAAATATTGCATCAATATTATTTCAATTAAATTGATCATCTACGGACCGCTTAAATACCCTTGACCTCACTTCTTAGGTCGAGCAACTGGGAAAGGCGAAGTCACTTATCTACGCTAAATGTCCATGGTTTGACCAAGAGCCAAGCCTGAAACCCCACCAGATTGCGAGTCGAACACTCTACAGGTATACCTCTTATATCGACTTCCTTTCCATAAAACTCTTTACTTACAGGTGATTGTTCAAAGAATTTAGTCATATTTATTCTTTTTATTGAATGGATATTGCTATTGAATAATAAAAAAAAATAGAACATTAATTGCATTCTTTACAAAAACTGTGACTCACTTGGCTAAACTAGAGTTAATAGAGTATGTGACGGATTGATTTCTCGAATTAATCGTATGTAATAGATAATATACGAAAGCCGATTTAGCTCATTTAGTAGATGATAAAAAATTAATTGCGTAATAACGCGAAACTAGCGCGTAATAACGCGAAACTAGCGCGTTATAACGCGAAACAACGCTTTATAACGCGAAAAAAAGCGCGTAATAACGCGAAACAGAACGCGTTATAACGCGAAACAAACGCGTAATAACGCGAAACAGAACGCTTTATAACGCGAAACAGAACGCGTTATAACGCGAAACAGCATATATAAGTACCGGTCTGACTACATTGGTAAATTTTAATTTTTAAAGTATAAACAAACCTAATTTCTGTGGAAACGCTGGGTAAAATCAGAGAATTTATGCTGGGACATAAAAAATTCTCTGATTTTACCCAGCGTTTGCACAGAAATTACCTCAAACCTAACGACTTTTAAAAACACCTTTTTATTTTCTTCCTACAGCACTGCATAAAGAAGTTACGGTTTTTACGCGCATGGCGTCTTGTCACCCCCCCCCCCCCCAAAAAAAAAAAAAAATGTTACGCCCCTTCTTTGAAAATTCATCATGATTGACTGAAATATACATACAAGTGAAATTACCTTTACCGGTAGTTAATACATTCTTTTAAAGTTGCCTTATTTCGGCTTGTGAAAGACCCAGTTCGAAGTAAATTCTAACTAAACTATCGTATTCCATGCCTTCATTCTACCAATGTAGTCAGACCGGTACTTATATATGCTTTTTCGCGTTATTACGTGCTAGTTTAGTGTTATTACGCGATTAATTTTTTTTATCATCTACCAAATGAGCTCAATCGGCTTTCGTAATAATAAGCTTTGTCGTTTTATAACACTTTTAGATGACTTGGTTAACATTATCTGCTTATCAACCGATTATCAACCGATCAATACAAATATAATTTTACAAAAATGATATTTTTGGCATAGGCGTAGGAACGGGGGGGGGGGGGGCACCCCCACTTTTTTCAAATACAAATTTTATTTTATACTAAACATCACGTCTGGAATCCAGAAAAAGGCTTCCCAAAGCTTTTAAATTAGGCCTACCAAAATTTTCCCCACTTTTGATTTGCTTCCTACGCCACTGTCTGGTATTGATACCTGAACAAAACTGTTAATAAGGTGTGAGATGAAATACAAATTTCAGCTATCATGATCTAAGCTTCGACAATTGATGGTACATATTTTATAAACTATAAATTTTAGCGCGATAGCCATGTCCTTGACATCTGTTGAATGAACAAAATATTTTTGTTTTCACTATCATTTATTTGCTATCGTACTTGAAATGACTTACTTATTTACCAGTGTCCTAGATAAGAACAAGTATTTCTATCATGCAATGAGCAGGCAAAAATCATGAAATCTTTAGATGGATCATTCGTGTTTAGCACCAACAAATGTTTCAGATAACGACAGTTATACAACGTCAAGATTTTACTGTAAAATAAACAGTCAAGTTTCCTACAAATTATGTGCTGAGTATTTATCTCTAATTACAGCCTAGTTCACATCAGCCTTGCGATTTGTTTGATCGTAAGATTTGGCGGCGGTCTTTGAGTGTCGTAGACAATTCGCAACAAATCCAGACAGGTTCGTACTAGTTGTAGACACTGCACGGCAGCAATACGATGTGAGCATGTTGTCAGTCTGAAAACTCGAAACAGTGTGTTTGGTGTAAAGAGCGGATCTGCCTTTTATACTGGATAGCAACCGCACGACAACCGTACGGCTATCGCGCGACAATTATATTCCCAGTCTTGGAATAAAACGCAAGACAATCGTGCGGTTGCCGTGATGCTTTTGCAAGTCAAACATAATAGTTTTTTGACTGCAGAATCAACTAAAATCGTATTGTGCGTGTGTCTCGATGCAGCCGCGGGGCTGCCCTGCGAACTGCATAAATCGGCCGAAAATCGCAAAGAAAATGTGCATGTCGAAAATTAAGTTGGCGACGTTCCGACAGCCCTGCGGCTTTGCAAATTTGTACAACGGTCTTGTTGTTGTCACACGGAACCTATTTATTTTCCCCAAGAAATGGTCGTAGACAGCCGGTGTACGACTACCGCAAGGCTGATGTGAACTACCGGAATCGTCGAAATACGCGATATTATTGTTACACAGCTTATAATAACTAATTTTTATTGCCTAAAATATTTACTCTTCATCTGTATTCTTTAATCATGACAATAAAGAGAACTAAAGTCGAAATGGCATCACCGGTCACCGATATCCCACCCTTTTTGACACGGGGCAGGGGGTGGGAGTCAGTAAAAATAAGAAATTACGTTACCATTAATGAGCCACGTCTACGGAAGCGTATGACTGTGCTTGATTCTGTTGTGTCTGTCATTTCTAGTTCTACCAAAACGTCTATCGCTTAATTTTCCATGCAGAATTGTTGTATAAAAAGTAGAAAAGCAGTATGTTTCGGTACTATGAAAATGAGAACAACGGTGTGTCTTTAAGTTTTGATATTTTCCAGTATCCGCATAATATGATTTAAATTGCTTATGGGATAAGCAATTATAGTACAACATTGCTGAAATTTCTCCTTAACTGCTATCTGTATTTTGGTAAGAAGTAAAGATAAAGGTTGGCTGGAACATTTGCTGGACCCTGTTACATTGTATGTACCTGTTTGTATAGGGTTTTGTGAAGTTTAGTCATCAGAAATGTGGTAGCTTAAATTCAGTATTGGTTGTAGGTACATCAAAAGAGCGTAACTATACTCACACAACAAAGATTTCGTCTTTTCAAAGTAGTCAACGCGTGTATGTAGGATTACTGGAATTCGTAAGAAACTCTAGTACTTGTAATAAACTATTATAGTAATATGCCTTACAAAAAAAAAAAATCAGTTTAAAACATGGCGGAACACATGACTGAGCCTTTTTATAATTAAGAACATGGCTGATTCATAAAGCTTATATGCCTTTGTTAGTAAATGTAAGTTTTTGAAACGACGCTTCTGCTCATGTCAGTTATTGTCTGTAAGACTTAGGTTTGAACAGTTTTTGTTGGACAAAGTCCATTTTAACAGAGTTAAATGTGTATTCTGGAGTTGAAGAATCAGCGTAGAGGTTTACTGGTATTCTTGCTTCATGAAAAAAGTTCATTAAGAAGTCCCAAAGGAATAGAATAAAGTCCTAACCACCTTTAATTGGTGAACAAAACGTTAAGACTCCGAATAAATTGCAGTCCGCTTACATCTCACTTATTTTCTAGAAATATCATCGACAACCCAAACTGCATCTGCGGTAAATTCGCAACTACATATCACTTTCTATTAGAGTCTTTTTTTTACATTAAAGCTCAAGTTCATTTCTTAGATCCCCCCACTTCCATCTCGACACATAACTTCTGTATGGCAAACACGACCCTACTTCCGCCTATAAAATAATTTCTTTGAAGCTGTCCAAAAATATATCATTACTACAAAAAGATTTGCTTAATTAACATCCTTATTAACATCGATTTACCTTATGAATATTTATTATTATCGAACAAATAAAATCTCAATCAATCCCCACGTACTTATGATACCTACAGAGCAAACTTCAGAAGTATTGTAAATGACATGGGTGCAGTAAAACGGTGTGCACAGATTATCTACTTTTCCACAAAGCCTCTAGACAACAATTTCTCACAGACAACAATTTCTCAAGCATTCATGGAAAATCATGGTATCTTTCAATGAAAATTCTGTTAGAAAAATAAACTTTTTGCACAAGATATCTGCGGTATTTTTTTTTTTTGCAATATTGTATACCAGAATATTCTATCTGTTATAATCTTCTGTATAGTTTTGATATTTTAAAATGATTTACATTTTAATGGTAATTTACGTATACAGAGGATTAACAATTTTGCTTCTAAACTCTGCTTTCGTTGTAGGCAAGTTCTAAATTATTACCCGGCTAAGCGACAACAGGATATTTATCAAACCTTCCTGTAATCGCAGACATTTATTTTCTGAATTTTATATCTACTAAGTGATTATACAAAAGTCATACATATCCAATGTTCTAGTTTTTGCTTTGCCTATTACATTGTTCTATTTGTACAAACAGGGAGCACAGTTTCGTAACAGGTGGACAATCAGTATTTGATGAATAAAGTTCTCCTGAACACACTTATTGTATGAAATCATAATAAATCAAAGAACAACATGACAAACACGTATGTAACTGATCTTCTACAAGCTATGTTGTCAGCTATTCTTCTTATTTTTTCCTGTTTTTCCCCGTTTTTCATTCAGTTTCTATCAATGTGCTGGCGTATTCTGGTTTTGAAGTTAGCAATGCTCAAGATATGTGCCCACATTCTTCCAAGATTTCTGAACAAGAAAAACAAAAACGAACAATTGAAAAAAAAAACAAAAAAACAGCAAAACAAACAAAAGAAAAAAAAAAGAAAAAACCAAGCAAACAAAAGACCAAAAACAAAACAATACAAAATAACAACATAAAAACCAAACGAACAACAACAATCAAAAGAACAACAAAAAGAACAACACAAACAATCAAAAGAACAACAGAAACAATCACATTGACAAGCAAAACAATCAAAAAGAGAACGACAAAAAAAAAAAAAGAAAAAGAAAACAAAAGAACAACAACAATCTAAATAATAAGAACTAAAACAATCAAAAGAACAACATCCAAAACAATCAAAAAAAAAAATCAAAAAAAAAAAAAAAAAAAAATATATATATATATATATATATATATATATATATATATATATATATATATATATATATATATATATATATATATAAACGATCGTAAGAAGAACAACAATAATCAGAAGAACATAAAAAACAAAAAAACAATCAGAAGAAGAACAACAAAACAATTAAAATAACCAAAATAATCACAAGAACAACAACAAAAATAATAAAAAGAACAACAACAAAAATAATCATAGCAGCAATCAAAAAAACAAAAACAAAACTATAAAAAGAACAACAGCAACAAATCAAAACAACAAAAACACAACAACAAAACAATCAAAAGAACAACAATCAAAACAATCACAGGAAGAACAACAAAAATAATCAGGAGAACAAAAAAAATAGAAACGATTAAAAGAAGAACAACAAAAATCAGAAGAACAACATAAAGAACAACAAAAACAATCAGAAAAAGAACAACAAAACAATTAAAATAACAACAACCAAAATAATAAAAGAACAACAACAACAATAATCACAAAAACAGCAACAAAAACAATCACAAGAACAACAGCAAAAATAATAAAAAGAACAACAACAACAAATCAAAACAACAAAAACACAACAACAAAACAATCAATAGAACAATAATCAAAGGAACAACGACAAAAATAATCAGGAGAACAAAAAAAAAATTGAAACGATCAAAAGAAGAACAACAAAAATCAGAAGAACAACAAAAACAATCAGAAGAAGAACAACAAAACAATTAAAATAACAACAACGAAAATAATCACAACAACAACAACAAAACTAATCACAATAACAACAACAAAAGCAATCACAAGATGAACAACAAAAACAATCACAACAACAACAACAAATAATAAAAAGAACAACTACAAAAATAATCACAAGAACAACAACAAAAACAATCACAAGAACAACAACAAAAATAATAAAAAGAACAACAACAAAAACAATCATAGCAACAACAAAAACAATCAGAGCAACAACAAAAACAACCAAAAGAACAAAAAAAACAATAAAAAGAACAACAACAACAAATCAAAACAACAAAACACAACAACAAAACAATCAAAAGAACAATCAAAACAATCAAAGAAAAAACAACAAAAATAATCAGGAGAACAACAACAAAAAAGATAGAAACGATCAAAAGAAGAACAACAAAAATCATAAGAACAACATAAAGAACAACAAAAACAATCAGAAGAAGAACAACAAAACAATTAAAACAACCAAAATAATCACAACAACAACAATAAAAACAATCACAACAACAACAAAAATAATAAAAAGAACAACAACAACAAAACTAATCACAAGAACAACAACAAAAATAATCAAAAGAACAACGACAAAAACAATCATAGCAACAACAAAAAAAGATCAGAGCAACAGCAAAAACAATAAAAAAAAAAAGAAAAAAACAATCAAAAGAACAACAACAATCAAAATTTAAGAAATTAAATATTGAAAATGTTTAACAGTGCGTTGAAAATGTTTCTCTTTTCATTCATTAATGAACAATTAAATATTTATTTGACTTTTGAATATTATAAACATAATACCAAAGTTATAATGCTCAATCGTGTCTGTCAATTCATCAGTTGAGCTCCAATTTTAAATAGATTCTCCAAAGAGAACATATCTAATTTTACAAATGATTTTTGACTTAACATATCAAAGCATACAAAATATAAGTAAACTAGTATTAAACAAATCCTAAATTTTAAAATAACATAAATAGATTAAATGGACATCGTATACCCCGACATTTCGTATATAAACGTACTTGCTTTAAGCATTCAAAATGATGTTCGAACACTCTAATAGCATGCTTTTCTGACCTATCTTGTGTACAAAAGGTATGAAATGCATAACAAAAATTCGTATTTATTCTTCCATGAAAAGTAGAAGAAGTTCTAGTCATTATGAATATCATTGTCAAGAAGAAAACATTTAGTTTTCTGTTTCTAGATTAATAGACTTAGAAGTGCGTTTGAAGTAATCATACAAATGATATTGGATACCGGACAGGTAAAACAAGAATATAAAATCCCTAGGAAATCTGGACGCGCATTATCGACATTAAAACACTTAATTTATTAGTTTACAAAATGAATAAATATATCAGCGTGGCTGTCTAGAAATATGATATGTGAATTTATGGTCAGAAGTCAATATTGGGAATTGGCAATATTGAAAACACATAACTTGAGGCACGCGTTTTGTATTCTTATGAGTGTAATTGTCACTTACAATGTGTCCTACTTTGCACACCCTGAAATAAAAAGAATCAAATAACAGCCGTAATGTGTACATTATGGTATTGTATTGGATTTAAAGCTGTCAAGATATATTGAATCTACGGAGATGTTTGGTTTGTTCTTGGCATGTATCGCAGTGTCTGGGTGATAAACTGAATCATAGCAATATTAAACATGCAGACACATCGAATCATGCTATTTCTGAAGTCTGACTTGAAACAAACCTGCTTAAGATTTTACGAACATATGACATTTGATCAAATCAAGCATGTCTAAATCGTATGTTAAATTTACTTTGCCCTTTTCTGAGAAGAGGATGCTATAAGTTTTACCTTTGCTTTGGTGATTCAGTGGCTTCATCATTTTATTTTGCTCATATATTGTAAACGTGGATATTTCCACTTGTTATTAATTACGCGATTTCTTTGTACCAACCAAACCAACATAATGAAAGCGGTAGACATATGAGAAAGTTTAACTATATTTACTATTCATTTGTATTTTGATAAATATATATTACTGTGCATCTGTCTAAGTATCTTTAATTCAATTACAAAAACTACTATGTCAGGTGAACAACAAAATTGTGCATTATTAGGTACTGACCGGGTACACAGATCATTCAGTGCAATCATGTAACGTTACAACAGACGGTAACATTGTTATTTCTGATGTGAGCAATACTTTACAGACTGATAACACATGATGGTCATATAAACAGATTGTGACGGTTCACCTTTACAGCTTGTTTTTGATTCACCTGTACTTAACAGACTGATAACACCTTAGTGTCTGAGCAAGGTTATAACAGATTGTGACGGTGCAACTTTACAGCTTGTTTTTTATTCACCTGTACTTTACAGACTGATAACACCTTAGTGTCTGAGCAAGGTTATAACAGATTGTGACGGTTCAACTTTACTGCTTGTTTTTTATTCACCTGTACTTTACAGACTGATAACACCTTAGTGTCTGAGCAAGGTTATAACAGATTGTGACGGTGCAACTTTACAACTTGTTTTTGATTCACCTGTACGTTACAGACTGATAACACCTTAGTGTCTGAGCAAGGTTATAACAGATTGTGACGGTTCACCTTTACAGCTTGTTTTTGATTCATCTGTACTTTACAGACTGATAACACCTTAGTGTCTGAGCAAGGTTATAACAGATTGTGACGGTGCAACTTTACAGCTTGTTTTTGATTCACCTGTACTTTACAGACTGATAACACCTTAGTGTCTGAGCAAAGTTATAACAGATTGTGACGGTTCACCTTTACAGCTTGTTTTTGATTCACCTGTACTTTACAGACTGATAGCACCTTAGTGTCTGAGCAAGGTTATAACAGATTGTGACGGTGCAACTTTACAGCTTGTTTTTGATTCACCTGTACTTTACAGACTGATAGCACCTTAGTGTCTGAGCAAGGTTATAACAGATTGTGAAGTCGCAACTTTACAACTTGTTTTTGATTCACCTGTACTTTACAGACTGATACCACCTTAGTGTCTGAGCAAGGTTATAACAGATTGTGAAGTCGCAACTTTACAGCTTGTTTTTGAGCAAAGTTACTTTACAGACTGATAACACCTTAGTGTCTGAGCAAGGTTATAACAGATTGTGACGGTGCAACTTTACAGCTTGTTTTTGATTCACCTGTACTTTACAGACTGATAGCACCTTAGTGTCTGAGCAAGGTTATAACAGATTGTGACGGTGCAACTTTACAGCTTGTTTTTTATTCACCTGTACTTTACAGACTGATAGCACCTTAGTGTCTGAGCAAGGTTATAACAGATTGTGAAGTCGCAACTTTACAACTTGTTTTTGATTCACCTGTACTTTACAGACTGATAACATATTAGTGTTTGAGCAAGGTTATAACAAATTGTGACGGTGCAACTTTACAGCTTGTTTTTTATTCACCTGTACTTTACAGACTGATAACACCTTAGTGTCTGGGCAAGGTTATAACAGATTGTGACGGTGCAACTTTACAGCTTGTTTTTGATTCACCTGTACTTTACAGACTGATAGCACCTTAGTGTCTGAGCAAGGTTATAACAGATTGTGACGGTGCAACTTTAAAACTTGTTTTTGATTCACCTGTACTTTACAGACTGATAACATATTAGTGTTTGAGCAAGGTTATAACAAATTGTGACGGTTCACCTTTACAGCTTGTTTTTGATTCACCTGTACTTTACAGACTGATACCACCTTAGTGTCTGAGCAAGGTTATAACAGATTGTGAAGTCGCAACTTTACAACTTGTTTTTGATTCACCTGTACTTTACAGACTGATAACACCTTAGTGTCTGAGCAAGGTTATAACAGATTGTGACGGTTCAACTTTACAACTTGGGTTTGATGCACCTGTACAGACCGATAGCACCTAAGTGTCAGAGCAAGATTATTATAGCTATGTATTATTTATCTTTTTTAACTCTGCGCCTATATGTTACGAGAGTCAAAAGTAATTAGATATAAATAATAAAGGAAAAGAATGATGCTGGAATGTATTATATTCTACGCAAGAGTTTTCTATATGATTTGATGGTTTATTTCAGCCATTTTATCCCGTGGATGTGTTTGTCTTATATCAATTTATTCTTGATAAGGTATTTTTTGTACATATCGAAACGTTACCAGGCGGGGTGGATGGGGTCTACAATGCCTACTGGACACGGAGTGCAAAAGATAGTCACTTTCATAGGCATGACTTGCACTTGTAAGGAAGTGTTTCAGCGTGACTTGTGATTCATCTAGCCGCTGAACCAGCCTAGAGGTCTTTTTGAAATAGTAGTCGTTCTTGTATTTTGGATATTAATTGCCTAAATTTAATTGACTAAATTTTCGCGTTCATCATGATTTAGCATACTAGCTTTTGTCATGAAAGCGCTAAATATGCTAAAATAATACCCTTTTTTCTTTCTAAAATACATGTATACATTTATCAAATTCTAGCTCCACTCATGAAGTATTATTGACAGAAACAATCGCCTTGAGCTTTTGTTTAGACCTTTTTTGTAAAATATACTATAACTTTGGTATTGTTAAAACATATCAATTTAAACGCCACTGCATCCGACAACGTAGATCACACAAAAGATACAAGGCTAAATAAATTGACTGTAAAAACTGAAAATGAAAAATTCGTAAAATTTTAGTTTGTGAAACATGCAAATTCTTATAGTGTACCGTTGTTTTGATATATGCTAATCTTAATATTGAACTGTTGACCCCGTATTCACGTAGTCACCAACTTTTTAGTACTCGAATGCATCACGCGACAGAACTTTGACCTGTGTGATTGTACGAACAATTTTCAACATTTGTCTTGTGTTAAAAAATGGAATGATGCGACCTGTACTTCAATATAGGAGTCTCATACTAAATAGATATTTATGGTGTATCGATATTTTATCTCTGTGTAAGCTTTGTAATTTCAATGACGTTTTAAATCCTTGTGATTATTTTGAACCTGAAGTTAGTCTCAAGCCAATGATTTAGACACAGCTGACGATACTACTACTGCATCTGGTAATGCTGCTGCTGCTGCTGATGATGATAATAATAGAAAAAAAATAGATTAATGATGATAATGATATTGTTTATTGTAATATATATATATATATATATATATATATATATATATATATATATATATATATATATATATATATATATATATATATATATATATATATATATATATCATTCTATTTAAAGCACTAAAATGACTAACGAAACGGACAAAATAAAAATCACATTTTCGGGACGACTTGTCCCTTTATAAGGTAAAAAAAGCATATTTATATATCAACAGAGACGGGGTATTATTGATTAAATATATGTTTTATATTAATATATAGGTCTTAAATGTGTCTCAGGAAATGTTATACAATACGGCTTTTATCCAAAAGCTTATTATTTATAAGCTTCATATCATGTTTCATCTGTATATGTGTATGAGTGTGCATGCTTGTCTGTGTATGTGTGTATGTGTTAAATTTCAATACTTACCCATATATTAACTAAAGCTTAAATGCCAGACCAATACATTGATAATATACATTATAAATGATTTTCATATCCATTAATATTGAGATATCAAGAGACCTAAAACCATTGTCATACGGGAAATTGATTAAGCTTTGGAAGCAGGTTTTAAAGGGACATTAGCTGTGGTTTCTTTTTTTCATTTTTCCCCTTTTGTACTTTAGATTAATGTACAATAACAAAAAAAAAAATATATATATATATATATACAGGCATAAACATTCTTAAATCCTTATATGTCTTGTGAAAATTGTTTGAAAAACTCAGGTTTAGCACTTTTTTCACTTGAAATTGATTAACTCACCTTTATTATTTGTATATGAATACCACGCAAGGTCTGACCTTATTTTAACAAAATATATAGGAATATAAGATTTTTTATGCCTGTGTATAGTGTATTTGTTATTGTACATTAAGTACAAGAAGTTAAAGTAGACAAAAATCTAAACACAGCTAATGTCCCTTTAATTTCGTTGAATCTGTACATACCACTTTTATTGATTTGAAACATTAGATCATACTGACCACCAGTGATCATATATATATATATATATATATATATATATATACCGCCCTATAGGTGTATCTTCGCCTCTAACACCCACGTGCTTTATGTTTGAATTAAGGTCCGTTCAGATTTGATACTTTTTAAAAAAAAACACACAACCTGTGTCTGTCCTATGGCCAGGCGCTTTGTAAAATACGTTAAAGGCAGGGGCTCTTTTGGCCTGATGCGGTACACGTGACAGAACACATCTGCTTTTCAATGAGTATACATACCAAATGTATGTATTGCACTTTTTCGAAATCTGATCCTGTATTAATGTCGATTATAATATATCTTATGTTACATAGGCGGTACGTGTGACGTAACAGCATATCAATCGCTGAACACATATTTTCACTATATAAATATATATTTTATTCATTTCTTTTTAAATGTTGATATGTATTGCAGGCAAACATTCTTTATTCTTTATGAAGCTACGTGCTGTTCTGGAATAATATAGAAAGCATTTGAATTTGATAACAAGCCTTATATCAGTAAACTTAAAAATTGTATTTAACTCAGAAGAAAGAACTAAAATTACACCGCAAAACATACAATTATGTTTGACTAGAATATGCACACAAAAAGAAATAAGCAAAGGAATACAACAAGCTGATATAAAAAGATAAAAATAAAATAGAAAATAGAAAAATAATAGAAATTATTCCAATTACTGAGAGGTCAGTTGAGTTAGTAATAAAGATGTGCATTTCTACTACATGTAAGTGGTTAACCTATTGTACAAACCATTCGCAGTGTTTTACCGGAATAATAAGGCTGCGCAAGTCAAATGGTCATACTTAATCCGTTCTTGTCAAAGCTGAAACTATTACTAGCACCCAGTATGCTACAGTCATTTATCTCTAACTTTGTACACGTAGATCCATCATCTTAGTGTATGGCAGCATATAGATATTATTTGATTTAATGACATTTGTCGTGTGATATCAGACATCTCAGTTACTGTATACGATCTATCCTTCACGAAAACGGTCTTTGTTTTGTTTTAAGTAAGAGGGGGAACAGTCATAGATAGTGAAGAAATTGGTTCTTTGGAAAGATACCATAAACTCTTGTATCGTAAGTTAGTTACTTTTCTGTTGTGTGTCTATGTGAGAAACCTCCTGACCTAGTGGTTAGAATCGTGCTTTAAACCTGGATTTCTTTTGCCCACTAGGTAGCAAGAGTTGAAACTCTGACTGACCCTTTATTGTGTGCGTTGATAAATTGCCATTTTACTAGTGGAAGAAGGGGTATATGTAACAGATGTTCTTCTCCACCAAGGAAATGGTCGCAATTGTAACAGACATTTGTTGCGTGTGGTGTAAAACGCCAAATATATAAATGTATATCTGAAAATGGGATAAAATGTATCCTGAGATCATATGCTAACATTTTATCACGTCACCACATTTCCTTAGATGGTCTTTATCAGACTAATACAAATTATAAGGCGAACGGAAAATATTTTATCTGCTAAAGTAAATAAGAACAGCAGAAAATTACAAAACATTCTGAATATTTGGCAAGATTTTAATATAAAGAAATAAATATAAAACATAAAATATCGAGTTTCAAATAAAAATGAAAAACACATTCATGCTACTTCAGTAACTAAAACCAAGCATAACTCCGATGAAATGATACACATTTAAACTATTTGTCACTGATGAAATAGGTAAATGAATTCACATTCATGCCAATTTGAAATGTTTAACAAGAAATGTTTATTTGAGATGATGGCTAATTCGCAATAAATATCCCCATCACAGATGGAAATGTTTTATAGAGATTCATAACACATAAATTGGTCTTCCATGAAGGCAAGTAAATACAAAATAATTATAACTAAAGCACATTCTGACCGTCCAGCTGAATAAAAACTTTATATTGGAGCACATGCGGCCTTTAAGTTGACAGTGGACATATTCAAAGGGAGACGGTAGCACGTATGAACAAATTTATTTACTTTTGTTTTGTTTGCCTGTTCAGAATTAAATTTCAACTTTTTCAATGTTCCTGAATGTTCCTCCACATCAATTTCTACATGTCTGAAAGTGTCATCATCTTGTATACACTTCTTCACAGAAAAATATTAGATCATCATCATTTCCACGACAACATTGTGTGTATATTTCTATACTATCATAGGTACGACCACACACGTAACACACGGTATTAACATCGGCATCATAAGCACATCTTGATGTCTGAAATAATCGTAACGATCGCTTTGCTATTCGTGTTGAGGACAACGATGACGTCATCTTTTTAAATTTTGATGAAGGTGCCCCTTGGATGTGGATCAGGGCTACAACTAGGACGAGTGATAAGGTTAAAATATGATTGGAATTCATCTGCAAATAAAAAATATATAAAAATACATATAAAAATACATAAACGTTTTGTATTGTTATATAAACTATCTGTACTTGTGTTTTGTGTAGTGTAATGCAATGTTGTGTCTATGCATTCATCAATCAGCAATACTTGTTGAAAACATGGTGACATTTTGAGGGATTGGTCAAATACAAAATAAATGCCTTTGATGTGGCTAATGAAATCGAAACTGCAAGAGGATATAATTGTTCTATGTGTTTATACGTTTGAAAATTGACATTTCCTTGATATAACGGTAATTGAAATGATGAGGTAGTTTCCGCAATGAAATAGATTTACCGCTTATGTAAATGAAAGTTGATTACTTAAATTGAATGTATATTATCTTTAGTTTCGTAGTAAAGATTAGAAAATTGTGTTAAGTAGTCAATAGATTAGAATCTATATTACTAAATTGTCCAGCCAGGGTTTTTTGTTTTAGTAATGTTATAGAATTTCCGGTCCATGGTTTAGAGATTAACCTATAGAATTATCTTTGAATGTTATTTACCCATCAGCCATGATCTATATATGATAAGTGATCGATCCGTCCACTATTGAATCCTAATCTTTCAAATTTTTATCTAGTAACATAGTTATTTCTGTGTTATTTTCTCATCTTTATCTAGTAACATTGTTATTTCTGTGTTATTTTTAAATCTTTATCCTGTAACATTGTTATTTCTGTGTTATTTTTGTATCTTTTATTATATTTAAGATACCATTTTTCTTAACATTGACATATATTACCAAATAAAGACTACCATATGGGACATACACGTGTTTTAAATCCACAAATTGCATGACATTTTACACAAAGTCAATATATAATCAAAACTTAGGTTACGGATAGTTAAACATAATATCACTTTACGCCAATGTATATAAATTACGATATGTTACTTTGCGCCGTCTAATCCTATTTATTTATCGATAAGCAGATAGACAATGGAATGAACGGTGTCCTATTAATTAAACTTTCACACTTTCAAGTACACGTGAAATTGCTCTATTGAACAGAATGAACGATAACTGAATACTTTACTATTATCTATATATTGTATGATAAGAATTGATGAATGTAGATTGAAATCTAGAAATTATAATACGCCTGTGACATAAAATGAATAGCAATCTAAGCAACTATCCATCATTCTTTAATAAACATATCCGACGTCATTTTAAAAATTATACATGCTTTAGGCTTAGTGACGTGATATCTTATGTGCTTTATCAAGATGCCTATGAAATTTCTTTAATTTGTTACTAAACACAACACATGATATGAGATGTACAACAGAAAATGTCAAATTGTGATGTTCTTTTTCCATAAGGATTTATTATTCTTAGATGAGATTTTAATCAAATAAATGGACCAATTTAAAAATATCATGTAAATAAAAGCGTTTCGAAATAATATAAAATTGAATACAAACACCTCTCATTTACTTTATTCTACATATTTACTCATTCAACTAGAAGTTTTGTTATTTTATATTTGTTTTAAACAAATTAATTCATTTAAGGCATTCAAAAGCTTTCTTAAATAAAACTTAAGTCTGAGACATGTGCTCGTCATATGGTAAAGCACGTGGTGTGCTTGTGATTGTCATGTTGGATTTTAAGATAGCGGAAGTCATTTTATCTTATAAAAGGGGGACTCGTAGAAGGTATTCAGATTTATGTTCACAGTTTTCAGAATTCCAGCAGTTCCAATAATAATCCCTAAACTTATCGTGCTAAATATTTAATTCATATTTTTGATATGCTATTAAGAACATAAAGGTTACAGTTCTTTATATATATATATATATATATATATATATATATATATATATATATATATATATATATATATATATATATATATATATATATATATATATATATATATATATATATATAATAACATCTGTAAACAATGTCTATAAATATTAAATTATATAATAATATAAAATACCTCATAAAATGCCATGATAAATGTGAAAACTTTTCTCATTTTAATTAAATCTTGAACAATATTTATAAGTATTCAATTAGATAATTTTTATTAGATAACGTTTATAAAGTTTGATCATTGTCGAAGATATCTATGACAATGTCTATGTATATAAACCCTTGGTTGACTAAAGATGAAATGATTTGGGTTTTTCTTTATTCAAATTTAATTCCAAATAAAACTAATTTGAAAACATAATTTTCATCAATAGCAAAATTTTGTCTTATTTCCATGAAACAAATATCAGTTATAGAAGCAATTGTATCACAGTTCATATATTTATCATAAGAATGAAAAGTGGTTACAATCATAAACGGTCTTACCTTGAGTATAATCACGTAAGGTGTGTTATCAGCTCCTGTGAGGAAATTATCAATGGTGTTTGAAATAGCTGCTTTTATATAGCTAGTGGTAATGGTATGCGTTAATCCGAAAGCAAACATCAGGTAGGGTTATTACGTGCCTATGGAGAGCGTTAGTGTGTGTCGTCATCGATATATTAAGACAGGACATGAAAATGTATGCTAATTTCTTTTAGATATTTCATAAGCAAGGAACATGCTTACATTATTTTCACTACTACTACTACTACTTCTACTACTACTGCTGCTGCTGCTGCTACTACTATTACTACTACTACTTCTACTACTACTACTTCTACTACTACTACTACTACTACTACTACTACTACTACTACTACTACTACTACTACTACTACTACTACTACTACTACTACTACTACTACTACTGCTGCTGCTGCTACTACTATTACTACTAATACTACTTCTACTACTACTACTACTACTACTACTACTACTACTACTACTACTACTACTGCTGCTACTACTGCTACTACTACTGTTACAGCTACTACTAGTACTTCTACTTCTGCTACTACTACTACTACTACTACTGCTACTACTACATTTACAGCTACTACTACTACTACTACTGCTGCTGCTGCTGCTGCTGCCGCTGCTAATACTACTTCTGCTGTTACTACTACTACTACTACTACTACTACTACTACTACTACTACTGCTGCGACTACTACTACTACTACTACTACTACTGCTACTACTACTGTTACAGCTACTACTACTACTACTACTACTACTACTACTACTACTACTACTACTTCTACTGCTATTGCTACTACTACTACTACTACTACTACTACTATTACTACTACTACTACTACTACTTCTACTACTACTACTACAACTACTACTACTACTACAACTACAACAACAACTACTACTACTACTACTTCAATACTACTACTATTACTACTACTACTACTACTACTACTACTACTACTACTACTACTACTACTACTGGTGCTTCAGCTACTGTTATGATATTTGGCAATGTTGTTTAGGATGCCTGTTTCGTTTTTGTAATTTTTATTATCGACAAAATATACATAGTAGATGATTTTGTATTCCTACTAGGTAACGCCAGATCGTACATTAATACTTCCATAAAAACCTCTCACCGGATATTTATTACATTCTGTCCTACATTTAAAGGTACACGTAGATATAAATCCATAGTAAGTTTATAATGAAAAGTGTATAGATTTACATCAGCTCATGATGGATCATTATGTTCTTTGGATATATACAGTGACTCGATAGACTATGTCCTTGTTTATAATGGAAAGCGTACAGAATTATTAGCTCATGATGGATCATTATGTTCTTTGGGTATATACAGTGACTCGATAGACTATGTCCTTGTTTATAATGGAAAGCGTACAGAATTATTAGCTCATGATGGATCATTATGTTCTTTTGATATAAACAGTGACTCAATAGACTATATCCTTGTTTAAATTGATAAAAAAAAATCTTTTTGGGATTTATTATCAAGGATGGAAAACAATGTTGCATAAAAAACTGCACCTGTAACGTCTTGTTGTTCAAGGTTTATTGTATGATCAGTCAATGAAATCGAGGACGAACATGAACAGAACATGCCTTTGTTATTGTACCACATATCAGATCTCAACAAACTGAACTTCCTGTCATCATAGTAGAAGACACTCCTCTGGTTTTACGTTTTTAAAACATGATTTACAAACTCAGCTCATTTGAATCTCGCAAACTGGGTGCACATTTCGGTCACCGTACGATCACTCGGCTATAGATATGTCAAATTGTGCACGCGTAACGACTTAATGTGTTGTTTTCATGGACACCTCATGTCACTGCATTCCTCTACATTATATAACCTAACTACAGTTAAACTAAATGTTTTGAATGATACATAAAGTGAAAGTAATATAACCTTGATGGCTATGCAACAAGTTCCAAGTCAAATGAATTAAATAAAATACAAGTACATTTATGCTGACACAAGTCCTTTTAATATTCATCCTCAGTACCCATATATTTTTCTTTCATGACACACATATTAAATACACAAGACTGCATTTTGATATACATACATGTATATATTTTATTTTTATCTACATTTCGTGTTCCTATATTATAATCCTTTTACTGTACCTTTGGGTGGTGACATGAGCACTGACTACATATATTTACCATATATACAAATGTTCAACATGAAAAACAATTGTGAATCCCTCTCGAGTTCGGTGAAAAGGGCATTACATACATTCCTTATTTAACAGCCCTTACCAACATTTGCTGGACATGCATATGTTTAGTGGTTCTAAGCTCTTGTAGAAAAGTTTGATGCATCAAATTATGTATCCATGCGAATTTAAAAGAATTGCTAAAACGAGTTTTTCTTGAGATATTTCAAGATATATAAATTCACTAAAATTGTCGTTGAATACAATTAACTGATATAAATAGTACATTAATATTTTCATAAATTATGCACAGTATTATTTTCATAAATTATGTATGTTCGTATCATTAATTTTCACTGTACATTCTTAGTAAATCTGCGGTTTTTTTAAAAAAAAAAGAAAAAGAAAATGTTAAAAATTGATAGTTCATCAAATTTAAACAAAACCTGATTGATAGAAAATTGAAGTTTTGGTACCGATCTAGTAGACATTCCATTGCAGTCTATTTTATATTTCAGGAGAAATACATTATTATTCTCGAGAGTAAATTTCTAGCGACGTCATTTCGATGTTTATTACAATGATAATGAATATGTCTGTTTTAAACTTTATAAATACCAAAATAAAACTATCGATAGCTAAGTAATTTATGGATGTAAACTAAAGAAAATATTATCAAAATCAATACAGATTTCTGGGGTCAAACGTGCTCCTTTTTTATTAATTTTTGATGTCTT
This sequence comes from Atrina japonica, assembly GCA_030159075.1. NCBI lineage: Eukaryota > Metazoa > Mollusca > Bivalvia > Pterioida > Pinnidae > Atrina > Atrina japonica. The sequence continues at coordinate 2,168,359 of BROG01000012.1, read as the reverse complement.
TCAAATTCAGAGAACAAAATCAAAATACAGAATTACTAAGATTATATACTGAAATTCATTTTTGTGAACTTTTGTCTTATTACTGTATGTAACATGGTACAAAATGGTCAGCGAAATTTGCATGTCTTTACATTTTAATATTTTGTTCATATTTGTACATGTTCAGGAAGAAAATTGATTTGAATTAGTAAATCTGTAATTTAATTATTTCTGTACATATCAATCATCTTAAATATACAATGAGCATAACAACAAACCAGACGATACACAGATATCAAACTATTCATTGTTTCCAAGCATTGTTCTAACACAGGGACACATTAAGGTGACGTCTTATTCTGAGATCATTCCTGTTATCAAATCAATATCAGAAATGAAGCATTGTAAATCCAATCCGATCTGTAAAAATACAGATTTGTTTTTTCGCATATTATATTAAACGCAAATATCAGGCCAAAACCCTTTACAAATGACCAATACAAAATCAAATATTTATTTACAACCCACGCGGTTATTATACTAAAGAGCATATAGAGTAAAGGCATTAACAGACTTAGGAACGTCTGAATATTGAATATGGATTAATTTTATAGAGTGATGTCCAACGTACCATTATGGTTACCAAACAAACAGTATATATATATATATATATATATATATATATATATATATATATATATATATATATATATATATATATATATATATATATATATATGTGTGTGTGTGTGTGTGTGTGTGTGTGTGTGTGTATGTATGTATGTATGTATGTATGTTTGTATGTATGTATGTATGTATGTATGTATGTATGTATGTATGTATAATTCATTCAGTTTGTTTTCAAATTAATTTTCTGTTTATTTGATTTTTTATCCTGGTTATTTCTGTATGTTTGGTTCTTTTTTCGGGGCTAAATAAAGTTTTATTACAACCTATTGTAATTATTTTATCACATGTAAGGGATGTTATGCTACTTAGAAACAGATAGACAATATAACAGGCAACGTATGTACAAGATCAATTGACATGACGTAATCGCTGATTCAGTTCATTGTATCATGACCCTTTAGTATATTCTGACGTCACGTTCTATTGTTATTTTACCCGAATTGCTGATTCAGTTTATTTTCTTATGAACTGTTAGGGCATTGTGATGCCACACTTATTTGATTGTTATTTTACCCAAATCGCTGATTAAGTTTATTTTTCGTATGGCCCGTTAGGGCATTGTGACGCCACACTCCATTGATTGTTATTCAAGGTCAGTTAACACGACCCAAACCCTAACGTGAATGATTAGCGCGAGTGATCGGAACTCTTCAGATGTAGTGATCGAAGTGAGCGAAATATAACGATTAGATTATTAAGGTTACCCAAATCGTTGATTCAGTTCAATTTGTCTTGATCCATTAAGGCATTGTGACGTCACATTCTATTGATTGTTATTTCAATGTTATATTTCTGTGTCTGTCAAAATTCATTATTATAGTATTTCGTTTAGTCTGTTATTACTTGAAATGCCCTTTGTCAGAATTTCATCGTCAGTAAACAAGCAGGGGGATGAAGCTGTCTAACCGTTGTATAGTTTTTTTCATAAAGACTACATAAAACCATGTACGGGAATGCTTAATTCCAAGTAATTCTGTCAATATATGTGAATTACTACTAACAATGTACAATCTACAACATAATGTAGTCTTGTAAAAACAGAATTACTGTTTACTTTGATGATTTGGGTGTTCCTGTTGGGTTGCTTTTTCGTGATTTTTTAACCATTTTAAGCTGGTTTTTCAAAATTGATAGATCACTTCTCTCCTAGCTTAATTTGGTTTAGTATATCTCTAAGGCAAATATGAAAACCATGACCCTTAGGTCGGGCGTTTTGAGGAAAGGTGAAAAGAGTCCCCCCTGTGGTTGTTAAGGTTCTATTGATGCGTTTAGATTTATTACTTGGACTTTATGATACCACTTTCCCTTTAGATAATGTATTTAAAATTGGATTTAAAATGATGAAGTCTAATTGACAGAAACGATCGTTTTGAGCATTATAACTTTGGTATTATGTTTATAATATTCTGTGTTTGGACAAATATTAGCATCTGGAGGAGAATACGTGTGCGGGATTGCGTGTATTATCCATATTTACTCCTCCCTGACACATAATTCCACACCTGGATTCTTCAGATGCCGATATTTGCCCAAACACAAATTATGCTATCGTGCCTTAAATTGAATGCATTTAGTTTCTAGAATCTGAGTAAAGTGCATAATAAGTTCATAAAGTTCAAGCTCGAGTTGGACAGTTATTTGCCCAATCATGAAGAAGTTTGAAATTGATATTATTGATATATGTGTGTGATTAACTCAAGTTCAATATACGGCTTCCATTTCAAGAATTCCATCATTAACATATGCTATGCTAAAATATAAAAAGTTCAGATACCAAAATATTACTCGTTAGGTGTCCAAGGGACAGTATGAAAATCTGGTGAACATGGGACAACCATGGACGTCTGTAAGATCCACAAATGGAATCAGGGTGTCATGAAGGAGCAACCATTCGACCGTTCACACCTGTCCTGGGTCTACAGTTTTATTCAAATAAAACAAGTATGGGATAAATTCTTGTCCCAAGCGGTATACGCGATTCAACAGTTATAGAGCAGGTAACTTTTCAACTCTGAAATATGACCTATTCCTTAGGTTGATATGTAACTTGTAACATTTTTATTGTACAGTAAAGTCTGGACATGGTTTATGAAACACCCTGTATATATAACATACTCCATGTCCGGTTCAATATTGCTGTTCAAGAAAAACTTATATATTTCATATAAAATTAATATACTTTAATACTTTGTAATAAATTCAACATTACATGAACACTCATTATTTTTATACCTATTTTTATATGTATTAAGCAGAGTATAATCAAAACAACCTGGCATTAGAAATTTTTTGTGATATTGTCCTCCAACAAAACAAGACATTTGATAAAAAAAACATGATATACATATTGAATGTTCCACCTAACATAGAACAATTACTTAGCGATAATAGCTTTAATCTTGTTTTTGTAGAAATCGTCGGAATGAAATTTCGTTACTGTAATACTGGATACGAATTTAGGATATAACATCGATCCATTTAAATCAGTGGTGACTTAATTGACCTTTGGAAATGAGTTGGTAATCCGTATTTTATGTTAACAGAACATGTATATCGTCTGAAGAATCTAATCATTTAGACACATAGATCTTGTATAAGTCACAACAGACTGATATATTTTCATTAGATACCTAATGCACTTTCAACAGGTTTTGTTCGCCCGTAGAGTAATATATACGTATCGCATGAATTATTGGTTGCATGTGGGTTTCTAATGTTCAGGAATAATTTATTTTACATAGATTATTCGAAATCTTTGGTTTGTAAACATTAAGTCTCATTTTATTTCGCATATATTTCTGAATTATTTAAAGTCATGATGAGAACCGAAGAAATGTTCATCAAATTCATTTAAATGATGCTATACATATAGCAACATCCAATTTCTGTATATAATCACGTTCATATGTAACCGTAGACATTTTGTTTGCTTGTTTGTTTTTGTTTAACGCCACTTTCAACGATATTTCAGTTATATCGTGGCGATTCGTGTAAAATTAAGAAGCAAGTAAATGTCAGAAAATAACAGCTATCAAATTAAATGTGCTCTTTCATATGTAATTTCATAAAGTCGCACACCTGGTTTCATGCAGTTTGGGATTCGCAATTGTTCTTCATGTTGAGACCATTTGTATGTAACTTGTTGTATTCTTATTATTGTTTTGATTATCCATTGGTAACTCTTCATTTCACTTTTTATTTCTTATTGTAAAATGTTTTTATTTCGTGACTAAAGATGACAATTCGTTGTATTATTTTAAAAATACATCTTCCATTCAGGCGCAGCATAATGAAAAGGTGAAATCTCTGCATCGGTTTTATGTATTATATATATGAACGTCACAATTGGAGATAAATTTAAAAAACCATTCAACATATGGAAATTTCAGTACAATTATATGACAACCTGAACTGTATGTATTGTATAATACTGTGACAGAACTCCTTTAGAAATCAAGGTCAACACTACAGGTCGATAATTCTCAGACTGGAGAACACGACGTCACGTGATTGTGATTGCAATTTGTACTATACCGGCGTCATTTCCACTGCCTAATCAGTACTGAAACGTAAACAGAGGTACTTGAATTCATGTTGATATATCATGCCATGAAATCCAGAGATAATTTTGTAACCAGGCATAGAAAGTTTATAACGACGAAAAATCTCACTAATGTTATTATTACTTTTATTCAGAAAGTTGAATTTATATCGTTTTTTATAAATATTTCTTCGTTGGCATTGCACGACAATAATTAGAACGAACACTTCTGAGGATTTAAGATATTACGTCGATTGGTCTACATCCGGTTCCATCTTCAGACGAAAAGATAAACGAATATAGGTTTCTGTGTGTTTCAGTGTTACATTAATTCCGTGGTATATTCCTACAATGAGTAATTTTAAAAATCACTCTTTTTGTTAGTATAAAGCAAACAGATTGGATTTAATGATTCTCATATCCCACTTGTAGAAATATTTGAGTACCGACTAAGACCATCATCTTTTAATTAACAAAATGCCAAACGTTGGGCGTCTTGTCATAAGTGCTCCAAAGTAACCAAATTTACTCAATACTCAAGCTGCTACTTGATTTGTTTGTACATTGCTGGCACACGGTTGTAAATAATCATGTTACATATTGCTCATTTAAGTAAAACTCAAACTCCAAGGTATTTATTCATTTTTACAGGAAAATCATCAATGTGACCCAAAATGTTTAATGTGGATAATTGAAAATTATAATGTGTTTCCAATTTAGTCAAATTCAGAAATTTTACAAACGGTGATATAGTCAGAATAATAAGATGAAAGTTAGGCTTTAGGCACTTAGAAAATATGGTGACTTCGGACCCTAATGACTATGTCTGAAAAGTCATAAAATGTCTATATCTCAAAAGAAATACTAGCAGGTTTCCTGGTATAAATTATATACATTATTATATCATTCAAGACTCTTTTTTCCCCCAAATATTCGCTATGGTTATATTTGAAGTTTACTGTCAATTCTCTGTAGAATATGTTATAAATAAGAAAAGGTTTTATATAAAGTGTTGTAAAAACCGGATAAAATGTTTGTATTTATATAGTTGTTTTCAACGCATTTCTGGTATGATGTGTTAAGTACATGACCATAATTTAAGTCTATTATCACAGATAAATAAAATTATAGTATATTAGAATTACCCTATCCTTCTACTAAATTTTACGGGAAAATATTAAGATGTTTTCCATATCATATTCTAATTTTTTATTTACCAATTATCATTTGTTTAAAACCCCTGGTAAATCTAAAAGTGTTATATATCTTAACCTTTTGAGGGGTATCAGTAATAATATAAAGGTCATAGGTACTCTCGGTGATATAAATAGATGACTCCCACGATTAGGTTTGTCACGCGAAGTGAACTATATTGTGATAATGTCAGTTACACTGAAACTGAATGACTGAAGTACATGTTTAATCTGAGGAATGTAGACTGGACCTTGTGTGTATATATTTAATTCATGGGATATTATATAAATGTATATGCATTATATATATAGCCCGTATAATAAAAGTTAGATATGTAGTAGACAGATATCTGTGATATATTTATACACGTATATGTATATTTACACTTCTATATTTATGGTACATTTACATTTTACAATTCAGGGGAGTCCATAACGACATTTTTATACATAGTTTTCAATTTCCTGAATCGCTAAATGCGCATTAGCTATGTTTACCCGAAACATTATTTCGATTTTTTCTTCTACTTTTTCTACTTGTACTTGATGTGCAATAACAAATGGGGTATCGACCATTTGATTTTTACTAGGGACTGGGATCCAATTTTTCATTCTGGATTTTTTTCGTTGGTTGGTATTTCCGTCCTAACATTTTCTTTTTTACTCCTTGATTTTATCATTATGATTTTGTTTTTGGTTACCCATGTAAAAGCGCGAAGAGGCATTTTTCAGCCTCCAAAAATAAAACCATGCCTGTTTACCAACTATTGTATCGCACACAGTATCCATCTCAAAAGACAATGTTTCATACTCCATAAGAGAGCTAAATGTAAGGGGGTCTAGGGGTATGCTTCCCTGAATTATTTTTTCTTACATTTTACAAGGCATGTGGGTCTTTTTGTAGATACCAGACACAAAAATATGACCACTCTATCCTTCAGATATTTTCCATAGATAGATTGATGAACTCCAAAAACGAAGAGTAATTCAGTAGACCTAAGCTGAATTCTAGGAGTTTGGCTGTATGCTGCCATGGTACATTTTGTAATTTACAAACTTTACTCTGGTTAATTAAATTATATTGATACTTTATAAATATCCCATTTATATTTATCGATTGATTTAATCTCCAGAATAAAGTAAAATTCAGCTACAGTTAGGGAGTTTAGAAGTATACTGATACTCCCTAGATGTATTTTGGAATGATGTAATTGGGAAGGCCGATTAGGCATTTTATAGCTTCCAGATATATGGTATAGGGTATGCTCTCCAGAAAATGTTCAACTGTACAAGCCCAGAAAGTTCATTATCTAGGATTCAGACATAAAATTATAATTTTTTATATTTTGATTTCAAATAAATTAAATTGACAGACTGATTATTTTCCTACAATGAATTGAGTTTCAGCAAATATAAGTCTCACAAGAGCAATGAATGGGGAGAGGCAATTTCTCCTGGCACTAACACACTAACTTAAATTTAAACAATCCTGTATAATAAAGCATGTTACTCATTTAACTGTTAAAGGAATTTTAAGTAGTGTTAAGTCTTAATTTCTTTATGTATAAAAATATCAATTGCCATACCGCCTCTTGTTCTGCCACTGTAATACATAGTGATATTGCATGTAGTTCAGTAATCCATTCAACTCATAGCATTTGACTGTGGAAAGGAACAAAAAGTGTAAAACCATCAAACATGATAACAAAATTGCCAAAAACAAACACGTGAACCGAAAACCGTCTTCAAAACTACATTCTAGAATAAGCAATAATCTTATAACACAAAATAATTACGTGTCAAAATAATACTTTACAATTAATGTTAGATATTTACAAACAATTATTAGAATATAGAATTCTTGTGAGTATAGTTTCTAATATGAACTCTTACTAAAATTGGTGAGTGTCCGAGATGAGTGTAAACTGGTGCAATAAACAATTAAGACACAAATTATGTAATGATGTTCTTTCATTTTTTGGGGTGTTTTGTCTTTTGAATTGTGGTTTTTAATTGTAATTTTGGGCTTTTTTATTTATTTTCCTTATTCATTATCAAATGAAGATCAAGAATAACCAACCCGTTCACAGATTGGTTTTGCTAAAACTTTAACATTTGATTTGTTTTATGATTTTTGTATCTTTGTTGAGTTATTTGTTATTTTATTCAGCATTTAAATGTTTCCTAACACCTGACCTTTTTCATCAGTTGCATCCTGCCTTTTTATTTTAACCCAATTGCTCGTCCTAGATTTTTTTTTCATTATGAACTCTGGTCCTGCTTTTTCATTTCAAATTTGATCCTGTCCCCTAAAATCAAATGGTTGTTCCCTAACAGCTATACAAAGGCAAAAACAATGAAAAAACAAACCAGATTATGACGCTTTCAACTTTCATGTATTATTTGCATGGATTTAAAATATGCATGTCCATGTGTCACAGGCATGTGAACGAATGTAAGAAATGGTTCCGAATTGTTTGTTCTACTGTTGTGCTATGCTGTCACACGAATTTGGACTTGGCACCAGCTGAAAGTGGTACATCGTCTGTATTTTGATATGGTTGCTGACATTAGAGTGGAGGTACTGTAATATAAAATCTCAGATTCCAAAATATAATTCTACAGGATGTCCAGAATACATATACAAATATGGTGATATTGAACAAAGACAGACCTCTGGAAATCCAGAGGTGGGATCAGGTACCATGGAGGAGTAAGTACCCCCTGTTGACCGGTCACATCTGCCGTCAGTCCACAATCAAGTTCATAGGTGAGGAAATAGGTGTGGAAGATATTCTCGCAGCAATTGGTACAGACGTCTCAACAACTGCTATCGAACAGGCAACTCAACATTTCATTTAGTGAAACAGAGTACTCGCAAACAAGGCTAATATACCGACCGTATAACGGACCAGTGATTTTCATTTATTATGCCGATTGCTTGGTAAAGGAGTTAGCGCTAAAGTTTTAAAACTTACGTATCACTTGGTAGCAAGATTTGAACCAGGGACCTAATGTTTGACCTTTTTTAAACGTATTGAGCAAAGATTACATTAATTTCACCAAAACAAATGTTGTAATTTAATATCTACCTTCTTCTCGAACTTTTTACCCATATAACGTAAAATAACTATGAAAATAAGATGAACTAATGTGTTAAACAATCATGGAAATTTATGGCGAATCCATCAGGGTAATACATAATCACAAACAACACTTGAAAGCATGGGGAATCCCGTGGTGAGACCAGGTGTCATAGAGGAGTCAGGACTAGTCACACCTGCCACCAGTCCGTGGTCAATGTGTGGTTACCAGTCTGCAACATAAAATACAATTTTGGTAAAAGTTTGCTATATGAAAATCATCAGGGCGACCTCCTTTCAAGTCACTTATTTAATGATTGTCTTTAAATACCATAAACATAATACCAAAATCACAGTTTTGCCAAAACAAACCCATTTGATTGAGTGAAACATTTAGTTCAGTTGTATGAACTGACAATTCCCACATGCTATTATGTATCTACAATAAAGAAACCCCATAGACGTTTAATACATCGTTAATCACAAAACCAAACCTTTTAAATTTAAAGCGCATCATTTTGCAGACACTGGAAAATATAAACAACGTACTAGAAATACGGGTGCGAGTGACCAATGGTATAGCTTTGATTACTAATGAATGGGAATAAGATTTTTGCATACACCGAGAAATACGTACATGTTCTGCTTACACAACAATATGGTGCGTATGGACATTTGTACGGGACATTAATGGATAACATAGGAATACCGCCATTATATATATATATATATATATATATATATATATATATATATATATATATATATATATATATATATATATATATATATATATATATTAACATTTTCTTTGACGTTAACGAATGTACGCTTACGTAATACCTCGTAAAAAGCCAGATACCAAAGTTTGAACATTTCGAATGTCATAACACGCTATATAAAGATAATATAAGCGGTTTTATAATGTGTTCTGGTTCTTACTACAGATAATGCAACTGAAAACACATTTAAGTTAACACATATTTGCATTTTATATCATTTGTCTTTTAACACGGGATGTCTAAGTTCTAGAGTTCCCCAACATAATATTTATATTTCAAAGAACTATTTATCTTTTTGTGGAAAATATCACTATCAGTTGAAGTAGCAATTCATTGTAAATTTATCTACATCCTACTGGAATAATGAATCTAAAAGCAATGTCATTTAATAACACAGACAATTCACTAATTTATCGTTAATATAAAGGTCTTCCAAATATTATTTTCTACACGAACAAACAAGAGTGTTATATAACATTGGAATAATACTAAAATGGAACTTTTCCGAGACAAGATACATGTTGTAAACATTATTATATTTTATTTGGTCTCTCGAGAATTGTTTATAACATCGTATCAGATGTACGATAAGTGAAAATACATCTTTTTGACAAATTGCGTCTACGTTGACTGATTTCAACCTTGGCCTACAAAGATAGAATCTCTAAATATAGCCATACATTATCATCAAAATTTTAATTTGCCAGGACTTTACTACTCAATATTGTACAAAACTGTGAATTGTATCTAAATGTATACTGCAGAGTATTCAACACTGATACAGAGAAGGTATTCATTTTAGTGATTCTCTTAGCTTTGTAGACCCTTATCATTTGGTAAATACATTATCACGTGTTTTTGTCTCTAACTGAAAGTTAGTGATCAAAACAATTAAATTAGAAGATTATAAACAATTTGAATTAACGCAGAAAAAAATATATATTAAGTTTTGTCCTTTTAACCTATGTATTAAACCAACGCTAACACAATCAATAGAGCAATTCGATAAGTGAAATATAAGAGCAATTTAAAAATGTTAAAAATAAAGTCGAAGTTAAAGTAGCAAAACTATGTGGCATCTCGAAGAAAGTTACAAAGTAATGTAAATTTAACAAGCCAAGATATCAACATAATGCGTTATTTGTATATTGTTTATTTTTTATACATTAAAATTTCACGACTTCCACCATCCATACGTATTTGGGCTCGTTAGACTAAATGGTAAATCAAATGTTTGATCTTACAACCTGACGATCAGTGACAAAAATGTGAAGTCCAAAGTTTGACCTTACAACCTGACGATCAGTGACAAAAATGTGACGTCCAAAGTTTGACCTTACAACCTGACGATTAGAGACAAAAATGTGAAGTCCAAAATTTGACCCGACAGCCTGACCATCAGTGACAACAATGTGAAGTCAAATGTTTGACCTTACAACCTGACGATCAGTGACAAAGATTTGACCTTAAAACTAGACGATCAGTGTCAAAAACGTGAAGTCAAAAGTTTGACCTTACAACCTGGCGATCAGTGACAAAAATGTGAAGTCAAAAGTTTGACCTTACAACCAGACGATCAGTGACAAAAGTTTGACCTTACAACCTGACGATCAGTGACAAAAATATGAAGTCAAAAGTTTGACCTTACAACCTGACGAACATTAACAAAAATGTGAAGACAAACGTTTGACCGGAGAACCTGGCGATCAGTGGCAAAAATTTGTAGCCAAAAGTTTGACCTTACAACCTGATGATCAGTAACAAAAATATGAAGTCAAAAGTTTGACCTTACAACCTGACGAACATTAACAAAAATGTGAAGACAAACGTTTGACCCGAGAACCTGGCGATCAGTGGCAAAAATTTGTAGCCAAAAGTTTGACCTTACAACCTGACGATTAGAACATAAATGAGAAGTCAAAAGTTTGACCTTACAACCTGACGATCAGTGACAACAATGTGAAGACAAATGTCTGACCTTACAACCTGACGATAATTGACAAAACTTTGACCTTAAAACTAGACGATCAGTGTCAAAAACGTGAAGTCAAAAGTTTGACCTTACAACCTAACAATTACAGACAAAAATGTACTGCCAAAAGTTTGACCTGACAACCGCACGATCTGTGAGAACAATGTGAAGTCAAATGTTTGACCTTACAACCTGACGATCAGTGACAAAGATATGACCTTAAAACTAAACGATCAGTGTCAAAAACGTGAAGTCAAAAGTTTGCCCTTACAACCTGACGATCAGTGACAAAGATTTGACCTTAAAACTAGACGATCAGTGTCAAAATCGTGAAGTCAAAAGTTTGACCTTACAACCTGACGATTAGAGACAAAAATGTGAAGTCAAACGTTTGACCTCACAACCTAACGGTCAGTGACAAAAGATGAAGTACAAAGTTTGACCTTACAACCTGACGATCAGTGACAAAAATTTGACCTTAAAACTTGACTATCAGTGACAAAAATGTGGAGTAAAGTTTAACCTTACAACCTGACTATCAGTGACAAAAACGTGAAGTCAAAAGTTTGACCTTACAATCTGACGATTAATGACAAATGTTTGACCTTACAACCTGACCATCAGTGACAAAAACGTGCAGTTAAAAGTTTGACCTCACACTCTGATAATCAGTAACAAATATGTGAAGTCAAACGTTTGACCTGACGATCAGTGACAAAAACGTGAAGTGAAAAGTTTGACCATACAACCTGACGATAACAGGCAAAAATGTGAAATAAAAAGTTTTACCTTACAACCTGAAGATTACAGACAAAAATGTGAAGACAAAACTTTGACCTTACAACCTGACTACTAGAGACAAAAATGTGAAGTCAAATGATTGACCTTACAATCTGTCGATCAGTGACAAAAATTTGACCTTACAACCTGACGAACTGTGACAAAAACGTGAAGTCAAAAGTTTGACCTTACAACCTGACGATCAGTAACAAAAACGTGAAGTTAAAAGTTTGCCCTTATAACTTGACGATTACAGACAAAAATGTGAAGTCAAAAGTTTGACCTGACAACCTCACGATCAGCGACAAAAGTTTGAACTTACAACCTGATGAACAGTGACAAAAATGTGTAGTTCTTGTAGTTAAAACTATATTAAATGCAATTCTTTATATATTTACGAAAATATTTATTGACATTGTATCAGTGATAAAAACAACAACATTGATACTAATCACAGTAATAAGCAAAATATACATGAACTATAGATGACAAAGACAAAATCACTATGTGTTGTATCAAGCTCATATATATATATATATATATATATATATATATATATATATATATATATATATATATATATATATATATATATATATATATATATTTATTTCAAACTCTTAACAATATAGTGAAAAATAAAGTAAGAGATGCAATCATACAATGTAATATTTCCAATACATTTAAACAGGGTTTATTACAAGTGATAAGATTACTGTTAGTTTAAGTTTAATCTTGGTGCATTTATATAGCTCTATAATGTGTTTATTTATTTATTTTTTTTTGCTGTTATTGTTTTGGGGTTCTTTCTTTTTCTTGAATACGTCTCTCTCTCTCTCTCTCTCTCTCTCTCTCTCTCTCTCTCTCTCTCTCTCTCTCTCTCTCTCTCTCTCTCTCTCTCTCTCTCTCTCTCTCTCTCTCTCTCTCTCTCTCTCTCTCTCTCTCTCTCTCTCTCTCTCTGCTTGGTATTTGATCAATCAGACATATGAAATCCTCGTACTCCCATGCCAGGTAGAGTGAGGTTGATGTTAAAATCCTTGCCAAATACCATAATAAAATATTAAAATAAAGAAAAACCGCAAAAGTCAAAAGTTTAACCTTACAGTCAAACGATCAGTGACAATTTTTTTGCATTTATTACATATCCAAGCATGTACTTCGGTTATTTTAGCGCTATATCCATACCAAAAATGAAGAAGTTACCTTGGTTTTATGAAATTAAAAGTAAATCATTAAATGCTGTCTATATGTAAAACCATGTTTAGTAGTAAACATTTGTACTGTCCAAACTGTAAGCGTGTAAATATTTACAATTTCCATTTTATGTTACTAACACGATTAGAAACGTCAGAAAGCCTACAAATGGAAAGGTTAAGAAACACCCAAAAATGATATTGAAAGAAAAATTAATCCCAAAACAAGGGAAAATATATACATAATATTTTTTACATTTACTCCTGACAATTTAATTATAATAATTATAGTAAAAGGTTTACTTTGAAAGTCTCTTTGGCAATGTGTAAACCTCGAAACATTTTCAATTAAGGATGATAATGACAACAAAGACGACCCACATAGCCCGATTCTACAAGCTTAACGTCAATGTTTGATATCTACTTGTCTCGTAATCTCCCACATACATTGATTTACTGATTAAAGGTGGGAACGTCAAATTTCAAAAATCAAATAAAGTTATAAATCAAATATATCTTTGTTTTCCTTTTATTCCCTTAATCCAAAAAATGGTAAAATTTGCTCTTCGTGATTGTTGCCGTCTTCTCAAAATAAATAATGGCACACTTGATATATTGAATTAAACATGAAGGTGTGGTTTAGCACAGGTATGCGCGTAATATAAAGTACACCGGTACATTTCATGGTGATTAGACTACCAAAGATGTCTGTATGTAAATACTGTGACTTGTTTTTAAATACAAACACTGAGTTTGTAAACGTATAGATAAGGTATTGATTATCTACACGACACTCGTAATATGATAATGGAAATAGTAATCGAATTATATTACGTTATAAAGAAAACCAAGATTTAGTAACAGGAAATAATCGTTTCCGCGGGTTTGTTATCTGCCATTTCATATCATCATTATATGTTATGTTATTTCTCTCAACAATATATATATATTGTGTGGCCGACCATATACATGTATAGAGAATCCCTGGACATGATAGAGAAACCTAACAATTTCATCACCTGACAAATCCAACACATTGTTACATCCGACACGATTAATGTCTCTTGATTACATATAGCACATCTTGAACAAAACCATTCCTGTTGCTGTTGGAGTATATCATATATATCATTATTGGTTGTCAGATATTCAAAGAGGTGAAAAAATAGGACGATCTTGGAACGGGTGGTTTAACAATGTTGTCAAGTTTCGAGTTTAGCATTTTTTGCATGTTAGGTTTACCAGCTATATTACTTTCGGTGGCAGCAATAGGATTCTGTGAGGAAGAGGAAACAGCATTTTATTATTATTATTATTATTATTATTATTATTATTTATGGAAAATTATATCCTTTATTCTCCTGTCTGTAATATGCATTCGCAATCTTTATATATGCTGGTATATTTTTCAACAAATAATTGAAATCTGCCCTATCGACGCTGTGGAAATGAAAGGTCGTAACTGTCACTTACGACCTTTTACGTTTTTTCTTACTTTTGGATACAGTTGTCAATTCTGCATCCTACAGTGGAAAAATCAGGTCCCCATAGTTTCCGAGAAAATTAGGAAAAAGTGACTTATGAAAGTTCGTAAGTGACAGATACGACCTAAAATAACCAGATTAAGTCAGTCACAAAAGGTCGTAAGTGCCAGATACGAGACAAATTACTTTACAATTAATTTGGGTATCATGGGTGGAAAGGTCGTATCTACAACTAACTAAGCTTTTATATGAACTATTTTGAATCTATCATTGCTATTTATTATCCATTTTGACTTAGATATTGAATACATATACATGTGCAAATTACTGTTACAATATCTGTGTTAGTTTAATTAATTTGAAAATTGCAGTTACGACCTTAATTCCACACCGTCGCTATATCATTCACTTACTGAATGACACTTGCGCCATTACATTAAAGGTGCATTTAGTGTGTTTATCAAAACACTGATTTCAATTTTTTCTACTTTTGCTACTTTCACTTGATATAAAAATAACAAATAAGAGCTAAACACAGCCATAAAATATTCTTTTATATTTTGTGAAAATAAGATCAGGTCCAGTGCGGTATGTTATGCAAACAATCAATTGCAAGTGAATAATTGCCAAACGGGGTTTTTCAAGCAATTTTTACGTTTTTATGCTTGTGTATATCAATATAAGTAGTAAAGAAGGAAAGATCTTTGTTTTGAAAAAAAACCCCAGCTAATACCCATTATATACATTTCCAAAGTGTGCATATTTGATACGAGGGCGCACAGTTCTAGAGTGTATAGTTTCCCATCAGGTTTTTGTCTATTTAGTTCCAGATCTGTTTTGTCCTTTCCAAATTATGCAGTTTTGCTACGGGTGGGCGCTGATCCAGATATTTCAGTCTTCCGCGACTGCCAATATCAATTCTTGTACTCACGGCTTGATCACAGTGATACCACAGTTACATAGATTTGACGTAATTCGGTTAATTGTTTTTTTGTTAACAGCCAGTACGGTTTTTACGCAATTCCAAAGTTTCTTGTCGCTTTTCACCTATCGGGAACTTAACATTTTTTTTTCTCGGCGGTGATCCCGGATAGCCATGCAACTTGAGGAAGCTTCCGGAAACATGCACATCACCCGACGATGAGATGGCGGTTCCCCATATGTCAAATTGTGCCAAACCGTGGTCTGAACAGTATACTGGAAAAGGGGTAGGGCTTTTAAAATGAGAAACAAAAACAAACAACCATTCAATTAAACCGCTAAAATAGCTAAAACAATCCACATTACGATTTAGTCAGCAATCTATATCATCTAGAACATGAGACCTAAATTTTGACATTTCTTAAGTAGTTTTGAATTGTTTCTGTCTGTTTTTGTTGATGTTTAACGCCAACCTCCACACTATTTACACGCTGTGTTCGTTTGTTATTGTAAAGAGGACATCTACTTCAAACTGTGCCTTTCTGTTAAACATCATGTTGATATAGTTTTTAAGTTATAATTTTCAAAATTTGGTATTAATACTGATATAATAAATCTAAAATGCTAACCTTTGCAATTTGTAACATCACAAAATCAATTTAAAGGCATATAAGCAGTCAAAATGGGTGTTTTTGTATTAAAAGTTTAAAATATTTGACGTTTTATACAAATAAAATGTTTTAACAATTCCCTAGTTGAAACAAAACTTTTTATGATGCCATATTTCTGAAAAGAAATCAAATGTGAATAAAAAGCGACGAAACACTTTAATGTGGATGGCAGGCATATTAATAGTTGGCGTATTTCATTCATTCTAGGCATGATATTTAAAAAAATTTCTGCGGCAATATATCTTTTTTTTTCTTTAAATAAAAGAGTTAGTATAAAAAGTTTCAGATACCAAGGTATAAATCACTGGGATGTCCAGGATATAGGTACAAATCTGGTAAACAATGGACAAACACGGACCTCTTGAAATCAAGAGGTGGGATCAGATGCCATGGAGGAGTAAGCATCCCCTGTCGACCGGTCACACCCGTCGTGAGTCCACAGTAAAATCAAAATGAAATAATTGCAGGATATTTTTTCATCAAAATGTATGCCTTTAAGATATTTGTTTATGTTATCAAATAAAATATATTATTACTTGACTGCTTTGTTTTATCGTATGAGTAGCCATGTTGTATGTTTTATTGGCTAAAATAAGATATGTCGGAAGGACACTTTGAAAATCGAATCTGTGCTAAGCGTGGCGTGATGCTCAAAACCAGCCGTTCACGGAGGTCAGGAGATTGTTTTGACGTTTTGATATTCCTACTATGATCGGGGTGCCATGAGTCATTTATTATCGACTTCAAGGCTACAACAGATACAAATATAGCATAAGTACCAGTGCTTGAGAAAAGCCTGGTAGATTATCTTAACATGAAATGAATTAATACTGTGTATCAATACGTTTGAGTGATAATGGATGAAAGAGACTTTGTAAGAGACAGACAAACAATAGCCAAACACGACAATTTCCTTGTTGAAAGGTTGTAGGCTTAATTAACCGATACACATGATAATGTGCATATTTCCAAAGAAAGTTTGATAAATCACCTGTACAGTTATTGGTATCAATCCCAGGCAAAATACCTGTAATGATATTTTCCCGATCGATCCCAGGCATAACACCCGTAATGAGATATCCCGATCAATCCCAGGCAAACCATCCAAAATGAGTTTTTGGGAAGAATCCAAGGTAAAACCCCCGAAATGAGTTTTGGGGGACAATCGAAGGCAAGCAACATAAATGAGTTATAGATATCAATCCGAGGCACAAAAAAAACTTATGAGTCATTGAAGTCAATACAAGTCTTACAAGCTACTCAAACATTGTATTTTAGTCCAATCACAACTTACACATTGTTGAAACACAACATTTAACATATAATGTTACATAATTATGTACAGTCGATTCCACTTATTTGCATACCTGATAATTGCATATTCCTGTTAATTGCATAAGAATTCAAAACACAAAACCATATCCTATCTCTTACATGTTAAACATTCCTTTTTATTGCATAGGTTAAACAAAGAATTCCTGTTAATTGCATACAATATTCCCCAAAATGGGTGAAAATGTACTGATTACGGTAAAAAGTTATGTGTGGTCAAATGAGGAAAATGAGAACATACCAGACTAAGTTTTATGAAAATTTTGCTTTCACAATATTATTTTACTCAAATGCTTAATGACATTCCATTACTAGTGTACCTAGGATGTTTATAATAGTATTACACATATAACTGAATGGACTAGATGAATATGAATCACTAAGATACATTATTCCTGTTAATTGCATATTCCTCTTATTTGCATAATTTTCTCCGACATTATGGCTATGCATCTAAGACGAACCCACGGTATTTATAAATGCCATCGTCCACTGAACCCATTTCAAGACGTCATTGCAGTGACAAAGGTTATCAAAAGATTATCAACAAAATCAGATATAGCATTTATTTTATGATGTAACAAATGTTTGTTGAACATCAACTATTGACCTTGGATACAGGAAGGTATATAATCTGTGGAAATGAATCATATATCATGCAAAAATAGTTCATCCGTGTATGTTGGAAAGAAATAATGTATTTAGTTAATCTTTCTACAAAAACACGTTCTATACATGATTATCTTCTAACGTTCAAAAATATCTGATAAACAAGTTTATATAAAATACTTGTACAATTATGAAAATATCTAAACTTTAGAAAATAGAACCTTTCACTTTAACTGTGGTTCTGTGACTTTGAGTGGCAAAATGATACAGATCGTGAAAGGGTCTATATCACTTAAATGTTTTATATAAAAACGTGTATCTTCTACAATTCATAAAATATCCCAAGATAAGTAGATATCTTTTAAAGTTTAAATGTTTTTTAAAATCAATTTTTTTCAGATCTTATTTTTAATCTTCTATAACTAAAGAATTTATTAACGACAAAAATATCGTTTAAACTTTGCAGGACATCATACACTCCTACGGGTAACTTAAGTCATAAACGATAACTTGGCACATATAAAGTACATCCCACCTCTCTGACCTGTCAACAACGACACTTTAACAAACTTTATTGTATTTGCTTTGTTCTTTAGAACTCGACAAGATCGTTTTCAATAAAAAGTTAATTCACATGCCTTATCATTAGCGGTATTTAAGTTTATTATATATATTCACTAGTATACTTATCTATATGAAAAAATTTACTATTTCACCATATATGCTATTGAAACAGACATACATATATGCAGAAAGTTTACTGTTAATACAATATTGCTCAACTCATAGCGTACTATATAGATGTTTTTCTCCCATGGTTCACCAATTTTCCCATCTTTTACGGGGAATTATTTCCTTGACAACCCCTAGGATATTAACAAGCTACACGCGATATGACGTCATTATACCATTTATGACGAAGAACCTCATAGCTTCTATAATACATTAGGACTACATAGTTATATCACACTTTACATAGATCTGCGTAAATCTACATAGACATGAGGGTAACTATGGCAAAGGATTCCCAATCCTCGGGATAAGATATATATATATATATATATATATATATATATATATATATATATATATATATATATATATATATATATATATATATATATATATATATATATATATATATATATATATATATACTGTACCAGCTGGTTTTCTAAAATTTTAACATTGGTTACACTTGGACGGATTTCGGAATACATTTAAGTTTAATATTTGGCCGTGTAGTTATCCATTTCATGTTTAGGAATTCTATTTTAAAGTCGAGATCAACTGATGAAGTGTTATTGACAGAAACGGTTATCTTGGGTATTTGTTTTATGCCCCCTTTTTGCAAAACTATGGCTTTGGTATTATGTTTATGCCTATGGCGTTTTCATTTCACAACTTATACGTTATGTCAGGGCATGCTCCTCTTATGAATGTTTTATTATGAAGGCGAAACGACTCGCAAATAAACTACTTGCACAAGGTTACGTTGTTGAACGCTTGAAATTGTCGTTAAAGAAGTTTCGTGGTCGATACCGAGATCTTGTATACAGTATGGAGTCCCCCTCTCCGGAATATCTGGAGCGCGACGGTGACTCTCTTTCTCCAAACATATATAAAAGTAACTGACGACAATCACACCGAACTTGACCTTGCAACTGGACTCGAGAGGTTTCCATGTAACATTTGAGATGGTTGTGGCATGCTGGAAGAGGACGCTGACTCCTTCCGAACACCTGGTCCTATCCTGTTTGGGATTCGCAATTGTTCACAAACTGTTTGAGTCCCCGAGAATATATATAAACCTTGTTTTTGGTATTTCGGTACCAGCTGATTATTTTACACTTAAGTAATATTTCAAATTGATAGCACCGTTTAAATTCTAAACTCCCCACAAGCTGATAGTCATATTTTTACAGTGGTTACTATAAGGCGAATTTCGGAATACATTTAGGTTAATTATTTGGGCTTATTTGATACCATATTTTGTTTCGGAAATCGGAAATCTATTTTAAATTTGAGTTCAACCGATTAAGTATTATTCACAGAAACGATCAACTTTGGCATTTTTATTTTGGTCTCTTTTTGCATTACCAAGTCAAAACACAGGTTAAAACACAACGCGCTTGTACGCGACGTGTGAAATCGTCTCTAAACGAAACGAAACATTGTATCTAAAGTCAAAATCATTCAGAAAACATAATGACTTAATATATTCAAGTAAACTAATCTTTAACCTCCCTCCATGTCTGTCTGTCTGTCCACACATAAACATGAAATGGTAAAGCGACATTTTTACTCTACAAAATGTGTACAAAACGTTATTGTTCTGAAGTCCTCAGAATCATAATGACTGAATATAGTCTGCCTCAGGGACAACCAACCGTCAACCCCCTCCCTATATGTCCACACTTACACATGGCATGATAAAAGTGTCTTATCTCGGACACTGTGTATATTGTAAAAAGAATTTTGCGATTTTCATTTATCAACCATTTTGATAGTATCCATCTAAGCGTCCACTTGTCTATATCGTATATCAAATGGCTTAAATGGATCATTGTAGACATGACAAGAAAATGATGCATCGCCTGTATAAATATTCTCAAGGTTCTACTGACAGTTGTCACGAAAGTATTAAAGTCGTGAATCAACCACACGATGTCTTTACTCAGACGGCAAACACTTGACACAATGAAATAGGCTTTGGTGGCTTTTGACACATAATCTTTACCAAAGGTAAAAATGTTGTTGAAATAAGCACCAATTGATGTAGATATAGATGAAAATATTTTTTCATACAATCGCTGAGACAAAAAAAAAAACACAAAACGACATGTAATAAGCTTTGGTGGCTTTTAACGCCTGATGTACATAACATAATATTCACAGAGATCTTCAGATTCAAGGGGAACAGACAGATGAACTCATTTTAAGAAATATCGGGAAATTTGATAGTAATCACATGTTAAAGGCATTTTTGTAGATACTTTTTCTTCCGTGTATTCTAAAACTTAGTGAAACTAATCAGCAATACGTCGATTGATGAATAGTTTATCGAGTGTTTCAGACAAAGGTATTACAGACCATAGACCAGGTTCTACAGGAAGATGACGGTTTGAACATGGAGATTTTGTGATCATTTTATACAAGCTGAGGATAATTATTGTTTTCAAATCCAAATTTCTGCTAAAGATGTTGAGCTTTTGATAAATTATTAATGTTACTTAACCACCTAGTATAACTTTATCTTGTAATCTTTGTTTTACAGCGTTAGTAATCCATATTACAGTTATTACGCCCTGTTTGCGGCAGACATTTCATACCTTAAAATTACTTATTATCTTAAATGAAATTGGCACAAGATCCTGAAGTTGGTATCCTTCATCTGGCTATTTAGTCTAATTTTGGCCCTGTTAACCCTATTTATGTCATCTCCGATTCCTCAATTCTTTTCTAAAGGCCAGGCCATACAATTGATGTATTTGTTTCCTTTTATCAATTTGTTCCTTAATGACGTCCAGTTCTTTTAATTTCTTGTCTGATGTTACCTCGGTTACTGTTTATTTCAAGCATATTGTTATATCCCTCGTAGGCAGGCATTGTGCAATGTTGCTGACGTAGTGAAATATGTGTTACTCTCCAGCATGCTGCTCTAGTAAACAGGTTTGTATATTCTCAGCTTTTGTTTCCTTCTTGATATTGTTACTTCAATAGGCAAAATGTTTACCCTTGCTTAGTATTGTCTCTTGTTCTTTCACCATCTACACATATAACACTACCTAGGTATGGGAGATCTCAGACCTCATTTATTGTTTGTCTTAAGTATTGTCTCTCGTTCTTTCACCATCTACATATATAACATAGATATCTACATATATACCATCAGCAGCTGTCTTGGTGATGTTTATGATTTGGCTATACCATAAGCAGCTGTCTTGGTGATGTCTATGATGTGCCTATACCATAAGCAGCTATCTTGGTGATGTTTACGATGTGGGTATACCATAAGCAGCTGTACTGGTGATGTCTATGATGTGCCTATACCATAAGCAGCTATCTTGGTGATGTTTACGATGTGGGTATACCATAAGCAGCTGTCTTGGTGATGTCTATGATGTGGCTATACCATAAGCAGCTGTCTTGGTGATGTTTATGATGTGACTATACCATAAGCAGCTGTCTTGGTGATGTCTATGATGTGGGTATACCATAAGCAGCTATCTTGGTGATGTCTATGATGTGGCTATACCATAAGCAGCTATCTTGGTGATGTTTACGATGTGGGTATACCATAAGCAGCTGTACTGGTGATGTTTATGATGTGACTATACCATAAGCAGCTGTCTTGGTGATGTCTGTGATGTGGCTATACCATAAGCAGCTATCTTGGTGATGTCTATGATGTGGCTATACCATAAGCAGCTATCTTGGTGATGTTTACGAAGTGGGTATACCATAAGCAGCTGTACTGGTGATGTTTATGATGTGACTATACCATAAGCAGCTGTCTTGATGTCTATGATGTGATTATACCATAAGCAGCTGTCTTGGTGATGTCTATGATGTGACTATACCATAAGCAGCTGTCTTGGTGATGTCTATGATGTGACTATACCATAAGCAGCTGTCTTGGTGATGTCTATGATGTGACTATACCATAAGCAGCTGTCTTGGTGATGTCTATGATGTGGCTATACCATAAGCAGCTATCTTGGTGATTTTTATGATGTGACTATACCATAAGCAGCTATCTTGGTGATGTCTATGATGTGGCTATACCATAAGCAGCTGTCTTGGTGATGTCTATGATGTTACTATACCATAAGCAGCTGTCTTGGTGATGTCTATGATGTGACTATACCATAAGCAGCTGTCTTGGTGATGTCTATGATGTGACTATACCATAAGCAGCTGTCTTGGTGATGTCTATGATGTGGCTATACCATAAGCAGCTATCTTGGTGATTTTTATGATGTGACTATACCATAAGCAGCTATCTTGGTGATGTCTATGATGTGGCTATACCATAAGCAACTGTACTGGTCAGCGACCAATTCTCACCAGCTGTTTTTAACAGGCATGGAACGTGTAAACGCGTGCATACTTTCACAGATTTTGGGGGGATTATTGGACAAAACGCTATTCTGATTGCCGAACGAAAAGAAAAATTAATTTCGCTGAGAAACAAGAAAATATCAGGTAAAATAAAATGAGTTGGCGAGAACTGGTACTTGGCGAGAATTGGTCGCTGACCAGTATGGTTTTAGCCACACCATAGACATCATCAAGACATTCTGTCAGTACTATCGAACGCTTTTTATAAGCCTGTGAATATGTAAATGTTCTAACTCCGTCACTATGTTTTCGATAATATTTCTAATAGTATATCTATGGCATAAACAGATTGAATTATTTCTTCATCTTGTATGTCCTCACCTACCTTAGTTCGGTGTCTATTTCTGTTGATATAACTTTCACTTGGTATTGACAGTGGTGTAATACCTCGCCAATCATTGTATATTTTGAGGTTGTTTTTTCGGAAGTTTTACAATTATGTCTTATCATTAACAAGGAAATCCATAACGCGAACGTTATAAATGGAGTGTGGACTTCCTTGTGGACATTTTCATTGATTTTAGGTATTACCATTTAGGCATAGTGCAATGCATCGGCTCTTTCACCTACCCGTAGCCGTCACAATGAAAATATAACACAATAAAAGGGTAATGAAAAGTACCAGATTGACATTATTCTTTGACCTATACAATAATCAGCGTTTCAAAAGGGTGAGTAAGTTTGCAAAGGTTGAGTATCCTTGACTAAACAATTGTTCTTCCTGTATTTCCTCACATGACTGACCTATTGGCAGACTGAAGGACACGCGGCACCGTAGCTATATCCCATTCGCTTCGCAAGTGGATACTAAGCGAACACTTGGTATAGCAATGACTTGAAACGTAATGCTAATGTATCGAATCAAAACTGGCTCAGTCGGTCGGTAGCGCGCTCGATTCTTGATCGTGAGATCGAGAGTTCGAGTCCAGTTTGCAGATTGGTTTCCTGTCCTTCGGATGAGACAGTAAAAAGGTCCCGTGTCACAGTAGGTGTCGGCACGTTAAAGAACCCTCACTGCTCAATTGCCGTAAGTGCCAAGCATAGGCCAAAATTTGACGCCATTCACCGGCATTTGGTGACGTCTCCATATGAGTGAAAGATTCTTGAATGGGACGTTAAACAACAATAAACAAAATCGAATTAAAATTAATACATTTGGTATTATACGTTCCGTGTACTATTCCGTGCTTCAGAAATTCCCTTTAGTCTACTGAAAGGGATTCAAACATATCTTCCTAATCACATGGTAATACTACATCATATTAAACTTATTCACTACTTTCATCCAATGTATACGTTATTATAACAAAGATGTACTTAGACAGCATTTCGCGTGAATATAAGCGATGGAAAGATTCTAGGCAAAAAAACGGCCGTTCTGAACAACCGTGCGTCCATTAACTAGAGCTAACGCGACTTAATAATGCAGTCTGTTGGATATCCATGAAGAGTAATAATGAGAGGAGACTAGATGATAATTAATTCATGAGCATGTATCTGGTAATGACCTTCCGCACTAGAAAAAGCTCTCGTTGACCCCACCCGCTACAACGATCAAGTGCAGTTTGATGATACGGGTAGAAACGTTTGTGTGGTTTTTTATTTATTACATGCCCCTTATTTATCTATATTTGTACGCAAATTTAAAATTCATTTCGCTTTTAACGACGCCATAAAATATTTTGGATGACATTAATCCCATTTAGACAAGTAGCTTCGGCGAAATTTCCGTATCCAACTACAGTGCTATACGACGTTACGTATTGCATGGGCGTATTCAACTGTGTATTGTACCTATGATTACACATGCATGTAATAAACGGTTTATTATTTATATATATATATATATATATATATAATTTTTTTATATATATTTATATATATTTTTTCTTATATTTTTATATATTGTACACGACCTCTGTTAGGGTCACACGTTCACAGTTCTGTAGCAATGTTATCAAGTAAACTATTTGGAACTATTTGATAAACAGCACATTCTCTTTTGAATCAA
The DNA here is from genome assembly GCA_030159075.1 of Atrina japonica. Classification (NCBI taxonomy): domain Eukaryota; kingdom Metazoa; phylum Mollusca; class Bivalvia; order Pterioida; family Pinnidae; genus Atrina; species Atrina japonica. The sequence goes on along the minus strand of BROG01000012.1, from coordinate 2,142,994 downwards.
TCAGTCAAACTTGTGTTATTATACAATTTGCATTTTTGATTTTTTTAATCTGATACATTTCTGCAATATCACTAAACCTTTCATAAGCCCAAAATTTCACATTCCTATATTGATATACGTGTAGGTGTTATAACTTTGTCAAATAGATCGAAATGACGATCAAGTAGTAATGTCAGATATGTATCATACACATAATACCAATTTTATATCATACACATAATACCAATTTTTTATCATACACATAATACCAATTTTATATCATACACATAATACCAATTTTATATCATACACATAATACCAATTTTATATCATACACATAATACCAATTTTATATCATACACATAATACCAATTTTATATCATACACATAATACCAATATTATACTATTGCAAAAAAAAGGGGTCAAATCCAATGCTCCAGACCATCGTACAAGGTTAAAAAAATAACATAAAATATATTCCTATATCCGTCTAAGAATATCTGATTTTAACGCAACATACAACACAATCCTTTTTAAGCTTGGTCACTGAAATTTTGTTTTATTTTCACAGAATAACCTGATCTAGAAAATGCATACCCCGAAAAACATCTATAGTTATTTATTATAGCAAAATGATTTAACATAGGACATTTGGGAAAAAGTTTTGTCAACATTAACTTTCAGCTTCTATTTTGCACAGTAATTATAAAATTTATCTAAAGCATTCTGTAAATCAGCTATTTTTTACAAGAATGATAGTGTCACCAGCGTAAAACAAAATTAAAAGTTTGTAACCCAGTCACATTGCTTTCTACAAAAAACTTAGGATCATACTAGATATACAGAACGAACAAATATGTGCAAATTTTTCTCCATGTCTTAGTCCCACTGTACAACTGAAGAGCTCTGTCGATATACCATTCTTATTCACCAAAGATTTGATATCGTTATTCATATTTTAATATAAGTGAAACATTTTCCGTGAATTTCAGTAGATAGCACCTTATCCTAAAGACTGTTCCCCATTCAGTACAAAAAGAAAAAACATTGATATTAGTTTCATTAATTTCTTCCTCAGAACAGGTAATGATTCTGAAATGTACATCGTGTCCAGGATATGATTATACATTTACTTCAGAAAGGAACTTGTAAACTCTACAATTACTAATATGATTGATTGCCATACTCGGAAACAAAGATCCATGGAAACAACTTTGATCTTGACAAATGATTCTATATGTCTTGTATAATTCCAACATCTTCAGTTAAACAGACGTTATCAGATAATCTTATCATTGTTTTCAGGAAAACTCGCCTTGTAGTCTTTAATCTCTTTTATTGATTAATACCAATAATATGACGTCGTTCTTAAGTACGGGAGTCACGAGAAAGAAATGGTTGCGACGGGTATAACATGGATGTCAATGACACATTGTAAAGATGAAGATACTACTAATTTCAGGCGTTGTCCTGATATTCAGGAAATGCAAATGAGTCATGAAATGGCATTCTTATTTGTCAATAAAACAAAGAACCCCGAAAATATCGTATCTACTAAAACAGGTTATATATAATAAAGGAACAAATCACTGTCATTGACACACGTATACGGCAAAGAGGTATAGTTACAATTCCAAATGTTGAAATTTATAGTAATAAATAATGATATAACGTAACGTCTACTTGACCATGAACATTTTATCACCGAGTCTTTAAATATATAAATTACATGGACTAGCAAACAGGCACATCGTCAGTAACCAGAATATCCCTTGCTCGAATCCGACTACGACTTTATATAATTAGTTGGAATTAACCTTTGGCCAGTTGTCATTCATAAGCCCATGAATACCCATTGACAGTCGTTCAGCCGTTTGCAGTTATAAGTTGACGAACAACATGGTTATATATTGTCAATGCCAAACAGATACTAAGCATTATAAAGTTGTCATTTTGATTTTAGGTCACTACTTCCACCAACTAAATCTATGACCAAAAAGTTACAACAGAAATAAATACCTTAGCTTAGAACGTTCTTCTGCATGAGAACACAGTGGATTAATTTTGAGTGGACATCAGCATTACTTTTAAGGTGCTAGTTCACGTGCCTTAAATGGGAACACATTGTTCTGCCCTGTGGGGCAGTACCTTTAAATTGCAGACTGGTCGTAAGCAATAGTGAGTTAATATCATTTAGATAAAAATGGATGGATGCGTTAACAATTATATCAATAGGTTTTCAAATCAACACGTGTACGATTGATGACAATCATTACACAAGCGAAAGGTCCTGTTTTCAATTTCCGGTACCTCGTCATACCTTTTAGGCTACCACCGTACAAAGGATGGTGATCTTTTTTTGACTGGCGTCCAGCGTAAGAAATAGACAATAGTCTATTGAATGAGACCATAACCGGTAGGTGTGCACATAAAAGAATTGTCACTACATTGGCGTCAGCTCAGGTAAAAATATGTGGCACCGAAAGCTCGTGGCGTCTCTATAAAAGTTGAAAAAAAACGGGTCAAAAAACAAAGGAACCTCTTTATCGAAAAATCTTGAACGATCCAATGTATTGCAAATTTCAGTTAATCGTTGGCTTGAAACAATGATTAAATACAATTACAAAGAATAGAATGCCAAATTCTGAACTAGATAAATGACAATCGACTTTCTATCTTGTTTTGTAAAAGTCGCATTTGTTATTCTTATTTTGAAGTAGTCGACAAACAATCTTACTAGAACAAATGAAGGGAATAATCACAATGTCTTCAAATGACCTTTGGTCAAGGCAGTCTGATATGGGGTGATATATCTACAAGGACAGTCGTATGAAAAACAAACACAAACACATCTACAGACAAACAACTATGATCAAAATGAATTTTTATCTTTATCCTTTATTTACATTATAATAATATTTTAAATTTTGAGAATTATTATAATTATTTCAGGAACGATTTCTAAAATAATTGTCCAATCTCAAATCTCTATTATTGTGGCCGACTTTTACATCAGGAATAAATGTGCATTGTCTGTATATTTATTCACATATACAAAAGCTAAATTGATATTCGCTCATGTGGAAAAAGACCTAGTATTTAAAATTTGATAGATTACATGTTTTAGCAAAACATAAGCATTGGAAATTGATAAACATCTACGTCTTGGAGGACAAGTTTCGTGATTTTCATATAATATATATAAATCATAAGCGTATCACCACAGTTATAATGATCAAGTCGATCGTTCCTGTAAGTTAGACTTCATTAGATGAGCTCCAATTTTATACAGAAATCCTATAAATCTGAAAAGTCTAGAAATTGCAGCAGATACGTGAAATTAATGATCAAGCCTTACGACTGCTTTAGGGCCCTTTTCGTCTGTGTAATGGTACCTCGCAGATGATCCAATATGACTGGTCGAAAAAAAAATACTGATGCAAAAAACTTACTGATGTCACAGGGATATCAGGAATCTAGTTCCGCAAAATTTACGGTCGGTATAATGATCTTGTTTGCAATTACAATGTTTCACAAACTGAAAATGACTCTGCGGTAGAGTGCTCGATTCGCAACCGTAGGGTCGCGGGTTGGAAAGCGAATGACATTTCCTGTTCTAGATGAGACAGTAAAAATCGTGACCCGTGTCACAGTAGGTGTCGGCAAAGAACCCTCACTGCTCAATGGCCGTAAGTGTCAAACATGGGCCAAAATTTGAAGCCCTTCACCGGCGTTTGTTGACCTCTCCATATGTGTGAAAGATTCTTGACTGGGACGTTAAACAACAATACAACAACAACAATAATTAAATGAAATGTTGAGTTATCTGTCCGATAGTGATTGTTGAATCGTCTATACCAATTATAACGAGGATTTATTCCTCGGTTATTTCATTCATCAGGCAATGCTTACTTTACCACAGCACCAGATTCCACATCTGGATTTCTGGGGTTCGTCATTGTTCAGTGTTCACCAGATTTGTATATTGTCCTCTGAACCTCCCGACGATTAATACTTTGGTATCTATGGTTTGTATATTGTCCTCTGAACCTCCTGACGATTAATACTTTGGTATCTATGATTTGTATATTGTCCTCTGAACCTCCTGACGATAAATACTTTGGTATCTATGATTTATATATTGTCTTCTGAACCTCCTGACGATTAATACTTTGGTATCTATGGTTTGTATATTGTCCTCTGAACCTCCTGACGATTAATACTTTGGTATCTATGATTTATATATTGTCTTCTGAACCTCCTAAAGATTGATACTTTGGCATCTGTGATTTGTATTTTTGTCTTCTGAACCTCCCATTGGTTAATACTTTGGTATCTATGATTTATATATTGTCTTCTGAAACTCCCGATGATTAATACTTTGGTATCTATGATTTATATATTGTCTTCTGAAACTCCCGATGGTTAATACTTTGGTATCTATGATTTATATATTGTCTTCTGAACCTCCCGATGGTTAATACTTTGGTATCTATGATTTATATATTGTCTTCTGAACCTCCCTCCCGATGGTTAATACTTTGGTATCTATGATTTATATATTGTATTCTGAACCTCCCGATGGTTAATACTTTGGTATCTATGATTTATATATTGTCTTCTGAACCTCCCGATGGTTAATAATTTGGTATCTATGATTTATATATTGTCTTCTGAACCTCCCGATGGTTAATACTTTGGTATCTATGATTTATATATTGTCTTCTGAACCTCCCGATGGTTAATAATTTGGTATCTATGATTTATATATTGTCTTCTGAACCTCCCGATGGTTAATTCTTTGGTATCTATGATTTATATATTGTCTTCTGAACCTCCCGATGGTTAATACTTTGGTATCTATGATTTATATTTTGTCTTCTGAACCTCCCGATGGTTAATACTTTGGTATCTATGATTTATATATTGTCTTCTGAACCTCCCGATGGTTAATTCTTTGGTATCTGTGATTTATATATTGTCTTCTGAACTTCCTGATGGTTATTACTTTGGTATCTGTGATTTGGGTTTTGTGTTCTGAACCTCCTGATGGTTATTACTTTGGTATCTGTGATTTGGGTTTTGTGTTCTGAACCTCCTGATGGTTAATACTTTGGTATCTGTGATTTGGGTTTTGTGTTCTGAACCTCCTGATGGTTAATTCTTTGGTATCTGTGATTTATATATTGTCTTCTGAACTTCCTGATGGTTATTACTTTGGTATCTGTGATTTGGGTTTTGTGTTCTGAACCTCCTGATGGTTGATACTTTGGTATCTATGATTTATATATTGTCTTCTGAACCTCCTGATGATTTATACTTTGGTATCTGTAATTTTTATATTTGTAAAGAAAGGTTTCAAAGATCAACAATGGATAAAAAAATTACGAATGACAAAATAAACTTTTCATTTATTATGCAACAGATTAATTTCGTTACTGGTAAAAAGCAGGGACCATGTTGCCAACAACCCTGTGGAAGGAGAGTAGAAAATCACAATAGCAAAATTATTTGATTTACGCTTTCTTCGTTTATTCAGCTAATACTTGTTAACTGTTTTTCATTTCGATTTGGCTTATCCCGAAGAAGACTGCATGTTTCGCGAGGTATATTTTGTTATCAAGATAAAATAATCTAGCTTGCATAGCACATGAAACGCATTATTCTGCCTGTCAGTCAGCTTTAATGCTCACGCAGTTGTAACAATACAAGTCACGTGCACCAAACATTGACTGAATAATTATTTTCAGATCGTGTAATAATATTGTGCCAAAATATGCAATGATATTGCTTGCGTATTTGTAAGTCCGCCTTTCGGTCCTTCGATAATTACATATTTATGCAAATCTTGCCACGTGAATGCGGCTTTATATAACTAAGAAAGAAGAACTTAATACTTCTTAACCTTTATAATGAAGGGCCTATTTTGATTTATTTATCAATCAGTGCTTATTTTCGTTTAGGATAATCCACTATTTTGACCGTCTCCAAAATAGGATGTGAACAAATAGAAACTATAATGTATCTGATGTATGTCTCCGTCACATTTTAAAATCTCAAATATATCCATGTGCAACCGTAGGTTTTGTTAGAACCAAAACCTGCAAAATTTCTGGATACTATTAAATTTATTATAAATTATGTTTCCAATAAAATTGCGCACACTAGATTAAAAATGTACCTAAAACCTAAGAAAAATAAAAAACAATAAAAACAAAGTAAAAAACAAACGAAACAAACGCTCAAATAAACTCTATCACGAAAATCATATATAGACCAAAAACATTTATTGTAATAATATGAAATTAATATGATATGACGCACTGGATAAAAAGATTTAAAGTGTCTGAGAGAATTTGTCAGTAAGACAACATTTGTGAAATATAGACTATTGGAGTTGTTTTGAGTCTATCATATAACGTTCAACACGTAGCGTAATTACATAAACTAAACGTTTTTCTGTAAAGGTAGCTTTCGATATTAGAGTCACAAACATCTTGAAGAATGTACTTTTCATATTTATAGCCCTTCGAGTGTCGCAATGATTTGTAAAACTTACTATATTTACTACATCTGTATTTACACACTTTTATCTCTCGTGACTACTTAGATAGTAGTATTGCCGTCCCGTTGTTTGCCTACATATTTGGCGATGTCATTTATGTGTAAATTCTCGTAAATCATTTTATAATCGGAATAAGGTTCATGGGACAAAATACAAAACCCAGAGGTGAGATCAGGTGCCATGGAGTAGTAAGCATCCCCTGTCGACCGGTCACACCCGCCTCCGTGAAAGAGTTGAGTACAAATACAATAAAAGAGGAATCAATCCTCTTGTAAAAACGATTCAACAACCACTATCGAACAGGCAAGTCAACATTTAGTTTATAGCAAATGGTGATCGACATGTACAAGATTGTCATTAACACAATATTGGCTGGACCCAAAGTAACCAAACTAACTCAATACTAAGCTCAACTTAAGTTTTAAGATTTTAAGATAGAATGTACAAAGACACAAGACTGGACACCTTGGTATAAATATGACATAATGTAAATGTTGATGAAAAGTTCATTTGAAAATGATTTTGAAATTTGTTCCAATCGGAACTTCATAATAGTGTCATTTCCTAACTTTTAAATTTCCACTTTAAAAATAGGCAAATAATAAATGGTATTGCGGAAGGTCGGTGTGTTCTATTCAAACTACCACCGCTGAAAATTTTTAAGTGTGTCTTTAAATATCATTGAAAAAAAAAAACCTTTTTTTTTACATTTTATGTTATGACTATATGAAAAGACCAAGTATAACATTTTATTTTAAAATATCATAAACATAACGCCAATCAATATAGGATATAATGTGTAAAATGACATCTAACAGTTGAATGGTTGTAAAGCATCCTTTGTCGTGACTATTCTTGGACAAAGAACAGGAAATACAAATGTATGGAAGTGATACAAATTCATACTGGCCTTGAATGAAGGGCTTTGTAAATACACTTACTACACTCATAATCAAATGCCGACAATACTGATCCTTATTTAAATATACATGTATCTAGATATGCAATTCCAAATGCAATAGATGTTTAATTCTTTTTCAGAACGGGCAATTAAAACAACGCCAATAGACCGTTTTCGAGTTCCTATGTAATCCGCTTTTGGATCCGGATTTTTCGCCGCTTTAGTTGTGTTAGACCTAGCGACCCCCGACATGTGTACTTGAATGGTTGGCATTTGTGATAACAAAATGTCGAAAACACATTATTATAGCTATTTGCTTGCTGTAATCATTGAAGCAACAAAATTGTTTCATCGGCATAATTATTTTATTTTGTTTATTTTCCTACTTTTGTTTTTGTTGTTGTTGTTTTTTTTTGTTTTTTTTTTTATTGTCAACTGAGACAAAGGCTCATTTTGACCTATTGCGATTGTCTTTTGTCTGTCGTCGTCCGTCGTTAACATTTACACATTTGTAACATTTTTTCAAGAACCAGTTGGCCAATTTTAACCTAAATTGGCATATAGTATCCCCATGTGAAGCCACATAAAGTTGACTAATAAAAAGATGCTAGGATCCATAGTGGCCCTTGTAAAGACCAAAATTCGGCACATCTTAAAAAATCTTCTCATGAACCAATGATCAGATGACTTTCAAATTTTGTAAGCATGATTGTTAAGTGAATATCTACAAAGTGAGCGAACGAAAGTGAAATCTGTCCATTAACGAGCCACTAATGGGTGCTTCATCAACGCAGGGTACAATTGTATTACAAATTGTTTAAGAACTCAAAACTGATCGACTTTTTGTATACAAAGATATATGAGGAATTTGTTGGGAATTATCTAAGAATCATTTTGACAAAATTTCAAGGTCATGGGGTCTAGGTTACAGGCACCTAAGTAAATTGAAAATATGTTTTTGTAAAATTTTCAACATTTTTGACTACTTCTCCAGAATCATTGGGCCAATTTGAACCAAAATTTACAGGAAGTATAACCATGTAAAGCCACATAACGTTTGCAAATGAAAAGAGGCTAGGACCAAACATGTCTGTCATGCTAAATTTAAAACGAATGAGTCTGAAGATATTTTTTATTTAATACATGTATCTTCAAAATTATTAAAGGTAGAAAAAAAAAGTTACATTAAAATGGGCAGCTTTAAAAAATCTACCCTTTTTTATTTTCAATGCTACCCTAACTGAAGTTTTAAGGTATTTTTGCAAATTTTCAAATACGATCTTGATCTATTTTGAGTATTTTACCTGCTACTTTTACAAAGATAAACTATGACACGGTCGAGTGTCGTGCGTATGGTCCTAAGATCAAGTCTAAGACTTCGCACCTTTCGTAAACGGGCCCCAGAACCTTGATTCCCCTGGAACATACCCCTAGCACACGTCAAACTTTGTGGTACTTCACCTATAGCTGGATCCAAACATATCAACAGAATTCTTGACGGGTTGTCAAACAACATTAGAGAAAAACACAAACTGACCTTTTCTTGAGGTTTCAATTCAAAGAGTAGGATTTAAGTCAATGTCAATATTATGCATGTGACAGAAATGTCAAAACATACGCTTGTCACAAAACTGGAATATAATCACTTAACCTAAAAAAAAGTCCGTTATCAACGGAAATGCTATAAGAATACATTGCAGGTGATATCCAGGTGATGATGTCATGTATGTCTTGTGTCTTGTGACCACTGAATCATCCCAGTGCTAGTTCTAAAAATTAGGACGTTCTTAATAACAGCATATCCGGGTACGTTTTATATACATGAATCATGTAAAGCCTTAGACACAATCGGACGCACAAGTAGTGGCAGCCGAAAGATGCCGTGGAACCACAGCCTTGTTTAGTAGGTCACAGTCACGATAATCTACCCTATTGTGTTTGATTACATTACAGAAAACTAGAATACATGTGTATCACGTGGTATTAAAACTAAAAAGTACGACTAACAGATAAACGAAAAAGAAATGAATAAAACAACTTAAAAGTTTTTAGCACAACTGTTAAACAAACAACAAAAAGTAATTTCAGCTTCATAACTGATACATGAATGGTTACAGGGCAAAAAGACCTACATCAAATTAAGGCTTTTGTGATAGAACTGTATTGTCGTAATGATATAGTCAAACTTAGACTGTTGAGACATTACTGTATTTTCTTAAATTAAAGGGGTATTAGCTATGTTTTTACCCCCACGCCTTTTTTACTACTTATATCAGAGACATACACATGTGTTATAAATATCTCTGCTTAGATTGGTATACAATAACAAAAAAGAGATATACACAGACATTAAAATTCTTAACAAGTTCCTATATATTTTGTGAAATTGCTTGAGAAACCCAGGATTGGCACTTGTTTAACTCAACCTTACTATTTGCATGTGGATACCACACTGACCTTTTTTCACACAACATTTAGGAATGTAATATTTGTTATGTCTATGTATAGCTCTTATTTGCTACTGTGTACCAAATACAAATTAATAGTAAAAGTAGAAAAAAATCGAGTGGGAGATCCAGAATCATTAGTTCAACAAGATATGCCTCACTGAGCATGTGACATTTTTGAAGTCGGAAGAATCATTATGAAGCTTCCACACACAATATGATTATTTCTGTGATCAGGTGTCACAATTAGTTAGCCCACTCAATAGGGTTGTTATAGCAAACATAAATTGTTAAGGGTCTAGGGTCATTGTCCCCCGGACTTTTTTATTTTACAAGGCCTGATTGGCCATTTTTAAATTCTAGACACTAAGTTACGATCTTTATCATTCAAAAGTACATTGTATCACATCAAATGACTGATAGACACCGCAAAAGGAAAAGGAAATTCAGCAGGCATATACCATATAATGGACAAAATACAAGGGTGTCCGAGGTATGCTACTCCGGATTTTTTATTTATTTTTACACATCCTGGGGGGTCATTTTGAAGCATCAAGACACTAAATAATGTCACGCTTATCCATTGATTGATAAACTCAAAAAGCTCAAAAAAAGAAATCATTTTAAACTTTTGATATCAGAAAATCTTTTTTTTTAATCAGAAATTCGATTTTTTTTATATCAAATCATACTACATATTTTTTATATCAGTAAATGATTTTCTGATACAAAAAATCGAATTTATGATATCCAAGAATCAAATTTCTGATACTAAAACGGCGCCCTATAATTTTATGATTTTCAATCTTGGAAGTCTTTTTTCCTATCAAAATTGTATCGTACAACAATTACTGCTCCCTACGATTTCCCGCCAGATACTAGGCCGAGTGTCTGATATTAGGCCCTTTTTACTGCGGACCATCGATTGTGTTCAATACGTCTTGCCCAGCAGCTGGTCATCCCTCGGTTCCGTCCGCCATGTTAGGCTAGGCCTAGGTCTACTGCCCAAGATTTAACATTCAAGATGGGCTTAGCTTATGTAATTATTTCGTCTAAAATTAAAAACAATTAATAACTATAACTATGCGTTTTTAATTTTTAATATACATAAAACTAATATGAGAATTCACCGCGGTTTTGACAAGGATAATTTATATAGGTTGTTAAAGGGTATTTTCTGATATAAAAAAAATCGTATTTTATGATATGAAAAATCGGATTCTTGATATCAGAATATAGAGGCTATTTTTTAATATCAAAAAATCGTTTTTTTATATTAGAAATTCGATTTTTTTAAATATCAAATAATATTACATATTTTTTATCTTAGGAAATGATTTTCTGATATAAAAAAAATCGAATTTCTGATATCCAAAAATCAAATTTCGAATATAAAAAAAATCACCTCTATTTCCTGATATAAAATAATCGAATTTCTGATAAAAAATCGAGTTTTTGATATCAAAACATGAATTTTTGATATAAGAAAATAGTGAATATATACTAAAATGGCGCCCTATAATTTTATAATTTTCAATCTTGGAAGCCCAAAGGCATTTTCTAGATTTCAAACATCAAATTCACAAAGATCTCTCTGGAGTACAGGTATGTTACTTGGAATTTTTTATTCAGTTCGCAAGTCCGGAGAGACCAAAGCATAGCTACCAGACACTAAATTGGAACCCGTTTTAAATGTCAGATTAGTTGAATTGATTTCAGCGAACATAAAACTTGCTAGAGCAATGCATGAGTGGGAGTTTTGGGAAATTGTTAAAATTTAAGAGCTCTGAGTGGCCATTTCTGGCTTCTAGAGCTCCGAGGAGCAATTTTCTGACTTCCGGACGTAATAACTTCTTTTTATAAAAAGTTACCAATTCCAAAGAGGGTTGCAATATTTGGAAAGGTGGCCTATCCATTGGGTGCAATATCAAATCCCGTTCGTCACTTACAAAACCTTGAGTTGGCACCAGGAAAAAGGATTTGTCACATCGAATACACACAAAACCCTGCAACTAAATGACTATTGGATAAAATGATATGACCGAGTTATAAGAGTTTTGAGAATTGGGTCAATGTTAAATGTCAAGGTCACAAGATCGACTAGCCCTATGTGGATACCAAGAGAAAGCTCATGTCACAATGCATATAGATAAGTAATATAAAATTCGCATTACTGATTGTTTTAAATAAAGTCATGGATTTTGTCATAAAACATCGTCGTAAAACCACGATCCGCAGTCGCTATATGCTCTTACCTACCCGTATCGGCATAAAGTTATTTCATCCCGTATCTTTTAAATATCATTCATCTCTTTGTTCATGTTATATTATCTTTTTTAGTAGAATTTTAGAAATTTCATCCTAATTTGGTATGTAAGAGTGGATCAATCTTGGACAAATGCCCAGAAAAGATTTCTTCGTAGCCCCAGGGTAGTTTTTCTACAGGGATTATTTTTCTACATTACACCGTTTTTTTTATCACGTGACAAACTAGCGCGCGTTCAGATGGACCACGACCCTTGGAAGTAGTGCTTCAAAACGTCGAGAGGAAATATTTTGTATGGGATTCGAACCACTTATAGAAATATCACGTGAGTATTTTGGAATATACGTTCCCCCTTCTGCATATTATTTTACTTACGTGTCATTACCTATTATGAACTGAGCCAGTAACAGTGTGTGATTGGAACATCAAGTTTTCGACCACGCACAAGAACCCGAAAATCTTTGAGTGTCCATGGGCGGAAACATTGTCACTATGGTAGTAAAAGAACATGTTTTTATTACACCTCGCCCAATCAACGAAATCACGGTGGAGAATAAATAAATAAATTCGAACACGAGGATGATAAAAAATTGAAATATTATTGGTTCGCCATGTTTCTTCTCACTCCTGCTATAAAGGTGGTGTGAAAATTTGTTAAGGGTCAATGTTCTTCACGTTTGGGTGAGTTGTCTTACTCAAGAACAGTTTTCTCGTGTCAAGGTCATATCACCCAAATACGCCCACGTGATGTTCATGAGATAAACAATTTGTTTTATATAGTCTGTTCTGTGTAACGAAGGGAGAAAGTACAGGCTGCTATGCTTCAAGTCAGGGAAGGTGTTACAGTGAGCCTGTTCGTTGTTTGATCCTCAAAAATCAGAAGTTAAAATCCAATAGACTTTCATAAACTGCATTATATTTCTGACTTCTTTGCACTACAGCAGTGGTGCATGATATGGGCATCTATTATTGATAGGGCAGCGCTCTACAATGCGACCAAATCACTCGCAAATGTGACCATTTCTTAAGGTTTGACGAGTGTTTATTCTAATTCAGTGTAACAATATGAGGTACGGGAGATAAATCTTTTAGGAAATTATATACGTAAATAAATTGGTGTGACTTGAAATAGTACTGATGTGTATTATATGTATCTATGGGAAAATACGGGCAGCTAAAAATTTACTTGATTTCTAATTCGGTCAAGTAAATATGTTGGACAAAGTTAATTTAGATATAAAATTCCAAAATTCAAAATTAATCAGCATAATATATTTAGTAATATGACTTAGACATTATTATAAATATACTGTTTTGGATAAACAATTGTCAACACCTTTACAAATTCAGCAGCAATTGAAGCTGCATGTTTAAAAGGTCAAATATCTGTCATCATCAGTTTTGGTAAAACCAGAATTGATGTTAAATGATAATTATAATATATAAAGTACTGAAGTTGGTACTAAGAATGATTAATGTAAAAGGTTGCCAAAGGTTGCATTTATGACAGATTTTGATGATGCAGGCGCCCGTATTCTTCCAATTGTAGATGCATTTAACTCTCTATAAGCTTCTAGAACTTTAGTGTTTTGCGTTGGTCAAAACTGAAACAAATGTATTATAAGCACTGGAGTTCTGGAAACGAGAGAGACCAGCGGGGGGAAACCGCCTAGAGGGAGAACACCACCATACTCTCTGATTATTGAAACATTTGTTTACCAATTGCTGTACTCTGCTGTGCTGTGAATAAAATCTATACCGATCACAGACCGGACTTTTGAGTTATTGATATTTTGTGGGTTTGTTTACAAGAATATCGATTCTCGTTTTGGATGTGGCCTTTTGCCCTGGATCAAGTACCTGGGGAACAACACAAGACTTGAAACGAAAAGGTAATGACTATTTACTTTTCTTAGTACTTATTATTTTTGACCACTAAATTGTAAACATTCTTTTTGACAATAACTCTAAAACTTAAAACTTAATTTAATAAAATTTAAATTAACCAAAACTCCTATCTTAAACAAAAGAACTACAATTTTAACTTATTTAGGCAATAGTATTAAACATCCATAAAAACTTTATTTGGGAAAAACTTTAACAAATTAGTTAAACACAAATTTAAACATTTGAAAATAAAATATACAAAAATTAAAAACAGAATTAATAATGGCAGAAGAAAATAGTAGACTCAAAATTCAGTAGTATGGCTACGGCTTTAGGAGAAATTGGAGGATTAATTTAATTTTAGAAGAAAAGTAAATAAAAATAGACCAACACAGTCAGATCAGACAGACATGCAAAATGAAACTGAAATATTAGAAATAAAACAAAAGCCATCAGGTCAGTCAGACGTAACCAACCAAAACCGAAAGTAGTAGTAAGGCAGGTACTACAGTATTATCGGGGGGAGAGTAGGAAATAGAGAATACACCACCATTTTGTAGATGTGTCTGGGGATACCTGAAAAACAAAGGTGATTAATGATGAAAAAGAGGATGTTTGATAACGATTTTGAGACAATTCCTCTAACATGGCAAGTGCAAGGGCAGTACCTTGTACATCAGGTTAATTAAGAACTTTTCGGGTAAACCGGCAGACCTTAAGGCATGGATATCAGACATAGAAAAAAAGATATGCAAATTGTAGTTGAATTGAATGTACAGAAAATGCCGGGTTTTTGTCTTGGTTGTAGCATTGGTAACAAACCATGTTCAGGGGCGGTGTAGCGGGGATTTCATTAGGAGGTATTTAATAGAACAAGAAAAAATAACGAAAATGTAGCTAGTGGGGGGGACCTCAAGAAATTATTAAAAGAAAAATTTGGGGATAGTGACCAAACAAAAGACAGGCATTCCAATTAAGTTAAGAAATCTAAAAACAAGAGACAGCGAGAGTCAGTACAAATGTTTGGGGGAAAAGAATAATACAAGCATCTGTAAGATGTTTATACGACAGAACAGACTAAAACAAAAAAGCACAAAAGACTTAGTAGAACAACAGTTGATAGACATATTTTTGTAAAGGGGTGACTTTTTGATTACATCAAAATGAAATTGATTAGAGAAGAACCTATCAATTTAGAAGCCGCAGTTAAGATTGCGACACGCGAACAAAATGTTAGGGATCAACAAAATGCATTTGACGGTTAGACGGCACACAAAAATGTGGTTTAGATTAAAACTGGTGAAAAAGAAGACAGAGACATACAACCAATGGAAGTAGATCACTTAAGAAATAAACTACTATGTAAAGAATTGTTTAAGAAAAGGTCACACTACTCAAAATTGTCTAAAAAAAGGTAGATGTAAATGCAGCTGACGAGACAGACAGTGACAGGTGGATAGTGACGATGACTTACAACTATCAGTAGCAGACAATAAGAAACAGGTTAGGTTCAAAAACGCTAAAGAAAACTAAACAACAAACTCAACAAAAGGTTTAGACCACCCAATATCCAATACAAAGAAAAACCACCAAGTAGCGGTCCAAATAGACACAATTCACAATCTGTACCAGATTGGGTATTAGGCGCAGAATGTTGGGTATGTCACAATGATAGGTCAACCTTTTTAAAAGAAATTGTCCAAATTCGAAAACATTAACCCTCGCTACAACTGGGTACCATATTGGCAGTATAATCAGGGACCACCAACGAATCGTGGCAGGGGTAGAACAAATAATAACTATCAATATAGACAAAATTACGATCCTCCACCTCGCGAGTTTACACACAATAACTTATCGGAATAGGCAAAACTTCAACTTTCGACCTCCACAATTTACATATCAGCAAATCAGCCAGATGAATCAAACATTAGGCATTACCAGAACCACCTCAGATGTTAGCACTTCCGGCACCCCCAATGCGAGATAATACGTCTCAGTCAAATAAACAGTTAGCACTACCTGCACCACCTGTAGTAAGTGACACAACTTCAGAAAACTCCACCCAGCGAATAGGACAACAATGGTCTCAGTATAGGGAACATAGGGAACATGGAAAACTAGAAGGCTCTTCTTATAAGGAAGCCGATAGGAAGAGTTGTAGTAGAAAATTAAGAAAAAGTAAGGTAGATAACTCTTAGTAGTAAATTAGATAAAAAATTATGAAATTCAATTGGCGGGAAATCCCAAGTTCGTGTGGTACTATGGATTTCAAAAACAAAATTTAGGACCTTTAGTAGAATACAGGAGCAGAAGTGAGTATCATTAATTAGTAAAAAGTGCTTCCAAAATCTTCACAATCAAGGTTAAGGTTTTGTTAAAGAAAAAACAAATCTTACGGGCAGTGAATTGGTCAATCACTTAAAGTTTGACGGATGAATAAAATGATGTGTTTATTCTAATTCAGTCCCCATATTGCGACCAGTTTTTCCCGAGCCGGAAATCAAAAGTTTGTAAGTTTTCACTGTGAAATTACATTATCAAAATCATGATCATGTGATGCACTTTACAACTAGAACTGAGTTGTGGCTAGTGTTCGATGAGGATGGCGGACAGTCAGACCACAGCCAGAATTGGAAATTTTATCTGTAAATTAAAGTTAAAATCAAGAGTCAAACACCTGATTGTCGGACAAACACCTACATGAATAGAGAACTTTACTTTATAGGTGTTTGTCTGACGATCCGGTGTTTGACTCTCGAGGGGCCTCCGTGGCCAAGTGGTTAGAGCATTGCACTTTAAATCACAAGGCCTTTCCCCCCTGGTTCGAATCCCGCTAGGGTCATTTTGAATTAAGTGGGAAAGTTCGCCAGTTTTCTTGCGGAAGGTTGGTGGTCTTTACCTGGGTAACCGGGGTTTCTCCTCCACCAATATAAACTGGATGTCATCATATGACTGAAAGATTATTGAGTATGGCGTAAAACAAAAAATAAATTCAAAATCAAGTTTGACTCTCGATTTTAACTTGCAGATAAAATTTCCAATTCTTGTGGGAAGACATTATAATGTAAATTCTATCGAAAAGAAACTGGCTTTAAAATTTCAAAATGGAGTTTAAAGTCAATGTTAGAGCAACAAATATGAAAAAAAACACTCCTGGATTTATTAAAAAATTCACAGAGTCAACAGTTGATAACCTTGTTTTAAATGGATTGAAACAATAAAAAGTCATTGTAACTTATAAAAAAAATAATGTGTTTTATTTCATTTCATTCAACAGAATTTTTTTTAACAAGAACACACACACTCACATATATATATATTGGCGAGTAAAAGTTCCTGGCTGGCTAGTAAAATTTCTGGTTCAGTGGCCAAATGAAGAGTGAATTTTTGAGTGTTGTAGAGCCCTGTAGGACAATTAACATCTCAGAGTATATGAACTAATGATAATGAATCTTAATACTCACCAAATTCTTTACATGATTTTCCATTATGGAGTATTTGTTAACTGTAATATAATTCATTATTAATTTAAAATTTGCATCTGCAGTTAATGTACAGAGGTAAATGTCCCAATAGGGAACTTTCGAGTTTACCTGGATTATCCTGCTTTTATTATTGCCTGTTGCCTGATTCTGGAAAAATATTCCTCAGTTCCATCAATAGATAGCGCCCATAGTACAATTGGTAAAAGCGCCCTTCAAGTCTTTGGAAGGTCATGGGTTCGATTCCTAGTCTTTCCACACATTTTTCTCTGATACATTTCAGTAATTTCACATTCAACTAAATAACCCACTGTGGTATGTTTTAAAAGTCTCTTGCGTTTCTTTATACAAAATAAATGTAATGCAATAAAAAGTAAAAATATTTCAGTTTGTTTTACATTCGTTGTGAAGGTAAACAGGGGCTGAAAATTCCTTAAGTCCAAGGTCCAGGACCTACATATTTTACTTTCGGACCCTGTCTTTTTCCTACTGTGTGGGTCCAACAACCTAACAAGTCTGAATCAGTGAATGACTTTTCTGTCAAATTCTTTCTTTCTAACATTTATTTGTTTCCTTTGTAAAGTTCAATCATCATTTTCTAGTATGATTTTGTGGCAGTTTTTGGTTTATATCATAATTTTATGTTTCCATATTTGATAATTGTTATATGTATTGATTAATTATATTAAAAAATTGACTTATATTTATTGTAATTGGACTCATATATTAGAGGACCGGACCCTGGCAATATTTAACAAAAAAGTCCTTAACTATCATAATTTTACATATTTGATAATTGTTATATGTATTGATTAATTATATTAAAAAATTGACAAAGCATATATTTAGAGGACCGGCTGCAATATTTAACAAAAAAGTCCTGGACCAAAGCAGCTGAAAGAAAATTTTCAGCCCCTGGGTAAATATGAAAACCAGAAGAACATATGAGTAACAAAATCGAGAAGGCACGAATAAATGGAGGATCAACTTAAAAGTTCCCTATTGCTGTCTGCTTATGGTTTATGCACAAGATCGATTATATAAACAAGTTATTAAAACTAAAAAATTATAAATGTGAGATTACAGTGTTGTCTTCCATTTTTCTTTAATCTTTTCTAATAGTTTAAAAAATTGCCATTGTTCTTCCAAAATATTGTGTTACCAAAATAAATGTCTACTCTCACGATCACATTTTTATGTGTTATTAATTTCCTTAGGTTGGAATCTTTTCAGTCACATGGTTTTCAAAATAGTAGGGCCAGTTCTAAGAGGGGGAAACATGAAAATGGATAACATTTATGTCTGATTTTGAATTCTTCATATGATAAGTTTGAAATAAGGAAACATATACTAATTCACTATCTTTACCGTTCGACCATTACCCTACTTGCATTGATTGACAAAAATAAAATTTAATCCAAATCACAATCATAGATTAATGTCTTTTGCAAGTAAACAAAATTTTTAGACACTATTACAATTTACACTCCAAATAAATGTGACAAAATCAGTGAATGTAATCACCTACACGGTCCTTACCGTAACAATGTAGCTTAACTTGTGACGATAAAGACATCATTTGTGGCGGTGAAGACATTGACTGTTATACGGAAGTAGAGTTGCAGTCTTCTGATAAAAAACTGCATACAAAAAAAGGCCATTTATAGTACAATATAAATCATTGTTCAGACCATTATCAGTTTCTCTTGACTTTGTTTTGTCTTCATCGCCACACCCATGTCTTTACCTTAACTCATTGACCCCTAAAGATATATTTTGACTAGTCTTAGTCATTGATTTACTGAAGAGTCCATTGTTTTTCAGGGGTTGATGAGGTAACGACACACTATTGAAATAATTTTTTTTCTGATGTATTTCGATACCCGAGTAAAAACAGAGTTGCTTATTAACATTGAGTTTTTAAAAGAGGAATTCGATTAGAAAAATGTGATGATTTGTAAAACTCTTCATTTGAAAACATTAAAATTTTGTTAAAGCGTCATTTTAATGGACAGCAAATACATTTCGGTCTGAAATAAATATTATTTGGATTTTCCAAAAATGGTTTGTTAAAATCAATCCTTGGACACAAGATTATTGCAACTACGCAATAAAATGCAAAATAAACATGGAATAGGTTTTTTTAAATGGTTTTTATTTTGTGGCAGTAAAGACATTTGGCACATGCATATGCACACTGTCACATGATTTCTTAAAGTGATATGAGCTGTTGTAGGTGAAAAACTTTACATGCCCATTTCATGTGATATTCTATCATATATATTCCAAAGAGACTACCTGGTGGTTAGAATAACAAATGCATGTGTAAAATTGCAACAATCTTGCCAAACGTAACCTGTAATATCAGTTATTTTTTGTGTGCCATATTTTGAGCATTGCAAATTATCTTTCGGTAATTTTTTACGAAGATTATCGAGTGACCAATAAACAAGTGCTATTTGCAGTTTATATACATTTCATTCTTATTACTCTTTGCATTTAATTTCGTACATCATCCTTTTATACCTAAATCAGGGAAGGTTTGTCTTTTTCGTCGTTTCAAAACATTCGTTATTCGTTGGATGATCTCGACCCATTATCACCTGACCCATTTTTAACTTGTCCCATCGCATTCTCGGCTTTATCATTCTTGACACATATGATCATGAACTGCCCAACTCCACTGGACATGGTGGCATAATTGTAAAACATGAGGTATGCATACTTTTCACAGTTATATTGTTTTGATTTTGTCACCATCAGCATTCAAGGTAACATTAAAGATCAGAAAAATTTTCTTTTAGTGACCTGATATATTTATTCATATATTCATCCGATTTTCTTCAGGTGTTTAAAATAGCATTGAAAAGCAAATATTTTACATAATTTTGCACTTTCCAATAAAATTCATGTCCTGTATTTTAAAAATGAATATAAAAATTGTCCGACTTGAACATTGTCCGAACGTGTAAAGGACTGAGATCCCCTGACCGAATTATGATGTATATTTGATATGGCGAAAGAGTTTATCTGAAAGGTCATTGCATACAGAAATACAGCTGGATTTTTAAAATTAATCAAAAACTTAAATTCTTATAAAACAAATTACTTTGAAAAAAGATCTTTTACAATGTTTTATGTGTTTGATAATGTATTTGAACACACATTTTATCATATTCTTGACTAAATGTCAGGGACAAAAATAATTATTGTGACAGCTTATATCACTTTAAATACCATGTGACATTTAGCTCTGCAGCTATTATCATTATGTAACACAATGACACACTATGTATGCTCTTAATACCTTGAGCAAAATTTAAGATGATAGTGACACTTACTTTTTAAGAAAAATCTAAACTGATTTTGTAAAGTTGTCAGAGAATGACCCACATGTCATTGTTTTGGAATTCATTCTGACATTTTTTCTGGGACAAATTACATTTTTCTGGGACAAATATTGGAAAATTCTGGGACACTTTCTGAGACACTTTTTGAGTCCACTTTTCAGGTGTTGGATAAATAAATAAATTGCTTTCAATTCTTTACTTTACATGTTGCAAGCTTTTTTTTGCAGTGATTATTACACTTTTAACTTGGAACTACTGTCGCATGTTCCTGAAATGTTAAATTTACGTCATTATGCCATGTATTGTATCTTTGTTGAGTCTTCCACGCCACTCTATTTTAATTCTTCTCAAAATGCTAAACAACCTTTCTGCATCAGTACAAGAATGTGCAATGCTCAATAAACATATGGCCAGAGTTGCCAAATTCCTATACAAAAAGTATCATTAGGAAGCTTCTGCTCCTTAAAAGCAGTCCAATAGTATGTATGATTTCCCTTGTCCACAGGAGGCAGCTCATCATCTGTTGCCAGGATGAAGTCTGTAACCTCTTATTCTCTTCCAACTTGTTTATGTGTTATGTATCTTAATACTACCACACACAAAAGAACAACAGGGGTTCAAAATTCCCCAAGTCGCAAGTCCAGGACTTGGTTAATTCGGGTTCAGACTTGGCATTTAGAAATACCTGAAGTCAGAGGGACTTGCCTCATCTGCATTCATGTATAATTTTACTGTATTATTTATAAACAAAATTCAGCAAAGAAATTTCTCATGTGGACTTGCCAGATATTTTCTTTCCAAGTTCCGGACTAAAAAAGAATTTTGAACCTCTGGAACAGTTCTCAAACAAATAACAAGCCAGTCATTCCTTTTGTATTATTTAATGAACAGTAATCACAGTCAAAATACTCACATACAACACTTGCACATGCTCATGCAATGAATTCTATTCGAAATACAATCAACTGTGACGATCACGTGATGGCCATGCATTCTTGCTAAGAATAAACCTGAATAATCCAGTCGTTATATTTCGCTCACTTCGATCCCTACATTTACGCCTGAATCCATACACAATCAGAATGCTTCAACCGGAAGAAATTTTTACTTTGCCAGACTGTGACGTCATAGTAATTTACGTCAGAATTTTGTGACGTTGCCTTGACTAGTTCGCAACACTCGAGTTTTTTTTCAAATTATGGTATAATAAAGTTGTGATTTATCGTAAAATTACAACTGTAAACCTATAATTCATTTGCAGTATACATGTCACGAATGTGATCTTTAATATATTCAAATTAAATCTTTATTGTTTTTAATTTTTGTATATATATATATATATATATCAAATAGTCAGTTTGTTCGTATTGATGTAAACGTACATGTATTTACTAACACATAACTTTAATTCTGCCTCTTTACTCCTTTGTATGAATGTGCGTAGCGATTTGTGTGTGATTGCATTAGTGAAAAATAGTGACAGACAGATTGTCCAATTGACTGAATATTTAATATAGCGCATGCGTATATGTGTATAAAATCGGCTTGACCAGAGCAAAAATTAGATGGCTATAGAATTGTACTAAGGGCGTCAACTTCCCAGTTTTCTCAACTTATCGAATTTGTATATGGTCAAGCAGGTAAGCGAATAATTTTTTACTTAAACTGTTTAAATAGATTGTATTTAATCCGCGTAAATGCTATATTAATTACAGATTTCCGAATTAAACTTATACATAAAATTTATCCTAATTTTATTTGCAAGTGTTAAAATAATTTAGAAATCTATGCATGTATATGTATGTATGTTGTTTACTGTAGTCGGAACGTGTATAGTAATTTCATGTATTTGTGACATTGTAGGACACAAATCAACACAAGAAATATTATGAGTAACAACAACTAAAATATGTGTATCTCAACACTATAGAGAATTGATTGAAATATTGAAATAAACAATTATCGAACTCCCAAATATATCTATTGTGATATATGACCCGGTGACATTGGACCCCCCCCCCCCCCCCCCCCCCCCCGAAACGTGTCCTGCTGACACCACAAAATTTATTCAACATCGAGTAGAATAAAATTACCACTATTCTTCAAATACAAATTGCGACAGAGTATCTATATGCAGTGACCTGTTTGTGGTTACCTGTGCCGTAATTGATTGACAGGGAATCAATACAAATTTTTCAAAACCGGTCCATGGAAACTGCGTCAGCCAAATTTACACGCTAGTGACCGTCAACTGAATTGTTCATTCAGAATTTGCCTGTGTACTAATTTTGCTATTCATTGTGATCAACTGAATTGTTTTCACTGAATTGTGTTCAGAATCTAGGATTCTGTCCTTGCTGAACACTGACAACAAAATCGACTATACTTTTCAACATACGTTTACCTTGCATTGTTTTTCCGTTTTAAAAACTATTTTACTGTGACAATTTGACTGCATTTATATGATGAACTTTAATTTACTCATTTTATGAACTTTACTTATTGATATTTAATGTTATATTATATTGTGTGAGAGAGCAGGCATATTAATTGAGTGAAAGGGTGAATGTTTTTTTTTTCTTTCATTTTTCTCCAACTTGTGCCAGCTAAATACAGAACTTCTAATCTTTACATGTCTGGACTTATCACATTTTTTTGAAAAAAAAATTGAAACTTAATTGAATGGGACTTTAGAAAATTATTCTGAATTTGCGTAAATTATAAATCAAATATAGCTATTAATTAAAACCTACATGTGATTTAGAACGCAACAAAGCGCTCTGCGAATTTTTTTTGGACAAGAGTTACTGAACTTGAATTACAGTGTGAAAATACCGTGTGCTTCTAAAGTTTTTTTTTCTTTTCAAAAATTCACTTACTAACAATTATTATTAACTAATATTCGAAACTGTCTTTAAGATAAATACAAATTGAAAATGAATTAGCTAGATAGTACAATTTTAACAAAGTATATTATACTATTAATGCTTAATTCTATTTCAGAGAAGCTGAATTGATATCATTTTAATTCAAATTAATTTCAGTTTCAGAGTTCAGAAAGTGTTTACACATATCAATTGTATTTTAATCGTAATGATTCATAGTATTGTTCCATTTTTCCCCTGTATATTCCCCTCTTCTTTACGCGGTTCAAATGCTTGATTCACGATTTTTTTCTCGAATTATCCTGCGGTGAAGTGAGCTACACCACGGAACTGGCTGGTTATTGTGATTAAGGTAGATATATATTATATATTTTTTTTATTTGTATATAGAAGTTGTTATTCTGAATGCTTTACTTTGAAGTTTACTGTTTTGTCACTGTACTTACTTTGAGTGTATACTTCAATATGTTTTCTTTGTTTTTTCAAACATTTTATTTATCCTCGCTTTGTATTCAAATTTGAAATGGAAATCCAAACTCCGCAGAAACATATATTGAATGCTTCTGACTGGGTTCTCGTTTTTCCGAGAACAGCAAGAAACATTTTAAGTGGTTAGCTTTCACGCCTTATCAGATCTGAAGAGTTCTGATCAAGGACTATAATCATTCACGTTAGCTCAGAATAAGACTTCATGTGGACAAATTAGCGGTACTTTAGGAATCCGGGACAGAAGCAAATTTTATGGTAAAATCAGTGTCCTAGGGAGACACATTTTAGGAGGTCGATTTTCTGGGACATTGGGCATCCCTCCAGGACGTATGGCATGTATGAAAAACACAATTTTTCATAATTTACATTCCAGCACTAGCTGACTAAAGTGAATAAATTTTGAGGTTATAACAAAAGTTGAGTATTTGACATATGTGTGAACTACATGACTTTGTAAATGTATTTGTGGCAGCTGATCACATGACACTACTATAATGGCGGAACTTGGCAAAGGACTTGACCAGTGCTTGAACACCACAAAAAAACAATTGTAAATGCAAATTTTTATTATATTTCAGTTGATACATGATATTAAAACTTCTTTCTGCTATAGGCAGTAATTAAGTGGTATGAAGTGTCATCTGCACAAGTTTAAGTTAATATTTCATTTGAATAGAATTCTCCTAACGGAGAGGTGGATAAGTAGGACCAGATCCCATAATTATGTCACCCTTTGATTGATAGGCCTTATTTGTAAAGACGAGGTAATAGTAAATTTGTGAAGTGTTCAAGCACTGTTCTCATTGGCATTTGGAATTTAAATGCGAATTTGTGTCAGATTTGAAAAAATAGTTTGTACACATAAAAATCTAAGTACAATGGATTCTCTTTATAAATACATTTCCTTCAACATAAATAAATTTTTCATTTCAGTGATAGTTTATACACTAATCTTGGATTTCTTTTCATCAAATTGGGAAAATCCAAATTTTTTTTTGCATTGGGATTGGAATGAGGCGGAATGTATAGGCCCCATGGGAACTATAGAAATAGTCCTGTAAAATGTTATGTTTAATTATAATGTTGATGCTTTTGTTAATTGTAAAACCATTATCTAAACCTGTTTTACATAGAACTATAGCTTTCTTAGTCAAATGCCCAAATAACACCCAATGAAAATCGGAGAACTGATCTAAATTTAGGATAATACAGTGGTCCCCCTATTTGCGACCACCCCCACAAGCGACCACCCCCCTTAAGCGACCAAATTTTCAAAACATCAGCCTTTTTTAATGATAAATTACCTCTTAGGCCATAATAAAAAAAATCCTAGATTCTCATCCCCGCCCGCCCCGATTTTCACGCCCGCCCCGATTTTTTTTATTTTTGAATTTACGTTTTTAAACGAATATAGTCGACCGGAAATATCCCGTGTCTTGTCCGATTCCGTTCTGTAATGTTCTTGTTTCAGATGACTTCCGGTGGTTATTTATTTTATATTAAAAAGCAGACAACATGGTCTTCGCCGTTATTTCAGAAGAAAATCTAAGACGTTAGCTGATTGGTTGATAATAACGCAATAAATGTGCATTTACGATCAACCAATCAACGAACGTCTTAGATTTTCTTCTGTTAAAAATGGAGACAGACGACGTGAATACAAAAAACGACGTGTAGCTAGAATAAACATCTCGGAGATATGGAATTATGTCATGTCATAACTTAATGACGATGGATTTATAAATCTTAAAGATCAAGTGAGCATATCAACAAATATCGGACGTCAGTGATAAGAAATAGGTGGTTGAAATGAACGCTAGACTGCTGTGAAAATGGCACACTCCCCCACAGCATCTTGCTACGAAGAAAATATATGCCATATGGTAGGATTTCTGCCCCGATAGTTCGGCCCAGTTTTTCGGCTAGATAAGCGACAGTTACTGTTGGAAAATCTAAAGACAGAACTTTCGTTTCATGTGACCCGGAATGCAAAAATGGCGATATTGTGCTTTTCTTTGCAACTATATTCAGTTTTCCCAGAACTCTGAAGGTTCTGAAAAACATTCAGAAAAATAAGTTTTCCCAGAACTCGGGTGGTTCTGAAAATGATCCTGTGCATGATGCATTCAGTTTTCTTATGTCCGCAGCATCAAAGGCAAACTATTTACCCGAGAAGCATAGCAACACAGTTAATGACAAAATAAAAGCTACAGAATGCAGGTGGCACGATTTACCCCAAAAAACAAAAACTACCCAAAAAGACCCCAAAACATCCAAAAATAAACAATTGAATAGAAATAAGTTTGCATCAATATAAATAATACATAGGTAAACCTATGGAGAGGGCAAAGACATTCAACAACAGTTTTACATGTTCAGTTAATCCCTTTGAGGATTCCGTCGAGTTGCCCCTACCACGACAGAATCACCAAAGGGATTAATATTCAGTGTTTTTATCACGTAATTGTCCTGGTCATTCACTCATTGTTTTAAATAAAATATTGATTGACTGACTGTTACTTCTGTGCTAAAACTTAAATAGAATCTATGTGGTATTTATTAGTCATGAATTAAATGCACAAACATGTTTGTATGCAATATATTTTTTCTTTATCCCAGCATATCCATAATTTCGCTTAGTTCACATTACCAGAATAATTGAGGCGCTTCGTGGTCGGGTTCGATGTACAACTCTGGTCGTTATGGCCTAGTCTCGGTCTGCAAAACGTTTGCTAGTACGGTAGTTTATTACTTTGTTTGTAATGCACTTTAAAAGTAATGACTTCGCATTTCCGACATTTTGTTTCTGTCATGCGCAAATTCCCGATGTGAGCAGAATTTTTTCCATTAGTTGTACGGATGTAGTAGGAATTAAAAATGTGAGCTTCTCTACATATATGAGGTCTTCGCCCTCTAATAATTTTAAATGCATTTTCTTCTGTATAAATATTTCATAGACAGCTAGAAATTAAAAAAAAAAGTCAACATTTATCACTTCTCATGGAACTTGGATAAAACAGCATTATCAAAGTCAAAAACATCTACAGTCATAAAAGATATTCATCATTTTATAATAAGATTGCTACAATTGTTATGTTTTAAATGTTTTTTTGTGTTTTTTTTGGGTCAATTTGGATGTTTTTGGGGGTCTTTTGGAATGTTTTGGGGGTAAATCGTGCTGCCCTACGTAATGACATTATTGATTGGCTACAAGAGCAAAATGTAGGATTTCTTAGTGCCAATGTTAACACTCTTGGTAAGTCGTTTTTCATACATTGGCTGTCTGTCTATGGTAGCCTACATTGATGAATATCATCATACATTAGAAGGAATGGGATGCCATATACCAGCACCTCTTGCTCATTTGAAGGGGTATTGACGGCCTTCAAGCAAGAAAAAAACACAAGTAGGATTTCTTGTTTTTGACATGACATTGGTTACAATTTTGTTATCTAGTGATTCTAATCATACATGTACATGATGTAGATATAAACATGAGATTTTGTTTAAATTTGTTGATTTTGTGTTATTATATTTTGACATGAAGTCAAATAAAACTATGAAAGCCTAACAATGTCTTTTTTTTCACTGTTTGCCGGGTCAATTTAGTCATTTTCAGTGTCCAATTCCATTTCAGAAAAAATAAAAAATAAAAAATAAAATTCGCCCCCCCGCCCCAAATTTTTTGAAAAAATGGATGAGAATCTAGCAATTTTTTTATTATGGCCTTATAAGAGACCACTCCAATAACACGACCAGCGACCACTTTTCATCGGCCAAATCATGTTGATTCCACAGAAAACCCCCCTCATGAGCGACCAAGTGTTTTTTAAAAAGTATAACATTAAATACGAAACTAAATTATTCGCTAGCTCTACCGCGTAACCAAAATGTGAGCGACAGATTTTTTATATTTTTAAACTCGAATAATTCTAGCCCGCACCGTATCCGATTCTCTTCATCATACTTGGTTAATGTAGTGATCGTAGTGAACAGAATATAACGACCGAATAATTCGGGTTACGGTATTTAAAAAATAAAGTACGAAAACTTAAAATACGAAACTCAATTACACGCTAGCTCTACCAGGTAACCAATGTTTTTATTATCTACAAAATTGCATCGCATGAAAACGAGAAGATTTGAACGAGAAACTGTACCAGTGGTGGATTCAGAGGGGGCCAAGGGGACACGTTCCCCACGGCTGTACCCTCGATTAAAAGAATAATAGGCCTATAATTCCCAACAAATACGCATTTCCGATCTGCCTGTAATCGATCGCAACACAACCTGCCCGATATCGTTAGTCCTTCATCTGTCGTATCAACACTTGCCGACTTGGTGAAGTCTTCCGAGTTTGAAATCTATTTAAAGGATTATTAGGAATTAATTATCATCGTGGATGTTGATTAGGGTAACACAAAAGACAAGATGATTTGCAGGTATGTTTAATTAGGCGTGACAAGTAGCAGTTTACCTATTGTATACACATCGGCGCCGGAGGCCTTAGACTGGGTACTGTCAAAACAATGTACAGGTGTGAAATAAACTCGAGGATTATGTTTAGTGTTTGGAACATTTTTAATCAAATTATTATGTGAACACGTTTGTGTGAGTGACAATGTGAACATTTTAAATCATATGATGCTAATGGCTATTGCACCAGAAAGAACCAAGTCAACATGGAGATGTAATATCAATGAATAAAATTGTATTACTAGATGTCTTTTATCATTGACAAGTTATCATTACACACCCTCCCAGGAAAGACCACCTCCATTATGAGACCACATGCCTCTTTCATTTAGGGTGGTCTTATAAAGGGGGGACCACTGTAATTATTATACATAACATTCTCAAATTCAATCATTAAGTTGGGAAACTAATTGAAATAGCTTAAATAAAAAAAAAGGTTGTTTTATAGATTGCACAACTTTTCCCATAAATGAGATTTAATTCAGTTTATATCCATCATGGGGGTGCTACAGAAAATCTGTTAAATCTGCCAATGAAACCAGTGTTTAACAAATGAAAAGTACAGACATTTTAATGTGAAATCAGTAATTTTTCTCGTTTACTCTTTAGTCTTGACATTAGAAATTATATTGATTTCAGATAGTTTTATTACAATGAAAGTGAAGTTTTTTAGTCTGTAGGCCAACAGCAGTGGCATTTGTTGTAGTGCAGAAGAATTCTTGGAAAATCAGAATTGGTTAATTTGATTAGACCTACAAATGTTACTTTAAGATTTACAATGTGACTTTAGCTAAAAGGTGTTAGTTGCAATTACAGTTCACCCTCGATATACCACCACCTTTTGTTTTCCTGAATTTTGGCGGTTTAACGAGTTTGGCAATATATCGAGGTTGACTATTTTGGAGGTGTGTTCGTTTTCATCTTGACATGTCTTTAATCCCTGTTGCCTGTTTACAACTCACTATCGTAAATTCGGATATTTTATCTGTTATTTAAGTTTGGACAATTTGGCCACCCTATTAAAATGGCCAAAATTAAAATGTCAAAAATATGTTGCAGTAGAAAATCTACATGTTCAATGAAAGGAAAATCTAATAATAGCCCGGAAACATTTTTGATGTTAATTTTCCTAGTTTTTGTTTAAAATAACTCTTTGACAGGCTGGTATTACAAAGATTTTAAGTTTATATATCTCATCTACTCATAATTATTTCTTGACGTGTGATAATTGCTGTGTAAACACATAACATTTTGATTTTTACTCTGGAGGATGCATGGCACTCCTAAGTTGGTCCCTGTCTGACTTCTACACTTTGTACTTACAACCGGATATCAGTTTATGACACTTGATATTTGAGTTATCTCCCTTTGCAGTCTAAGTATGAAGTAAACAAACTACCATTGGCTAACAGTTTTACTCACTCCTGTTTATTTCATCTAATGTGGCGATATGTTCAAAGGTTTTAACATGTATAAATGACCATTTGTACTGGAGAATCGGTGGTATTGTGGGTTTTGGCGTTACAATGAGGGAATTATATGGGAGGAAATCTGTTCGGCAAGAAATAGTGGCGGGTGTTATAACAGGGGTGAACTGTATTTTTATTAAAGGGGCATTAACATTTTTCAAAACGTTTTCTTCCTTTTTCACTACTTAGATACAATAACAAAAACAGAGATATAAACAGGCAAACAATTCTTAAATTCCTGTACATATTTTGTGAAAATTGCTTGAGAAACCCAGGTTTGGCCCTTTCAATTGCAGTTGATTTAGTCAATCTTACTATTTGTAAATGAGTACCACAATGGACCTGACCTTATTTTTACAAACTATATAGCCTGTGTGTAGCTTTTATTTGTTATTGTAAGCCTACATCATGCAAGTAAAAGTAGTAAAAGTAAAAAAATGTTTCTGGCAGACACACCGAATGCTCCTTTAAGAGTAATTCTATCTAAAGACCAAAAAATAATTTAAGTGCTTAGAAATGGTGTGTCACAGAATACGCTCATATTTACTATATATGTTTATTATAGAATACTAAAACATAATATTGATTTTAAAAATGAAAAAATATATATATTGTTGCCATGGCAACAAAGAGTTGTTTTTCACAAGATTTGTCCTCTTACCCATATAGAAAAAAGCATTTTTGCATAGTTTCAACATTTTTTTTTATTTAACATACAAGATATATCAATAATGTAAATATTTTATTTGAATTACCTTTGATTAGACATTCAAAACAATAAAAGCCAAAGTGATAATCAGTACAGAAGGTATTTTGCCTCACAACTTAAAGATAGGGGGTTTCTGCAATTATCCAATTAGAAGAATTTTATGATTTTTTGATTTTTCAAGACTTTACCCCCCAAAAATGCAGCATAGAAATTTTAAGATACTTTGACCTAAAGTTTGAATAAGTCTTATAGAACAATATATTATAAAATCAGAGCGGGTATTTTTTTTGTTTCTTAGCAACGGTTACTCAAAGTTTGGCTATTTTAAGAATTTTCAACGTATATAGTTCAACTAAATTTCTCCTATCATTTCAAATCTTTATAATATTTTAAAATCTAACTTTCAAATATAGTAAATAACAACTGTCGAGATCAAATGATATATATAATTTCATTATATACTATATTAGCAATATAATATACCTAAATATACCTTACCCCCAGATTTCCGCGTCCGTTCAAATCAGGACTCCGACATTGTCTGTTTTCGAACCAATTCTATAGCATCTCGTAAATCTTTATTTTTACTCAAAAATTTGCTATTTGATTGTCATTTGAAAATATTTAGGGACACCTATGATCATATACAATAATTATCTTCAGTTTATCTTAAGTCAAAAAGCTTCAGATTAGTGTAAATTGACCTGACATCTCAACTCTGCCAATGAAATCCGACTACTAATTTTAGTGTGCTTTCATCAGCCAAAATCTAGGAAATCTAAAACGAACCAAAATTTGAGTAACTTTTTACTGAAAATAATTCAGAATTATGTCCTTAATTATTATTTAAAAGATTACTTAAATAGAATTAGAATTGGGTGAGAAATCAACGATTATTTATTTCGAATCCGCCGCTAATCGAATCCGAAAACACTGTACTGTCAGGAATCCGACATTAGCATCTTTTCGATCCAACTCTGTAGTATTACTAAGCGATTACAAATTTTGATTGCTAACAAAAAATAAGTGATTTTAGTGTCATTTAATGGTATATTTAGAAGGATATTATCATAAACGATTGTGATATATACTTTACTTCAAGTTTAAGTATAACAAATTAACTTAAATCGATCCAATACCTTGACTCCGCTGTCAAATCCGACTACTAATTTTAGTGTGCAAACGTAAGACAATGTCACGTAAATCGAGTCCAAAAATAATTTTGTATAATTTTCTACTATGAATGATGTAAAATACCACAATAAAGATATACTACAAATATTGTGTTCTTTGAATAAGTATTTGGGAAGAAATCGACAATTATTTGTTCGAATCCACCGATTCTCGAATCCGACTCCGACTACTACTTTTAGTGACCACCTTAATCAATGTGAGATAGACGCTCTAGTTTATTGCAAATGTATCGTGGTTATTTTTAAGCGCATAACTGACCACGATTTCCGCTGTATCGACAGTGGAAACGGAAAACATTCAAATTCCGGTTTGAGAAAATGGGTAGCGATAGATTTGGACGTAAACACCCCCTAAACCTAAAAATTGGTCGTATTTACGAGTGATTTTGGGGCCTCCGTGGTCGAGTGGTTAGAGCATTACGCTTTAAATCACAAGGCCTCTCACCTCTGGTTCGAATCCCGCTAGGGTCATTTCAAATTAAGTGGGAAAGTTTGCTAGTTTTCTTGTGGAAGGTCGGTGGTCTTTACCCGGGTAACCAGGGTTTCTCCTCCACCAATAAAAACTGGACGCCATCATATGACTCAAAGATTGTTGAGTTTGGCGTAAAACAAAAAATCAAATAAAAAACAAATGATTTTGTTGCATTATGGATCTATGTTTATTGCAAGTACGATTTCTTGTATCCACATTTAGTACTGAGTTCACATAAGCTGTTCATTTACTGTTTTTCTCTTTTGGCACGGATAACAAATTACGTTGATGTTGTCCAAGGAATTATTAATTAGCGACAAAATACCCACTGAGATATTTTGCTGTTCGTTTCTACTAATGTTATTAAAGTCAGTAGAGAAAAATGCCCCCATCATCCAAGGATCTTGGATGTGATGGATGATGGGCATTCTTGGAATACAGCCGGAGGCTGAAAGGGTATCATATAGCATTATCGTCGTGTTACGATCGGGTTCGCCCTTCAAAGAGTTTTTTATATCACTAGTATAAATACTCTGTTGTGCACGAGAATCCTCATCTTTAAAAGTAGATTTGTTGTCAATTAATAATCAATGGGTGGGAAAAAACCAACAGAATACCATTCTGGGTGGGAAGTATGATACCCTTTCAGCCTCCGGCTGTATTCCAAGAATGCCCATCATCCATCACATCCAAGATCCTTGGATGATGGGGGCATTCTTTTCACACAGCCTTCGGCATTCAGGGTATCATATAGCATCTTGAAAGTATTGACAACAAACTCAAAAAATAAACCATGTGATTTTAAATTTCATGTCGACAAACGTCAAACCAAATAAACTTATAGTAATATCAATTATATCACTTACTCATGAATAGTAAATTATATATTCTGTATCATATTATGATACATACATGTGTATATGTATATTTATACCGTCCATTCTCAAACATTTTGCAAAACTGTCCTGGAAAATGCATGTTCTTGAACATTTAAGTCTTTATTATAAAATGTCTGAAAAGTTTTCTCTGATCGCCAGTTACAACTTTTAAGTATTGTATTTACAGATAAGCCACCTCTAGCTGCTGCAGACGCTGCTGCACCTCTAAACGAATGAGCTTTGAACTTGTCGGTATCGATACCGGCAGTATTTAGAACAATTTTTAACCACCTTGCTATCGTAGAAGTTGAAACACCTTCAAAAGTCTTAAAAGAAATGAGCAGTCTTGAAGTCTTACGAATATTTTTCGTTACATTAATGTAATACTTCAAAATTCTATATACACAAATCTCCTTCCTTTCATATTTTTGAAACTTTATAACTGGGTTAGCCCTACCAGGTCTGGAGGATTTTAACAAAACATCAAAATGAAAAGTAATAACACCAGAAGAAATACTCATATTATCTATATCCAAAGAAACCAAAGTCTGAGCTCTTCCTGCTGAAGTAAGTGCTAACAATGCACACAGTTTTAATGTCAAAGTTTTCAGTGTTAAATAGGAAAGAGGATAAAGTTTGACTAGATAATTCAAGACTTTACTTACATCCCAAGTAAAAGAATACCTTGGTAATGATGGTCTAAGGTTAAACAAACCTTTCATGAATTTATTTTTAACATAACAGAATTTGAAGACCATTTCTCATTATAAAAGGCTAATGTTTGTGTGATTGTGGATTTATGTGTGTTGATCACAGAATATGATTTATTGTCCTTAAAGAGTCTAAATAGATATGACATTAAATCTATCTCAGAGATTTTAGAGGGATCTTTCTTCCGTTGATTACACCACACAATGAACTTTCTCCAAGCAATATCATACTGTTTCCCAGTTGATGGTCTCCATGATGACAAGATAACAAGTCTAGCTGACTTTGAAACTCCTTGACATTGGAGTCTATCCCAGATAAAACCGCGGCGGCTAATAACATCTTTTTTCCCAAAGGATGATTCATTCCCTCTGGGGATGTTAATAGATCTTTGTGTTGTGGAAGTCTAGCTGGAAAAGACATCATTCTAGACAATAAAAGAGGAAACCACACCTGAGTTTTCCATAAAGGAAAGACAACTAAGGCTTTTGACACCTGATCATCTTTTATCTTATTTATAACACGTGACAGAAGACTAAAAGGAGGGAAAATATATGGTGTAGTATTTGACCACGAAAAGGAAAAAGCATCTACTGCCCATGCTTTACTGTCATACATCCATGAAACAAATTTTTCTATTCTAAAGTTATAATGAGAAGCAAACAAATCTATGTCAGGTTGAAAAAACTGATCACATATTCTATCAAATATTTCTAATTTCAATTTCCATTCAGATGAATTCAAAAAATTTCTAGAACACATGTCAGCTATAATATTTTTATCTCCTGGCAAATGTTGAGCAGTAAGATAAATATTCCTTTCTAAACACCATTCCCATATAGATTTTGCCAATTTATCCATATCCTTTGAGGTCATGCCTCCCATATTGTTAATATATGAAATAGCTGCTGTATTATCCGATTTAACTCCTATATGCATATTACTAAAATTTAGAAAGAAGTATTTTAAGGCCTCTCTAATTGCTAAAAGTTCTAGAAAATTTATATGGAACTGTTTTTCAAATATTGTCCATCTCCTGCTTAAGGTATCCCCATTGAAATTTGCACCTAGCCCCTCTAATGAGGCATCGGTTTCTATCCAAAAATCAACAGGACCATTTCTAATAGCTTTGCCATTTTGAGACTCAATATTAGATAACCACCACTGAATTTCAGTTTTCGCAGCATCACTTAATGACACTTTAACATCAAAATCATTGTTGTTGGCTTTCAGAGCCCTTATTTTATCGTGTTCCATAGCTCTATAATGTAATGGGGCTGACATAATGGCAGGAAACGTGTGCACAATTCTTCCAATAAAAGAAGCAAGGACACGGATTTGTACAACATCTAGACCCAGCATTTTAAATGCTAATTTTTGTATTTTGGATATTTTGTCGTATGGCAAATAAATCATAAATCTTTTAGTATCTATAATAAAACCAAAAAATTCTATAACATGGGAAGGTTGAAACTGTGACTTCTCTTGATTAACTAAGAAACCAAGTCTTTGAAGTTTTTCACTAATAAATTTTGTATTAACACTGCATTCATCATACCTTGGTGCATAATCAATGAATCGTCTATATAATATGTAGACCTGATTCCAAGGGCTCGAAAAAATGCAAAAACTGGTTTCATAATTTTAGTAAATATTCTTGGTGCTGAGGACAATCCAAAGGGAAGTACTACAAATTCATATAAAATATTTCTCCATGTGAAACGTAAATATTTTCTGAAAGTTTCATGAATAGGTATGCTGAAATAAGCATCTTTTAAATCTATAGAAGTTAAAAAATCATCTTTCTGGATAAGGTCCAATATCTGATTAAAACTTTCCTGCTTGAATTTTTCATATGCAACATATAAATTTAAATACCGTAAATTAATAACTGGTCTAAACTTTCCATTTTTCTTTGGAACAATAAATATGTTAGAAATAAACTGATTTTCAGTTGGTGTAGTAATTTGAATTGCTCCTTTCTCCAGCATACATTCAATTTATTTATCAATTAATTCAGTATCATGAGAATTGAATGATATCTCATTGGGTATCATATTCTGATATGGTTTGGAAATAAAATCAATTTGATAACCTTGGATTGCAGAAAGCACCCAAGAATCAGATGTCACAGTTTCCCATTCTGATAAATGATGTCTTAAAATACCAGCATATTTAGGCACCTGTAAACTTACCCTTAACAATTCCTGTTGAATCGGCCTCGTCTCTGTGTGCCTTGCTGGCCTTGAGATCTGTATAAAAAATTTGCTCTACCTCTATTAGAATTATAGTTAAATCTATTTTGAGTGTATTTAAAATTTGATTTTTCAGATCCCTTGTTTGTTTGTTTTTTGTACTTGTCCATTTCAGACAAGTCTTTGATTTTCTTCTGCAATTCATCTCCAAAAAGGAGGGAAGTAATAGGCTGTGATGAGTTACACAGTTCTGAGTATTTATTCGGTAGATTTTTTCTTAGTAAATATCTTCTCTTTTGAGAAAGAGTAAACAGAGAACTACCCAACATTATGAGAGAATCTTTGATAAGTTTTTTAATTTCTGAAACAGAATTAGAACTCTCTGCTGATTTTTTGGTATTTAACACTTCAGCAGCCTTAATAATGGGAACCATTCCCGCAGTGATCAATTTTTGGACTGCTTGGAGTCCAGAATCTCTTGTTTGGGCCTGTTTGTTAACAATACTCCAAATCTCTGAGTTTACCTTTGGAGACACAAGAAAAATTACAATTCGAGGGCCTTGGATAACTATCCAGTAATTTAGAGGTGTTGCCCTCATTGACACAAACAAAAATCAACCATTTTAGCCAGAGAGGAATCAACAGCTGTGCCAACCTTATCTTGGTTAAACCACTCAGGGACACCCCAGTCTTCCTCGTCCTGGTTAGTACTCGAGTCACAATATTCGTTTTCCGACTCAAAATAGTCAAAAACATTAGAATCTTCTAATGGAACAGAAGTATCTACAGACTCTCCAGGTTGAATGGTTTTATTACTATCAGAACAGAAAACAGACTGTAAATTATTTATCAGGTCACTAATACCCAATTTATCTTTAAATGTAGCCATTTGGCTATCTGACATATTAATAATAGCGTCAGATAAATCAGGTACAGCGTCTCTATTTCCTACTGAAGTATGCCTACTGGTATTACTACTATTTTTGGTAGGTACTTCTACTTGTTTAGTAACTGTACATGTACGTTTACCTTTTACACTTTTATTAGTAGTATTTGACTTATCATAAGTCTTACTGCGTAGGTCTTCGACCTTACGCCTTTTACTAGTAACAGTATTAGACTGAAAAGACTCTGGCTTTCTTTTTACTTTTATTCTTTAATAACTTGTTTTCTGCGATACGAACATCTTCTGGGTCAAACCCAGAAAAACTATCAGAGTCCGTTTCAGCAAAAATTGAGAGGACGTCGTCACTCTCATTGGCCTTTCTGTTATTTAAGTCGGTATCCGACATGAGTTGAGACAGCGTCTACAACCAGCCAATAAAAATAATAAAACTATTATCTGAAAATAAAATTTATTCTCACCTGTTAACTTACCGAGCGAACCGTATGACACGCCGACAAAAGATGAGGATTCTCGTGCACAACAGAGTATTTATACTAGTGATATAAAAAACTCTTTGAAGGGCGAACCCGATCGTAACACGACGATAATGCTATATGATACCCTGAATGCCGAAGGCTGTGTGAAAAGAATGAGCGATTTCCTATGCTGCGTTTTTACAGAGGCCTGATTTAAATTTGCAAGGAATTTCCCTATATTAACCTAAAAAACCAACTTTGAACAGGCCTTTTTTAAAAACGGAGGCATTACGATCCCCGATATTTTCTAACTTGTTATATAAAGATGTTAAGATCAACAATTAATACAAAAAACTGCTGTCAAAACCAACATAAATATAAAATTTCATGAAATTTACGTAATATGGCTATTTCCATTAGGTTACCATATTCGATATAGATTAATGACCGTTGCTATGGTAACGAGGGAGTTTTACTGGGAAAAAATTGCAGGGTTTTGTTACTCTCATGCAAGGCTATCATTGTGACCAGCTGCTTTTAAAATTTGCGATATACCATTTCTGACCAATTTTGGTCTTTATATAGAATTACTCTTAAAGTCTTTCAAGTTGAAGTTAATTTACTGAAGATTTGAAGTGAGAGGGTTTTGATGATCTCTTCAGAGATGGGCAGGCATTTGTACTGATTAGTGTTTGGTCGGACAGTCATAAATATTGGTTCCTGGATAAAATATTTAAATCTACAACCAAATCAAGTGAAATTTTAAAACATAAGCAGGAACAAAGAGTTAACATCAATCACAAAATAAAAAGTTCTGTAGCTCATCAGCTGACATAATTACTGACATTTTAATTCTAATACATGTGTACCTAAATAATTCATATCTGGTATTTTGTTTACAAAAAATGTATTTGTCATGAACACTTATTTACCCTACAGATAACCACATACAAGCAAATATTATATATCTCAAACTGAAGTTTTAGTAATTCATGGAGAGGCATTTGATATTTTTACTTAGTAGACTACATGTACTGTATATATGGCATTCACATGGCTGTATATTAATGTCGTACCAAGTACTGTACCTTTATGCTTTTAGCATAATCCTTACAATTTTAACATTACAAATGTACTTTATCATTACCAACTTTTAGTCATGTTTTTCTTCTCTAGGAGAAACAATTGTTCAAATTTGACCTTGACAGAAGCTGCATAATGTCAGCAAATGAAAAGGGTCTGCTTAAATGTTAGGAGATCTAAAAAAGTCAGAAACTCGTCGGACTATCGAACCGTCGGACTATCGAACCGTCGGACTATCGAACCGTCGGACTATCGGGATGTCCCCCTGCTTAAATGTTAGGAGATCTAAAAAAGTCAAAAATTTAATACATCTTTTAAAGTCTTCTCATAAACCAATCATCAGGTTTCTTTAAATTTGTTTTGTGTAAGTTTTAAGTTAATATTTACAAAGTTTGTGAATGAAAACAAAATGAAACTGATTGGCTTTTTGTACACAATTAAATAAGAAAGTTGTTAGGATTTATCTCAAGGTCTTGTTGTTAAGGTCAAGGACACAGACCTGCAGAAAATATCAATTTTTATAAACTGTTGGATATTTTTACTTCTCAAGATCAAATAGGTAAATTGTAACCAAACTTAGCAGAAAGGACATTTTTAGAAATGTAGCCTACAGAAACGCAGGTTTTGTTTTTTAACCCACCGGCTATTCAAATCGTCCTGTGTCTGTGGTCAGACCTTCTGTCCTGAACAATTCTGGTTACCGCTATTTCTCAGAAAGCGTTGAATGGATCGCCTTGAAATTTGACATCAACTTTCAGGGCTCAACACTAAGGCACGTCCGACCAACCCTGACTAGTAAAAGATTGGTCTGGTCTAGTTAATTTGTGTCAAAGTAGCCCGACTGGTCAGGTTAAAAATATCACTTCAGATAGACTGAAGATCTATTATTAAAAAAATAAGAGTTAGTAGGCTTGAGTACTCTAGAGATTATATGGAATTATTTCAATCATGAAATAATTCATTAATTTTTTTCTGTACTTATTTCTTTTTTTATGTTATTTACAAAATCAGTTAAAGCAGTAAATAGCATTTAATGGTGCAGCAATAGCTAAAAATGAGACATAGATATGCACAAGTCCTCTGCCCGTCATCGAGTTCGTCGAGCAATTTATGAAATTAATATGACTGAGCTACATTTTACCACTTATTAAGAATTAAAATATAGTGTTTTCATTATACCCTTAAAGTCTCCAGATGTAGCGTACCCTAATTAAGTAGGATATGAAACTCTGGAAGAGAGATATCGATAGATATGATGTAATCGAGGTCAGGTCTAGTGATGTTGAGGTTAGGTCTGGTAAAATTTTCTGGTACTGGTCCGACTGGTCTAGTTCTTTTTAAAGTTAATGTTGAGCCCTGACTTTCCCCTTAAGATCTAGTTGTGCATATTGCATTTACAGAAAGATCGGAATCCAGCATGGCCTGCCGGTGGCCATCTTTGGTTTTAACCAAAGGAAGTTTGTTACCGCTGTTTCTCAGAAAGGACGGAAGGGATCTTGTTTAAATTTGACATGAAGGTTCCCCGTGAGGTCTAGTTGGACATATTACATTACATTACATTCAGAGAGATCAAAATCCAACATGGCTGACAGGCTGCCATTTTGGATTTTGACCAAGGGAAGTTTGTTATCATTTATATTTCTCAAAAAGTTGGTTTGAGTTCTTTTCCCCTGAGGTCTAGATCAGTGCATATTACATTTTCAGAGATCAAAATCCAAGATGGACACCTGTCAGCAATGTTGAATTTCATTCTCATTGAAAATGTAATACATGTATGTTCAGTTAAAGTTCAGTTTCGCTATTATCTTGTGAAAAAAGTATTTCACAGAAATATGGATTTTAAGTTCAGATTCAATGTTGAGACACAAAATAAGAGAAAAGAAGAGAAATAAACACTCTTTTATAGATCAGACATAGAACATTCCATGGTGGGTGCCAAGATCCCTCTGGAATCTCTTGTATAGAAATTCACACACTGACCCACACAACACCCACACTAATACCCCCACACACCTTTTTCTCTTTTGACTTTAATTAAGGTCTATACAGGCTTTATATTTATGGCGATTGTGGGGTGCCATTGAGACCATTCAGGCCTTTGGTTTAATTTGCCTGAAAAGGGGTGAATGTTTGAATAATCTATACAAACATTTTATTACATTTACAATGTCTTAAGGTCGTTAAACCATTCTGTTTAATTCAATCTACAAGCAAAGTTTGATAACTCTCATGATTTTCATGTTTGTTTTTGTGGAAAGTTGGGAATTGTCAGTTTAGAATCTAAGGAAGATAACTCTGTAAATCTTGTGATAAACATGTACTTCTTGGCTGGTTCTCTTCTTCACCATGAAAAACTGGCCACCACGATTATAATTGAAGTTGTTGAGTATGGTGTAGAACACTATTCAAAATCCAACCTATGTTGGTCTGTACCTGTTAAGTGGTCTGTATCTGTTAAGTGGTCTGTACCTATCAAAGGAAGGCCTATTTGTTTTACTGCAGAGCAGACTGTTAATGTCAGATAAAAAGGAAATCAGTTTAAAATTATTATTTTTTATCAGTTTCTAAAGTAAAGTAGTACTTTTTTTTATTTCAGATTTAGATTATTTAATTAATTTGATAAATATATTGTACATCAGAATTTTGTTATCACTTGACAACAAATACCAGTATGATTTTTTTAACAACTCTTTAGGTTAGGATCTGGTGAGATTAAAAGTTGTTTTGAACTCTCTAGCTGTCGTATCCCTAAAGTTCTGACACATTTAAAATATTTAGAACAATTTTGGTATGATGTCTTAGTCTTTGTGTCTGGAAATTCTAGGTTTGCATAGTGACCAACTTCTAAGTTCCTTTATCTGAACTATATTTGGGGCTTCATAGAGATCAAATGTTGATTCTAGGTTTATAATCTGTTTGAATGTTCTATGTATGGCATGCAATTTTAACAAAAACCCTGCTATCTCATAGATACCAGGAGGTATCAGACTATATCTCTGAATATTACCATGTATACAGGATTACAGATCAGCTATCCCATAGATAACAGGAGGTATCTATGGGATAGCAGGAGGTATCACAGAATAGCCAATTTGTAAGCCTGAATACCTCTTGATTTCAAAGTTATTGATACTTCATTCATACATAGCCTAGGTTTCAATGAAATACTCTGCTCTGATCCTGTAATTACCTGCAGTTATTCTGAGATACAGAGTACAGTGAAACCTGTATAATGGGGCTATCCAATGGACCAGAAAATAATGACCTTTATGTGCAGGTGACCCTTATACACAAAGGTTCAATTTAGTTGTAGTATGCAGTCAAGGGGCTTGAAAAAACTGGCCTTTATAAACAGGTCATCCTTATATAGAGGTGGTCACTGTAGCAGGTTTTACTATAGTTGGTGTGTTATTTTAACCAAAACATTGGCATTCCCATTACAATTCATGTATAGCTGATAAGCCAATCAAAACAGCTGTTACATTCTGATATTCTGAGATACAGAGATACAAAATCTTCCCTCAGCCAATCATAACAGCGCATTTATTCAGCGCTGAAAATATGGAGGCAATGTGTATTAAATAAATTTTGATACTTTAATTGCATATTTTTTCAAATTTTAGAACATCATGTAAAGTATTATTTTATAAGTAAAACAATAGAAGTACTGATTAGGTATCAGACAATTCTTCATTAATTGATGGAGTCAAAAGGAAAAAGATGCATCGTAACTACCAAGCTGCTATGGTAGTAATAAAAACAAAATGGTCAGGAATGGAACATGTTTGCCGAAATGTAGCATTTTTAGGTCACTTGAGCCAAAGGCTCAAAGTGACCTATAGCGATCGTCTTTTGTATGTTGTCGTCCGTCGTGTTGTTGTTAACTTTTAAACATTTTCAACTTCTTCTCAAGAACCAATGGGCCATTTTCAACCAAACTTGACAGGAAGTATCCCCATGTAAAGCCGCATAAAGTTTGCAGAGGAAAATTGGCTAGGGCCCATAGGGGCCTCAAAAGGGGCCAAAAAGTACCAAAGCTTGGTACATCTTTAAAAATCTTTTTATCAACCAATGATCAGATGACTTTCAAATTTGTGTGCATGATTGTTAAGTCATTATTTACAAAGTTTGCGAATTAAAATGAAATACGTCAATAAACATGCCACTAGGGGGCACTTCAGTAAATGGCGGGTATTTTGGCTGTTTATTGACATTATCTCAATAAGTATAACAGATACAAAGAATCTGATGGAGGCAAAAATGTTCAGCATGCAGAGATCTACAAAACTTTCTATAGAGCCAAAATTGTCGGGTCGACCCAGTATCCTATTGAACTGATGCCTTTTATCAGCCATATATAGCCTTTAAATATCACTAGCTGATTTTATAATACGATTTTATTTTTATATAAGTTGAATAGGGAGCACCGAAATGGATTGATTGTTCCAATTTATCCACACTGGCAAGACCTCCTAATGAAACTTATTATCAATTAGGAAATCACATGTTATTTAAACATTTAAAACATTTCCTTCTTTGAGTCTATAGTATAATATCCACAGAAAATGCAATGTGCATGATGCCGTTGGGTCCGGTTTTCTACCCGTTCATATTCTGCTGATGTGTCGGATAAATACCCAAATTTATAACCAAAGATATAAATGTTATGGGTAAATGAACTGTTTATCTGTGTTTTGTGGATCTACCACTTTATTTTCAATGAACCGCTTGAACTTTTTCGTGTTATTTTATATTCGGAGTGATTAAAAACCAAATCGGATAATTTTACTATGTTTGAACACTACCCTAAATGTTATTTTGTTTTCCCATTGTAGGAGGAAGTGGAATTTCTTAGTAAGAATAATAAAAAAACAAAAACAAAACACACACACAGAATACATGTATACAGTAGAAACTAACTATTAAGACCACGGCTGACAGACTTGTAGTTAAAGTGGTCTGCATGATTAGGGAGACCAGTAATAGTCTGGACTTAGAGAAATTAAATGGTCTTGCACAGGACTGGCATTTTGAAGTTATCCAGAAACATGTCACCTTAGGCTTTCCATAAAAATCGTTAGTTTGCTTTACATGTAAAGTACATGTACCTACAGTACGGGCCACGCGGATTCCGCAAAAGTCACGTCATCGCGGCGGGGTTAGTAATGGGCAGTCGTCCGCGTTCAAATCGCGGCTATCCACCGCATTCCCCGTCATCGCGGCAGTTGAAATTCCTCGCAAATCGCGGGGATGAATAAAATCATCGCTAATCGCGGCTGTTGAAAATCATCGCAAATCGCGGCTGCTGAAAATCGTTGCAAATAGCGGCTGCTGATCTCCGTATACTACTGGAATTGTCCGAACGGAATTCTGTTTTGTTTTTGTTTTTGGTTTTTTTTTTATCCCGTGTTCAGTCTATTAATTAAATAACAAATTACATTACTATTCGCTAAAATGCAACCATTATCTTCTCAGTACCCGAAATATGTACCTTCCAATTGATCCCAAACCAAACAATAACCCCCGACTTTCACTTTGTTCAACAGTTCTGTTATAATTGCATCAAACACCTAAGTTCTTCTACGTCATGTAATGAAATTGATTACCCAACCCGTCTGCACAGAGTTGGACACGTGGGACCTTCTTTCTGCCTTACATGTATATCGCTTTTGAACTATCCGTAACCGTGATATTACACATCGTATGTTAATTTAACACAAGATTT
Source organism: Atrina japonica (assembly GCA_030159075.1). Lineage (NCBI taxonomy): Eukaryota > Metazoa > Mollusca > Bivalvia > Pterioida > Pinnidae > Atrina > Atrina japonica. The sequence goes on along the minus strand of BROG01000012.1, from coordinate 2,098,469 downwards.
GTGACATCTATTAAAATATGGACAAAAAGAAATAACGGAACTTCGACTAATCCTAACGTGGTTTATTTTCTTTCAATCCTACCTACTTCGTATAACGTTTATCTGGTTTATATAACAGATTTTCAAACAAAAACTGCAAGCCTAATTTGTGACGGCACTTAAAAATTAAAAAAAATTCGAAGTTCTGAGATACCCCCCCTCTCTCTCTCTCTCTCTCTCTCTCTCTCTCTCTCAAGTTAAAACGATAAAATCGTAGTTCAGGGCACCGAAAACAATAAATTTCCGCAAAGTAAACGCCCGCTCCATAATAAAAATCAAGGTTCATGCGGCCCCGAACTGATTGTTGTCTAGAGCCAAGAGATGCCTAGGTTTTGGGGACGCGATAACCAAACCACTAGACCTACCCTATGTGACGTACAACAGTTTTAAAGAAAAATAAAGTTATATCTCGAAATTATCTTGTCTGAAGTTATTTAAAGCTGTTTTTACTTGTACCTATGATGAGCATTCATTTTAGGATAATATTCATTTTCCCACCAAAAATAAGGTATGTGAAAATACCGTTTTAATCATACTTTAAAATCACAGAAAAGGTTTACATCAATAGAACTATCATGTATGCGATACTAGTAAAAAGGTATAGAATTACCTGGTCTCCTGACGATTCCACTTAAACTACTGGATGTTTATTATATGCTAAACCTAATGTAATTGAATTTGGGTTGCTGATACCTTTATCTACCTGACTTTAACATGAACTTCAGTTAAAGTAAAGTATAACGGTATATATGTGTACACTTTTTTTAATTACCGATAAGCTTATGATAAATTGAAGCTGTATTACTTGTTTTTCAGAAGATTAAAAGGGGTACGAATAATATGCATGTATTATCAAAAGTTCAAGAAAATCTGTATCCGATTTCGTTATTCGAAACATACTATCCATTCACGTGTGTAAAACTTTTTACACGGTCTTTTTTAAGTTTTTAACATTCGATGCTTTATACAAGTAAAATTCCCAGGTTTCAAAAACTTATTTTAATACCAACAAATGAACTCTTACAGATTAGGAGGAATACCAATCGCCGGGATATTCTATTCATTCAAAGCAAAAGTGCATATGTAAAAAAATCTATGATATATTTTCACAATGTACCCGGGGGAGACCACAGGCCTCCCGCAAGTAAAACTACGTTTGAAAATTGATTTCAACATCGATCAAACATGTGCTCTAACAAGCGATAGCTGATCAAAATTGAACAAGTTTTAATTTCGATAAGTCGTTGTCTGATTTTTTATATGCCAAATAATCTGGAATTATGATTCTGGTCATCGTCAACTACCGCACAGGGGTTAAATAGTCTGATTGGTGTTTTTTTTTTTAAATAAAATATACAACACGATTTAAACTTGTATATTACAGTTAATAATAAAAATCAGATTGATATTAATTACATGTATTCCAGTCCACAGACTGCTCAACCCCTCTTTGAAAATCACAAGTGAGTCATGATTGCTGCAAATCACACCCAATACATACATATTCAAGATCAAAACTGATGAATTCCGTCAATCATATATCAGGTGACACGAAATATGCAATGACAGCACACTACTGTCTACACAATCAAATGATTGGATGGAAGATGGCTGAAAGTATTGACTACGTCCCATAAGAAAGGACACAGAATGATACATGCATTTTAATGGACTTTTTATTTACCAATTTTGCGTGTTTTCCTTTCAGTATAACTATCTAGAATCAATTACGGACTGGAAGAAACCGTCCGACTAAGTAACCGTACGCTAAAGTACTAAATGGATATATATATATAGCTAAATGGTTATATTGAATTTATGCAAACATATTCATTAATTATTTTATTGTACTAAATTGTATTTTACGCTCTTTGAAATCATTTAAAACAGTAAATGACGTTTTATGTCCCTTGTTTGTGACCGAGTTCAATGTCGGCGCGTCTAATGATCCAACAATACAATTTAATAATTGATTTCGAATCTGAAAATAAAACATTTGAAATTAATGCAAGCTATATTTTAACAGTTTAAAATAAAATTTTGTTCCATAATCTGTGTATATCTACATCCATCCTAACTCAGTAGCGCATTCTTCCAGAACGACAACTATATACATGTATTTTGTTATAAAATTGGTAAAATATACATGTAGCATAAATATCCCCGATGTTTTAATAATAGATTTGATATCATTTTTTTTTTATTTAGCGTATATATAATCATCTGGTACACCACCATTGAACTAGATACAGTTCATGACTTGCGCGTATATCTGTGTACATAAGAAGCTGAGTTTTATCTCTTGACAGCGATTTATGACCCCGTCGCTATGGATACCCCGTTCACCCAGACTTGATGTTTTGTCCCTGTTATGTAATTGCTTCGATCTGCGGTCTTCAACGAGGAGCCATTATAACTGTACGTTGTTCAAATAATGTGGACTCTGATTAAAGAAGATGGATCTTCAGGGGGGGCAGCAATAGATATTTTTCACAAAAACACCAGATTTGGATCAGCCGTACTTTAAGATTTAGTCTTAATATCGGGAAAATATAGGGGCATCTAGCGTGACATCATATTTCGAATATAAAATTCGTGAATACTGAGTTGCCTTTATTGTTGACCTACATGATCATATCATATCATATCATATGGCAAAGACCGCTGTTCATTTCCTAATAAAGATGATTTTGAATAATGGTTTAGATAAAATAAAAAATACCCACTTGATCTTTTATTGTTCAACATACTATCACCAGTGTATCTACGTCTGGTCGCACATAATTGCTAAAATAAACTCGACTAAAATAACCTACCGACTTTATGAAAAGGAAAAGTCTATCAGCGATATTTACAGTCTAACAGTCATTTTTTTTTGGGGGGGGGGGGGGGGTGACTATTTCTTACCGGTATTGATGATGACATAAACATGATAATCCAAACTCGAAATAACGTGTAATTTACTGAATACTAAAACGGTAAATAATGAAATGAACTCATGATGATTTCCTAAATTTTCATATTTGACGCATGTCAGATTGATTTTGAAAATTCTTTGTAATCAGGTAAATTATTAGCGATTTATGATTTTTTTTTCTTCAAATAAATATCGCTGAAATGAGACTTAATCAACTATAACAGTAAAGGTTATCGGTATCTACCATAGTTTTGGGAATTTTACTTTTTTTAGCATTCCACTCATAAACTTTATGAACTTGACTATTATGGCGTAAAGGATGTACGCCCCCATCTCATTTTCCTCATACATGTATATCCAAAGTACGGAGTCTGTCGGGTGAAGTTAAACGCTAAGATGCTCACAAATTTAGCCTTGTTTATTGCGAGAGCATATCTTTTGGGGGAAGATGACTTGAGTGAAAAACCACGTAGATCTACGTTACCATTATTACTCTACGCTTAAACTTAATTTGCATTTTTTTCGATTAGTCAAGATATGTTGAAATACAAATCATGAAAAAGCAACACTAGAAAGTCAAACTAATGGAGACGTCACAAAAGGGCTCAACTAAAATTTTGGCCTATGCTCGACACTTGAGGGTTCTTCAATGTGCTGACACCTATTGTGACACGGGGCCAGTCGTCTCCGGCGAAGTTCGAATCCATGACCCTCTACGTGTATGGCGCGGTATCTTATCGCCCCAAATAAACTTTACGCCTCTCCTTGAAAATTCCTTGATTTGTACCTTATAAGTGTGTCTGTTAAATGAAATATTTGGCCGGACTAAAGACGAGTCGCAATGTGATAAGCAACTCTGTGAAGTGGGCTTTTAAATCTTACCATTTCTGCGAAACAAACACAGTTGGATCATGGAGAAACGAATACTTCATCGGGCTCTAGAATTAATCTCTCAACGAAATATTTTTAACGATAAAGAGGTCATAAATCAATGTCTGGAGGTTTATAGTTTCAAAAATAAAACTGATGAATTCCGTCAACCACACATCAGGTGACACAAACTACGCAACGACATCATTATACTGCCTTAACTATCAAATGATTGGTTGAGAGATGACTGAAAGAATTGACTATTATGGCGTTAAGGATGTACGCCCCCACCTCATTTGAACTACCGGTCGAATACGAAAGAAGTGCATTTTAACGCGTATTCATCTTACCAATGTATTGCTATGCTTTCAGTATATCTATTCTGAATCAGTCTGGAGAAATTCATTTCTGCAACTTGTAAATAGGTATTTAAAATTTGGAAAATAAATTCCAAGTTCTTAACAGAGAATCACGGAGAATTTTAGATTTTTATTATTATTATTTCATTTGTACTTAAAATTTTTTACGTGCGTAATATATTTCACAAAGATGCTATGTTTGTTTGTTTGTTTATCGTTGTTTAACGTCCCACTAAAGAATATTTCACTCATATGGAGACGTCACCAAATGCCGGTGAATGGCTTCAAAATTTTGCATATGCTCGGCACTTACGGCCATTGAGCAGTGAGGGTTCTTTAACGTTCCGACACCTACTGTCACTGAACATGATGGGCATTTAAAAAATATATAATCAAATACATAACATGGAATCTTATTGTCTGTCATACAAGATATTTAATGCATATATCCTTTCTAATTTTTTAATTTTTTTTTATAAATATCAATATATTTTTTTGAAATGTCCTCTGATAATGAAGACATACATACGTCGATGTAAGTCCTTATATACACTCACATCAACCGAGTTATCTTTTGGCAGCGATTTATGACGCAGTCGCTAAGGTTCAAGTAAGGATACCCCGTTCACTCAGAATCGATATTTGTCCCTGTTATGTAATAGCTTTGATCTGTGGTCTTGATCGAGGAGCCATATTTGTAACTTGGTCAAATTATGTGGATCTTCGGGGGTGGCAGCAATAGAATTTTTTTTCGGAAAAGAAATATGTAAAGCTTGGATCAGTCGTTCTTTAATATTTAAGTATCAGAAAAAATATTCTTGGCTAACTCATATTTTGGGACCTATATTGGAGTTAAAGAAACTTTTTTAACAATATTGCCACAGTTTTCAGACTGAGTGAGAAGTATAAAATAATTAATATAACAAAACGACTTTTTTTTTTTAAATTCACTGTCAGCGATCGCTTTCCTGATTGATATTGCGAATATGAATCGTCAAAACTACTTTAAAAGTTATAAATTTTATCAAATATAGATCACAGAACTGTCATTTTGTATTTACCTCCTCTCAGTAAAGTAAAATTTTACAAAATGACAGAACTTTCTCAGCCGTTTACGGTTTGGATTGTGGATATAGTTCCAATCCTTTGAATTTTGATATCCGAGATCTTCCTCTGTCCAATTATTTAACTCGACTCCTTTGGGTGAATATTCTACAGTTTGTTGATCATATTTTTAGTTTTGTTTACGGTGACATATTTTTATATTTATACTCCGAGAATTAACCAAGGTCATTTTGGTTTTTATAATTAGATTACATGGGGATAGAGCAAAATTAATTTTTAAAAACGGAAAATTCCATCAAAGGCAAACAATTTCACTCTCCCAGAGTAGCGAATATCAAAACACCAATTAGATGAGGTTGGTCTGGAAATATATTATTTAGTTTCAATTGTTTTTCTCTCGACTAAAGATATATATGACCAACAGAGCTTCATGAATTGATACGATGATTGACAGACAAACCGTCAGACTAAATTACGTATACAGGTAGGGGCGGAGTGAAATAATCACCTGAGGGTAATACGTTATTGAAAAGGCGGGACTTCATGACTTCAGGTTATGAAGCAAATCAAATATCATGAGTTAGAAGATTACTTTTTACTCAAAAATAAGAACTTGTCTGCACGACGGACCAACAGGTCAAGTATGACAATGACCATCGTATTCCGGTATCGGTATTTCTCGTTGCTAATCGCTCTATTTATCTCAGCTTCAGCGATAGGTTAGTAGCGGGTCGATGTTTGTATCTGTAAGCGTTTTTTTAAAGAATGAGACTCGCTTGCTACTCAAACGAACAGTTTATTGATAAATATTTAGTAAAACTAGGTTGCGTAACTAAACATGATCCTTACTGTTGCTAGTTGCCGAATTCCGCGTTTTTAAATCAGGATGAAACTGGCGAGACTTTAAGTCGCGTAAGCAAAATTTTAAATTATGATGAATATGCTAATGATTCGAGATACAGTTTTTCAGCATTGTAGTCAAACTTATGGTAGGCTACAGAAAATAAACGTACTTTTTCTCCGTGATAACACGTTCACATTGATTATGAGTTGGCAGTTTCAGCGGAATAAATTGTTTTTAAGTCCAGTATAAAACACATCTGATGTTTACTATCCACATCATACTATTCAGTATGTTAGCTTATGCTGACAAAACATCGATAAGTTTTTAGCAGATCATGCTGGACGGGAATTTTCCAAGTAATGTTAACAAATGTAAAGTAATGTTAACCTGATAAATCATCGATATACTTTCAGTCGTTCACAGCCGCGAACTGCGGCGATAAATTTTTTCCATCGCAAACTGCGGCGACCCGCGTTGAGCTCAATAGCCTGATCGCGGATTCGCGGCGAATTTATTGAGCAAGATTTATTTGACCACCGCAATGACGTGACTTTTGCGGAATCCGCGTGGCCCGTACTGTACTCACTTAGAATCCTGTGACTCGGATATTTTTATTGCCATTCTGGGAATAGTTTTTTTTTCATCAGTCTTCCAATATTTTCCTATTCTTATATTGTACATGTATATATAGTTTACAGTTTTTCAAAAATAAAAATCCCACCTACCGGTACCTACTCACATTAAAAAAATCTAAGTTGTGTTACAACAGATCAACAATTTTGTAAGGATCTGTCATATCTGTCATTTGCTACATCCTTTGTTTACATACAGTCAGGTCGACTTGTGATATGTGATTTACTTAGAGCACGCACACCATGCACACCATCGTGTGTCATTTAATTTGTTTTGATTTTTTTAATGTCTGTTTGAACAATTATCAACTTCTTTTGTCCTTTGATAGCATTGAAATTGTACCCGAGCCGCAGGTATTTATGTATCTACCACTACAACCCAGATTTGACCTTCATACTTGGACAGGTGAGTACATGTATATGGTTTGTAAGATGGTGTAGTTTAAGTGGCATAGATTCAGTTATCATATAAATTTGCTTGTTCAAGTTTTGGCTGTTATGCCTCCCTGCTCAATTTCCCCCTCAATTTACTTAATATGATTCTGCAGAACATTGAAAATACATCAGTTTAAGTGCTTTTCATTGTCTTAATGTACAATGGACTGCTTTAAGTTATTGATAATATCTGACCATCACTGTTGATGGTAAATCTTGAACAACAGGGCTCTACAACACTAAATACATTCACTCTTCATTTGGCCAGTGAACCAGAAATTTTACTAGCCAGCCAGGAACTTTTACTCACCAATATATATATATATATATATATATATATATATATATATATATATATATATATATATATATATACATATACATATAATATGTGTCTGTGTGTTCATGTGTTCTTAAAAAAATCCACTGGATGAAAATACAGAAATGAAATAAAATATTAATTTTCTGAGTTGATGTAACATTTTATTGTTTCAATCCATTTAAAACAAGGTTATTAACTGCATGTTGACCTTTTTGTGAATTTTGTTTTCAATCCAGGAGTGTTTATATGCCTATATTTTTGTTTCCCTAATATTGAGGCAATCTTAAACTTTTTAAAAAATTTTTTAGCGCCAGTTTCTTTTCGACAGAAATTACAAAACAGACTGCCCACAAGAATTGTAAATTTTTTCAAGTTAAAAGCTAGAGTCCAACACACGTGACCTGATCGTCAGACAAACACCTATAAAGTTCTTTAATTTATAGGTTTTTGTCTGTCAATCAGATGTTTGACTCTTGATTTTAATTTACAGATAAAATTTCCAGTTCTGACTGTGGTTAATCCCTTTGGGGATTCTGTAGCGGACGTTTTATTGTGTTGCCCCACGATAAAACGTCCACGATAGAATCCACAAAGGAATTAGGCTGTGGTCTGCCTGCCCTCCTCGTCGAACACTAGGCCCAACTTTCTGCCCTGATTTTACCACTTAAAAATCACTTAAATTAAAATCGAAATTGGGGCAGAAAGTTCGACCTAGTCGAACACTAGCCAGAACTCTGTTCCAGTATCCCTTTAACCAAGATCGTTTAAACTTAGTACTGTCTAATGATGCTTCTGTTGAAATCGACCGAGAAAAGAAAAAGTCATCGTGTGCTATTAGGAAATTTTCAAGTCAAAAACATGAGAGCAATACAACGTGTTTTTATACAGTAATCCACGTGAGTTAGATGCTCTAGTTTATCGAAACTGAATAACCAAATTGGTTGTTGTAAAGCGCATAACAGACCATGATTTCGATAATGTAATTTCACAGTGAAAACGGACAAACTTTTGATTTCCCGCTCGGGGGAAAAAACTGGTTGCACAGTGGCGACTGAATGAGGATATACACTCGCCAAAATCTAAAAAATGGTCGCATTTGCGAGCGCTGAACAATATTTTATACCAAAGATTGTTTTTAAGATACTAAACATTGCTGTCTCAGCTCAGAACATCTCCACCTGGTCAACCCTTGGTGCTTTCAGCCTGTGATGATTTCCGATATATATATATATATATATATATATATATATATATATATATATATATATATATATATATATACACAGTGGTCCCCCTATTTGCGACCACCCCCACAATTGCCCCCCCCCCATAAGAGACCAAATTTTCCAAAAATAAGCCTTTTTTAATGATAAATTACCTCTTATAAGAGACCACTCCCATAACATGACCAGCGACCACTTTTCATCAGCCAAATCATATTGATTCCATAGAAAACCCTTCTCATGAGCCACCGAGTATAACATTAAATACGAAACTAAATTATTCGCTAGCTCTACCGGGTAACCAAAATTTGAACAACCGATTTTTTTTTATTTTTACACTCAAATAATTCTAGCATGCACTGTATCCGATTTTCTTCATCCTAATAGGTTAATGTACAGCGCTCTACAATGTGACCAAATCACTCGCAAATGCGACCATTTTTTAGATTTTGGCGAGTATTTATCCTCATTCAGTCGCCACATTGCGACCAGTTTTTTCCCCGAACCGGAAATCAAAAGTTTGTCCGTTTTCACTGTGAAATTACATTATCGAAATCATGGTCTGTTATGCGCTTCACAACAGCCAATTTGGTTATTCAGTTTCGATAAACTAGAGCATCTAACGCGCGTGGATTACTGTATAAAAACACGTTGTATTGCTCTCATGTTTTCGACTTGAAATTTTCCTAACAACACACGATGACATTTTTTTTTCTCGGTCGATTTCAACAGAAGCATCATTAGACACTACTAAGTTTAAACGATCTTGGTTAAAGGAATACTGGAACAGAGTTATGGCTAGTGTTCAACTAGGCCAAACTTTCTGCCCCGATTTCGATTTTAATTTAAGCGATTTTTAAGTGGTAGAATCAGGGCAGAAACTTCTGCCTAGTGTTCGACGAGGAGGACAAGCAGACCACAGCCTAATTCCTTTGGGGATTCTATCGTGGCCGATTTATCATGGGGCAACACAATAAAACGTCGCGACAGAATCCCCAAAGGGATTAACCACAGTCAGAACCGGAAATTTTATCTGTAAATTAAAATTGAGAATCAAACACCTATTGTCGGACAAACACCTACAAATTAAAGAACTGTATAGGTGTTTGTCTGATGATAAGGTCACGGGTGTTGGACTTTAGATTTTAACTTACAGACAAAATTTACAATTCTTGTGGGCAGTCTCTGTTTTGTAAATTCTGTCGAAAAGAAACTGGCGCTAAAGATTTAAAAACAAAGTTTAAGGTTGCCTCAATATTACAGCAACAAATATGAAAAATATAGGCATATAAACACCCCTGGGTTAATAAAAAATTGCACAAAAGGTCAACATGCAGTTAATAACCTTGTTTTAAATAGATTGAAACAATAAAATGTTACATAAACTTAGAAAATTAATATTTTATTTCACTTCTATATTTTCATCCCGTGGATTTTTTTAAGAACACTTGAACACACACACACACACACAAACACACACACACACACACACACACATATATATATATATATATATATATATATATATATATATATATATATAGGCGAGTAAAAGTTCCTGGCTGGCTAGTAAAATTTCTGGTTCACTGGCCAAATGAAAAGTGAATTTTTTAGTGTTGTAGAGCCCTGATGTAGTGAACAGAATATAAAGACTGAATAATTCGGTTTATTTAAAAAATAAAGTATGAAAACATCAAATACGAAACTCAATTACATGCTAGGTCTATCGGGTAACCATTGTTTTTCTTATATACAGAATTGCGTCGCGTGAAAACGAGAAGATTGAACGAGAAACTGTAAAAGTGGTGGATTCAGAGGGGGCCAAGGGGACACGTTCCCCACGGCAGTACCCTCCATTAAAAAATAATAGGCCTATAATTCCCTACAAATACGCATTTTTGATCTGCCTGTAATTAATCACAACACAAGCTGCCCGATATCGTTAGTCCTCCATCTGTCATATCAACACTTGCCGACTTGGTGAAGTCCTCCGAGTTTGAAATCTAATTAAAGGATTATAAGGAATTAATTATCATTGTGGATGTTGATAAGGGTAACACAAAAGACAAGATGATTTGCAGGTATGTTTCATTAGGCGTGACAAGTAGCAGTTTAGGATTATGTTTAGTGTTTGGAACATATTTAATCAAATTATTATGTGAACACATTTGTCTGAGTGACATTGTGAACATTTTAAATCATATGATGCTAATGACTATTGCACCAAAAAGAACCAAATTAACATGGAGATGTAATATCAATGAATAAAAACTGTCTGAAAATTGTAATACTAGATGTCATTTATCATTGACAAGTTATTGGTAGACACCCTCATTTGGATGGAGGTTCCAGTATGATAGAACATCATTGCTTTTTGATGTGTTATCATTACACATCCTTCCAGGAAAGACCACCTCCATTATGAGACCACATGCCTCTTTCATTAAGGGTGGTCTTATAAGGGGTTACCACTGTACAAAACTTCTTGTTACCACTCGGAAGTGATAAGTGAGCAGGTGAGATTAGTAAGAATGCGGTTATCTTGAAAGGGTCTACAGTGTACATTATTTTGGTTTTGCTTAATTTTTGGGTTATTTTATCATTTCATGTATTTTTAGATTAAAGTAATAAACAAGTGCACACTTGTGTAAACTATTTCAGTTAACAAATGTCATTAAATAAGTATAATTGAAATACATGTATATATGTACATGTACAGTAAATACAATATTTATCTGTGTGGAATTAGCATAATTTGTTTTTCGTCCTTACAGATTCTGTAGGAAGATTATAATCTAATTGTCTGACCATCTGTCCCCTCCGTCCCTTTGTTTTATCTGACCGTATCCTCTTTATTTCATCAACTAATCCCTCCATAGACGTTGCAGGTATACATCTTAATTAGATGTCATATCTTGTACAAACCTGTGCTCCTACTGACCTTATTATAATTAGTTACTCTTATTTGTTGATATAATTTTCCAGGTCACATTTAAGTAATTTCCTCAGTCAGGCTTTCCATATTTGGTGCAGGTATTGACCAAAGTAGACAGAGTGCTTTCCTGCCTTCCTTTTCATTGAAGTTATTCCCCTTTATTTTATATGTCAGCCATATCTTCTTCATTTGCTGTAAGGTATACATCATAAGTAGACAGACTATTGTCCTATTTGGTTTTATTTGTCCAGATATTTCATTGCTTTACCAAGGCTCACCATATTTTGTGATGAGATCATGATGTACATCTTAGGTAGTTGGAGTGTTTATGTAGTGGAATCTCGTCAAAACTGAGAGGCTGATCCCGAATATTATGGATAGATTAATATATCAATTAAAAATTTCATTCTCATGAGTTTCAAGATATTGAGATTCCACTGTGTGAGTGAGTGTGTGTGTGTATATATTTTTTTTTTGTTTATGTAGTGGAATCTCGTCATAACTGAGAGGCTGATCCCGAATATTATGGATAGATTAATATATCAATTAAAAATTTCATTCTCATGAGTTTCAAGATATTGAGATTCCACTGTGTGAGTGAGTGTGTGTGTGTATATATTTTTTTTTTGTTTATGTAGTGGAATCTCGTCAAAACTGAGAGGCTGATCCCGAATATTATGGATAGAATAATATATCAATTAAAAATTTCATTCTCATGAGTTTCAAGATATTGAGATTCCACTGTGTGAGTGTGTGTGTGTATACATATATATATATATATATATATATATATATATATATATATATATATATATATACTGTAGAATCAGAAAGTTTCAATTGTGGTAACAACATTGCATTTAGTAATACACACATTTTCTATTTCAACAAAATTAATTGTCAACAAATTTGTTGCATTAGCTCACCTATTCAAAGAATAGGGGGGGCTTATGTAATTGCATCAGTATCAGGAACTGCCAGGTTAAAGATTTGGGGCGAGTGTTGGAAAGCACTATAAATCATTCAATATATGTAGTAAGATACATTATTTTGAAGGACTCTGGGGGTAAAGTATCAATTAGCAGTTTGAAATCTGAACTTGTTTTGGAAGAAATTAAAATTTTGACTTGTTTTGTGACTTAGGTTTTTGGACTTAGTTTTTTGCAAAATTTGCTGTGTTCTGATCAAAGTTACATGTAAGTTTTCATTAGGGTCTTGGTTGATGATAGTGTTATGTTGCTGATAATTTGGATGGAGGTTCCAGTATGATAGAACATCATTGCTTTTTGATGTGCATTGGGGTATTTGGGGGTATATGCCCACTCATTTAAATTTATTCTTTCATGTATTTCTTGAAAACCATTCACATGCCTACCCCTAAACCATATATATTCTTGTTTGTTATGGGTAGACACATTTATTGGTGTATGATAGGGTCCCTAGGGGGTCCCATCCCACTCCCGTGGAATCAGTAATTATGTTGTTTTATTTTTAGAATAATATTTTACGTAATATTCTAAAATTTGAAAACTACACTATATTAAAATATAAATAATACACACTGCCTCCATATTTTCCAAGCTGAATAAATCTGCTGCTGTGATTGGCTGAGGGAAGATTTTGTTTCTCAGAATATCAGAATGTATTAGCTGTTTTGATTGGCTTATCGACTATACATAAATTGTAATGGGAATGCAAAGGCTTTGGTTAAAATGGCGCACCAACAACCCTGTATCTCAGAATACCTGCAGGTATACAGGGCTAGAGAGAAGTTTTTCAGTAAAACCTCGATTATCTATGAATTAAGTATCAGTAACTCTGAATATCAGGAGGTATTCAGCGTTACAAATCGGCTATCCCATAGATACCTTCTGCTATCCCATAGATACCAGGAGGTATCTATGGGATAGCTGACCCGTAACCCTGTATACCTGGTGGTATTCAGAGATTTGTTTTTTTATCCCATAGATAACAGCCTGTTATCTCATAGATACCTCCGGTATCTATGGAATAGCAGGTCGTTTTGGTTAAAATTAGGTGCCAACTACAAACTTGACTAGTCCACTTAACAATTTTTCAGTCATTTGGTGGCAGCCACTTCTTAATGGTTGGATAAGAAAATACAGTTGCAATCTACCAAGGAAGAGTCCACCAGACTTCTGCAAGTAAACTGGTGATTTTTTTTTCACAAAACAGGATAGTCTGCTAGTCTGTGATTAAAAACTTTTTAAGTGGACTAGTCAAGTTTGTACTTTAGCTAGTCTGGTTGACACGTAGAAAAGGGGTATTATAAACATTACTGATAATTGATCTAAACAAAAGCTCACAAAATTGTGTACTTGTATAGCCAAAATCATGAAATAAAAAGCTACTGGTCCTCTACTTTTTTTTCATCTCAAACTAAGAATTCAGATAATCATAGTTGCTAGGACTCATGAGGATATGAAAACACAAAAATAACTAAAACTACTGTAAAAAGGCAAAACTTTTCGTTGGTTTACATTATTTATTTGTAGACATGAAGTCTCCAAAATGGTGACATACTACAATACAATTACAGTTACATGTACTAGTATATTTATAAATTATAATGTTTATTATTTTATGGCATGACATATGACATTTGTTTATTTCATATGAATTACAATGTATGAAAGTATCAGATATCATGAAATAAAATGATGATAATCTCAATTCATTTTTCTCATGAGTACGTGAAGAAATAAATAGGAATGTCCTTTATCATTATAATACATATATTTATAAATGTGTTTATATACGTTTATCTATCCATTCATATATATTTAGAAATATAGTTTAACATACCCTAAATAAGGAGATCACAGGCAAACAGTATCTGTGGTGATGGGTATGTCCGTACCTTATTTCCTAAAATAATGAACAACCTAGATAGATACACGTCAAGTCAAAAATATGCATTGTTCAATGATCTAGAATCAAAACACTACTTCTTTTTTTTTATCTGTTGTATTTACATCATAGTTGCATTCATAAAAATTTGTATTCCATAGGAAATTCTGAAAATTATTATTCCGGATATATAATAAATTTAGAATGGAATTACAATACACATTTGGGCTCAATATATGCATAAAGAACAATATAAATGAAAAATCTAAACGTACTTACTTACTGTGGATTCTCAAAACAATGTTTGAAACCTTAAATTAGTTGTTACAAGCTTTGAATTTCAAACTTGACAGTCTTCACTTATACACATCTGTATTGCGTGAGTACATGCATAGAAATGGCAGTCAAGAGTGGTCAACAGAACAAAGGGGACAAAATAATATTAACTTCAAAAACCAAAAAATTATTATGATATACATATTTGGTAAAATATAAAACTCTATGTTTTATTTTTAAACTTATTCTATAAACTAAAAATGTATTATCAAAAATTATTAATACAGTGATAATTAAGAGGTATTGGACACCTTTAGCTTTGCAAGTCAAATGTGGTACGAGTAGCGTAGTGGACACGACACTGGACAGCAAAACCACAAATCCAGAGGTCAAGTCTCAGCTAAACCTAATTTTTTTTTTTTATTATTATTATTTTTGCATTAATAAGAGTCCCTTTTAAATCATATATCACACTAGCAATTTGGTAATTCTGGTAAGGATTCAGCAAATACAAGCCATTTTAGTAATTCTTCATACTACTTTGGGGATAGTGAATTTGTCATAGGACTCGTAAAATGTGTTTCCAACCAGTCCAACATACTAATTATAATTAGACTGGAATGATTCAATCCCGGAAAAAATAAGGTTCCAGCAGTCTGATACCTGTGCTGACTTATACAGGTGAGTGAAATTCAGGCTTAAAGCAGATCATGCTGGGCCACTTGGCCTCAGAAGTCCATTGGTTCTAGGTAGAAAATGTGTTTTGCATATGTACATATTAGTCAAGATACTGGAGTCTCTCACCTCTAGTCAGTGTCAGGGCCTCCGTGGCCGAGTGATAATAGCATCACACTTTTAACCATGGAGTCTCTCACCTCTAGTCAGTGTCAGGACCTCCGTGGCCGAGTGATAATAGCATCACACTTTAAACCATGGAGTCTCTCACCTCTAGTCAGTGTCAGGGCCTCCGTGACCGAGTGATAATAGCATCACACTTTAAACCATGGAGTCTCTCACCTCTAGTCAGTGTCAGGACCTCCGTGGCCGAGTGATAATAGCATCACACTTTAAACCATGGAGTCTCTCACCTCTAGTCAGTGTCAGGGCCTCCGTGGCCGAGTGATAATAGCATCACACTTTAAACCATGGAGTCTCTCACCTCTAGTCAGTGTCAGGGCCTCCGTGACCGAGTGATAATAGCATCACACTTTAAACCATGGAGTCTCTCACCTCTAGTCAGTGTCAGGGCCTTGACCGAGTGATAATAGCATCACACTTTAAACCATGGAGTCTCTCACTTCTAGTCAGTTTCGGGGCCTCCGTGACCGAGTGATAATAGCATCACACTTTAAACCATGGAGTCTCTCTTCTCTAATCACCATAGGTTTGAGTCCAGCCAGAACCTTAGCTGATTTTGTAGGAAAGTTAATTTGAGGTAGGTTGGTGGCCATTGTACATTGTAACCAGGTTCTCTGAGTTTGCTGACAAGTACAACATCAGACAAACAAACCTAGGATCAACATTTGATGACTATGAAACCCCAGTTAGTAACTTTGGAGTTGGTCAGTGTGCAAACCTAGAATGAAAACAAAAAGATCTTTTATGAGATAAAACTATACAAAGTGTTTTTAACTGAATCTAACCTTTCAAGTAGAAGGGTTGAAGGGTGTTTAAGCAGCAGTTATATACAAATTAAAAATGGCTGATACATATTTAAAAGTTTTCACAATTCTTCTAATACATTTCTTTACTTCTTTAGTATTTTTTTTTGCTCTACAGAAGCTTTTAAGAGTACTTTCCAGTTAACATTTGATAGGCCAAGCATAGTACCTTTTTAAATACAGTGAAACTTGTATATAACAACCTCCTTAGGGACACAAGAAAACCAATCTTAAAAGGGAAAAGGTCTTTTTATAGAGTTTGATCATATTGGGGACACCAGAAATTAATCTTTCTGATCAGGTGGTCTTTATACACAGGTGTTTACTAAAGCAGGTTTTACTGTATTTGGAACTGCTAACTAATGATATCATGGTTAACATGAGACAAAACCCAGTCTGGCAGGTGACATTTTTCAACATTTCAATTGCCCATCTCTATGGAATTTTATGGATTTCTATTATAAGAAAAAGTAGAGTCATGAATGAAAGAATAGGAGGAAGATAACTCAAGCATTGACAACAGTATTTAAATCATTTTAATTGATTTAATATTGTCTCACCTTTAATTTCCTAATTTTGGGGAAGTTTGATTAACTCGTCAAATCCTGAAAAACAAGGGACTCTTCTGTATATTAGCCGAAATATGTCTTTAGGGGGAATGTGTTAAACCTTAAATTCTCTCCAGTACACAACCACTATAATACAGTTATTACTGATACATATTTATTGACTATGATTCTGTGTTTAATTCTCCAGGCAGTCAAGGAATATATCTCCAGATCTTCAATCTTCAACCAATCTTTGGTCTGTATTAAAAACTCTGAATTAATTAATTGAATACTAAAATGAAAATAAACAATAAAAAATAAATGTTAAACTTTTAAACTAGTAAACTTGATCTGGTTAATGATAAATAAATATGTATTTGTGATCTCATTGTTTCAGTCATGTGTGTGTTAAATGATGTAGAAATATCTTGTCAAATGTTTTAAATATTTTCTGGTCTTTGCATCTTATGTTACTTGACATTGATATATTTGAATAAATGTTTTACAATATCAAAATAAATTTAGCATGTACATTCTTTAGAAATTTATAAAACTTTATTTCCCTGATGACTTATATTTTATTTGTGTGTTTAATTTGTTATGTAAATTTTTAAAACAATATGAAATTATGACCCATTTAAAACAAGATGTTTACAATTTTAGTGAACATGTTCTATCATGGGAAATACATATCTGTACTTCATAATGCATCATACCATTACGTAAGATGCAAATAAGATATGTTGCTTTTAACTTGTCAATCATTAAAAATAATACATTTAACATTTTCCAGATATTATTTTTGTCATTTCATATCAGAAGTTATAATTTTCTGTCAGTTGTGTGGGCTTTATGTGCATATTCTGTTTAGTCACATTCAAATAACCTTTTGTTACTTCTGAGGAATTTTATCTTGAATAAAACATTTTAATGATGTTGAATTGTTAACTTGAATTTATTCAACATCTTTGGCACACTGGGGATATTGTGATAATCACGTTCATGTCATTCAAATAGACATATAATTGTACTTATGCTATGAAATAAACAATTAAATTGATTGAAACTGATTTGAAACTGATAATTACAACTTTGAGATTAACGTGTATGTGTGGAATTGAAAAAGTAAAAATTGAGAATTTATTGGAAATTTAAATGTTTCAAAAATATTTGATCTTGTTTAATTTTTTTTTATCTCTGGGTGTTTTATTGTATCATCTTTGTCCCCTGCTGCAGGGAGTAAAGTTTGCTGCAGGATCCACTCTGGGCCAGCCAGGCCCCTAGAAAAAAATATCTAGGGGCCCAGGTTGAAATCTAGGGGCCCAGCTATTTCTTCAGATGCTTTTATACACAGAAATAAAAAAGCCCAAATTGCTCAATTTTATTCAAATTTGATTTCTCTTTCTATATCACTTTTATACATCGAATGCAAAAAAGTACCAACCAATAATTGCTGAGAATGTGTGGTTCTTGTTAATTTTTTTTTGTACTAGTACTCTTTTGAGTATTCTAGGGCTGATGTCTTGCTGGGGTTTTCAGCAATGTAACACCACATGACGAGACTTACGAGTCCAAGGAATGGTTACAAGTCAAATCATCCCCCCTCCCACCCCTGAATGATTTGGCACTTTGGAACTTGTAAATCAGCACTTAGTCATCTGGAAATACTCATTTCAACACTTGGAATATTTATCAAGGTAACGAAATGGTATTAAAATTTTTTATCTCAGAAGAAAAGTTTCATTTTCAGAAATATTTTGTGAGTATAACATGCTCTCTTGATAAGTAAAAATCACAAATTCACATCAGAGAAAAAAAAACATAGTTTACAAACATCTACAAAATCATTCGTTTTAATTTAAACAAGTCATTTTCTATCAAAACATTGTTTTGACCAAGCAGTCATTCGAAAGGAACAAAGGATTCAAAGTGGAGCTAAATATTGTGTAATTAAGGTGATAAATTACGAGATCTCTGATTTTGAACAGTGAACGTAATCTAGAGGAAATTAGGCCTACTTCTCCATGGCCCGAGTGCCGATATTGAAATAATTTGCATTGCAACTGTTGTAAAATATAGTTAAAAAGAAACATGTTATGAAATCACTAGGCGTCGATGTGCATTAACTAAGTACTGATTTCACCATGTGCCAGTCTAACTAGGATTTAAAAAATCACGAAACTCTGGAAAGAGACCACCTTATCAACATGTGCACATCGGTGTGTATCAGTAATATGCTTCAGCAGAACGTTGTGACACAAAAAGCATTTAAACATCTCACAAACCTAGATTTACATGACAAAATTGTTGCGGACTAGACGAAAAGAGAAGAGAAAAACAGACACACTGACAATTATGTATACGGTTGTCCTCGCCATTTGGGGGATCGGCAGTGCAAATTTTGATCGCCCAGTCATAAAAATGGTCACAAATGTGACTAGGCGAGTGTTAATTTTACTCCCTGCGTTAGGTATGGTGTACAAGGGGTCCTTAGGTAATCCACATTCGACTCAGGACAATACGACACAGCTTCACACATTGGAAATTATTTATCAAGGTAACTGAAATGGTACAGACAAAACCAAAATTTTTTTGCAAGTCAGAAAACCAAAGTTTCACATTCAAGTCCGGATACAAAATATTGGCGTGAGTTTTCCTTTCAATAACAATCTCAAGGAATGAGCTAAGTAATAATCACAAATTCTCATCATAGCTCAATAATGTATTATGAAAGTAATGTTAAACATATTAATGTCAATTACCTGTATTTGTTTGCACAAACATGCATACTGCCCTCAATGAAAATCGGTTTTAAACACACTAAACAGTCATTGTCTATCAAAATTTGTAAATTGTTTTTGACTTCAATACATTCTAGTCATTCCGAAAGAAATACAAAGGATATTCAAAGTAAATGTAGCTATTATTCTGCCCCTGAACACTAATTACAAAGTGATATAATCTCGAGATCCTGATTTTGAACACAGTGAAATAAGGTAATATTCTGCCCCTAAAATTAACAATCATAAAGTATATGATCCACAATTTCCTTCTCCATTGTTTACCGAGAATGTATCATTATTGAATCACATAAGCACATAATCCTCAAATCTTTGCATGCGGGTCGGTCTCGTCGGTCTTGTAGTATTATTTGGGTGGGACAGTTGAAAATGTGTTGATGGTTATTATTGTTAGGAACTTCATAAAGATTGGGCTGAGTCACCTCCTCGAGTTATGAAATCAAGTATCTTCATTTGGAGATGTAATTCAGGGATAATTGGATTAACTGGGGTAACAGGATTTGGGTTGTATGACTATTTGTGAATCTGTATTTTCCAAATCGCTGTCATCTGGATTCTTGTGAAATCATGGTCAAAACTTCCTTGGAACATTAGATTGGACCATCTTGTCAACATTCAGACATCGGGTGAAGTGTTTCTGAGCAATAAATTTGCGGATGTTGCACCAGTCACCATCACGAGATACAACGAGGTATTCTGTCCCTTGCTTTATGCTTGTTGCCATCGCAGTAAAGATAAAAGATCCCCAATGTCAATTTTAGGTGATGGGGGAAGGTGTGCCCTTGGGGCTTTAGACCGTTGGCTGTGTAACCTTCCCATCCGGTCGTTGTTTTGCTGTAGGATGATGTTTACATGACAAAATCTGAGTATTTGCGGTATTGATCTCGCTGCGTAAAGACGATAAAGAGATGTGCAACAGCAATAGCTAGACTGACGGGGGAAAAGGGATCGGCATGTTGGGTCAACTTTTCTGATTTCGTTCTCAAGTTCCTGTATAGCCTTTTCCGCTACTGGGTTCTTGTTAATATTTTTGTGTCGTCCAATTTCAATGACAAGTCTGTGTGAGCGTGATCAACTAATGCAATAAAGCCCGGGGCAGGGTCAGTTCTGATAACAGCGAATGGGCCATCAAGTGGATTGAGCCCAATGCATAACTGATTAAGTCCTTCTCGAATTGTGGTCATTGTTTTTCATCTGTGATAATAATTGCCGAAGTATATGACGTGACGGTCTCGCGCGTAACACTAAGAGAAAAGTTGTCGTTCCTCTTTTCATGATATCCGCGGCAAAAGTTAGGCAGATGCAAATTCTGTGGAATCTGAAAGTGAGGGGTTTTTGCTATTGAGGCACATGTGTGGCAGCCTATCATGTATACGACTTACTGCTTGGTCGAGGTCCAATGCGTAGAAATAGCGTGAAACTACAGATTTGAGTTGACTGGTAGATGGATGGTCTAATTTGATCAAAGTCCATCCAAATGTGGAACCACAATTACAGTCCCTGTGTTGGCATGAATGGTAGTTGTCGCTTCACAATGACTAATCCATCAGGAGCTAATTGCGTAACATGCAGGGTAACGTTTTATGTCCTTTGCATTTGTTACTTTTTTTGAAGGTCGTGTACCTTGGGTCAAGTGAGCTCGTGTCCGACGAAGGTCAGGACACTCAGATTGAGTGGCGAGCCATGCAGATCTACTTGTGAGTGTTAATTTAACAGAGCCCATTCAGTATATCTTTGGTTGAGATATTTCGGACAACTGAAAGCTCTGCTGCTGTATAAAGTTGTAGGTGGGGTTCATTTAACAATCGGTGCATTTGCGTGCTGGCAAAGTTTGAAGTTGGCTGTGTTCCTCCTGGCTAGCTGTTGAGTTAACTTGTTGAAAACTCTCCTCGACTCAGTTTTTCATATGCCTGAAATTTTGACATGGGTGGGGCCCTTTGCCTGAATCAATATATGGGCTGAAATGTTTTATAGCTGTAGCAATCGATAGGGCCTCAATTTCACAAGGGAGCCATAAAGTTTGGTTTTGTGTAATCTTGCACTGAAGAAACTTAGTTGTAATTTATCATTGCGACTGATATAGAGAGTAGCTCCAAGGCCCTGGCTTCGGAGTGCACCATCTGTTACAAGCCAAAGTTGATCATCTGGGGTCGGTAGTGTAATAGATTTATTTGAAGCTAATGCTGTTTGGGCCAGTTGGTAACGCCTTAGTTATTCTGGAGTCCAGTTTAATGTTTCCTTCGATTCTCTCACAATGCTTTAAGACACGAGAAAGCACTTTGTATGCTCCAATGAACGATCTCAGGCTTAATAGCTGTTGTAGGTAGTGGGCATGGTGGCAAGTGTAGTAATACGGTGGGGACTTGCTTGTAAAGTACCAAGTCGCCAAATCCATCCCAATATGGTAGCCTGAGTTGGTGCAATGATAGGTTTGGCTTGGTGATAGCCGAAGGTTTACAGAGGCTGAGGTTGTGTAAGGACCTTTGAACCAGTTGTCATGGAGCTCCTGCGGTGTATTTCCCCCACTATAAAGGTTCTTATCAAAGCTTCGCGACAAATCCGTCCTGTAGGAAATCCATATCCAGGGAAAGAGGGGTTACTTACCCCACAATACTTTCTGGAAGGCATAGCAAGGGGAATTTGGTAGTATGCTTTTGTGAGGTCAGTGACAATGATATACTTCCACTGAGCTATTTGACGCAATGTTGAATCCACATCTGGCATCATGGAGGGTTGTGGTTTGCTATTTGACCAAGCATCAATTCAAGCATACTCGCCTTCTGGGCGGTAGTTTTTCTTTGGGCTTCAGGGACAGTGTTGGGGTCATCTTGAAAGCCCCGGTATTGATCGTGTTTGGTCTTTTTGGTCCATTGCACCCCATCCACCAAAAAGTGTAAATGTTTTGGTCTAGCTAGAGTGTATATATTAGATTTTGTCGCCCAATTTCTCGAAAGAATTTACTGTTTACTGTTTTCGGCGCTCTCTGTGCATGCCATAGTAGCCTATTTCAGTATTCGAGATTAAAATTGACGTGCTGAGAAATGTCCTTTATACAAACCTTTTGTTTGCAGAGCCGACTTTTAGTATGGCAAATGAGTAGAAAGCGAACCTAAATCGTATCCCGACGCTGCCAACCACGTTAGGTTTGGTTGTGTACAAGGGGTCCTTAGGTAATCCACATTCGACTCATGACAAACGACATGTACTTTATTATGAACAGAACCAGAAGACAATAGCCTCAAATACGGATGCAAGTTTTTATTTGTAAAACCAAATACGGACATTACCGGATACATAATGGTGTAGGGTGGGTATTAGAAGAACTTGGGTTTGAATATGTTTCTGGTAATTGATTCATCAGTACGCTCACAATGCTTGTTTTACTTTGCTCTGCCTAATAGCTGGGATAAATTTCAGATGAGTAAGGAGTTTGAAGACTGAACTTTCTTAAAAGCATTGTCTAGGAGAATCCATAAAAGATGAATAGTAAGGACCAATTTAATGCACATCGTTAATCAATTAATGATTTAAGTGTAAATGTCACATACCTAAGCAAATTTCTATATATTTTGTGAAAATTGCTGAGAAGCCTAGTATGGCAAATATTGTTTTGCAAATGATTAACATGACCAATATGTACTGGTACCAGAGGACAAAGCCTCAAATACCTAATTCTGGTAATCATAAAACACCCATTACGAGATCAAAATCAGTGTCCGTATTACGCTGATTTGATATATACATAGCGGATTCCAATTTGAGCTACCATATTTATATTGCATACCTATGTTCATAAAACCCCATATAATCAAAGATACATAGCAGGATGCAGCAAATGTTCTATCAAACCTTTATCTTTACTCCTTACCAAGATATTGACAGCTGTTAAGGAGAGACTTCAACAATACTGTACAGTTGCTTATTCCAGAAGTGGTGTAAATCAGATGTAGATACTAAAAAATTCTAAACAGCTTTTACAAAATTTGAAGGCACACAATTTTTCTCAAGTTTACAGTATCAAAACATATGACTTCTCTACTCTTTACACAACTATTCCACATAAAAAATTAAAAGAAAGACTTTTTAGCATAGACAACTGTTTTTTCACTAAAGGTGGTACCCGAAAATTTAATATCTAGAGATTGGCTATCAGGATACTTATTTTGTCCAACACCACTATGATTCTACACATGAAAACACTGAAGTTGATATAAAAAACATACTGGAATTTTTAATAGACAATATATTTGTAATGTTTGGAGACATGGTCTTTCAACAAACTGTCGGCGTTCCTATGGGAACCAATTGTGTTCCTTTATTGGCTGACCTGTTCCTTTATTCATACGAAGCAGACTTCATTCAGAAACTGCTGAATCAAAAGAAGAAAAAGTTAGCGGTGTCCTTTGATTTGACATTTAGATATATCGACAACATTTTGTCAATTAATAATGATAATTTTCATACATATGTCAATGCGATATATCCCAACGAACTAGAAATCAAATATACAACAGAATCATACTTAGACATTTTACTTAATAAAGATACAGACGGGAAATGGCAACTAAGCTCTATGACAAACATGACGATTTTGGCTTTCCCATCATAAATTTTCCACATTTAAGTAGTAATATCCCTCAGTCACCCACATATGGAGTTTATATTTCACAAATGACCCGATATGCCAGGGCGTGTACAACAATATTTCATATACAGAGGTAAGTTACTCGCTGACAAATTATTGACACAGGGATATTGAAAACGGCGTTTAATGTCAACATTCCGCAAATTTTATGGCCGGTATAATAGTCTTGTTTGTGATTACTCTGTTTCACTAAGTGAAATGTTAAGTTGCCTTTTCGTTGGCGGTTGCTGAGACATCTGTACCAATTGTGACAAAGATTCACTCCTCACGCATTTCATTGGATTTGACTGTGGACTCAAGGCGGATGTGATTGGTCGACAGGGGATGCTTGCTCCTCCATAGAGCCAAGTCCCACCTCTTGGTTTCCAGATCTCCGTGTTTGTCCATTTTTACCAGATTTGTCCTGGACATTCTATTGATTTATACTTTGGTATCTGAGATTTTTTGTACCTTACCACATATGTATTTATATATGATTACATCACTGGACCTGACATTAATTATTTTTACAAAATATATAGGAATGTAAGAATTTTTATGCCTGTGTATTTCTGTATGCAGTGACCTTTTAGATAAACTCTTTTGCCATATCAAATGTACTTTGTAATTCAGTTAGGGTATCTCGGTCCTTTAAGCGCTCGGACTATCTTAAAGTCGGCCGATTTTTATGTTTTATATTTATTTTGAAAAATATGGAATGTGATTTTTATTGGAAAGTGCATGTATTATGTAAAATATATGCTTTTCAACGCTATTTAAAATACCTTAAGAAAATTGGATGAATATTTGAATAAATACATCAGGTCGCTAAATGATCTTTGATGTTACCCTTTATGCTGACATTGATAAAACTAAAACAATGTAACTGAAAAGTATGCGTACCTCACGTTTTACAATCGTGCTGCCATGTCCGGTGTAGTTGGGCAGTTCATATTCATATCCGTCAAGAATGATAAAGCTAAGAATGGGATGGGACAAGTTAAAAATGGGTTGAGATCACCCGATATACCTGGCACGTGGAAAATTTCAGAAGTGAATGTTTTGGAACGATGAAAAAGACAAATTTGCCTAATTTAGATATGAAATAATGATGTACGATAAAGGGTAATAAAAATAGAATGTATATTAATTACAAATAGCAGATGTTTATTGGTCTCTCGATAATTTTCGTGAAAATTTACTGAAAGTAATTTGCAATGCTCAAAGTATGGCGGGCAAAAAAAACCTGATATTACGGGGTATGTTTGGTAAGATTTTATGCATGCATTTGTTATTCTAACCAATGAATGGTCTCTTTGGAATATATATGAGATAGAATATCATATAAAATGGGCATGTAAAATGTGAAAGAGAGAACCTGTTACAATGTGCCAATGCACCAGGAAAGAGACCACCAGCCTTCTAGAACTGGCAAACTTTCTTTCAAAATCAGCTTAGATTCCAGCAGTGCTTGAACTATTGTTTAAACATGTTAGATTGTGATACTGTAATCACTTTGTCACTGAGGCCCAAGTTTTAGCACATGTACAGGAAGTGAAAGTCAAAGGTAATTGAAACCAGACCAAAAAAAAAAAAAAAATCCCATGACACAGCTGGTGTCAGGTTAAAGAAGTCAAAATTCAGGTCAATATTTTTCAAAAATATTTTCAAAATATATTGTGGAATGTTGGAGTGATTGCATGTTTTAGCTCTATACAATTATAACTTGACCAAGAATGATGGAAGTGCAAAACAAATTGGTGACAAGTCTGGAAATAATAATTGCCTGCCTGTATTGTATAATGTCTCCAGTACACAGAGAAATAGAAACAATGGGTATATACATAATATAGATAGTTTAAAGTCTTGTAAATTGAATTGATTATTTCCACACATTGATGTCTCCCTTACTGCACCCTGGAGACTTACAAAGTGACAATTCTCATGTAATTTAAGTAAAATAAATGTTGGTGATGATAATGTTGGCCATTAGAGGTTCATGGTTAATTTGTTTATGTCAGTGAGGTGCCAACTCAAATTGAAATGAGGTGAAGCACCAAAAATTTGAAAGTAAAATTATTGAACAAGTCAAGAATTAAGTACCTGGTTTACTTATTGATGTTTTACAGGTAAATTAATGGTGTTCTATCATGGATTGTCAGATACTCAACTAGTAAGAAGAATATTTGGGATACCGTAATTGACCCAATAAGTACCAAGGGTGATACAAAAGTAGAAAAAGGGATGGCCAGGCACTTATTTGGACCAATTAATACTTAAATTGATGCAAAGCAGTTAATTTTTATAAAATACAGTGTTAAAATTGTTGTAATTAATATTGAGGACACCTATCAACATTTTTGTGTTGTTGGGGGATAGAGATAAAATGTTATTTTCATTTTTCTGGTCCATGTCTCCTTGTCATCTGGTAAGTAAAGATACTTGATTATGCATAAAAAAGGGGAGGGGCACTTATAAGGACATGCTCCCTTATAGGGACATGGGCACTTATTTAGTCAAATACAGTAAACCTATAGGAGAGGACAAGATATTGGATAAACTTATAGGAAATGACAAGATATTGGATAAAATTATAGGAAATGACAAGATATTGGATAAAATTATAGGAAATGACAAGATTCGGGATAAACCTAAGAGACAGGACAAGATTTGGGATAAACTTATAAAAAAGGACAAGATTTGGGATAAACCTATCGGAAAGGACAAGGTTTATGATAAATCTATAAGAAATGGTAGGATTTGTGATAAACCTATAAAGATGTTATTTGTAATATACGATATAGTTTTATGAAATGGCTTATTCATTCAAAACTGGTTGACATTTTGTATACAAAGATCACAGGCAACCAAGTAAACAGAAATTGAGTTCTAATGCCCTTGGTCTGAAAGGTCCGCCGGGGGGCACATTGTGTTTGGGTCGTCTGTTTGTATGTAATTGCATCCTGCTGATATGTAAAGTGTAATATTTCAAGTTAGGATTGTGATACAGTGACCAAAGTTCATCTAAGGATTGCTCACACTTCACTGACATCACATGGCCCAGGGGGTGGGGTGAGGTCAATATGTAGGACATTGCAAAAATTTGTTGGGATCAGGCATTTGTGTTTCACATACATGTGTTCTTCAAATATTAAACATTTTCAACTTCGTTGATCAGTTGATCAGTTTTAACCAAACTTAGCAGGGATTGTCCCACAGGTGAACTATATTGTTTGTCAAGGAAAAGGAGCTTATACCTCTACGTGTTCCAAAAATGACCAAAAATGTAAAAATAAAAATGGTATATTTTTGTAAATCTTTCAATGAATCGATGATCCGTTTATGTATGCTAAGTAATCATACAATTCACACAGGTGACTGTTACCGCTTTGAGGAATTTTGGGCATTGCGATATTAAATATAACAATTTGTCAATGAAAGAGCACCTGAAAAAAAGTAATGTCATTTTTAGTAAAAAAAAAAGTTATAGCTCTGTCTGAAGGAATGTAGGAGTTTTGGCTTTAATTATATTCCAGTTACTGCTAAAACAATCTAAAGCTGACAAAAGCTCATGACACTTGATTTGATTGTTTGGCATTCAGTACTGCCAGATTGATAATTTAGGTGTCTCCAGTAAAAGAGAAAAAGAAATATTTTTAGGAGAAATTGTTATGTTGAGCAAAACTTAGCTCTCAGGAGACAAAGACAAATTTCTGTTCTTTGCTTTTCTTGACAACCCAATAATTTCAAGGACATAAAATCAATTTAATAGTTAACTTTACCCATCATTATGTATTTTTGATGTAATAGATTTTAAGATTTGGTGTAAATAAAGATTTATCAACATTGTATTGTTTAAACTTGGTCAATTGTTGATTTTGAATTTGATCACTTTTGGGATTTATCACTCCCCCCCCCCCCCCCCCCCCCCCCCCCCCCCCCCCCCCCCCCCCCCCCCCCCCCCCCCCCCCCCCCCCCCCCCCCCCCCCCCCCCCCCCCCCCCCCCCCCCCCCCCCCCCCCCCCCCCCCGAATTTTATATTTGGGTGCTGCTAAAAATATTTAGAAAATGCTCCAATTCAGAGTTTTCTTCCTAATTGTGTACTTTTGTTTTGACAATCTGTTTCATTTTACCTTTTTTTCCAATCATTATTGTCATACTGGACATCAGATTGTTGAGTTTTCAGTGTTTGAAATCCAATCGCTGACAGGTTCTCTTGGTGCTACACCAATTTGAACAGCGACTACAGTTACTGAAACAGGCTAAAAAAGGCCAAAACATGATATGTATATTGTAACAATATATCAAAAAATGTAATGTTTTAATCAGTCATATATGATGATGGATAATTTTTGAATATTTGATTATTTGTTGATAAGAATAATATGGCATGTTTTGAGCCCTCCTCCAAGCATCTATTTGATGTGAAGGACGAGGGCCATTCTATGTAATGAGCCTGAGGCTCAAGAGGGTATCATATAGCATTATTCTCCTGAGTGCAACGAAGCATACCTCAATTCAAAGAAAGTAAAATTTACCTGGATGACGTATACATCCCAGTCGTATATAAGCAGTAGCTTCACGTGCTAGAACCATTCTTAAAAGCATGTTTGTGACAACTGAATGAATATTTGGGTAGGGAAAAATATATATATATATATATATATATATATATAACAGATAACCTGGGTTGGGTATATGATACCCTCTTGAGCCTCAGGCTCATTACATAGAATGGCCCTCATCCTTCACATCAAATAGATGCTTGGAGGAGGGCTCATTCTATTACATATCGCCTTCTGGCTCTACGAGGGTATCATATAGCATGTTTAAAGAGTTGTTCACAAACATATATATGAAGTACAGACATCTCGAAGTCAAAGTTTTACATGTAAATACAAATTTACATTGTACATAATAAATATAGAATGATGTAAGGTAAACATCAAAATACCTTTGTCTTATTTATATCATTAAGCCATGACCATGCATAATGTTTTATGAAAAGTAAATCATATAGATGACAATGACTTACTTAATAGTATACAAGTCAATCTTGGTGGATAATTAGAAATGAAACATAAGAAAATATACATAACAATTTATTCAGAACCAGACAATTCTATTTGTCTTCAGAATATATATAAATTATCCATAAATATGGAAAATTTTATTTCAATTATCGATATATATTTAATTTGCAAAATGAATCTTTATCAAGTCCATGTAAATGCATGTACTTTAAATTATCTAAGATGATAAATAATATATCAAAACTGGTACCAAAAATACAGTCAATTCTTTCTGTTTAAAATAGAATTGGCAAACATTCCATCTGTTGTATCTACCTCACATTCTTTGAAATAAAACTTAAAAAATGTTTTTGAATTAGTCCAATTGGCAGTTTCTAGAATTTCTTTCAGAGAAACTCCAGATAAGAAGGCAGTTGATGCCGAAACTCCTCTAAAAGAATGAGCTGTAAAATGTTTTATTCCGGATAACTGTAAAACTGTCCTTAACCATCTAGATAAAGTACAGGTTGTGACGGTATCATATGTTTTATAAGACACAAATAAAACTGTAGATTTCCTTCTATCCTTTGTTCTTTTTAAATATTCTTTCAGAGTTGATATAACACATAAGTCTTTTTCACTATATCTATGTAATATAACCTTAGGAACAGGTGTCCCAGGTCTACAGGTTTTCAAAAGTTTTTGAATTTGAAAAACAATTCTATCAGAATATACACACATATTATCAATATCAAGGGCTAACAAAGTTTGTGCCCTGGCAGCAGTAGTAAGTGCAATGAGAGAAACTAATTTCAATGTTAGTAGTCGCATTGATAACTCATTAAGTGGCATTAATGAATGTAAAAAATTTAGAACTTTTGAAACATCCCATGTATGTTTTACTCTAGGCCTTGAGGGATTAAGATTGAAAAAACCTTTCATCAATCTTGGAATAAAAATAGGTTCCTTAACCCATAAAATACCAAAATAAGGTAAAGTATTGATTAACATAGACTTGTGTGTATTTACAACAGAATATGAAAGTTTAGATTTTATCAGATGAGTGAGATATTTCACCACAGTTACTTCAGTCGGTGTAAAGGGATTAATCTTCCATTTATAACACCAAAATATCCATTTTTTCCAGCAGTACTGGTATTGTTTATTAGTGGCATTTCGCAATGACGAAAAGATGATATCGGAAATAAACTTTGAAAGTCCTTTATCATACATTGCTTTCCTGATACAGCACAGGCGATCAGTGTCATTTTCTGTAGGGGATGTGATTCTCCTGAATGGGGCATCACTAACAAATCTTTGTGCCTTGGCAATCTGATTGGAATAGAAATTAAAGCAGACATCACTAAAGGAAACCAGGTTTGAGTTTTCCAAAAAGGAATAATTATAATAGCCTTGTCCACATCATCATTAGAGATCTTATTCATAATTCGTCCAATTAACTTAAAAGGCGGAAAAATATATGGACATAAATCAGTCCAGGACATTGTAAATGCATCGATATGACAAGCATCTGGATAAAAATTCCAAGATACAAATTTATTCAGTTGTTTATTCAATCTAGACGCAAATAAATCTATATCTGGTGTGAAGAATTGTTTACAAATTCTATGAAAAATATCAAGTTTTAACATCCATTCTGTTGCATCTTCAAATTTTCTAGAAAGTGCATCAGCATAAATATTATCACAACCCGGAATATGTTGTGCTGAGATTATTATATCATGGTCTAAACACCAATTCCAAATTTTGACTGATAACTGATCTAATTGTTTAGAGTGCATTCCACCCATAACATTGATATATGAAACAACAGTTGTGTTATCCGTTTTAAAACAAATATGGATGGATGAGAAATTTGTGAAAAAGGATTTTAAAAGCAAAAAATACTGCTAAAAGCTCTAAATAATTAATATGATAATGTGACTCTGTAGGTGTCCATCTTCCACCTGTCAAATTGCCATCAAACTTTGCACCCCAACCATGTGATGATGCATCAGTTTCAACCCAAAATTTTACTGGACTATTTCAAATTGGTTTCCCGTTGAGTTTCCTCAAATTTTCACACCACCAATTTATTTCAGTCAAACTCAGTTCAGAGCAAATCATGTATGAATCATAATCATTATTATTCTTTTTTAAATTCATATCTTTGTCTCTTTCTAAATTTCTATAATGTAAAGAACCCTGAAATACAGCATTACAGGCATGAACTAAAAGCCCAATTAAAGATGAAAATGTTCTTATTTGTATTCTTTTGACATTTTTGATGTTCTGACAGTGATTTAATATCTTTTGAATTTTCTCCTCTGTTAAATAAACTTTATACTCTACTGAGTCTATAATTACTCCAAAGAAAACAATCCTTTGTGAAGGAGTGACAATAGATTTTTTAGTGTTAATTCTAAACCCAAGATTATCTAACTCCTTAGTGATTAACTCTGTTTCTTTAAAACAATGAAAAGTCTTGATTTATTATCAATGAATCATCAATGTAATAACAGCATCTTATACCATTCTCTCTGAATGCTGCAAATATAGGTTTTAGAATTTTTGTAAAAACTCTTGGACATGATGATAGCCCAAAAGGTAATACCAAAAACCTATAATATTTGCCTTCCCAAGCAAAAGTTAAGAATTTTCTATAATCTGGATGCACGCTAACACTAAAATAAGCATCCTTTAAATCAACTGAAGTTAAAAAATCATTTTCCTGTATCAATTCTAAAGCATATGTCAAATTTTCTTGTTTAAAATGTTGATATTCAACAAATTCATTCAACTTTTTCAAATTTATTATGGGTCTTAAACTTCCATCTTTTTTAGGTACAAGAAAAACATTTGATAAAAAAGAATTTGAGATATTGGAGACTTCTTCAATTGCACCTTTATCTAATAAAGTTTGTACCTGTTGGGTAATAAGAGTTGTGTACTTTTTGTTAAATTTAATCTGGGATGGAACTGAAGCTTGGTATGGAGTTTCAATGAACTCAATTTTATAACCGTAATTGATAATATCTAGAATCCATTGGTCATTAGTGAAATTCTTCCAATGTTCAAAATTCAGGTTTCTTACCCTTATTTGTTGTAATGATTTCTTTTTGATTTCATTCCCCTGTACTGATAGGTGAAATTTCTCTGTCCTCTTCCTCTCATAAACCTGCCTCTGCTGTTTATTGGACTGTTGTATGAGTTTTTTGAATAATTATTATTTCTCATTTTTTGATCAACATATGTTTTTTGACCAATGGGATATTTGCTTTTAATTTAGTAGTACAGTTATCTCCAAATAAATATTGAGAAACAGGTATTTCAGAAGAGGCAATCTTCCTGTATCTAGGGTTCAAGGAGTTTTTTTTATCTCATTTCTCCTTCTCATAGACAAATTATAAAAAGCATGCCCCAACATGCTAATGGAATCGGCAAGCATTTTCTTGCAAGATTGGGGCTCTAATTCATTTTTATTCACTAACATGTTGGCCATTTGTACTAGTGGTATCATACCACTTGAAATAAATTTCTGTATCACTTGTAATGAAAGATCAGTTGTATGGGAATTTCTATTTAGAGCATCCCAAATTTCCTTGTTAACACGAGGGACCTTTAATAGTGTACAATTTTCTGGTCGTTCATATTTTTTCTCCAAATCAACCATACTTTCCTTACTGGATTTGATTGAAATAGCTGCATTTACAGCTTTAGCTAGAGCCTCAGTTACCTTGGGCCCAGTTTTCTCATCAGAGTTTAACTGTGGAATGTCCCACTCATTATCATTCTCAACAGTTCCTTTTTTATTTTCAAAAACATTACGAAAAGTATCATGATGATTAACTCCGTCAATGGATGGGGAAGGAGTACAATGTAAGTAACTTAAATCAAAATCAAATTCATTAGATTGATCATCCTCATAATTAGGAATAGAAATCAATTGTTTATTTGGTCTATTGTTTACAAAATTAACATCAGACTGTGTTACAGTTTGATTATCAATCGAATAATTTTGACCATTATTGAGCACCGTAGATTCTACAGTCTCTGTACAAGTTGCATTATTGTACGAAGGGCGCGCCATACTTTGGCCCAAGTTGTTGACACTTTCGGACAGAACCGAAATGGACTCTAAGATTTTATCAATTCCCAACTGGCCTTTTAATTCATTTATATCAAGGCATGTGACATTAGATTGGGAATTTACCTGAGTTCCGGTAAGTTTTTTAGTTGGTTTTTTATTTACCTTTACTCGGGTCGTATTTCCGGTATTACCGGTTGTAGTTTGTGTTTGCGATTTACGCTTTACACCCCGAGTACAACGTTTGTCATCAGAAAAATTACTTCTTGTGTTAGGTTTATCTCCGAAGAGTTCCTCAATTTCAGAATAATCATTGTCACTACCCAGAAGCGATAAAACGTCATCTGGTTTATCAGCCATGACAATTTTATGTTCGACGACGGATACTTACCGGACTCGTACTTACCTTGATATCTACAACTGCAAAGGAATTATTCCTTCGCAAAATTTACAAAAGTCTGAAAAGTCTGAAAAGACAACAACAATGTGTTATGTTAAATAAATGCTGTATTACAGCGTTAATTATAACAAACAGCCAGAACCACGTTCTTGGTTGATATTGAAATACCCGTGCTACAGGTACGAAGTAGGCTTCTAATTACACGTCGCTCAGAGAATAAGAATGGTTCTAGCACGTGAAGCTACTGCTTATATACGACTAGGATGTGTATGTCATCCAGGTAAATTTTACTTTCTTTGAATTGAGGTATGCTTCGTTGCACTCAGGAGAATAATGCTATATGATACCCTCGTAGAGCCAGAAGGCGATATGTAATAGAATGTTTTTCAAGTTAGAACCGTAGAGTTGTATCTTAAAATAGGAGGGCAAAATTGTATTAAGTATACCAGACTTACGATCCCTTTCGATAACTGTAGTTTTTTGGGTAAATCTCGATCACCAAGAACCTAGAAACATGACAAATTCATAGCCTCCTGGTGAGTAAAAAAAAGGGACCTAAATATGAAGTTGGCATTGGGGAGGACAAAATGAGACAGTAGTGCTGTATTGAAATTCAAAAAATGTTGATTTGTTGACTATTGCAGTTAGAGGGGTGTATAAATTAATATCACCAGAATGGACAAATGTATTTTTTACCTACATGTACCAAAGTCTATCTAAGTCATTTCCGAATGCAGGATAATCAGTGTATCCTCTTTATTCAGCTTGTAGTTTTCAGCATTATTTTTGTTAATTTTACTTGTTCCAGTTTAGCAGTTGTATGTTGTCATACAAAAGTGGATGATTTTCGCAATGTTTGTCTAATCTTGATTCAAAATTTTTTACTGCTTTGGCACTGACAATACTTTTCGGCAAATATTCCAAACGTCTATGATTCTATTGGTGAAAATGTTTTCCCTAAAATCCAATCTACTTCTTGTTTTCAATAATTTTTTAGAGTTACCATGTGTATTTGTATTCTGACTTAGTTTGAATAAACTTTTTGTAACTTCCGGATCATACATCCCTGTCAGAATTTTAA
Source organism: Atrina japonica (assembly GCA_030159075.1). Lineage (NCBI taxonomy): Eukaryota > Metazoa > Mollusca > Bivalvia > Pterioida > Pinnidae > Atrina > Atrina japonica. The sequence continues at coordinate 2,063,468 of BROG01000012.1, read as the reverse complement.
ATGCTTCTATCATGTCTCCCCTTAGCCTCCTATATTTTAGGGTTGGTAGCTGTAATTTCCTGAGTCGTTCCTCATAGGTTAGATCTGATAGTATTGGTAATAGTTTGGTGGCTCTTCTTTGTACACTTTCTATGATATCAATATCTTTGATTTTGTATGGACTCCAAATACTGGCTGCATATTCCAGATGAAGGTGGACCAGAGCTTTATATAGCAGGCAAAAAGTTTCCATGTCCAGATATTTGAATGATCTTCTGACTATTCCTACATTTCTGTTAGCTTTATTGACCTGGTTTTGTATATATGTTCCTGTTAGCTGTTGTGATGGTTGCAATTTGATCCGTCTGCTAACATGAGTGTCACCGTAATGATACATGTTTACTATCATTAAGTTTTGCACTTTGACATTTTGTCCAAGTTATTTTAAGGGCATTATATTTACATAATTATACTCACAAGTATTGTTAATTCCCGATAAGTGCTAACGTTCACACTCCGTTGGGTCTATTTTTCCTTACTTGTAATTTGCGCCATTTTACTAGTTCATACTACGTGTTTTGTAGTCTTGGTATTGATTGGCTAAGGTATTATTCTATCTACGGCATTTATTGGCTGTTTACAATACAATAGCCAGGTAAAGTTTAAATACGGGTGTTCGTCGCCTGAGGTCTTTAACTTGTGAAAGATCGTAAGTCTGACAAGTTCATGCTTTTTGATTAGTACTAGAAGTAGCAGTAAATTTCGGCATGGGAATCTAAATTCATTAACATAATTTTGTTAGGGTTTTTCTTAGGCTTAGGTACAGTCTGGCTATTTTCATAGGTGTAGATTAATTTTATTATTTTAGTTATGTTTTAGTCAGTTCTTTATATACGTCAAGTTTACCCGGGAAGGGGGTTGAATTTAACACAGGTTTTAGGTAGCATTTTGTCGTTTACGTACATGTGTCAGTTTACCCGGGAAGGGGGTGGATTTAATATTTTGCAAGTTGTTAAATGTCAGTATATCCGGGAAGGGGGTGGATTTAATATTTTGCAGTTGTTAAACGTCAGTATATCCTGATTGAATTGATTTGACAGAACACAGTTAAGTTTTGTTAAAGTATTTTATTTTCAATATTTACTTATACAACTGTTGAGTTTATACATATGTAATAAAATTTAAACGTCATTTTATTGTTCCTTGTTCTTCTGAAGTCAAGAGACAACTTATTGAGTATTATTTAACTCTTTTGACACTGTTGTGCTGGTCAGGGCCATCATCTGAGCGATACAAACTTTAAAATACCACTATACGATCACAGAACAAAACCACCACCAGGTGCCACCTGCCACACTGTATTGACCTGGTTTTCAGCCAATCATCAATAGATGGTGGGCTATTCATATGGCATCTGTGGTCCATCTGTCATCTGTCCGTCGTCCGTCTGTCCTGAACAATTGTTGTCACTGCTAGTTCTCAGAAAGGACTGAAGGGATCTCCTTGAAATTTGACATGAAGATTCCCCTTCAGATCGTGTTGTGCATATTACCTTTTCAGGATTGGATTCCAACATGACTAACAGGTGGCCATTTTGGATTTTGACAATGGAAGTATGTATTTCTCAGAATGTATTAAAGGATTTTTTTAAAAATTGATTATGGATGTTTCCCTTAAGGTCTAGATGTGCATAATACATTTTTAGAGAGATCAAAGTCCAAGATGGACATCTGTCAGCCATGCTGAGTTCCATTCTCTCAAAAAATAATACGTTCAGTTCACAGAAATATGGATTTAAATTCAAATTCAATGTTGAGACACAAAATAAGAGAAAAGAAGAGAAAAGAAGAATCTGTCATAGATATACTATTGAAAAAATCAGCAAGTACCTTAGCTTTGTGTATATCTGTTGTCATCATAAATGTATCTCCCTCCTTAATTCACATGTAATTCTGACACTCCTGACTTCTTTTTACTTTTCGAATTCACATATTTCCAGAATTGTTTAGTTATTTTTTTTACATTTTTGCGATCTCATTCTCACTTTACTAGCTTACTTTCTTTGTTTACAGTAGATTTAACCTGATTGCATGCTATACAGTAATTTTTACAATTTTCCTCACTCCTGTTATTTTTTCCATAATCTGTGTTTTTTCCTTATACATGCCACTGTTCCCTCACCTAATGCTAAACTTCCTTTACCTTGTTCACCCTTCTTCTTTGGAGTATTTATATTCATAGCTTTAGTTAATTTAGCCATAAAAGTATCAACCATTTTCAATATATCAATGCCATCGTCGATCTTGTCCCAGTCAATATCTAGCTCGTTCCTCAACTTTACAAAATTTGCCTTTGCATAATTAAATTTAACTGATGAAGACTGATCACTTTTGTTACCAGACACTTGAAGTCATATAGTTAAAGACTTAAAATGTAAATGTGGTCTTTTGAGTTTGATTTGGACTAGGCAACTATTTTATCAACAATGTTTAGCAAAAACTTATGGATCCGATATATAAGACACACTAATATGCATCTTCTTTCTGCTTCTGACATACTCCTAATGTAATCATAAATCTCATGAAAAAATTCTGAAAAGTGAACCGTTCATTAAATTTTCTACATTTTAAACATCCTTTGTGAATTAACCAGTTTATTTATAAAGCTGGTGAGAATTGGTACTGTGCAGTGATTTATCTTCAAAATGGGTGTGTAATGAATGGATTGTGTAACCACCCCCTACAATCTCTTGTCCACATGGCAAGATGTCTAAAAATACTTCTGAAACAAGTTTGCCATACATCAACTGATACAAACATATAGGTATGCATTGGGAATCCTTTTACATTGTGAAGGGCAGATACTATAGATTTCACAAATGTGTGGAGAAATGTCCCACCTGCCAGTATACATGTTGTTTGATAATGAACAAGCATATCAAAATTGTAAATATTATGATAGCCAAGTCAGGGGTATCTGTTAATTATAGGTTTGACTCCAGTGAATGGTAAGACTATATATGTTAGCTTCTTGGTTTCCATTTCCGTCTGACTTATTGACATTTGATGACACTCTGCTATGATAAATATATCACGATTATTGACCCTGACAATGTCAATCTCCTTCATCTGTGTACATGTAAAGTGTTACCTTCATCTAAAGCATAAGAAATAATGATTTACTTCAACTCTTAATTGAATTTTGGATTATTTGGTTGTTCAGTTGAATTACCTGATATGGTTATAAAAAAATAAAGAACATATGGCTGTAAAACATCAGAATGGCCTTTATTTTATGACCTTAGAGCAATAACAACATAAACAAATTCAACACACCTGTCAGTAATGTCTTAGACTACAATCATGTTTTACCTGTACTGTACAGAATGTTCTATTGTCTATAGTATTTTCTTTACCATTGTCATCTGACATGATATATCTATGGTAATAGTAATTGAACTGTGACCTTGAATAGTAGTTCAAGGTCATTTGCTGTAAATAGGACTATACTTGTAAGTACAATTTCCAAATGTCATGTATGTAGATTGTACACTGTCAAAACATCAACAGCATCACTAGCAACAACAACAGCCTCAACACCATCACCTCTACCAACATAAAAAATGACCACCATTAACAACACAACATCAACAACAGCAACAACTGCAATATTATCAGCATCAACAACCTCACAAACATTAGCCTCAGCACCATCAACATCAGAATCATCACCAACAGCAACAACAATATTATCAGCATCAACAACCTCACAAACATTAGCCTCAGCACCATCAACATCAGAATCACCACCACCACCAACAATATTATCAGCATCAACAACCTCACAAATGTTAGCCTCAGCACCATCAACATCAGAATCACCACCACCAACAACAACAATATTATCAGCATCAACAACCTCACAAACATTAGCCTCAGCACCATCAATATCAGAATCACCACCACCAACAACAAATCTCAACAACATTCTCACCAACAACAGCATTAACAACCTCACAAACATTAGCCTCAGCACCATCAACATCAGAATCGCCACCACCAACAACAATATTATCAGCATCAACAACCTCACAAACATTAGCCTCAGCACCATCAACATCAGAATCACCACCACCACCAACAAAAATATTATCAGCATCAACAACCTCACAAACGTTAGCCTCAGCACCATCAACATCAGAATCACCACCACCAACAACAACAATATTATCAGCATCAACAACCTCACAAACGTTAGCCTCAGCACCATCAACATCAGAATCACCACCACCAACAACAACAATATTATCAGCCTCAACAACCTCACAAACATTAGCCTCAGCACCATCAACATCAGAATCACCACCACCAACAACAACAATATTATCAGCATCAACAACCTCACAAACATTAGCCTCAGCACCATCAACATCAGAATCACCACCACCAACAACAAATCTCAACAACATTCTCACCAACAACAGCATTAACAACCTCACAAACATTAGCCTCAGCACCATCAACATAAGAATCGCCACCACCAACAACAATATTATCAGCATCAACAACCTCACAAACATTAGCCTCAGCACCATCAACATCACTGCCACCACTAACAACAATCTCAACAACATTCTCACCAACAACAGCATTAACAACCTCACAAACATTAGCCTCAGGACCATCAACATCAGAATCACCACCAACAACAACAACAATATCAGCATCAACAACCTCACAAACATTAGCCTCAGCACCATCAACATCACTGCCACCACTAACAACAATCTCAACAACATTCTCACCAACAACTGCATCAACAACCTGAGCACCAGGAAAAACAATATAGTCACATTAGGTCATGAATTCAAAATGAGAGTAACCAATCGTCAAAATAAAAATGTTTTTACTTTTATGTAAGTAAAAAACAAATAAAGTATTCTTTATCTTTTCTACATAGTTTTTGGTTTGTTTGCAGTTTGGCCCCTTCAATTTTTGAAAATAGTCTTCCTACGGGAATCTCTGTGTTATTCATGCAATGTCAATAAACTGCCCTGGTCATGTGAGTAATCATTAATTTACTTGCACTACTCTTGTCAAAAGAGTTATAGAAGGAGAATAACTATCAATATATTACCACTAAGGAATCAGTGATTGCGTATTAACAACTACCTTTCTTTTCATGTCCATGGTATGAGGTGATAAAATATACACATAATAGGATAGTACTCTCAAAGTTCCAAAAACATGTCTATCGTATGATAATACTCAAAAGTTTGGAAAACCTGTACATTGGATGATTTAATCTAGTGTTAGCCTGGGATCCTATCTCAATCATTCTTGTTGATCAGTGGAGCCAGGCTAAATCAGTATGACCAATAAATGTTCCCTTTCTTTCACTTCCACTCTCAAACTTTGACAGATGGCAGCTATTACCTATGTAAAATTCCCTTTAGGGGTATTTTCAGTGCAAATATCTAGCACAAAGCGGATTAATTTTTATTTGTCATGAGGATGGATAAATTACTGAGTATGCATAGGATACTGCCATGTTAAATTTAAGTGGAAGGTATCAACTATTTTATCTTAAATGGCCAAAACCAGTGGACAGTGACAGCTTATATTGCTTTAAAAAAAACATGTAATACTGTCTATTCTAATTATGATAATGTTCTGCTCAGGTGACCTATAAGGCCCATGGGTCATCTTGTCTAATATAGACACAGTTGAAATAAAATTGCTGAATTAAATTTGGTATCATTGAGTACAACTTTAAGTTAGTAAAATAGATTACAATTTTAAGAAACAAAATATTGACACAGAATTAACAAGAGTAACATTGTTCATAAAAGAAATCTTTTATCATTTTACATATCCCTGTTGACTTTGTCGGTGTGGCTTTATCAATACTGCAGAGAGAGAATGTCATACTAAGATGTACCTTAATTATTTTAATCTTTTACACTATCATGTGGGTGGACATTTTTATGACATCATTATTTTTTTAGCCACATGATTGGATTGTAATAAGGAACTTAATCTCTAGAGTCTCTTATATTTCATTAAATCGGGACAGATAGGCTACAGTAATACATTGTATTTTATTAGCATTTCTACAAAACCTTATATCGTATTTCTTCTATCTTATATAACCAAAGTTTCATTACCAGAACTTCTTTTACTACCTACTTCTTTTACAGTGTGTAATATTATCAGCACTGAATAGTTATGTCAGAGTACATTACCTGTTATCATTCTCAGTATTGGTGTGAGTTATGTCAGTGTTACCTGTTTCCATTCTCAGTATTGGTGTGAGTTATGTCAGAGTACATTACCTGTTTCCATTCTCAGTATTGGTGCGAGTTATGTCAGAGTACATTACCTGTTTTCATTCTCTGTATTGGTGTGAGTTATGTCAGAGTACATTACCTGTTATCATTCTCAGTATTGGTGCGAGTTATGTCCGAGTACATTACCTGTTTCCATTCTCAGTATTGGTGCGAGTTATGTCAGAGTACATTACCTGTTTTCATTCTCTGTATTGGTGTGAGTTATGTCAGAGTACATTACCTGTTATCATTCTCAGTATTGGTGTGAGTTATGTCAGTGTTACCTGTTATCATTCTCTGTATTGGTGTGAGTTATGTCAGAGTACATTACCTGTTATCATTCTCAGTATTGGTGTGAGTTATGTCAGAGTACATTACCTGTTATCATTCTCTGTATTGGTGTGAGTTATGTCAAAGTACATTACCTGTTATCATTCTCAGTATTGGTGTGAGTTATGTCAGAGTACATTACCTGTTATCATTCTCTGTATTGGTGTGAGTTATGTCAGAGTACATTACCTGTTATCATTCTCAGTATTGGTGTGAGTTATGTCAGAGTACATTACCTGTTATCATTCTCAGTATTGGTGTGAGTTATGTCAGTGTTACCTGTTAACATTCTCTGTATTGGTGTGAGTTATGTCTGAGTACATTACCTGTTATCATTCTCTGTATTGGTGTGAGTTATGTCTGAGTACATTACCTGTTATCATTCTCTGTATTGGTGTGAGTTATGTCTGAGTACATTACCTGTTATCATTCTCTGTATTGGTGTAAGTTATGTCAGAGTACATTACCTGTTATCATTCTCAGTATTGGTGTGAGTTATGTCAGAGTACATTACCTGTTTCCATTCTCTGTATTGGTGTGAGTTATGTCAGTGTTACCTGTTTCCATTCTCAGTATTGGTGTGAGTTATGTCAGTGTTACCTGTTTTCATTCTCTGTATTGGTGTGAGTTTTGTCAGAGTACATTACCTGTTTCCATTCTCGGTTATCATTCTCAGTATTGGTGTGAGTTATGTCAGTGTTACCTGTTTTCATTCTCTGTATTGGTGTGAGTTATGTCAGTGTTACCTGTTATCATTCTCTGTATTGGTGTGAGTTAGCCAGTGTTATCTGTTTTCATTCTCTGTATTGGTGTGAGTTATATCAGTGTTACATGTTATCATTCTCTGTATTGGTGTGAGTTATGTCAGAGTACATCACCTGTTATCATTCCAGTATTGGTGCAAGTTATGTCAGTGTACATTACCTGTTTTCCCCAGGTCAGGTCAAGGTATGTAGAAAGTAGATCAAGGTAGACAACCAGTAGGTCCCTGCTCAAAGTAGGTACCCATTATGTTCCTGGTCAAGGTTGGTACCAAGTAGGGTCCTAATTGAGGTAGGTCCCAGGTCAAGGTAGGTCCCTGATTAAGGTAGGTATCCAATAGGTCCCTGGTCAAGGTAGGCAACCAATAGGTCCCTGGTCAATGTAGGTCAACATATAAGACAGTACAGTAAGCCAACATATAAGACAGTACAGTAAGTCAACATATAACACAATACAGTAAGCCAACATATAAGACAGTACAGTAAGTCAACATATAAGACAGTACAGTAAGCCAACATATAAGACAGTACAGTAGGTCAACATATAAGACAGTATAGTAAACCAACATATAAGACAGTACAGTAAGTTAACATATAAGACAGTACAGTAATTCAACATATAAGACAGTACAGTTAGCCAACATAAAAGACAGTACAGTAAGTCAACATATAACACAATACAGTAAGCCAACATATAAGACAGTACAGTAAGCCAACATATAAGACAGTATAGTAAGCCAACATATAAGACAGACAGTACAGTAGGTCAACATATAAGACAGTACAGTAAGCCAACATATAAAACAGTACAGTAAGCCAACATATAAGACAGTACAGTAGGTCAACATATAAGACAGTACAGTAAGCCAACATATAAGACAGTACAGTAAACCAACATAAAAGACAGTATAGTAAGCCAACATAAAATACATTACAGTAAGCCAACATATAAGACAGTACAGTAAGCCAACATAAGACAGTACAGTAGGTCAACATATAAGACAGTACAGTAAGCCAACATATAAGACAGTACAGTAAGCCAACATATAAGACAGTACAGTAAGCCAACATAAAAGACAGAACAGTAAGCTAACATATAAGACAGTACAGTAAGCCATCATATAAGACAGTACAGTAAGCCAACATTTAAGACAGTACAGTAGGTCAACATATAAGACAGTACAGTAGGTCAACATATAAGACAGTACAGTGAGCCAACATATAAGACAGTACAGTGAGCCAACATATAAGACAGTGCAGTAGTTCAACATATAAGACAGTGCAGTAAGTCAACATATAAGACAGTACAGTAAGACAACATATAAGATAGTACAGTAAGCCAACATAAGACAGTACAGTAGGTCAACATATAAGACAGTACAGTAGGTCAACATATAAGACAGTACAGTAAACCAACATAAAAGATTACAGTAAGTCAACATATAAGATTACAGTAAGTCAACATATAAGATTACACATCAGCGTCGGAAGCATTTTGAAAGTGGGGGGGGGGCTAAACCAACTTAAAACACATACACACGCCAGAAACATCTGGAGGCTAAGCCCCAAGTTTTAACACCTATGTCTATCTTTGCAAAAAAAGTGGGGAGGGGGATTAAGCCGCCCCCCCCAGCGCCCCGGTTCCGACGTCTATGTTACAGTAAGTCAACATATAAGACAGTACAGTAAGCCAACATATAAGATTTCAGTAAGTCAACATATAAGATTACAGTAAGTCAACATATAAGACAAACAGTAGGTCAACATATAGAACAATACGGTAAGTCAACATAGAAGACAGTACAGTAAGTCAAGATATGGCTACAGAAAGTCAAATATAAGACAGTACAGTAGGTCAGAGTATTCCAGAACACTGATTTTGCGGGGGATGTTTTCATATGACGTAATAGCTCAACTGCTGTTTTGACATGAGAAGTAGTTCAAATACTAAATTAAATTTATTTCTTTTTTTTTTATCATTTTGAAAGAAACTAGTGATATGGACAATTTTGAATACTTATTCTCAGATTTAGTTCGCAATTATTAATATTCGACCATTTAATAGTGGCGGGTTAAATGTGTCCTAAGAGAATTGCCCGAATGGACCGTGTGCAAATGGCTGATAGGCCTATCATGTGCGATTTGGATGGCAACAGATGATCGTTGTTTACAACAAATTTTCGTTTGAATTCTGATATTTTATCAGTGGAATCTACCACAGAAAGTTTGAGTGTGACTGCTAATATTCGTTCATGACAACTGGAGGTAGCCATTCTGCTGTACTTGACATTTTTGCCAATCACTGAATCAGCTGGGAAATTCCATATCGGTAATGATTTCGTAAGTATTTCAGTATATAGACTAGCCCACTAGCAAATCCTTGAAATCAATTGAATCAAGACAAATGGCGATTATGTTGTGAAATAACTAACTTTTATTTATCTGTTTAAAAGATAATTATCGACACTTTCGTTATGGAAAATCTGTGTAGGCCTAGGCTATAAAGTATAATAGGTCCATTATGTTGTTATGTAGGTAATTTCAGACTTCATACCAGCTGATCATATATTTTATAATGCGAACACGATAGGTCTAACTATATAATATACAGTATCCCGTCAATTTACTGAGAAACCTATGAACACTACTTATGCTCGGCATTAACATTACAGGTTGTGAAAAACAAGATGGACCTGGAAAGTAGCCTAGCAATTACAGTAGAACTTCGATGAGTCTAACTTCAATGAGTCGAATTTCTCGGTTTCGAACTTTTTACAAAGTCCCGATTTATTTCATTATATATCCTTACTAAAAATCATTTTATAAATTGAACTTTCATGAGTCGAATTTCTCGGTGTGACGAACAAAACTGGCAGTCCCATCGCTGTAAAAACATCGAAAATTCATACAAATAAATCGAAGTCTAAGTTTACCTGTATACAAGATGTAAATTACCCCGTGGCGATTTTCACACCTATCCGACTACATTGAACAATGGACACATGTTTATTGATAAACACCCAGGACATTATAAAAATAACATGATTTAAGTAATTAAATGTAATAAGCAGACGCTAATTGATTATTGATTGTTTGCGACTGTGTCAGACTCAAATATGCAAATTACCGGCGGTTGTGTTGGTTGTTTAGCATCTCGTAGCTTGGGTCATTATAAATTACCGATTTGTAAAAATAAAACGAAATGACCCGGTAATATAGAGCAAGCATTTTCTACTCAAACTCAAAGTGTCACTTGTAAGAAAAAACCAGCATAAAATGAACGGTATCGGCAATTTGATGTGAGACAAATTATTTTAATGTGTAGTGACTAGTGCTGCATGATACCTGTATTGACTTTCGTTTTGTGTTCATAATCTGTAAATTCATGTGTCGGATGTGATTGAACACAAGGTTATAACTATAAATAGTAACTGGTTTTTACTAAATTATTTTGATTACTTTCGTCTTTTTACTTTGTTTGTGTACGTAATTATGTATGCCAATGATTTAATAATTATGATAAATATCGCAATTAAATTGGTGACAAAATATTTTAGGTTTTTTCTTAACTCTGAGTCAACGTTGTGTTTCTCGTATAGGTGCTTGGATTACGATTTTTCTGCAGAATGTTTGGATTTATTCTCTGAGTACAAAATAAATACATTGTATCTGCATTAAATAGGCCATAAATGATTTTAGTCGATTAGATTCTAAGTCATGATCCCAGCATCTATACAGTTAAACAAGCATGTACAATAGATTTTTTTGTGTGGCATATCGTTATGGAGGTAGTGCACCGAGTAAATTTGAGATTTCTCGATCATCATTCATGAGTCGAAGTCCCGATGTTTCGAACTTTTTTAGACGGTCCCTTGAACTTCGACTCATAGAAGTTCTACTGTATAGGATCTGAGGTGAAATGAGAGCTGATTTCACATGATGGGAGTGACAAATTGTCTCTGACAGGAATATATGGTGATGGCAAAGCAAGTTGTTTATCAGAGATGCTTGAAAAAATTGCACTAGACCTAACTCTCCTTTTTTCTCTTCAACTTACAAGCAATGCAACTAGGAAGCGAACTTTTCTGTGACTTGTGTTTCTTTTCATAACATGACCTAGATCTTTCGCAATATGGGCATGTACAGTGTGCTACAGATGCAGGCCTAGAGAGTCTTGTGTTTTCGATTTCTTTCTGTGATTTTTGTTTGTTTTGTGGTATTGAATGGCTTTTTAGATTAAATAAAAAATATGAAATGAATGTGTGTTATTTTATTCTTTATAATTTTATTGATTCATTCATATGTTCAGAGAAGATTTGTCTGACAAATAAATATATGGCCTTGGAAAGGATTTCTAAAATGTTATGTATTCCTACGCTAAAAAGTACAGCGGTTAAACACTTGGTCACGTGACGACGGACTTGTGTTATTGAAATATGAATACAGTCTTTCTATATACATGCAATGAAGGAAATAACAGTTGGTATGTAAATATATATATATATATATATATATATATATATATATATATATATATATATATATTAATATTATATTTGTGTGTGTAAAGTTAATGGAGTGATGTGAAATATATTATTTATATTATTGAAATATAGCTGCTATATTATCAGGGTAATCATAATAATTTTGTAGAAAGACCAACTTGGTGAGCTTTTATTTGCAGACAACCTTCTTTGTTTAAAAAGACAAATTGTTGATCTCTTTGTCCATCTTTTCCAATGTGTTTGAGCTATCATCTTACTTATTTACAATCTGAGAAATCTTCACAAACCTTTTGGCTTTACTTTTTTATGTGAAATTAAAGGAATTTAATACCTGTTACTGATAGCCTGTTTTTATATATTTACATTAAAAATAATTCTATATCAGAGGTGATGAAAACAATTTGACTTGTCTGTGGAGTCAAGCACTTAGAATTGTATTCATTTCCAAGTTTTAGCACAAGATAAAATGTAAATTTTATTTTATATCTGTGCACTTAAATAGATCAGAGTTCACTAGACCCACTTATCTAACCAAGTATTGTAAATTAAAATATAGATTTCACTAGGACCAAGTTTGTTTGTCATGAAAGAAAATCTGATCTGAATTAGATAGACTAGGCTAATGTATTGGTCAGTATGTACTTATGTCATAATGCATGTATTCTTATTTTGCTCACCTGGCTAGAACCATTCACCCCTGAATGCACATTTGGACTGGTTTAAGTTATTGACTTAAAGTAGGGTCCATTGTTTTTCGGGGGTTGATAAGTTAAAGGGTCACTGTGGTACAACTGAAACTAGGTACCCGAAGAGTTTTTTCTCTTCCAATAAAACAAAAACTACAAGGGATTAAAATGTCCCTTTGTCATTCATACATTGAATTTTAAAAAAAATCTTTTCTGAAACTCGTGAGCAAAAAATTAATTAAATCTTGGTATAAATTGTCTCTAGAGTTTTGAAACTACTAGACATTTGTTTCATTTCACAAAGAGAAAATTTTGTCTTTTCCTGAAAGGATCTTATTGACAAGTATTAAATTTCGCACAAGACTAGTGTAGTAGAAGCTAAAGTAAAACTTGTGGTTAGTGTTTATGATTTCAGCTATATAAGTACATATTTTGTGGTGTATATGATTTCAGCTATATAAGTACTTATTTTGTAGTGTATATGATTTCAGGTTATATAAGTACTTATTTTGTAGTGTATATGGTTTCAGCTATATAAGTACTTATTTTGTAGTGTATATGGTTTCAGCTATATAAGTACTTATTTTGTAGTGTATATGATTTCAGCTATATAAGTACTTATTTTGTAGTGTATATGATTTCAGGTTATACAAGTACTTATTTTGTAGTGTATATGGTTACAGCTATATAAGTACTTATTTTGTAGTGTATATGGTTACAGCTATATAAGTACTTATTTTGTAGTGTATATGGTTTCAGCTATATAAGTACTTATTTTGTAGTGTATATGGTTTCAGCTATATAAGTACTTATTTTGTAGTGTATATGATTTCAGCTATATAAGTACTTATTTTGTAGTGTATATGATTTCAGCTATATAAGTACTTATTTTGTAGTGTATATGATTTCAGGTTATATAAGTACTTATTTTGCAGTGTATATGGTTTCAGCTATATAAGTACTTATTTTGTAGTGTATATGATTTCAGGTTATATAAGTACTTATTTTGTAGTGTATATGGTTTCAGCTATATAAGTACTTATTTTGTAGTGTATATGATTTCAGCTATATAAGTACTTATTTTGTAGTGTTTATGATTTCAGGTTATATAAGTACTTATTTTGTAGTGTATATGGTTTCAGCTATATAAGTACTTATTTTGTAGTATATATGATTTCAGGTTATATAAGTACTTATTTTGTAGTGTATATGGTTTCAGCTATATAAGTACTTATTTTGTAGTGTATATGATTTCAGCTATATAAGTACTTATTTTGTAGTGTATATGATTTCAGGTTATATAAGTACTTATTTTGCAGTGTATATGGTTTCAGCTATATAAGTACTTATTTTGTAGTGTATATGATTTCAGGTTATATAAGTACTTATTTTGTAGTGTATATGGTTTCAGCTATATAAGTACTTATTTTGTAGTGTATATGATTTCAGCTATATAAGTACTTATTTTGTGGTGTATATGATTTCAGCTATATAAGTACTTATTTTGTAGTGTATATGATTTCAGGTTATACAAGTACTTATTTTGTAGTGTATATGATTTCAGCTATATAAGTACTTATTTTGTAGTGTATATGATTTCAGGTTATACAAGTACTTATTTTGTAGTGTATATGATTTCAGCTATATAAGTACTTATTTTGCAGTGTATATGATTTCAGGTTATATAAGTACTTATTTTGTAGTGTATATGATTTCAGGTTATATAAGTACTTATTTTGTGGTGTATATGATTTCAGCTATATAAGTACTTATTTTGTAGTGTATATGGTTACAGCTATATAAGTACTTATTTTGTAGTGTATATGATTTCAGCTATATAAGTACTTATTTTGTAGTGTATATGATTTCAGCTATATAAGTACTTATTTTGTAGTGTATATGGTTTCAGCTATATAAGTACTTATTTTGTAGTGTATATGGTTTCAGCTATATAAGTACTTATTTTGTAGTGTATATGATTTCAGCTATATAAGTACTTATTTTGTAGTGTATATGGTTTCAGCTATATAAGTACTTATTTTGTAGTGTATATGGTTTCAGCTATATAAGTACTTATTTTGTAGTGTATATGATTTCAGCTATATAAGTACTTATTTTGTAGTGTATATGATTTCAGGTTATATAAGTACTTATTTTGCAGTGTATATGATTTCAGGTTATATAAGTACTTATTTTGTAGTGTGTATGATTTCAGATTATATAAATACTTATTTGATGTGAAATAACTCTTTAAATTGTGATTGTTAACATATTGTTGCTCTGATTCTTCATAAGTATAAGATAATGTATTCATGGGTATTTAATTTTGCAATATTTCCTGTGACTGCAAATATAGCGAAATTAAATCCTCTGCAAATAAAAGCAACTATACAGTATCGAATGATAATAACAAAACCAATGCATTCATTTATTGGTTTCTATTTTAAAGGTATTGATGTTTATTATACTATGAAGATTATTTTAATGATAACAGGAGTGGAAAAAATGAAACTATCTTATGGAGCAATTTGTTTGCCAATAAAATATTCTTGTTATTTTGTAAAATTGTCCTGAAGACTAGAATCAATAGGATTTATAATTTTATCAACCTGTTGTATTTTAAAACTATTTTATATGTATTTTGATTGTTGTCTGTATCCTGCTAATAAATTTCCTGATAAATGACTTTCAATGTCTCGACAATCTGTGGCTGAAACTTAAAATTTTAACCAGTGCTATGGACCATGTTAGTGTATTAAGGGTTCTTTAACATGTCATCCCTGTCCCATGAAAATGCATCCTCGGTTTCATCTGGAAGACTTGTGAGCTTAACTTCTTAACTTGTGTCAAAGTAACAGTCACTGTCAGTCTTGTTTATGATTAAGACTATGGCATAAATCTTCCTTAAAAGGCCCTGACTGTGTTTTGTTACTTTTGTGCTGATCCATCATCCAAAATGGCTGTCAGGAGGCTATGAGAAATATGTACAAAACGTTAAGTCTTCTTTTGGAGAACAAACAAATGGATTGAACCCAAACATGACATGAATATTTCTTAAATTGAGGTACTGACCAAGTGGTCTTACATTGGTGCCAATCTATCATCCAAGATGGCTGCCAACAAGGTAGATTAATATAGGTCCCAACAGGAAATGTATACAACCATCTTTATCTAGATATTTTTGCTATTGTATACCAGACTTGGCAATTTTACAGTTATATGGTGGTGGGCAGTTTTTAATCTTTATGTTAAGAGAACCACCGGATGGATTTAAACCAAACATAACAAGAGTTGTTATATTGGTGCCGACCAATTTTCCAAGATCACTCCCAGTGGGGAATTTAGTTAAACACAGGACCTTATGAAAAATTCAACTTTGTTCTGTTGAAGTACTTGCTCTGTATGAATGTAGGAAACAAACTATTTTTTAGTGGATATTAGTTTATAATATGACTGGAAATTCACTTTAAACTACTTCATTATTTGATACAATATTTGGTAGAAATGGTAAATTGGGTACACCTCTTTCAGAATTTTACACCCTGATAGCTAACAAAACTATGTAATTATTAATCATTTTTGGCATCGTTCTGCCAATTTTAGGCCAGGTGAGCGATTACCAGGCTCTGTGGGAACCTCTTGGATTTTCAAAAGTGAAGACAATATCTTGTTTGATTCAAAATTTCAACGAGGGTTTAATTCCTAGATTTGTATCTACAAGTATTTGAGATCATGTTTTGTCTGTGGTCATCCGTTAACTTTTTCACATTTTCAGCTTCTTCTTAAGAACCTCTGGGCCAATTCCAGCCAAACTTGGTCACTAGCATCAATACCTGAAGGGGCATAAAAATTTCAAAATTTGTGGTCCCCACTCCCCCATCCCACCCCAGGCCCTAGTGAAGGAGTAAAAACCATGAAAAATAGGGTAATTTTAAAACATTTTCTCTACTGTGGTACCTTACTGAAACAAATGCTTTATATGGTTGTAATGTCCTAGAGTTGCTCTACCAAAACTGCAAAATTTATGACCCTGATTTACTAAATAGTAAAAGTAGCCAAATCTTCAAAAATCATATTCTCGACTCCTGTACATCTTAAAAGAAAACTGAATATATGGTTACAAAGAGCATGAAACCCTCTACCAAAATTGCAAATTTCATGACCCTGAGGGCATGGGTTCTGCCCCTAGGGGTGGGGTGGGGGCTAAATTTGCTATATAGTGAAAATACCAAATCTTAAAATAAATACTTCTCAACTGCTGGACATCTTGAAGGAAAACTTAATACATGGTTAGAAAGGGCATGAAGCCTTCTACCACACTGTAAAATTCATGACACTGTGGGCATGGATTCTGCCTCTAGGGCGGGGCTAAATTTACTACATATCAAAATGTACTTAATATTAGAAACTCTTCCTTACTTCAATGTTTCTCAGGAACTACAGAGTGAAAGTCCATGAAATCTTAAAGTATTGTAGGCATACATCCTAAGTTGTGCAAGAAGTTTTTCAGTTTGGGGATAAAGTAGATCTATGAGGTTCAAAACTAATTGTATTGGAAAGTACCGGAGGTCCCCGGGGTCTTTCCACGCCCCTTTGTTTCAGAATTATTCAATTATCTATAAAATAGTTGAGATCCCCACCCTTAAACCATACATTTTCTTATTCCTCATGACAAGACAAGTTTAATGGTGATATTTTGGGGATCCTCAGGGTAGTCCCCACCCCTTGATTACATAAATATTCAATTATCTAAAATATAGTCGAGATCTCTTCTCCTAAACCATGTATTTTTTATTACCCAAGACGAGTTGTATTGTGGTATTTTGGGGATCCTCAGGGTCATTCCCCAACGTGCAATTACAGAAATATTCGATTATCTCAAAAACCATTGAGGTCCCCACCCCTAAACTATATATTTTCTTATTCCTTATGACAAGACCAGTTTTATGGTTATATTTTGGGGGTCCCCTAGGTCATCCCCATCCCCTTATTTCAGAAATATTAAATTATTTCATAAATAGTTGAGTTTTCCACCCCTAAATCATATATTTTCTTATTACCCATGACAAGACAAGTTGTATGGAGGTATTTGGGGAATTCCAGTTCATTACTCGCCCCTTAATTTCAGAAATCTTCAATTATCTCAAAAACCATTGAAGTCCCCTCATCTAAACCATATATTTTCTTATTCCACATTACAAGACAAGTTGTATGGTGCTAATTTAGGGTCCCCAGGTCATTCCCTGTCTCTTATTTCAGAAATCTTCAATTATCTCAAAAATTGTTGAGATCCCTATCCCTAAATCATATATTTTCTTATTACTTTTGACAAGACAAGTTGTACGGTGATATTTTGGAATGGTTCCTTGGGTCATTCCTAACCCCTTTAGTTCAGAAATCTCAAATCTCAAAAACCATTGAGATCCCTACCCCTAAACCGTATATTTTCTGATTACCCATGACAAGACAAGTTTCAGGGTAAAATTTATGGGTGTTCCCAGGGCCATACACCCTCCTTATTTTAGAAATCTTAAATCATCTGAAAAATACATTTGAACCTTATCACTAAGCATGTGTTTTCCTGCTCCTCATGACTAAACAAATTGTATATTACAATTTTTGGATTGAAGAGATGCGGTGGTTTGGGAGACCAAGAAAGACTGAATGCATGATTAGAAAGAGCAAAAAGCTTTACCATAATTGTAAAATTTTGAACATTTTGGTTGGTAAGGCACAAAAAAGCAATTAATGTTTTTATTTTTCTGTATCTAATCTGGATAGAACAAAATCACATGTCAATATGATATGATTAAACTTATTATCCAATAAAAGGATTGAAACTTGTCAGTATTGTATGATAGTTAAATCAATATATCCATCATCTATTATGAAGTATAAAGAGCACATAGTTAACACAATGATTTCTAAAGACCAAAAAAATGTGCATAGTCAGATGACCGTTAAAGCCTCTTGGTCAATATATTTGTCTGGGCCGTAATCCAAGTTATTTCTTCACATTGGCTCCCTATATTTGTTGCAGGTATACATATATATATATATTTGTCTGGGCCGTAATCCAAGTTATTTCTTCACATTGGCTCCCTATATTTGTTGCAGGTATACATATATACATATATATATATATATTTGTCTGGGCCGTAATCCAAGTTATTTCTTCACATTGGCTCCCTATATTTGTTGCAGGTATACATATATATATATATTTGTCTGGGCCGTAATCCAAGTTATTTCTTCACATTGGCTCCCTATATTTGTTGCAGGTATACATATATATATATATATATATTTGTCTGGGCCGTAATCCAAGTTATTTCTTCACATTGGCTCCCTATATTTGTTGCAGGTATACATATATATATATTTGTCTGGGCCGTAATCCAAGTTATTTCTTCACATTGGCTCCCTATGTGTGTTGCAGGTATACATATATATATATATTTGTCTAGGCTGTAATCCAAGTTATTTCTTCACATTGGCTCCCTATATTTGTTACAGGTATACATATATATATATATATTTGTCTGGGCTGTAATCCAAGTTATTTCTTCACATTGGCTCCCTATGTGTGTTGCAGGTATACATATATATGTATATATTTGTCTGGGCTGTAATCCAAGTTATTTCTTCACATTGGCTCCCTATGTGTGTTGCAGGTATACATATATATGTATATATTTGTCTGGGCCGTAATCCAAGTTATTTCTTCACATTGGCTCCCTATATTTGTTACAGGTATACATATATACATATATATATATATATTTGTCTGGGCCGTAATCCAAGTTATTTCTTCACATTGGCTCCCTATATTTGTTGCAGGTATACATATATATATTTGTCTGGGCCGTAATCCAAGTTATTTCTTCACATTGGTTCCCTATATTTGTTACAGGTATACACATATATATATATATTTGTCTGGGCCGTAATCCAAGTTATTTCTTCACATTGGCTCCCTATGTGTGTTGCAGGTATACATATATATGTATATATTTGTATGGGCTGTAATCCAAGTTATTTCTTCACATTGGCTCCCTATATTTGTTGTAGGTATACATATCAAGAATATGTCATGTCACATAGACAAAGTACATTCCTTATACCTTTGTTTTTAGACCTATCCCTATTGTAGATTATCATTTGTTAGGGCCTTATCTAAATTATTTTTTTCCCATACGCTCCCTGTATTTGGTACACTGTATACATCTTAATTAGACAGAAATTGTACTCTTGCCACCAATATGTTTTGAGAGCGATGTCCATTTGTTGATTTTATTATTTAATTACTTCACCTATGCTCACCATATTTAGTCAGACATACATCTTGGGTAAAAAAAATATATATGTATATACAGTGAGACTAATGTATATAAAGACCTTCTTACAGACACAACAAAACCAGTCTTTATAAGGGAGGTGGTATTTATATAGAGGTTGATTTGTACACAAATGGTACACCTGGGGGACAGTAAAAGCAGTCTTTATGACCAGGTGGTCTTTATACACAGGTGGTTGCTAAAGCAAGTTTTTCTTTGTATGTATATATATTGTATTAGTTGGGAGGTAGTGGTAGTTTTAATGCTTCCTCAAAATTACATATTTTAAAAATCATTTTTAATATTAAGAAAACTTGAGTTCTTGGGTGAAAATGATAAACTAGCACAGAAATGATATTTTAACCCTGTATCAATCTGAAAGAATGACCAATTGGAAAATTTCATGTAGGCTGAGTTTTATATCAAAAACTGCAGAATCAAAACAGTGATGATGAATGTTTTTGAAAGCTGAAATGAATTGTTGACATTTGTTCGGGTTTGTAGATTTGATCTGAGGTAAGAGTGAAGCTGTAAAAACTGGAATAGAGAAAGGAAATCTGTTGTCTAGGAGTACAATTCTACTTGTCTTTGTCCATTAATTTTTTATTGATTCCTATAGAGTTTTGTATCAAATAAAATTCATATTGATGTAGCTAAACACATTTCCAACAATATAATTACAGTTTGGAATTTATTTTTAGTAAGCTCATTACAAGCATAGCAGAAGCACCTGTTACCGCTAGTGAGCTCATTTCCTATTTTGCGAACTAATGCAATAACAACATCTCGCAAAATATTGTATCAATGATGACTTACAACCAAAGCTGTGATAAGTATACATTCAGATAAATTATCAACACTTGGGAATGAATGAATTTAAATTTCTATAAATTATCCTACATAAATTTATAATTTACATGTCAGTGTGAAAAAAATAAGGAATGGTAGACTTACAAACTTACACTTAATGGTAGTCATATACTGAGGAGATGTAGATTTACACTGAGGAGTGGTAGACTCAATACATTGGCTAATGATAGTCATATACTGAGGAGATGTAGATTTACACTGAGGAGTGGTAGACTCAATACATTGGTTAATGATAGTCATATACTGAGGAGATGTAGATTTACACTGAGGAGTGGTAGACTCAATACATTGGCTAATGATAGTCATACATTGAGATGTAGTTTTACACTGAGGAGTGGTAGACTCAATACATTGGTTAATGATAGTCATACATTGAGGAGATGTAGTTTTACACTGAGGAGTGGTAGACTCAATACATTGGTTAATGATAGTCATACACTGAGGAGATGTAGATTTACACTGAAGAGTGGTAGACTCAATACATTGGTTAATGATAGTCATACATTGAGATGTAGTTTTACACTGAGGAGTGGTAGACTCAATACATTGGCTAATGATAGTCATACATTGAGATGTAGTTTTACACTGAGGAGTGGTAGACTCAATACATTGGTTAATGATAGTCATACATTGAGATGTAGTTTCACACTGAGGAGTGGTAGACTCAATACATTGGTTAATGATAGCCATACACTGAGGAGATGTAGTTTTACACTGAAGAGTGGTAGACTCAATACATTGGTTAATGATAGTCATACATTGAGATGTAGTTTTACACTGAGGAGTGATAGACTCAATACATTGGTTAATGATAGTCATACATTGAGATGTAGTTTTACACTGAGGAGTGGTAGACTCAATACATTGGTTAATGATAGTCATACATTGAGATGTAGTTTTACACTGAGGAGTGATAGACTCAATACATTGGTTAATGATAGTCATACATTGAGGAGATGTAGATTTACACTGAGGAGTGGTAGACTCAATACATTGGTTAATGATAGTCATACATTGAGATGTAGTTTTACACTGAGGAGTGATAGACTCAATACATTGGTTAATGATAGTCATACATTGAGGGGATGTAGTTTTACACTTTTTTTATTCAGTCTTTATGTCCTCATTAATATGAGATTTATTGATGTAAAAACAATCAAATTCAGTGCATTTCCTGGTTATAAACTTAATATGTAGTGCAAGAAACACAATATGTGTACACATGTCTTGTTATGTGTAACAATGTAGTATGACAATGTATACTGGATTCAGCCGTTCCTGATTATATACTAACTCATGTGTAAATATAACACATATTGTTATAATAATACATTATCTTAATGAAGTCAGCTTTTGCTGATAATGTACTAACACCCCCACTGAAATGATGCATGGCCAACCATGAACTAACATGGTTAACCATGTTTAAACATGGTTCTGAGAACATGGTCAACCATGGTTGACCATGTTTTGTTAAATGAGACTAACATGGTTATCCATGGTCTACCCATACCATGGTCGACCAAGGTTGAACATGGTCAACCATGGTTACTGAACATGGTCAACAATGGTTACTGAACATGGTCAACCATGGTTACTGAACATGGTCAACAATGGTTACTGAACATGGTCAACCATGGTTGACCATGTTTTGTTAAATGAGACTAACATGGTTATCCATGGTCTACCCATACCATGGTCGACCAAGGTTGAACATGGTCAACCATGGTTACTGAACATGGTCGACCATGGAGTGGAATTTGTTCTAAAACATGATCTGTAATGGGAAACAACCATGGTCGATGATGATTTACCATGAACAACCAGATTCAAACATGTTTTACTGTAACCAACTCAACAGTGTTTAAAACCATGGAAATTAGATCATGTTCATTGCAAGATATGTAGAAGACATACCTTAATACATCAACTTATAACTCTTCTATAACTGACCACTGTGATATCTTGCATAGTATTTGTAATAGGACCACATAATATAAACAAAAACATTAACACTTCATTGAGATATATCAGATTCATTATTAACAAAATACATAAACAAACAATAGTTATCAACAGATTTTAAAAAATAAAATGGAAATTTGATGTCGTCCTGTCTTTTCAGTGAAAAAAAGAACAAAACTATTAAGCAAATTTCAATAATTTTAAATGTCACTGACAGTTCAAATAGTAATGTTTTGCTATTAAGATAGGACACTACACTATAGACCACATAGTATAAATGATAACATTAACTCTTGAGAGATTCATCAGATTCATAATTTTAAAAAATCAACAACAATCAAGCAACACAGTTACAAATTTTAAAAATAAAACTAAAATGTGATGAATGAAGATAACAACAGCACAATATCAAGAAACAACTATTTTTAAATGAAACAGTTAAAAGTTCAAATATTATCATTGAATGTGAAGATAGGACATCATAAATGAAGCAGATTCTAAAAATATTACCAATCCAATTTCATTCCTAGTAACTATTTCTCCAGATATACATATTTTCAACTTTTGTATAAATTCATAAGTAAATAGTATGTTACTTGCAGCATTTTTCATTCAGGATATGAATCAACTACACCTACATGTATTTAATATGTTCCCAAATAATGAGAAGAATGTTGACAACTTAACCTTGGTTGGAACTGAATTTAATCCATTGCTGTTCAGATGACAGAAAAAATCCAAATGTTAAAAAAGTTAACAAATGTAAAAAGTATACCTTTAATTGAAAGAAAAATAACTTTACTAAAAGTTAATATTGACTGGTAATATATTTAAAACTGCATTTTATGAAAATAAAGAAAAATAATTAAAATGTATTTACACATTCAGCTACAACAACATTACTAAATATATCTACAACATCATTAAACCAAAACAAATTTCTGTTCAGAGTACTGTAGCAGTAATCAAATATAACAATTCTTCATGGTATATGGAACTAATAACTGACTGTGGCTTATGATGTATTCTTCTGGAAATAACTTCAATGATAAAATCCGAACAGCGGTATAGAGACTGTCTATATGGCTTATGCTGTCCGTATGTCCGTCAAATGAATGGCCATTGTATGTGTTTGTGTCATTATTTGGTAATGACAGAGTATGAGAAGGTGATGGTGATGGTACAGTGTCTGATGGTATTGATGACTCGGATGGTGAAGTGACTATTTGCATTGGTGATGACAGTAGTGGTGAAAAGCTTCCAGATCGTGAGGATGAGGCAGGTGTTTTTCTCTCCAAATCCCTGACATGTCTTTTCAACCTTCGTACCTCATCCCTCATTTCCTCAAACTCTTTTTTTGGCAACACAACTGAAATTAAGAATACAAAGTTGCTAGAAATGATAATCTCATGGAACTGAAAGTTTTCCTGGTACACATTAAAAATTATATTCTTCACAATCTTTATCTAAAGTATAAAAAAAAAAAATACTGACCTTACATAGGTCATTGACTAGCACATTGTTTACTCAATAATGTAATTTATGTTGGTTGAATTATTAGTGTAATGCTGCAGATTAACCCTTTAAATTCAGGGGCCAGCTGGGCCCCTAAGAAAAAAACATTGGGAGCCAGTCAACATTTTAGGAGCCCAAGATAACAATTCTAATTGAGAAAACATGCTCAAATTCTAGATAAACATAAACAATTTTACTTCAAAGAATTCTTTTATTTTGTTACTCTGACAACAACTCATACACTATCTATTACTGAACGCCCTCATTTGTTTGTTCTATTGATATTCGCTAAAATATTTTCTGTGACAGTATCTTTTGCACGTGCATCTGACGGATTTGAAAAACCATTCATGTATCTCCACATTGTGAATATCCGTACTAGTAGTGGAGGATTTCATGCATCTCTTAACAGTAAAGGTCGATCTGCCAATTACAAATGGCGGATCAAGGGTCTATTTTGTCCTAAGAAATATTCATGTGACGAAGGGATCACTTTTACACTGTGATTTACATAGCCTTAGGCATCTAGGTCAATGCAACGTTTATATTGTCAGGGTTTAAGTGTATTGTATCAATGTCCAAACCATCAAATTCAGTTTGTTATAATATGACCAGTCCAGACTTTAATTTAAAACGATAATATAATCACAAGGGACATATAACCAAAGTTGCCATGTGGGCGAACGAGGTACTACAATTTACTGCTAACTCAAAGAGATAACAGATAAAAACAGGTACCTATATATGCAAACAAAAGGAATTGTGACAAGTAAAACCGACATCCCTTGACATTTGGATATGAATGCATTTAACTCACTATTTTAAAGTTGCCTATAACATTGCTTTTTCCTTCATGATTTAGCAAACATAGTCCAGCATATGTTTAAGAAAGATTTATGTTTACTGTACATGCTCATTACCTTTTCCTGGACCTTTCACTGCATGCAGTTCCCTATCCAGCTCTTTCTTTGATTCTACAAAGGTTAGATTTGTAATATCAGTAAATTTTGCAGGCATATTAATTTCATAAATATTGTGAACACAAAAATTAAAACTATAGCTACTTGTAAGAAACTAACCAAAATATTTAATCCCCAATTACTACTTTGACACCCCCCCCCCCCCCACAAATTCAAAATCACATAATTAAATTGCACTTGCAACAGGTAACCTACAGGCCAAGTTTGAATTATGAACACATATCCATTACCCAGGACTTGCTTCAACTTGAAACTTTAACCAAAATGTTGATCCCCACCCCAATTACTACTTTGATCCAACCCCCAAAATCCAACTGCAATTGCCACATGTAACCTACAGGCCAAGTATGAAGTCTGTATCTTTATCCATAGCTGATAATTTACTTAGTCAAAATTTTGACCAAAAAATTGATGGACAGACAGACGACATCGTCGATCTATACTATACTAACTAGAGTCTAGACAGGACTTGCTTTGCAACCCAGCAAATAATAAAAAATGTTTTCTTTGTCTAAAATAAGTTAAAAGTTTTCAACAGTATCGACAAATTGTTAACGTTTGCTCAGCCTGTAGAATATTAACTAGATCTACTTTTAAAAAGGAGCAAATTACGAGTACGGTACGGCGTAGTGATCGCCGGACCGGAACAGCCAATTAGTGATTACACGTCCGGTACTACACGAGTTTAAATTGGCGGACTTATATGAAATCTATTGCATATAACTTAGAATTATATATAAGAGATATCGAAATAAATTAAATAAATCTGACAATGAATGGTTTAGCTCTATAGCTATACTGGTAAAAGTTACCTGATTTTTGTATTATCCTTGCTGGATACGATTTCTGACCATGGCATATCGTGCCTCCACTTCTTCGCCCTCATAATATTCTTCATATTTTCGTTTTGGCTATATTATTGCCGATAGGGCGATCACGCTAAACAATCCTTCCAAAACCCACTCAACGAGTACATACATGGCGATATATCCCTTTGTCTTTGTACTTGTTTAAAAGTAAACCAAGTTTTACCCAGTACAGAGTGCCACAGTTTGACTTTTGAGTGCTGAAACGGAAGCGTTTGCTCACAGCAGCATCCGGAAACGTGCTCGGGCCTTTCCGTCATTTTGTTGATGTAGACGCCAGAGGTAATTCCGAGTGTCTCAGATGCTGAACCGCCGAAAACTGTCACCAATCGCGATTCGTTTTTCGGAAAGACCGTTGGCGTCCGTCCAATCATAGATGGTGACACAATTTCGTTTCGGTAATTACAACAAAATGGCAGACATAAGAGAGAAAGATATGATGTGACCAAGTGGGTAAGTAAACCAGTTATTTTCACATTATAAGAGACCTTTCTCAGTAATCACGGGACATATGATATGACAATTGAAAGGGTCAGCATTAAAGTAATGATCCTTTTCAGTGCGATCTATACGTTTGCTCAATGTAAAAACGAAATAAACATGCGTTTGACAAAATTATACTGAATTCTGATAATTGTATTGCAAACAAACAAAAGAAATGATGAGAGACAAGTTTAAATTGAAAGCAGTTTAAAAACATTCTGCAGTCAATCGACTGCCGAAGTTCAAGCCTCCAACAAAGAGGTTTTGTTTGTTTTAACTATAACAATGTAATTTGAAATATAGCAAGTTCTAACGTTAGACATTAGTCATTAATTATCGTAGTGTGTGAATACACATACATTTTTTGTGTCTTGTTTAGTTTTTGGTAACATCTCTTTCGTTGTTGTTGCTTTTATTTTACGTTGTCAGATGAATATTCTCTTATTTAGTAGGCCCATTCGGGGAGGGGGGGTTTAAACTTTTACAAACTTTAAAACTTTATATAATCCTATCAGGCCTATGTCGTTTGGCCGATTTTGCTCAAATTTTCAGCATACATTGAGAATCAAGATACCTGGAATGTTTTTAATTTGATTTTAGTGTCACCTGAAAAAGGCTTCCTAAGGGCTAAAAGGGGGTGTGTGTGTCATTTTGTCTGTTAACAGTCAGACAAATGTCAAAATATCATCGGAAGCAAAGAATTTTTAGGATAGACATTTGCATGAGAAAGTTGTTCAGTCTGAAGACTTGCACAAGCTTAAAAAAATTCAAGGTCACATGATTTAAGGTCAAGGTCACAGAGACATGAAAATTTAAAAATCTCAACATCTCCAAAACTATCAGGTTTTTTTATAGACATACATTTTAGATTTATAGGAAATGTGCTAAAGAATACCCAAGTGAAGTTTCATGGTCATCAGGTCAAAGCTCAAGGTCATAGTTTAGTTTGAATGTTAATTCAAAATTTCAACTAAAAAAAAAACGAAAAAAATATATAGAACTTTCATGTATAGGTTATTGTGGATGATTTGTAGGCAATATACTGAATAATATTTGTGTGAAGTTTAAAGGTCATCAGATCAAAGGTCAAGGTCACAGCTGAGATAGAATGTTAATTCAAAATTTCAACTCTAAAATGCTCAAAAACTATAGAATTTTTAGATATAAGTAAGTGTAGAGGATTTGTAGAGAATGTGTTGCAAAATTTTTGTGTGAGGTTTCAAGGTCATAAGATCAAAGGTAAAGGTCACAGCCCAATTTGAAAATTTTAACTCAAAATATCTAAAAAACTATGGAACTATTGTATTTAAGTTAAGTAGAAGACTTGTTGCAAATATGCTGAAGGATTTCTGTGTGAAGTTTCAAGGTCAAAGGTCAAGGTCACAGCTTAGTTTGAATGTTAACTCAATAATATTTCAACTCAAAATAGCTAAAAAAAACTCCAGAATTTTTATATATATGTTAAGTGTAGAAGATGTAGCAATATGCTTATGAATATTTATGTGAAGGTTAAAGGTTATTCAATCAAAGCCAAGGTCACACCTCAATTTGAAATTTTCAACTCAAATTAGCTTTTGAAAAACTACGGAACTTTTATATATATGTTAATATAGAAGACTTGTAGGCAATGAGCTGAAGAATATTTGCCTGAAGTTTCAAGGTCATTCAATCAAAGGTCAAGGTCACCGCTCAATTTTAAAATTTCAATGCAAAAGAGCTAAATACTTTAGAACTTTTATACATTTATTTATGTTTGAGATATGTAGGCAATATTTGAAGAATATTTCAGGATAGTTTCAAGGACATCAGATCAAAGATCAATATCGCAGCTTAGTTTGAACATTTCAGTTAAAATATAGCTTAAAATATCAAGATTGGTCTTCAAAGATTGGATTTTGGTATGAGGTTCATAGCTTCTTAGCTTTGCTGTATGCCCACCTGAAGCTGTAGCCTCAGCAATGGTTGGATGATCACTTTTTGCTTCATCAAAAAACTCTAGTTATTATTATATTTTTTTGCCGGGGGTTGGTGGTAATCAAACTTTAAAATGTTTTATGACTAAAATCTGACATTTTAGGTGCTAGGCCTAGCCAGTTTTTCAACTTTACCTCTCATGTACATTTGTAAAATAAGCTAGAATCGTAAAGTAACTATTCTATATGAATGTGATCAACATTGCAATAATATTATATGTCATTTGAAACTTTTCTTTTCTTTTCAGAATGTTACATTAAAGGCAGTATAACTTCCTCGAGTTCACTATGGCGGAATTCACAAAAAATAATTATTTTCATGATTCTGATGATAGAAAGTTCTGTATCTGTAGTGTTATCATGTATGGAAATTATGAAATCAGCGCAGTTGAATATTTTATGCTTTGTAATGACCAGGTTTATGGAGTTGTGAGAAAGTTTGTTAGGATTTCACAAGCTGGAGAACGTGTTGTGACAAGTCACTTGATTGCTGTGAAGAAATCAAACACTCGGGAATTGGTAGATGTTGAGAACTTCAAGACAGTTTTAGTGTTTTTAACTATAACTGATGTATCATGTACCAAGTACATGTAATAGGTACATTGTAGACTCCAAAACAATATAATAGTTAATGTGATGGATATTGTCAGTGTGTCCAAAATAAAAATATCATTTAGTCAGACTATTTGATCTATTTTCATCGTGAAAAATGTTGACAGTGGTCTACCTGATGGATGATACTTTTTTAAAGTTTTAAAATATTTACCATGGTCAACCATGGTAGAGAAAAAATTGACCATGGTCTACCATGGTGGAGAGTTATGACCATGGTCGACCATGGTAGATAAAATGTTGACCATGGTCAACCACAGTAGAGGAAATATTGACCATGGTCTACCATGGTGGTGAGTTATGACCATGGTCAACCATGGTCTACTACTGTGACCATGGTCTGCAAAACATGGTCATTGATGGTTGACCATGATCTTTCATGGTTGACCATCAAAAACCATACTGACCATGGTCAACCATGGATGTATTTCGCCGGGGACTGTGTACACTTAACACATATTGTTATAACAATACATTATTATGATATGACAGGTCATAATTAATTTGGCTTTTGCTAATAATATACTTACGTTGTAGGTGTACACCCAACACATACTATTATGATAATACATTATTATGATAAGACAGGTCATAATGAATTCAGTTTTTGCTGATAATATACTGACATTGTGTGTGTACACTTAACACATTGTTATAACAATACATTATTATGATATGACAGTTCATAATGAATTCAGCTTCCGCTGATACTTTGATGCTGTTGTATGTACAAACTTAAAACTCAGTGTCATAAATTTGACATTATCTTGGTCTAACTGTATAGACAGATGTTTACCTAATGGGGTCATGCTAGTCATCCACTTAGGAGTGGTACATTTACACTGAGGAGTGGTAGTCATACACTTAGGAGTGGTACATTTACACTGAGGAGTGGTAGTCATACACTTAGGAGTGGTACATTTACACTGAGGAGTGGTAGTCATACACTTAGGAGTGGTACATTTACACTGAGGAGTGGTACATTTACACTGAGGAGTGGTAGTCATACACTTAGGAGTGGTACATTTACACTGAGGAGTGGTACATTTACACTGAGGAGTGGTAGTCATACACTTAGGAGTGGTACATTTACACTGAGGAGTGGTACATTTACACTGAGGAGTGGTAGTTTTACACTGAGGAGTGGTAGTTTTGCACTGGAGTTATAGTTTAATATTTAAGAGGAGTTGTAGTTACACTAAGGAGTGGTACTCTTACACTGAAGGTGGTATATTTACACTAAGGAGTGGTACTCTTACACTGAAGGTGATAGATTTACACTAAAGAGTGGTACTCTTACACTGAAGGTGATAGATTTACACTTAGGAGTGGTACTCTTACACTGAAGGTGGATTTGCACTAAGGAGTGGTACTCTTACACTGAAGGTGGTAGATTACACTAAGGAGTGGTACTCTTACACTGAAGGTGGTAGATTTACACTAAGGAGTGGTACTCTTACACTGCAGGTGGTAGATTTACACTAAGGAGTGGTACTCTTACACTGAAGGTGGTAGATTACACTAAGGAGTGGTACTCTTACACTGAAGGTGGTAGATTTACACTAAGGAGTGGTACTCTTACACTGAAGGTGGTAGATTACACTAAGGAGTGGTACTCTTACACTGAAGGTGGTAGATTTACACTAAGGAGTGGTACTCTTACACTGAAGGTGGTAGATTACACTAAGGAGTGGTACTCTTACACTGAAGGTGGTAGATTACACTAAGGAGTGGTACTCTTACACTGAAGGTGGTAGATTTACACTAAGGAGTGGTACTCTTACACTGAAGGTGGTAGATTACACTAAGGAGTGGTACTCTTACACTGAAGGTGGTAGATTACACTAAGGAGTGGTACTCTTACACTGCAGGTGGTAGATTTACACTAAGGAGTGGTACTCTTACACTGCAGGTGGTAGATTTACACTAAGGAGTGGTACTCTTACACTGAAGGTGGTAGATTACACTAAGGAGTGGTACTCTTACACTGAAGGTGGTAGATTTACACTAAGGAGTGGTACTCTTACACTGAAGGTGGTACATTACACTAAGGAGTGGTACTCTTACACTGAAGGTGGTAGATTTACACTTAGGAGTGGTACTCTTACACTGAAGGTGGTAGATTACACTAAGGAGTGGTACTCTTACACTAAAGGTGGTAGATTACACTAAGGAGTGGTACTCTTACACTGAAGGTGGTAGATTACACTAAGGAGTGGTACTCTTACACTGCAGGTGGTAGATTACACTAAGGAGTGGTACTCTTACACTGAAGGTGGTAGATTTACACTAAGGAGTGGTACTCTTACACTGAAGGTGGTAGATTTTCACTAAGGAGTGGTACTCTTACACTGAAGGTGGTAGATTTACACTAAGGAGTGATAGTATTGTATTGAGGAGTGGTATGTTTACACTATACATTTATTGCCCTGGTTGTAGGGAGACATGAGGATTTGTTTACCCGCAATAAGTCATGTCTCATGGCTCCCTACAACCATTTAATTGTTTATTGTATTCAAATACAGAATCAGTAAAGACTGTCGAATAAGCTGCACAGGTTTTTCCCATGAGTGAGACATGACGCACATGAGGGAGACATGACCCACATGAGGGAGAAATGACACACATCAGGGAGATATGACACACATGAGGGAGACATGATGCACATGAGGGAGATATGACACACATGAGGGAGACATGACACACATGAGGGAGATGTGACACATGAGGGAGACATGACGCACATGAGGGAGAGATATGACACACACACAGGCAGACATGAAGTGTTGTCTTCCTAACATGTGACGGCTCTCAACCAATACCTGACTGTTTTAAAGCTATATGAGCTGTCGTAGCTAAAAAAAAAATACATGCCCATTTTATTTAATATTCTATATCATATATATTCCAAAGAGACCATATGGTGGTTAGAAATCAAATGCATGTGTAAAATTGCAACAATCTTGCCAAACATAACCTGTAATATCAGTTATTTTTTGTTTGTCTTTCGGATGCTTGACGTCGTCGCCTATCCATTTTCTCGATTTGTAAGCTCTGTTGAAGTCGAATTAACGATTTGAAGACGTCTCTGTAATTCGTTTTAGCAGATCGAGAATAATCAAGTGCACCCACGATCAAATGAACATTTTTTCTTATGGGATTTTAATCTTAAGAGACAATTAATATCGACATTCTATCCGTCTTTATGTAAACCCACGGGATACGGTTTCGGGTGTTTTCTCGATGCGCACAGGAAATCATCGCTGATGTTTTGTAACTTCGATACGGGTGTCGTTCTCAATCAGGAGTGCGTAATGGTTTTGAGATCTTTTTTGCTCAGCTCGAGTTCCTTGGCGATCGTTTCGGTGACGTTTTCGCGATTCAGGGACTTTTAAATCTCGTCAAAGTGTGATGTGGTCTCATACCGGTAGAACTGGTTCGGCTGACCCTCAGTTATTTCCATTGATTCGCGGATTATGATTTCTCGGGATATCAATGTCTTTAAAGAGCAGGATGCCCCGCGAGAGACTTAGCGGGGGTGTTATCATGATAATTGAGGATGCTGTCCGAATTTACTCATTTCGTTTTGCGATTAGTGACTGGTTGAAGTAATAGGTATTTACTTTTGTCTGATGCTGCATTTCTCGTCAGTGATTTTCTCTTCCAACGCATGGTAGTGGCTTTATAAATCACTTTATTGGCGCCGTCGGGGTCCGTGACGAACGTCAGCATGTATTATCTTGTAACCCCGCTTGATAAAAGGGTTCGCATCTGATTTCGAATTCCAAGGGAATGCAAAAGCGATCCCGAATATTTAAAAGCGCATGAAAAATCCCCTGATAGGCCATGTTACGTCGTTCTATCTCCAAAGATCGTTGTAACATAGTGGCTCGAAACGGTGTTCCCCGAGATCTTCACCTCGATTTTCTTGACGATGTTACGCCCCTATTATAAACGCCCTCGCCACCCTCCACGGCGAATTATGTCGAAGCACAGTTTCGTGGTTGATTGACATCGTCATCGCTCAGATTTGGAAAGCGATACGTTTGGTTTTCTTCGATTTTAAACCGTTTTCGTATGCCCTTCAACGGCGTTCCTATTAGGATCGAACGTGGTAAAACATCTAAATTCTAATAAAAACAAATTTAAGCATTTTATAAAAATGGCAGAGCCCACCAACTCTTTTAAATACATGATGACGATAATGTCGTTACGATAATGACGATGATATAAATTGTACAGTCCTGGTCCGTATGACGATGATGATAATCCTCGGAATACTGCGGAGACGTCTTTTTATCGAAAGGTATCCTGGAGAAGACTCCCGGACTAGTTGTCAGCTGTAGCGTCTATTGCTTTAAGGGAAACAGCCAAATCTAACTGATAAAGCTTCTTACGAATTTATCGAATCAAGGTGACTTATGGGTAAACTGGGGAGTGGAGTGGGAACCATTAACGCTAAGAGGTTTTTGTTGGCATCACATTATAAGGATTTTCAAAGTGCGATGGGTATAGGATGGACCTCCTGTACAAGAGGTAAAAGAAGTAAACTTTGACCTACTTATTAAAAAAGACTGAAACGCAAGTAGACCAACTAGACGAGCAATAGCAGACTTATCGGGTTAATAAACACCCTCGTCCATCGACACACAAGCGGATGAAGGCTTCCCCTGAACTGCAGGGATTGAATAAGACTTTACAAACCACGGTGAAATACGTAACAGTGCGAGTAAAACGACACATCTACGATTGGATAACGGAATGGACCGATATCTATACAATCCGGAGAAAAAAGAATATCTCGAGGGGATATAAAGAAGTTCGCAATGTGATCGACTGTATAGAGAGACTATTAAAGATTCTGTGAGGGCAGTTAAAGACTCAACTGGATACCATTTGAGAGTCGATCAAGTCGACAGCGATCTCCCCTTGAGAGAGAGAATTGCCAATCTGTTCAGAGAACAGGGTATCTACCATTTTCAGCGTTCTGACGGCTATGACCTGGTCGAATATATCGCTCCACACCATGAGGGCGATAGGATCAAGAAACAGCTGGACGCGATGATATTTGCTCGCAAGACTGGCCGTCAAGTTGTGCCGGGCATCTTGGGAGCCATCGTGACCTGGATCCTGAGACGCCGGTAAGACGGCATGTTGGAGAACACCTTGGGCACTGGTTTTAACGAAACGACGAAAGACCAGAAAAGAAAGTAACGCCGCGGTCAAG
This sequence comes from Atrina japonica, assembly GCA_030159075.1. Classification (NCBI taxonomy): domain Eukaryota; kingdom Metazoa; phylum Mollusca; class Bivalvia; order Pterioida; family Pinnidae; genus Atrina; species Atrina japonica. Next base: position 2,029,051 of record BROG01000012.1, on the reverse strand, counting down.
ACGGCGGTCTTTGATCCTCGTGATCGTCCTGTGGCTTGTTCTGCGGCGGCGCGAACGATGGAGACGGGGGTTTAAACTCGTTTGGGTGGCGATTTGATCGGCGGCGGTTGAATCTTCGCGAACGTCTTCGCGTTGAGGTTGGTGTTCGTTCCCGTCGTCGCCGCGGATCTCGTTATTGTAGCCGACGATGTTCTTGCCGATCTTACATGTCGCTTTCGAGCTTGGAATTGGCGTACTTTAGACAAGCGGGTCGGTTGATGGCGTCCTCGACGTTGGCCAGGAACTGATTCTTTCCAGCGACGTGGCGCTCATGTCCGCGATCGAGGTCCTCGTAATCACCCAGACGAAGACGCCTGAGTTGTGAAATCGATCGATCGTTGACCACTTCGCTTTGTAATTCCCGAAGAATCCCAACCGTCTCGACCGGGACGTCAAATTCGCGACAGAGTCTCCGATACGCTCCCTTATCGATGTTGTTCGCATAAAACGGTTATCGGAGGGTAGGGGTGCGGCGAGTTCTTGCAGGACTCTTCTGATCTGATAGTAGATGTGGAAGCTAAAGAACGATTTGGATAGGTGATCTCAGCGTCACCCCGCATCCCGTCGTCGCGCACCACACCGCGAAATTCACTTGATTCTGCCAGAATCCGACTGCAGGTACCATCGTTTCAACAACGTCGCGCGGTAATAATCGCTATTATAATTGGATTACCTCGAAAACGTTCTTGAAGCGCTAGACGTCGAACGACGATAGATTTAGATTCTTTTGTACTCGTAGACGTTCATCGTATTTTATATAAAATTTATATCGTGACGGACATTGAGTGGTGCGTGGGCGTCAAGTCCATTCGCTTTTACAAAATCAAGAAAGACGTGGAGATACGCTTTCAGCTTCACCGACCTACGACGACTTCTCGCGAAATACTTCGACAAGTGTTCCTGGACAAGATCACCATGAGATTGAGAATCACGGGTCGGGTAGCACGGCGGTGGTTCGGCATTCGCGCGAATGCGGCTCTCGGCGGATCCATCTCCGCTGGAGCATCAAGCATTGGAACTCCTCAACGTTCCTCATGTCCCTGCCATTCCCAACGTGAAATTTTCCGAGTTGTACGAAAAAAGACGTCGAACATCCCGTGTTCCTGTCGTTGAGACGGGATCGCAACGTCTTCCTCGACAATCACGGTCATTCCGTTCACGTTCTATTGGTCTAAAAAATAGAAAGATGTATCGGGATTCTATTGGGAAAGACGTAACTGGTGGAGGACCTGAACGAGAGACTTCTTAAAGACCTGCACCGCGTTGGCCAAAAACCGTCGCATCATGAACACCTTACGAGGTGAATAAAAACGGAAGACTCCGACCGACGCTGGGCGTCGGTCACGTCATCCGTCTGGGACTCTTTACGTGACGCTCGTCCTGAACGATGGATCATAGATCGTCCCGCTGAATCCGCCGTTGTGGGTGACGGCGGGTGTTGAACAAAGGATCGAAATCGGGATCAACGTCCGGCGTCGTCGTTCTCGACGTATAAAAACAGTAACAACAAAGAGACGCTGTACCCGACGTTAGAACCCGATCCGCAAGAGTACGAGACGCGGAAGAGCGTGCACAAGAAATACAAGCGAATCATCAACACCGCGGACGGCGTCGACGGCGCGCTGATCGCGGGAAGTCTCGTCGTGGGAGGACTGGGAGCCCATCGCGGGCTTACCTCTGCAGATGACCGTGGGATCTGTGGGACTGGTCATGAAGGGAATCCGTGCTGAAGAAATCGGAGAAGCACCTGAAGATCGTCAAACGATCACGGATCTGGGTGAGTCGCGCGCTGGAGGACGGGAAGAATCACGGACGAAGAATTTACCGTGTGTCCCACGAACTGACCAAGTATCGTGAGATGTAGTATGGCGAGATGGAAGATCTACGAACAGCTCCGCACCCTTCTCGGCGACAAGTCGACATAAGTCTGTACGCTTCACCGAAATGCTCGTCTTCGCGCTGCTCTCGATCGTCGCGTTCGGTTCCCTGATCATCATCTTCTTAATTCTACATCTATTGCGTTTGGAACGGTATCGTCGCACGGAACGTGGGTTGAGAAGACTGTTGCATGCTTTATAAAAAAATACTTTTTTATAAAAAAAAAGAGATGAACGTGGACGAGATACTAACGAACGTTGCCGCCGGCGCGAAATGTTATGAACAAGAGAACTGGGCAATCTAAATCGTCTACTCAACGCGCGACTCGGCATGCGCATGAGTAAACGATCGCCAATTTACGCTGTACGCCCAGAGTCTAAAATATTTTTTCGATCTGCAGAACGAACCTCGTCTAGCCCCTCTCAGTCCGGAGGATATAGAAAAAGATGATGAACTCCTAGTGAAAAAGAATAAATGGAGTCGTAAAGATGCTAATGGCCAGGATGGCAATGCTAATGACCAGGATAGCCAGACTAATGGCCAGGATAGCCAGACTAATGGCCAGGATGGCAATGCTAATAGCAATGATAATGACCAGGATGGGCAGACCGATGTTCAAGGTAGTTGGAAATGGCTAGCGGCCGGCGGACTCGCGGTCGGATTGGTGTTGTTGTAATCTTTTTCATCATATAAAAAAATGGGTGTGATAATGAGAAATATTTTGGGAAACACTACCACGAGCGTCCGTGTGCGCACTCTTAGAACACTTCCATGTTCATATCCGACTACGGCGACAACGAGGACGCTCACATCCTTCATCACCACCATCACACGACTCACATCCTTCATCACCACCATCACACGACGGACGACAATCTCCTCATCGAAACCGACTTCAATCACATGCTCGCCACCTACTGCAACGACATCTACAACTCGACCAACAGCTCGACGACGACGGTAAAATCCGATAAATAATAATTTTTTTCTTATAAAAAATAAGTCAACACCGCGTATCATGCGGCATGACGGGAAATCGCCACGGCTACGCGCAACTTTCCAAGAAGTTCCTCAAGAAACGTCGCCCAAGCTGGATCTAGATCCGAAGGATCTCGGGATGTCGACTACATTCTCATCATGAAATAAAAAAAAACTTTAAAAAAAAAAGGCGGCGCGGTAGTCAATGCTCTCAGCCTTCTCATAGATTTTCTCAACGAGAGACTAAGGAAGGAAGGACATGCCATCAGACGATGCCGCCCGAACCGAAGTTGAGCGATTTCTATCAGCCCTCGGAAGAACAAAAAGACAAGGAACTCCTCTTCGTGATCGTGTGGGAACGGGACTCGTGTTCTACGGCGTTTAAAAAAATTAACGAGTGGAAGAGATCTATTACAGCCCCAAAGGTTACTGGAAGGGATGGACCGCCGTCAAGAAATTGGCCAAGGCGGCTAAAGTCGGCGAGAAGGAAGCCTTCGACTTCTTGAAAAAACAAGACGTCTGGGCAGATCTATCTCCCCGCTCCCAAGAAGATCGTCCGATCGAAAACGTAAAAGAAAACGACATCCACCAGGCCGATCTCCTGTACCTGCCGCACGATAGGGTGGACGGGAAGACGTACAAATACGCGTTGATGGTGGCCGACGTGGACACGCGGTACAAGGAGGCGGAAGCGTTGGCGGTCCGAAGCAGCGAGGGCCGTGGCGGAGGCCTTTCGAACGGATCTACGAACGACGTACAAAGGACGGGGCGGGTGCCAGGCCATTGTCGAACGATTCAACAAGACGTTGGGAGAACGGCTCTTCATCCATCAGTACGCCGAAGAGATGAAGGCGAACAAGTACCGCGAAGAAGGTGACGAATGGGTGAAACGACTGGCGGAGGACGTCGTGAAGACCTCAACGACGAGACACGACCTCCCGAACCGATCGAGACGCACTCTCCCCGCCCGATCGCCGATAGGACCGTTCAACAAAGTCCGATTTCTCTACCTGCCCGCCGAGGCGAACAAGGACGACACCGTGCTGAGAAATTACCTTCCGCAGAAGCGCAGGGCGACCGATCCCGTCTGGTCTGTCAAGAGAATGACAGTTCAACATGCAGGGCATACCTGAAGGACACTCCGGGAAGAAATCCCAAGATGCCGACGAGAGGTTTCGTGCGAGAAGAGTTGCTGATCGTGGAATAATAATTTATAATGATAAATGATCCATGCGCAATTTAGTGTCCAGGGGGATCTAACGTCGTCTTTTCCTGTCGGATCCCGTAGATGATCTGATCGAAGGACATGCGACGTCCTGACGTCGTGAAAGAGAGCCTCCCTGTAATCGTGGAAGTCTATCTTATTTTTTTAAGACGCATGTCTCACGCCTTTCGCTTGTTTGGTAACGCTATCGTCGTCCATCAACACGGCGTACAGTCTCAGACCGACGAACTCTCTGATGGGTTTCCCTCCGTAAAACTTGCTGATCACCTTCTTGTTCTTGTTCACATGATCGTCTTTGAAATTGGAAAAATCGTACTCGTCCTCGTCATGTCTTTATAAACGTCGTGTCAACACAGCAGATTACAGTCGCTAGTACCTAGCCTTCAACATGTAAATGTCCACAGTCATACCATCGTTGATCTTGGTCAATGAGACGATCTTCAACTCCGTTCTGTTCCGTTTGTTTTCCATTGTCTTTCTGAAACGGCGTTGTTCATGAGCTTGAAGAAGTCCTTTTCGAAATCGTTTTTGGCGCACTGACGCAATCGGGTGTTCTTTTCACACTCGCGTCAGCTTCAGATAGAGCTTCAGCGTCTCAGTACACGACGTATTCCTTCTTATCGCGGAGGTACCTCGTACTCCTTCATCAGTCCCTTCTGATAGTCGGACAGATCGTTGGGATCGACCTTCATCGTTTCAGTTGTTGAGTGCAACGCTTTCGGATACTCTAGATGACTTAAATGTAGCCCTTTCCTTCCGGCGGGACGGCACGGATCGGGCACAGTGTAGACATCGTAGTCCTTCAAGTACTTGTTGTTCGCCTTTGTGACGTTGCGGGAAGGTGATTCCCGCCTCTGATCCCCTTTTCATGCATGTCGTAATCGGTCAACAGTCGATCACGCCGCGTCCCAGGCTAAACCTAAATGAGCGGGATCCAACACGTAGTGATTCAGAGAGATGTTGCGGAACTCTTCGTCGGCCACAGGTAGAGATCGTGGTAATCGCCCATGGTCTTGCATCCTCGGACGCGCCAGACGGTCCGATGTATTAAATCGGCCACAGTACACGTCTCCTCGAACCTGGCGTACGAGTAACTCGTAGGGATAGACTCCCTTTCTCGTCACGTCCTCCTCGCCGTACGTGATGGGATAGTCCTTTAGTAGTCTCCAGACCGCACGACAAAAAATGAATCGCAAAGAAGCTTCTGAGAAGCTGATGAACTTCTCCTGATTCCACATTTGAGCTTACCTCCATGTAAATGAGAATCATATCCTCGCACGACGGGGAGTCAATAACCTGTTGCACTTGTTGTGCGTGGCACCCCGGAACTCGCCGGAGATGTGGCAGTGATCTCTGACCTTGACGAAATCGTATTCCCCGGAGTTGATCTCTTTCATGATGTCGTCGATCGCGGTCTTTATAACGTCGCGACGTTCCTGACTGGGTAATTCGTTCAGTTCCTGAAGAAGTTTCTTTCTCCGAGTCCACAGAGATATAAACGCGCTTAAATTCCCCGAGAATTTGTCTCCGCAGATGTGACATCGCTTAGCCTTTCTAAAACGTCATCTGTCATGAGAAGCTTCTTTTTCTCGACGTCTTTAATCTTCCTCTTCTAGTCTATCCATGAGATGTTTGTCAGATCTCCAGACGGCGACGTAGCAGTATCCCGACGGAATGACGCGACGTCTTCGTCGTTTTATCTCCATGTGAAACGATGCACTCGAAATCGGCGTAGACAGTGTGAGCCTCGTTCTTAAATGAGAATATTATTAAATGGTCACATTGTACAATCGGCTCTGTGCTTTTTGTAAACCTCCTCGCTGGATAGGATTTTGAGACATCGAAGACATGGATAGGATTTCTCTGTGTGCTTTGAGTGAGAAGAAAGCAGTCTGGACGTGTTTTTTATCCAAGAGTAGTGCCAATTACCCTCTTCCTCTAGCAACAACAGATTGACTTCGAGATCGTGAAATCTTACCGATATGTAATAAGGGAAGAACCCGTTCTTCTCCGTCCACCCGAGAACGTTGACGGTGAGTTCGTTGCGACCTTCGAACTTGGAAATCTGCTTCAACGGCGTCGGATAATCGATGTACAATGTACCTGTTTTTAACGTTGATGACGGCCTTCTTATCCGCGATCCGCTTGGGTAACAGCTCCCAGGGGTGGTTGGTATTTAGCAATATTCAAATAAATCATTTGAGCGTCGTCGATGACCCACCCGGACCCCGCCTGAACATGTCAACTCTTCGATCATGCTCTTAAACACGTCTTCGATCTCGTCTTCGAGTCTCTCAGAATCGCGTGTTGTCGAGTTTTGTGGAGTTGCGTGATAAACTGCCCGCCGACCTCTAATATGTCTCGCTTGAATCGCTGTCTTGATGGAACCCTTTCTCACCTGTAAATGCTTTTTTATAGCTGGTATAGAAGTGTTGAAAACTATCACCAAAACGAGCTCGCGACGTTGCCTTCGTCGGTTTCGAACTCTCGTTCAAAACTTTACGTCTGACGTTTCGTTTTTCTTCAAGCCGGGTAATGCCTTTGGGAAGATCCTCCTGTATCTAATTAACTTGCGTTGTAGAATATCACAGATAAACGCTTTATACCTCTCAAGATGTTCACTTTTATGCGTATGCCTTTTTCTTTAAGCGATGATCAATTTAAATGTCTATCGGTCTGGCGGGGGGGAGGGGCGGTCGCCCGGGAATTCCCGGTTTATCTATTTTTAACAGTTTTTACGGGGGTTTGGGGTCATCGAGTGCAAAGTGGCACAGAACATACATATTGCCACACACACACAGTACATGTAAATGTCACAGTACCTGTAAATGTCAATGTAAATGTCACAGTACATGTAAATGTCACAGTACATGTAAATGCCACAGAACCTGTAAATGTCACAGTACATGTACCTGTAAATGTCACAGTACATGTAAATGCCACAGTACATGTAAATGTCACAGTACATGTAAATGTCACAGTAAATGTCACAGAACCTGTAAATGTCACAGTACATGTACCTGTAAAATGCCACAGAACCTGTAAATGTGTACCTGTAAACACAGTACATGTAAATGCAAATGCCACAGTAAATGCCACAGAACCTGTAAATGTCACAGAACCTGTAAATGTCACTGTTATGTAAATGCCACAGAACCTGTAAATGTCACTGTACCATTAAATTTCACAGTATCCTAAAATGTCACATTTTATATTCATTCTCTTTAGAAGCTATGGTCTTAAGTTTATTGGTGATAATTAAATTTCCAGAAACCCGAGAAAATTGATATTTGCAATCTGACATTTTGAGGTGATAAAATATAACTATTTTAACACAATTATATTATTTTTTGTTTTCAGATCATTCTCAGCTGTTATTGATTTTGATGGAAACAGATTGTAAATGAGGTATTTTTGTTTTTTATTCACCTTTCTGCAGGATGTTAAAAGTATTAGCCTCATTCTTTATAATCCCTTATAAAATGTGCAGTTATGTTGACTCATGTTTTGATTATTTGTGATACAGGTCAAGCATAAATAATGTCATAAACAGTACAAAAATATGAAGGCACACTTTTGAATTATAAGACACTGTTGAAGTATAAACAAACCAGAAAAAAAAATTTGATGGACACTGACTTGCCTAAATAGCCCAGTCCTAGATTTGTTGATCAGTCTTACTTTTTACTTTGGCAAAATCTGGAATTATGTGCGATTTGCACTTTAAAACTAAAAGTAAAAGAAGATATGGAGGTCTGTTGAATAAATTATCAGACAAAGATGGGGTTGTGTGTGTGTGAGGAATTACAGTAGGGCTAAGTGGGTGAGAAATGGCAGTGGGGTTGTGGGGAGGAAAGACTGGATGTTTGGTAGAGAAACAGTGATTGGGAGGTGTGATGGAGGATTGATGATGGGATTGTGTGTAATGAAAGATGATGGTATGTGTTATGGAGGAATTATGATGGGGTTATGTGGTGGAGGAATGATGATGGGATTGTGTGATAAATAATGATGGAGGAATGATGATGGGATTGTGTGATGAATGATGATGGGGTTGTGTGATGAATGATGATGGGGGTGATGAATGATGATGGGGTTGTGTGAGGAATGATGATGGGATTGTGTGATGAATGATGATGGGGGTTATGTGGTAGAGGAATGATGATGGGGTTGTGTGATGAATGATGATGGGGTTGTGTGATGAATGATGATGGGATTGTGTGATGAATGATGATGGGGTTGTGTGATGAATGATGATGGGGGTTATGTGGTGGAGGAATCAGCTTCAATTTGAATAGTTAGATATTGTAAATGAATTGGAAAGTATACAATGCCAGGAGCATGACATTTTCATTCATTGTTATAAACAGTAACAGAAAAAAAAGCCTGCCAAAATCATTCCACATTCAGTGACAGAATTGCATGTAGACCTACACAGGCGAGATGCTAACATATTAGTTGCTCTCGTTTTGGCCCGAAGCTGATACAATAGCTACACACAACTGTCACAGTTACAGATTGCATATCGCAATTTAGAAAAAATATCAAAATTACTGCCTGTTTGTCACTCATCTCCATTCTGACAACAATACTTCTGGACTCTCGTATTCACCTACATGTACATGTATATGCATTGTAAAGACTCAGTATGTCGCAGGGACATATGTAACCAGCGATATACATGTATAAAGCATAATATCATTAATGTAATGTCTCTTTTCTTTTCCAAATGTTCGACTGAGGGTGATCAGTGGCGGAATATAATGGGATCTGCCTCTGAAAGCAAATTATTTTTCTCTAAATTACATGAATTATATGTTGTTTTTGAACTGACGGATCCTGTACAACACCTATAAAATACTAGTGGTATCCAAACATGAGTTGCCAGGGTGTATGAATACGAGTCGCCCGGGTGTCCGAATACAAGTTGCCCAGATGTATGACGAATCTTTTATTATTTAACTTCCTACTTTAGAAAAAAATGCGAAGAAATTATACAATCTAAGGAAGAAAAATGCATAAAATAAATTTTAGATAGATCTTATTTCACTGAACTTCCTTTTTAAAATCTAGATTTGATCACTGTCAAATTTTGATGAACTTATATAATTTGGAAATACATCTGTTACCTTTTCACATTTTGTCACTCTATTTCCACTTTGAAGTGAAAGATGGAGAAATTGCAAAATTACCTTAATCATTATCTTTTAACTTGATAATGAAATGTTTTATGCAGGGAACTAAGATCTACATATCGAAGATTAATTTCGATAGGGTATCAAATTGAATCCTTTCGTTGGAAACTTTCTGGTAGTAGAAATTCAAATACATGTATATTAACTTTAACTTCATTATTATTATAACATATATTTAAAAAAAAAAAAGGCAGTAAATTCCCCAATGAGTTGCAAGTCAAAGTGGAATTCCTTCTCTATTTTTAACATAAGAAAATATTGATTTTTTTAAAATTAGAAAATAGGAAATAAATTTCTTATCGCTGGCTTGCCACGTATAGAATATTAGTGGTATCCGAATATGGGGCGGATGAGTGACAATTTTGTTATCATTTGAATTTCAACTTTGAAAAAAAATAATAATACGAAAAAATTGTATAATCTAACAAAGACAACACGTAAAAACGATTCTTATGTATTCTTTTTTAGACATTATTTAGGTGAACTTCCTTTTTAAACTTAAACAGATTCGATCACAGTCTGATTTTGATGAATTTATATATAATTAGAAAAGACCTCTGTGTTTAGTTGGGAAAAAATAACATTGACCAAAAATTGTCAAGTTAGGAATCTAGTTTTATGCCTAGTTTAGGTAACCTATTTTTTTCATTCTATATCCATTTTAACTTGAAGCATGTAGAAATTAGAATTTAAAACCTCAATAAACATATTTCATTTATTTATTTTTTTTATTTGGTAATAATTTTTTTATGCTAGGAATAAACAATTTCAAAAGTTCTTATATCTAGGATTCAGTCAAGGAGCTGGTAGTTTATATTTCAAGAGTTTATAGAATCAAAGTCTTTCATTGAAAACTTTCTGGCAGCAGAAATTTGAATGTAAAAAGTGTAACTTCGTTATTAATTCATATATTTTTTTTTTTCAATGGTTAATGATGTGTTCTCAACACATCAATGACATTCGCCATCGTTCACAACGAAAAAAGACTGCAACATGTCAACCAAGGTGTGGGCGGAACCATACCTAGTGACAGACATACAATGATTACTACACTGTCGAATCATTGGTTGGTATTTTGAGATACATATGCATAATTTATGTGCACCTCTGTCGGTCGACCTGCTCATATTGAAGTTTCTCTCTATTATCATCCCCGTTACTTCAAGTATTTGTTGGAATAAACATATTTGTATGACACTTAATTCATTTGCGACTGTTTTATGATTTTACTTAACTCTGATAAGCGTTTTGGGGAAACATTACGTATGTGTAAATCTGGCCTTTTTATGATCTTACTTAACTCTGATAGGCGTTTTGGGGAAACATTACGTATGTTTAAATCTTGCCTTTTTATGATTTTACTTAACTCTGATAGGCGTTTTGCGGAAATATTACGTTGGTGAAAATCTGGCCTTTGTCTTCGGGTAAAAGTTTGGATATGTACTGCAGTCGAGTTATTGTTTTCCCAATATCTTATAATATAACACACTTTACCTGAAAAAAGATCTATCTGCACATTTTGAGAATTTGAAATTGTGTTTATTACACGTAAACATGTATTCTATGAGCATTATTTTAGATCTAGAACAATGTAGGTCAGTCCAGATATGAAGACATACACACTTCTGTGCTGTCAATGCCAGTTAAAGTTATTACAAATGAATTAATATGCATGCACAAAATGAACAAATGTGATGAGGCAAAATCTTGCGTATTATTTTATTTTAATTTTCAACTGGTTATAACTCCATCTACAGATATTTTATACTCAGGGAATAAATGTCAGTCTGCCGTGTGGACTCCCTACTGATCAGTTTAATGGATGTTTATTGTAATCACCATGACACACTAATCTCTTGTGTCATGGCAGAAAAATTTTATGCAATTGTTCACACTATATGTAGTGACAGAAACACAAGAATTTGACCAAAACATGATGCACGTACTGTATATACTACTTTTGTTCCAGTTAGATATTACACCAGATCTATTTATTCCTTTTGTTGCAGAATCTTTGATGGCTTTCTGTAACTGTTGAATTCACTACATCATTTGTTTTTGTTGACCTGGTTGAGCATGCACAAAGAAATTTCCAATTGACTTCAAAATTGGGGTGACCTTGGATCAAATTAAATTGTTTACAACCTGGTAAGGAATTAACAAAGCCTGATTTCTCAAGTTTAGACCTCGCCTGCAATGAAATGTCAATATTTTTGACAAAATACTGTTAAATATTTTAATAAATTTCTGATTTTACCACATTTAAAAACAAAACAAATTTTTGATACACTGAGTGACAATATGCCTTTAAATATATTTGTGTGTGTACTTTAATGCCTCAGCAATAAAGATGTTTTGAGTTCCATCTGCATAGAAATGTCGAATCATAGGCTATAGTTATTATTAATCTTTTAAAATAGATATAGTTATGATAAACATGTCTAGTAATTAACAGAAATGTATGTTTTTATGATCATACACCTACACACAACAATCAGTGAATGCACCTTTATAGAAAGTTCAGGTCTTCATCTTCAGCTTGTCACTCAAGATGAAATTATGATTAACAGAGGAGAGCAACCAACATCTGTGACTATAGTAATTGTTTATATTGGAGAAAATACAATGTAAATATGATGCCAATGTTAATATGTCCTACACGCCGATACATTGATTTCTATATAATTGATAATATATAGCCATCTATTGTAGTTGTTACGGCTGTTCTTGATCTTTATATGTCAGTCTCTAATGATGAATGAGCTTCTAATACTCTCTGTTTACTAAATGATATATCTGAACACCTTGAATATTTGTATAAATACACTTTATTATTTTGTATTTTGAACAGAATTACTATATTAAGTCTATTACTACGTTCATTACCTTATGGATGTGTGTTATTTTGAACATTTTCAATTTTTTCTCAATAATCATAGGCTCTTTAGATTGACAATTATAATTGTTTGTTTGTTTGTTTATTGTTGTTTAACGTCCCACTGAAGAATATTTCACTCATATGGAGATGTCACCAAATGCCGGTTTGTTTTTGTTTAACGCCACTTTCAATGATATTTCAGTTATATTGTGGGTCAAATGCCGGTGAAGGGCTTCAAATTTTTGCCTATGCTCGGCACTTACGGCCATTGAGCACTGAGGGTTCTTTAACGTGCCGACACCTACTGTGACACGGGACCTCAGTTTTTTCAATTATAATGGTATGTCTGACAGAACGACACACTGGGTGTAAAGGGAAGGTGAAAACTTGACTCAACGATGGTTACCAAGAATCATATTTTTTTTTGTTTCTGAGTTTCTGTAAGGTATATATGACTGTTTTAATACTATTTAAGACATTCTGCCATTATAATTAATAATTAGTGCTAAATTTAATTTTATTTTTGTGAAATTAAAAGATTGAAAGTTAATGAGAAGGAGAAGAATTATCATGGTGTGATTTTGTACACATGTAAAAGTTGAATTCAAACTACATGTAGGAATTTTCATCGTTTTTAAAGAATTGAGCCCAAAAATTTATTCAAAACATCGAGACATTTGACTCATAAAAGTTCGAATTATAAAATTTAAGTAGTGTTGAATAACAAATTCATTAGGGACTGTCAATAGTTTGAAACATCGAGAAATTCAACTCATTGAAGTTTGAATCATTGAAGATCAACTGTACTTCATATGTATAATTCAGTGAAAGGAGTAGAAATTTGAAACATTAATGTGTTGACCTCCAATTGACTCTTGGATAGAACATCTGTTTGTGTGATAGAGTTTGAAGTCATTTTCTGTCTAAACTCTCAGTTACCTTTTGTTCTGTTTAACATAATGTTGTGTCCAGTATGCAGTGGAGAGTCGTCATAACTCCATGGTTTAGTGCTCGATTTGCAACCGGAGGGTCGCAATTTGGAGCCTTGACAGAGACCGCTGGCTTTTCTGTCCTTCAGATAAGACAGTAAAAACAGAGGTCCCAGGTCATAATAGGTGTAATTATATAAAGAAATGCTTTTGAGAGAGAACTTTACTAAAATATAGTTTTTGATTTTTTTTATGAATTTTAAAGAATGCAAAACTGAAGATATGTCATTTTTCACACTTTTCACTTCTTGTTAATAGTAACTATACTGATTGGATTTTGCCGACACATTATAGTAAGCAAGCAGGTATATAAATTTTCTTGTACTAAGATTGTGGAGTAGTTGTGATTCTACAGTACATTGCTCAATTCCCAAACAGAGGATCATGGGTTCGAGCCTCAATTCCCAAACAGAGGATCATGGGTTCGAGCCTCAATTCCCAAACAGAGGATCATGGGTTGGAGCCTCAATTCCCAAACAGAGGATCATGGGTTTGAGCCTCCCCAGAGGTGGCTGGCTTTTCCTGTCCTTTGGATGAGACAGTAAAAACCAAGGCCCTGTGTCACAGTGTGTGTCGGCTTGGTAAAGAACCCTCATTGCTCAATGTCCAGTAAATGCTGAGCAAAGGCCAAAATTTGAAGCCCTTCACCGGCATTTGATGATGTCTCCATATGAGTGAAATTTTGAGTCCAGTGTAATACGGTAAGCATACTTTGGGTAATACTATCATTTAATGTGATAGGTAAATTATTTCCCATAGATAAGAAAAAAAATAAGTGGGCAAAACTGCTTTAAATAAATTTCATGAGAAACCCAGTTTGGCAATTATTTGTTTGCTAATGATTAATACAACCTCAATCTTTGTATATACATACTACAGTGTACCAGAGCTGATACAGAAATATAAGAATTTGTATTCCTATGTATGTCTTCTTTTTGTTATTGTGCATCAATCTAAGTACATTTGTTGTAAAACAAAAAATGAAATAAATGTTTTTTGAAACACAGCTAATGTCCCTTTAGTTTACAGCCTAGTTGTAGTAGTTCTTTCTCTCAGTTTTATTAGTCCCTGTAGTTTACGGCCTAGTTGTAGTAGTTCTTTCTCTCAGTTTTATTAGTCCCTGTAGTTTACGGCCTAGTTGTAGTAGTTCTTTCTCTCAGTTTTATTAGTCCCTGTAGTTTACGGCCTAGTTGTAGTAGTTCTTTCTCTCAGTTTTATTACTGTAGTTTACGGCCTAGTTGTAGTAGTTCTTTCTCTCAGTTTTATTAGTCCCTGTAGTTTACGGCCCTAGTTGAGTAGTTCTTTCTCTCAGTTTTATTAGTCCCTGTAGTTTACGGCCTAGTTGTAGTAGTTCTTTCTCTCAGTTTTATTAGTCCCTGTAGTTTATGGCCTAGTTGTAGTAGTTCTTTCTCTCAGTTTTATTAGTCCCTGTAGTTTACGGCCTAGTTGTAGTAGTTCTTTATCTCAGTTTTATTAGTCCCTGTAGTTTACGGCCTAGTTGTAGTAGTTCATTAGTCCCTGTAGTTTACGGCCTAGTTGTAGTAGTTCTTTATCTCAGTTTTATTAGTCTCTGTAGTTTACGGCCTAGTTGTAGTAGTTCTCTCTCTCAGTTTTATTAGTCCCTGTAGTTTACGGCCTAGTTGTAGTAGTTCTTTATCTCAGTTTTATTAGTCCCTGTAGTTTACGGCCTAGTTGTAGAATTCTTTATCTCAGTTTTATTAGTCCCTGTAGTTTACGGCTTAGTTGTAGTAGTTCTTTCTCTCAGTTTTATTAGTCCCTGTAGTTTACGGCCTAGTTGTAGTAGTTCTTTCTCTCAGTTTTATTAGTCCCTGTAGTTTACGGCCTAGTTGTAGTAGTTCTTTCTCTCAGTTTTATTAGTCCCTGTAGTTTACGGCCTAGTTGTAGTAGTTCTTTATCTCAGTTTTATTAGTCCCTGTAGTTTTGCCTAGTTGTAGTAGTTCTTTATCTCAGTTTTATTAGTCCCTGTAGTTTACGGCCTAGTTGTAGTAGTTCTTTCTCTCAGTTTTATTAGTCCCTGTAGTTTACGGCCTAGTTGTAGTAGTTCTTTCTATCAGTTTTATTAGTCCCTGTAGTTTACGGCTTAGTTGTAGTAGTTCTTTCTCTCGGTTTTATTAGTCCCTGTAGTTTACGGCCTAGTTGTAGTAGTTCTTTCTCTCAGTTTTATTAGTCCCTGTAGTTTACGGCCTAGTTGTAGTAGTTCTTTCTCTCAGTTTTATTAGTCCCTGTAGTTTACGGCCTAGTTGTAGTAGTTCTTTATCTCAGTTTTATTATTCTTTATAATTATCATCAGTCATTTAGGGGTCTGATGTTTCTCAAAACAGATCATGTTCATTCATTTCTACTGAAGTTTAGAAAAGTCTAAAATTGTTTAGATAAGATATCAAAATGCTAAAAAGGTTCAATGGAATTTAGAAATATGTCCTGAAATGAACTCGAGAATTAGCAAACAGTAGGCAATAAAATCATTGACTTGGTGATAAGTTCTCCAAAGACTGAATTTTTTAAGAGCAAAGTTTTAAGAAATTCACCAGGAAATATTGTTTTTGCTTTTACATCTTTGTAATCAGTCTTCCTTGATGTACACAAACTAGAATGTTTCCTTTGGGACAATTAACATTTTCCGAGATGTTTTAATACAGATTGCCATGAAATCTTATAAATTACACAAGCAGATCAAAGTGAATATAATTGTTTTCTCAATCCTTGTTACGATTTCTTGTTCAATTCACAAACATCGTTAAATTGTGATCTGAATCATTTGCCAATGCAACAAAACAATAAATGTAATTACATCTAAATAAAGTGAAATTTAAGATGTTTGAATTAGAGTGTGAGCCATTTGGTTTTTTGTCCTTGAAAATCCAGCGGGTGTTCAATTAGGCAAATTGGTAATCTAGGACAAGTTATTTCGTACAAAAAATCTTGACATTATAGATATATATAAATTTTTACACTAAATACATACAGGACAGTGTGGTTTACAATGATTACAAATTAGAAACTATAAATCTGTGCTTCGTAGTGGCAAGTTGCCTGTTGGAATATTATGAGGGAAATTTTACATAATAAAGAGATAAAGAAAGCAAGAAATAGATAAAAGAAAGCTTTTTTGTTTAATTATGGAAAGGAGTTCTAAAGATTTTATTGTTTTGATTCTTTTATTGATATTTCATGATTAACAATTGTGCTCAATAATTTTTATGTTATATGTTAGTGTAGTAGACTCGGTTACAATGTTCTCGGGACAAAAATTACTATAAGAGAGTATCGCGTACAATGGTGGTGCTTATTAATTAGTTTTCTCATCACCAGCTAGCAGTAAAGTGCCACCAGTTTTGGCCTGCACTTTGGACTAATGTCAATTAGGTGGATGGAAGGAGGGGGGTCTTTAAAGTGCAATGCCTGTCATGGCACTGAATATTTGCTATAAAAGGCCTGTGACTTTCACTCTCAATGTCAAACACTTGATGACATACTAAGATAATTTTTCTGACCAAGTACTGTGAATTGAACCTAAAACCTTATGTTTGTGTGTTGAGCACTCATAACTAGACCCAGTGAAGGTTTGACATTAAGAGTCTTGTTTTAGCTGTCAGTGTATATCTGTTACACAATAACCTAACATTGATGTATCTTTAGAAGACTTCTCATTAGACCATGATCAGCATATTCTAATGGCTATACATTACACTCAGGTGGGCTTCTTGTTATAAAGTATATTTAAAGGAACTCACAAGGTATCCTAGCTTGTGTTATAGATATTTTCAATGTGCACATTTTAATTGTGGAAACAAGACTATGAATGATACAATTTTCGTTAAAAAGAAACCTTTTCTCTTTTTTTGATGGCCTCCCTCCTCCCCTTCAGCCACCCTTCTCCTCCACCTTATTCTCAAACCTGTTTTGTTCAAAATACATCTTACAAGTTACATATTGTATACACATGTATATGTTGCACATACAATAATTCTTGAGAAGGGTGGTTAAAGAGGAATAGACCAAAATTTTTGTAAAAAAATATAACAAATGGTGTTTTCTGAAGGACTTGTACCTGTAATCAATAAAGATTTGTAAATATAATCAATAAAAACTTGTACTTGTAATCAATAAAGATTTGTACATGTAATCAATAAGGACTTGTACCTGTAATCAATAAGGACTTGTACCTGTAATAAGTAAGGATTTGTACCTGTAATCAATAAGGACTCGTACGTGTAATCAATAAGGATTTGTACCTGTAATCAATAAAGATTTGTACCTGTAATCAATGAAGACTTGTAACTGTAATCAATAAAGATTTGTGCCTTATTACCTGTAATAAATAAAGATTTGTACCTGTAATCAATAAGGATTTGTACCTGAAATTAGTAAAAATTTGTACCTGTAATCAATAAGGATTTGTACCTGTAATCGATAAGGACTTGTATCTATAATCAGTAAAGATTTGTACCTTTTAATCAATAAGGATTTGTACCTGTAATCAATAAAGATTTGTACCTGTAATCAATAAGAATTTGTACCTGCAATCAATAAGGATTTGTACTGTAATCGATAAGGATTTGTACCTATAATCAGTAAAGATTTGTACCTGTAATCAATAAAGATTTGTACCTGTAATCAATAAGGATTTGTACCTGTAATCAAAAAGATTTGTACTTGTAATCAATAAAGATTTGTACCTGTAATCAATAAGGATTTGTACCTGTAATCAATAAGGATTTGTACCTGTAATCAATAAAAATTTGTACCTATAATCAATACAGATTTGTACCTGTAATCAATAAGGATTTGTACCTATAATCAATAAGGATTTGTACCTGTAATCAATAAAGGTTTGTACTTGTAGTCAATAAAGGTTTGCACCTGTAATCAATAAGGATTTGCACCTGTTTATCAATATTTTATGATATAGTTTATATTTTCAGTATGGCAGTTTATTTGTTAATTCATCTTTTTTAGCCCACCATCAACAGATGGTGAACTATTCATGTGTCCCAGCATCTGTGGGTCTGTCCATTGTCTGACCTTTCTAAACAATTCTTGTTACCACTATTTCTCAAAAACAACAGAAGGGATCTTCTTGAAATTTGACATGAAGGTTCCCCATGAGGTTTTGTTTTGCATGTTACATTTTCAGAGAGATTGGAATCCAACATGGCCAACAGGTGGCCATCTTGGATTTCTACCAAAAGAAAGTCTCTCACTGCTTCTTCTCAGAAAGGACTGAAGGGATCTCTTTGAAATTTGACATGAAGGTTCCCTATGAGGTCTAGTTGTTTATATTACATTATCAGAGAGATCAGAATCCATCATGGCTGACAGGTGGCTATCTTGGATTTTGACCAAAGGATGTTTGATACACTATTTCTTAGAAAGGTCTGAAGGGATCGCATTGAAATTTGACTTCAAGGTACCCCTTAAGATCTATTTGTGCATATTGCATTTTCAGAGAGATTGGATTTCTCAAAATGTACTGAAGGAATCTTTTTGAAATGATCATAGAGGTTCCCTGAGGTCTAGATGTGCATATTTCATTTTCAGAGAGATCAAAACCCAAGATGGACACCTGTCAGCCATGTTGAATTTTATTCTCTCTGAAAATGTAATGTGTTTAGTTCAAGTTCAGTTTCGCTATAATCTTGTGAAAAAAAGTATTTCACAGAAATATGGAGTTAAGTTTAAATTCAGTGTTGAGATCCATAATAAGAGAAAAGAACAGTCCGTTTTAGATCAGACATAGAACATTGCATGGTGGGCGCCAATATCCCTCTGGGATCTCTTGATGTGAAAAGCTGTCCCAAAAATTTTGCACTGTCTGTATCTGTACTGTTTGATAGAAATGCAAATGCAAATTATTCCTACTCTTTATTGTAAATTTATCTCCTGTAGAAATGTAAATATTCTGCTTTATATAACACTATCTTTAGTTATAATCTAGGTGAACTTACCTTGATTACCATAACACAAATGCCTTTGAGCTAATTGTTTATGGTTATATGTTATGTAACCCTGGTGTCACAGCGACTACTGATGATGATCACTTTCCAGACTGTATTGGATATGTCCCTATACCTTGGTGGATTTGTGATACTGATGTCTTTATGTACAGTCCAGGGACCTTGTTCTCATGGGTGTATAACATAGAGTCATTGGTCATACAACTAAACAGATGACAGTTGGTTTGATTGTAACTGTCCCTGTGGGCTTTAAGACAAAATCACTCAACTTGATTCTTTATGAATATTCCAATTAAGCGTGTAAAGTTTCACATCATTTACATATAAATGTGCTATGTCGAAAATCTGATTTTGGAAAATGCTAGCAAGCAGTACTTTAGTCTAATTTAGCATAGACAAATGCAATTATTTTCTTTAACAACAGACAATATGAATACAAGTCTAGAGGCTCTTGTAAAGCCATCATGTACTGTACTATAAAACAGTTTTGTCTACTAAAGTTGTACACAGGCTGAACTTAATGTAAGTAAAACACTGTTAAGCCACTCTTACTCCTCTTCTTGGTTGAAAGTTTTAAACCAAAGTAAAGGAAAGGGACATTTTTGCTGCTTATGATTTCAAGCAAGATGAAGGTAATGACAACCTCATTTTTTTCTCTGTCAAATTTATGAACGAAGGGATTTTTTTTACCAGACAATTGGTCTACCTTCATATTTTGAAGTTTTATATAACTTTGTCACAGCTATTACTTCATGACAAGGAGAAACTTTATGTTAGTCAATTATTGACTTGCCAATTCTTTCCCTCTAATAGATCTTGAAGGGGTAAACTTTAGCATAATGAAGTCTCCCTCCCCAATTACTGTAGTTCAGGAAGGGTAAAATTTGGATAACCAATTCTTTCTTTATATTAGGAGATTTTCAAAGAGGGTTAGCCTCTGCAACCTATTTCACCCAACCCTGGATCCACCCCTGAGCTGATTTGGCCAAAATCGCAATCTTAGTTGTTGTTGTTGTTGTATTGTTGTTTAATGTCCCACTCACGATTCTTTCACTGATATGGAGATGTCACCAAATGCCAGTAAAAGGCTTTAAAGTTTGGTCTATACTTGGTACCTACAGCCATTGAGCAGTGAGGGTTCTTTAATATGCCAACACCTACTGTAACACAGGACAGGAAAAGCCAGCTGCCACCATGGAGGTTCGAACCCATGATCCTCTTGTTGCCTCCATGGAGGTTCAAACCCATGATCCTCTTGTTGCGAATTGAGCACAGAGCCACGACTAAGCCATAATCTTAGTACAAAAAAAACTTGTATACCTGCTTGCTTCCTATAATCTTTCATCAAAATCCATTCAGTATAGTTATTATTAACAAGAAGTGGAAAGTGTGAAAAATGACATCTTCGATTTTGCATTCTTTAAAATTCATAAAAAAAATCAACAACTATATTTTAGTAAAGTTCTCTCTCAAAAGCATTTCTTTACCTAATTTCAGGTAAAAACACATGAAATAGATAGATCGTTGGAAATCAAGGGGAAATCAAAGAGATCATAAAAAGTAAATAAAAATGACATTCTGAGAAGACGTCAAAAACATGTCAAAATTTAATTTTCTGTAAAATAATTTGAGTCTGAAATACAATGCTACAGTTGGTCACTCAGATGTAATTAGTTTTTCAATTCACTGATTCTGGAGGAGATTATGAAAGGGAGGCTACCCTTTGGGATTTATAAAGCCCTAATATGGATCTACCCAGAGCCAATCTGGCTGCAAAATACTTCAGTACTTGCTCCCTTTTAACTTTTGTTAAAATCCCTTTGGCAGTTTCAGAGAAATTGAAAAAGGGAAATGTTTAAGGACAGATGATGAATGTGGAGTGATCACATTAGCTCACTTGAGGTCACGTGACCTCTTCTTCTTATGTACAATAACTGATCTTCACTAATTTCCCTCACAAGGCCCCATTTGATTCCTAGCCTCCATGTGAATGAAAAGTAGGCTGAAAATACCCTTAAAATATTAGGAAGGCCTAGGGAAGCATCTATCAGTTTTACAAGTTTTTTTGTTTAACATCAAAGATGAGGTTTACAGCCTAGAGTGAAAATGCAGTATTTTTTAATATTTGAGCTCTGACTTTCATATTTCATTTATCGACTATCACATTGATATTTTGTTTATTTAGCTCTTACCTTGATATGCCATATATTCAGCCCTTGCCTTGCTATATCAACTGTTCAGTTTTCACCTGGATATTTTATCCATTCAGCTCTTGCTTTGATATTTCATATATTAAATCCTCACCTTGATATTAAATTCATTCATCTCACTTTTATATTTCATCTGTTTAGCTCTCACCTTGATATTTTATTTATTCAGCTCTTATTTTGACATTTCATTTATTCAGATCTCACTTTTATATTTCATCTGTTTAGCTCTCACCTTGATATTTTATATATTCAGCTCTCTGACATTTCATTTATTCAGATCTCACTTTTATATTTCATTTATTCTGATCTCACTTTTATATTTCATCTGTTTAGCTCTCACTTTTATATTTCATTTATTCAACTCTTATTTTGACATTTCATTTATTCAGAACTCACTTTTATATTTCAGCTGTTCAGCTCTCACTTTGAGATTCTTTTATTTAGCTTTGTCCTTGATATTTCATTTATTCAGCTCTCACCTTTTTATTTCATCTGTCCAGCTTTTTCCTGGATATTAAATCTGTTCAGCTTTCACTTTGATATTTCATTTATTCAACTCTCACCTTTTTATTTCATTTGTCCAGCTTTTTCCTGGATATTAAATCTGTTCAGCTTTCACTTTGATATTTCATTTATTCAACTCTCACATTGGTATTTCATCTATTCACTTTTCACCTGGGTATTTCATCTGTTCACTTTTCACCTGGATATTTTATCTGTTCAGCTTTCACTTAGATATTTCACCTGGTTATTTCATCTCTTCAATGTTCACCTTGATATTTCATTTATTCACCTGTCATTTTCATATTTTATCTGTTCGTATTTCACCTGGATATTTCATCTCTTCAATGTTCACCTTGATATTTCATTTATTCACCTGTCATTTTCATATTTTATCTGTTCACATTTCACCTGGATATTTCATCTCTTCAATGTTCACCTTGATATTTCATTTATTCAGCTCTCACCTTTTTATTTCATTTGTCCAGCTTTTTCCTGGATATTTAATCTGTTCAGCTTTCACTTTGATATTTCATTTATTCAACTCTCACCTTGGTATTTCATCTGTTCACTTTTCACCTGGGTATTTCATCTGTTCACTTTTCACCTGGATATTTTATCTGTTCAGCTTTCACTTAGATATTTCACCTGGTTATTTCATCTCTTCAATGTTCACCTTGATATTTCATTTATTCACCTGTCATTTACATATTTTATCTGTTCGCATTTCACCTGGATATTTCATCTCTTCAATGTTCACCTTGATATTCCATTTATTCACCTGTCATTTTCATATTTTATCTGTTCACTTTTCACCTGGATATTTCATCTCTTCATTGTTCACCTTGATATTTCATTTATTCAACTCTCACCTTAGTATTTCATCTGTTCACTTTTCACCTGGGTATTTCATCTGTTCACTTTTCACCTGGATATTTTATCTGTTCAGCTTTCACTTAGATATTTCATCTGGTTATTTCATCTGGTTATTTCATCTCTTCAGTGTTCACCTCATTTATTTCACCTGTCATTTTTATATTTTATCTGTTCAGCTTTCACCTTGATATTTCCTTCATTTTGCTCTCATTTTGATATTTCATCTGTTTAGCTGTCACTTTGATATTTCATTATTTCAGCTCTTGCCTTGATAATGTACTATTTAAAATCTCCTCTTTCTCAGATGGAAAGTCGTTGCAGAGAAAAAATATTTTGGATCTGGTTTAGACAAAAGTACAAATATTGAAGCTAGTGAGTGTTCCTTGAAATCAGTTAAAAAAACAATGTGGTAACTATATTTGAAGGTCTTATATTAAATTCAAAACACATACCAAATTACTGTTATTTCCGTTATTTTGTCAAAAGCACATTTTCATTTTTGGCAGTACTTTTTGAAAATAGAAAAATATCTAAGTTGTGTTATTCTTGATTAAAAGTATTGTTAGCTTGCACACACATTCTGTCTAAATTTGAGATGAAATATGCACTTTTACTCTTTTTCAAAATATATAGTAATTAAAAACAAATTATTTTGTAGTTTATAAATTATACAGGATTTGAGATTATACAAGCATTAGTGTGGATGTTTTTATTATATCTTGTTAACATAATTTTATCCCCAAAGACACATTTGGACTAATCTGAGTCATTGATTTTCAGAAGAGTCCATTGTTTTTCAGGGTTTGATGAGTTAGAATCCTTGAAGTATGCAAGGCTTTTTTCTTTTACTGTTAATAATAGTGATACTTGTAAGTTTTCTTAGATAAACACAATGACTCTCGATTTATAGGCACGGTTGAACTCGATCGAAGGGCATAATATCACGATGTGATCGAAGAAATCTTTGTATTCGGTTTCCAAGAGATCGAGTACGAACTCCGTCTTCCCGCAACCGGTGGCACCCACTATCATGGCAGAATGAGGCTGTTGAATAAACATTTTTAATGACTCCAAATTTTTTTATGACATGACGCTCACGAAACGACCGTCAGACAT
The DNA here is from genome assembly GCA_030159075.1 of Atrina japonica. Classification (NCBI taxonomy): domain Eukaryota; kingdom Metazoa; phylum Mollusca; class Bivalvia; order Pterioida; family Pinnidae; genus Atrina; species Atrina japonica. Next base: position 2,005,188 of record BROG01000012.1, on the reverse strand, counting down.
GTTAATCTGCCCGTCTTTGATGACGAAAATGTAAACGTCCAAGGGGTTGGTATCTGTTTCGGGGGTTCTTTCTATTCGGACAGAAACACCTTCGCTGATGTTTTGAAGTTTACGACCCGTCCCGTGGAGATAGTTTTCCGGCGTCGTCCGTAAGTCCAACCATAACCCGTATCTACCACGCAGATATCGCCCCAAGCTCATCTCACTCAACGTTAATTCCTTAGCCACGGAATCTTAGATTTTTTTCGCGATTCAATGCTGCCAAGAAAAACTTTTTAATCTCTTCGAATTGGTGATGGGGGTCCCATTCCGGCGGAGAAGAGCTGATTCGGTTGGCCCTCTATCGTCGTTTCCACCTTGGTTATTCTCGGATTATAAAATTCTTCTGGATCGTTATTAGAAATATCCTTGAAGAGGAACAGAATGCCGGAGAGGGAGTGCACGGGGGTGTTGATTTGATAGTTGAGCACCACATAATTTTTATTCATCGTTGTTTTGCGGTATCGCAACACCTGATTGAAGTAATACACGTGGTCTCTCCCGTATCTCTGCCTGATGCTTCGGGCAAGCTAGGTGTCGGTAATTTTTTCAAATTCCAAAGCTATGTTATTCACCTTATAACCGACCGTTTTATCGTCGTCGGTAGCAGCTTTCAAGATCTTGCAATCCGGCCTGGTAAAAAGGCTCACTCGTTTCCAAAATTTCGAAATCCAAGGGAATACAAAACCTATTACCGAACTCCGTGGTGATTTCGTAGTCTTCGCTACTATTAAGCGGCATTTTAAATCCGACGGGCTTCGCCCTTAAAATATTTATATCATTACTCTGTATTCCTTGATAGGCCATATTTCGTCTCTCCATTTTCCAAAGATCGTTGTAGATTAAAAATTTATTCGCATCGTCGATGGTTTGAACAGTATTTCCCGAAATCTTGATCTCAATTTTCTTGACGATGTAACGTCCCAAATTATTATATACTCCCGTTTTAGCAAGATCACCCCCTTTGATCACTACTTCCATATCGAAACATAGCCTTGTACTTCTGGGAACGATCACGTTGTTCTCACTTAGGTTGGGGAAGCGAATGGTCAACGTTTGATTTTCCTCGATACTCGACGGATTGTGCGAGATGGTGACGGATTGTGTGTTGCCTTTTATGCCGTGTGGTAATCTTAATTTTCTGTCGGGGTTTAATATATTGCCGTAATTCATGTTTTTATAGAGATAAGATAAATTTTTAAATCAATTATAAAAAATGGATGAAGAATTTGATATGTCCGTTACGGCGATGATAACGATGATAATACGACTTACGATAACGATGGTTATACGACTTACGACAATAATACGGGGGAGACTTCTTTCATCGATAATACAGAAGGTCCTAAATGGGCTGGTGGAGAAGACTTGCCCCCCGGAATAGATGCTAATAACTTAGCGTCCGAAGAAGAAGAAGAAGTTTGGAATAAATGAGTTGTCACTCACAAATTTACAGAGAAAAATATCAAAAGATAATGAATATTTATATACTATTATACAATATGAAATTTTGAAAATTATGAAAAAAAAAATATATTGATGTGAATAATCATGTTTTCTAATTTAATATTTGCAAAATAATGAAATTATGTAATTTTTATATTTTGGATATTCATAATATTTTATATGGATAAATAGTATTTATGTTCGATAAAATACAGCTACCACGCAGAACCATTTAAATTACAGGTTAACTGGAGTTGTCGTTCGTGTCCGGAGGTCCGTGATTTCTTTGAATAACATTTCTTGAAAAACAATGTCATTTATATATCTTTAATATCGTTTAACATATCTAAATATAAAAGTGAAACGCTACTTTACATAGTTTATTCTGGGACTTGCTCTTTCTCTGTGGGACTTGTTTTCGTATTATAAGAGTTACAATTATTAATCATATGTCGGTCTAAAAACATACTTTTAAAGATATTTTTCTTCTGAAAATGTCTAAATACACATTAAAATTATATTCAATTTATATTTGTCAGTAATTAAACCTTATATGGTGCTATTTGTTCTGGGACTTACATGGGGCTTGTGTTGGACTTGTTTTCTCTGTTGGACTTGCTTTAATATCATCCTTATTGACTTTTTACCTGTCTGTTTGTTTAAATTTATTTATAGGTTTGCATGATTTCCTCAATTATCTGCCCTTGCATTCACTTTGATGCATTCATTTAAAGTGTTTTACTTGTAATTAGGTGAAGAAATGTTTCTGTGCAAAAATTTTGCCAAAATTTAATTTCTAGTATTTTTTATGAAATTTTGAAGACTGCAAAAAAAGAGGGGATGCATTTTTCACATTATCAGCTTTTGTTTCAAAACCACGAAAGGAAATTTGATGAAACTTTACAGAAAGCAAAAAAAACTTTACCCTGAAATATACATTTTTACTTATAACTTGAATGACATTCATAGCGCCATGCTTAAGTAATATTTATTATTGTTATGGGGAGACACATTCAGTGTTGCATATAAGGTTCCTGATTATTGACCAGTGATAACTGTACGACTAAATTTGCAACTCTGAACAGATAGAAGATGCTCATTCTAGCGTGCACGTGCCATATGATACTTGCACATGGCATAAACCTGTTAGTATCAATTTGTACAACACTTTGACATGTAAGGCCCACTTACAAACTTTTAGGGATGTCCTGTTACATTGTTCATTATATATGTTCAGATTCAAATAACTTGTGTTGTATATTGTACCTCATATTATGTGGCACATTACCCTGTCAGCTTCTCGCCATGTTTTCTCCTTCGTTTCCTCGCATCGGGTGTTATGTGTGCACCACATGTAAAATTTGGAATTATCTCCCTCTAGATCAATAATAAAAGAATCGCTACTTGACAATATAAAAATATCTCGACAACACTGACCCACCCCCTGCAATATATATTTTTATTTATAACCAGTATACTTTGCTACAATTAATATCAAAGTAGGGACTGGTCAGACATATAATTACGGGAAATTCTTTTTTTTGGTACATGTAGGTTATATTTTACTATTTAAAAGGAAAGGGGAAAAACTTGCATTCATGTTATTGGATAGTCATACTGACCATAATCAACGCATTATGTAATCTAGAGAATCAAAATAAAGAATTTATATTTCTACACACTTGCATTCATTAATTGGACAAAATCGCATCTACAATGTATGTGAGTGATACAGGCTCATCAGAAATCCATAGTTCTGATTGGTTACAAATATTTGGTGGCCATATTGAGTAAGAAATCTTATCTTGAATTGACCAGTGACCATGTTTTATGATGGGCTATCATTAATCTTATTCTGTCATTCTTTAAAGTAATTCATATTCATAATCCAAAAAAGGGAGAAAGAGAAATGAAAAGCAACTGAATATATGAATACTAAACTGTACTAAGGAATTGATGTTATGCTAATGTATATCATATTAGTGTTGGATATTGTTTTTTCATGAACACACTTCTTGTAGGTAGTATCATTAGATACGCTTTTACTCCATCTGCTATTCCTAACACCATATAAAGTGTAAAGTATTACTTTCAGATGAGATTTTTCGCCATCTGTCATAATCAGAACATTTTGGGTCTTGATGTCACCTAATATTGTAGTTACTGATGCTTCCATATTTATCTTTTTAGTTTTACTGTCTAGAATTTTATAAATCTTCTGAATTGGATGGATATGAAAACATTTGTTCTTTATATGGTTATGAAATATGAAGCACTAAAGTATTTCTTACTTATCATGACGATGAGACACTAAGGTATTTCTTACTTATCAAGATGATGAAGCACTAAGGTATTTCTTACTTATCAAGATGATGAAGCACTAAGGTATTTCTTACTTATCAAGATGATGAAGCACTAAGGTATTTCTTACTTATCAAGATGATGAAGCACTAAGGTATTTCTTACTTATCAAGATGATGAAGCACTAAGGTATTTCTTACTTATCAAGATGATGAAGCACTAAGGTATTTCTTACTTATCAAGATGATGAAGCACTAAGGTATTTCTTACTTATCAAGATGATGAAGCACTAAGGTGTTTCTTACTTATCATGATGATGAGACACTAAGGTATTTCTTACTTATCATGATGATGAGACACTAAGGTATTTCTTTCTTATCATGATGAGACACTAAGGTATTTCTTACTTATGATGATGAGACACTAAGGTATTTCTTACTTATGATGATGAGACACTAAGGTATTTCTTACTTATCATGATGATAAGACACTAAGGTATTTCTTACTTATCATGATGATGAAGCACTAAGTTGTTTGTTACTTATCATGATGATGAGACACTAAGGTATTTCTTACTTATGATGATGAAGCACTAAGGTGTTTCTTACTTATGATGATGAGACACTAAGGTATTTCTTACTTATCATGATGATGAGACACTAAGGTATTTCTTACTTATCAAGATGAAGCACTAAGGTGTTTCTTACTTATCATGATGATGAGACACTAAGGTATTTCTTACTTATCATGATGATGAGACACTAAGGTATTTCTTACTTATGATGATGAGACACTAAGGTATTTCTTACTTATGATGATGAGACACTAAGGTATTTCTTACTTATCATGATGATGAGACACTAAGGTATTTCTTATCATGATGATGAAGCACTAAGTTGTTTGTTACTTATCAAGATGATGAAGCACTAAGGTGTTTCTTACTTATCATGATGATGAGACACTAAGGTATTTCTTACTTATGATGATGAAGCACTAAGGTGTTTCTTACTTATGATGATGAGACACTAAGGTATTTCTTACTTATCATGATGATGAGACACTAAGGTATTTCTTACTTATCATGATGATGAGACACTAAGGTATTTCTTACTTATCATGATGATGAGACACTAAGGTATTTCTTACTTATCATGATGATGAGACACTAAGGTATTTCTTACTTATCATGATGATGAGACACTAAGGTATTTCTTACTTATCATGATGATGAAGCACTAAGTTGTTTGTTACTTATCAAGATGATGAAGCACTAAGGTGTTTCTTACTTATCATGATGATGAGACACTAAGGTATTTCTTACTTATGATGATGAAGCACTAAGGTGTTTTCTTACTTATGATGATGAGACACTAAGGTATTTCTTACTTATCATGATGATGAGACACTAAGGTATTTCTTACTTATCATGATGATGAGACACTAAGGTATTTCTTACTTATCATGATGATGAGACACTAAGGTATTTCTTACTTATCATGATGATGAAGCACTAAGGTGTTTCTTACTTATCATGATGATGAGACACTAAGGTATTTCTTACTTATCAAGATGATGAGACACTAAAATATTTATGAGTATTTTAAGTTATTTTTTACCACTCTGGATGAAGAGATACTAGGATTTATCTGACCTATTTGGATGATGAGACACTTGAGATACTTATTACCTAAGGAGATGATAAGACACTAGGATATATTATCTAAGTAATAAAACACTCGGATGTGATCAGAATGATTAGCTCTCAGTGTAAAATACTATATAATTATATATCTTGGTGGTAAGACAGTTAGATCATGATTTTGTTTCCATGTGACCATACACATTAAAAAAAACCTGGAGAATGAGTCAGTTAGAAAAGATACTGAAAGTTAATAAAGTACTGAGTGATGTCAATCCCTGATTGTTTAAAAAAGGAAATGGCAGCTTTAAGTGAAAGCAAAAACATCCATATTTGCTTGCCAGACACCTATATATTTGATGCTAATCACTTCTTAGCTTACTTGAGCTGGGGGCTTAAGTGAGCTTTTCTGATCAAAAGTTGTCTGTTATCAATTGTCGTTGATGTAAACTGTTTTTTCTACTTCTTCTCCAGAACCATTGGGCAAATTTCAACTCATCTTAGCACAATAAATCCCTGGGCACAAGGGAATCGGAGTTTATCCAAGGGAAAGGTCAAGGCCTCTTCTGATTGAAGATAGTTGGTGATATTTAAAACTGTGACAGGTATATTTTAAAAGCTTTTCTTAGATATCTTTAAGCCATAAATCACAAAATTGAAGAGAAAGTTTCATTATATAGTACAGATTTTATTTTGTTCAAACCATGCCCTAGGGCCCTAATTGGGCCACAATTGGGATCTAAATTTAAGAAGGTGAAAAACATAATAAAGGAAGTTAAATGTGTCTGGCATTAGCAGTATTTTTGCAATATAATGACACATAAATTATAGCAATAGTCAAAGATGTTCCTTTTGTCTAGACAAGTTACATAATGACAATAGGTCCCTGAGTTATACATTGATCCAAGTAGCAATTGATTTTAGATCTCCAAATGACGACCATCTTCTGATTTTAAGTGCTTTTTCATAAATTTTGTAGCAACTTCAAAATTTTCCTATCGTAGTACAAAATAGTATGAAATAAAAATTAAAGATATAAAATATGGATATATCCTGGGTTTAATTATTTATTGTTTTTTAGTACATTATTTAAGATAAATCTTCAGTGGTTTCCAACTCCAGCTCATATTGCAAACCACTATACCGGTATTCTGTTGAATTTCCTTTTGTTTTTTGAAATTTGAACAAGCTATTGATGTAACACTTTCAATGGATAAACATAATTTGGTATCTGGAAACTTTGAAATGGCATATAAGGGTAGCATACCTTAGACTCTCTTGTATTTGTCCACTTTCTTTGGACATAAAATCTGAATCACAAATTCTTTTTAAAAAAAGGTATACCATATTTAACCCAATAAGCGCCCATGTCCCTATAAGCGCCTCTCCCCTTTTTTCACTCACGTATCAAGTATCTTTTTCTAAGTGGTTGACAAGGTCATGTGGACCAGAAAAATGTACATAACAGTTTATCTATAGCCCCGTGCAACACAAGAATATTGATAGGTGTCCACTGTATTAACTACAACAACTTTACCCCCGTAAACGTAAATAACAGTTTATATTTACATACCGATTGTAATTTCCTTCATTACAGATATACTAAATGTTTGTTTTGTTGTTTCAATAAAACGGGTGTTGAGTTATCACGTGATATAAGTATTAACCGCTTTACTTTTGGCGTAGGAATACATGAAATGAACACTGAAACGACTACAACCTATAGCAATAAAGGTTACGATAGAGTTGTGTTTATTTTTCTTTCTAAAATCCATACATTGCAAAAACAAAACGAAGAAAAAAATCAATGGGAAAAGTCTGAATTACAATAGTAGATCTATTGTATATATTTACAACATATGACGATATGCAGGCCTCGTACATGTACAGTACAGGTCGATATCTGGGTCACAATCTAGGTCACATTGTTATAACCAAATGACGTCAATTATGTCGTCTGTTGGCTATTTTCACAAATTGTGACAAAAGTTTTCATCATGTCCGACTATATAAGCGATTTTACAATGCCTACTGTAGATGAACTCTTTTCGATGACGACGACGACATTAATGAAGTTGATTCAGATGTACATGTAGGCCTACTGCAGTCCATTTTTAGTGAGAAAAACGATTTTGCTTCAGAAATTAATATTAGCTGTATCACTTCTTGTAAGTCACACTAAATCTTTCTATAGTATATCCCATTAATAATATATCAGAATTCAAACGCAAATTCGTTGTAAATACATTATTCAGCATACTCATGGGTGCAGCCATTTGCAATTTCAATTCTCTTCTGACACATTTAACCCTCAGCCACCAAGAGCTCGAATATTAATGAAGATGATTCAAGTCCAAGAATAGATATTCCAGAGTTGTCATTTCTGTAGTTTCTTTCAAAATGATATAATAAAAAAAATTAAACCTGAATTTCATTTAGTATTTGCAGTCAGAAAAGAGAACTACTTCTCATGTCAAAACAGGTGTTGAGCTATACGTCATATGTAAACACCCCCCCCCCCCCCACCCCCCCCGCAAAGTCAGTATTCCGGAATGAATTTAGTATCCAGTAGACAACAGTTTCACTGAAAAATGGTAATATATATAAATATAAGGATTGTCTTTCATTCTTTTGACTTCATTCGAGTATAATGGCAATGCATTATGGAAAAAATTCAATGTGCAGAACAATAGCCCCGTGAAACACAAGAATATTGATAGTTGTCTACTGTATTAACTACAACAACTTTACCCCCGTAAACGTAAATAACAGTTTATCTATAGCCCCATGCAACACAAGAATATTGATAGTTGTCCACTGTATTAACTACAACAACTTTACCACCATAAACGTAAATAACAGTTTATCTATAGCCCCATGCAACACAAGAATATTGATAGTTGTCCACTGTATTAACTACAGCAACTTTACCACCATAAACGTAAATGACAGTTTATCTATAGCCCCATGCAACACAAGAATATTGATAGTTGTCCACTGTATTAACTACAACAACTTTACCACTGTACCTCTTAAAAATTAACTGCTTTACGTCAATTTGTCGGAAATGGTAGTCAATTTTTATAAAATCAGAGCCACATCATTGATGGGAAATCCTCACAAATGCAACAAAAATTCAAAATGTAACTGATTAAACCATGAAAATTTCTGAAAACATTTGGCAGCAGTAGCCATACACAATTTGCCTAGGACATTATGTTTTATGCAGTAAATTAAGACTAGCTTTATTGTTGACACTCAAGTGTAATACTTCTACAATTTTTAGAACATTACTGGTCCTTGCTGATTCCCTTGGTTCACTAAATCCAAAGTCAGCAAGTGCTCACTTTGAGGCAGCCATTTTTCTCAGTTTTCCATTCACAAAATCCTGATGACTCCAAATTATTGTGAAACCTACAAATTAGAAGCTGACTCACAAAAAAGAGATGCTTTTCAAATAACATAAATTTTAAATGCAGACAAAAATGGATTGACTAGGCCTTTGAAATTTGCTCCCAGATTTGTGACCATTTTAGTCACGACTTGAGCACTGCATCATGAGCCCAATCCTCTCAAATAATGTTAAACATCTTGAAAAATATTGAGAACGCCCATCCCTAAACCATACATGTATGTATACAGTTCCTCCTAACCTGTCACTACCATTTCTGGAACAAATTTCCTACACTATAATCCCCATACCACGAGTTGCTACAGAATCTCATGTACAAAAGGTCATTTATGCATGTTAAATCCCTTGATGATATAGCCAGACCAGGTGAAAAACGAGACCGTAATCATGATTTAGTACAGGCTGGTAGTTTATGTTGGGGAATGTCTCCAACCCCCCCAAGTTATAAGATTTATATGTCTTGTGTTTGCTACAGTAAGTTGTAAACAGGCTATCATATACAGCAGGCATATTATAGTCTTGAAAATGGCTACACCTTAAAAATGGTACACCTGGATATTTTGTCAAACCTGCTATACCAACAAAAGAATGCAAAAGGTGGTGCTGTATAACATTAACAGGTCAAAACTGTTTATACACATGTATATATCCTTTTTCCTTCTGTCTAGACAATTTTGCATAGTAGATTTCTCTGATCAACATTATGGGCCCCAACCTTTCAGAAGTGGTCAAATGTCTTGAAGACTTTTTAGATTCTCAACACAAAATAATTAGTAATTAGCAGAAATTCCTGGAGGTCCATCTGGGCTCCACCTTTTAGAAGTGCTTATGTATCTTGGAAATGACTAGCTGAGATCCCTGATCCATGTTTAACCGGCTTACCTAAGGTGAAGACTGAAGTATTTTTCTGATCAGATAATGTCTGTTATTGTCAGATTTACTAGGCATAATGACCCCTTGACCTCTGCTTTATGTAACTAGTTTTATTTCATCTGTAACATTACCATACAAGGTGTAACATAAGATATTATTTCAATATATACCTTTCATTATTCTCAGCTGGTAATTCCAGATGCAATTGATATATCTTTCAGAAAACTATGTACAAATATATACATCAATACCAACATTTTCTTCTCCTGATATAATGATTTGAAATAGCCATTATATCGATACAACATTTGATATGGAATATGTAATAGTATTATTTTGATGAAATAGGTATTTTTGAAAGACAATGATTTTACTGGATATGTGCCACACTCACAAAGTCTGTTATAAAATAATGGTGTGTGCCACACCCACACAATCTGTTATAACATAATTGTAATTTGTGCCAAACCAACACAGTCTGTTATACCATAATGGTAATATGTGCCACACCCTGTTTGTTATAAGATACTGGTAATATGTGCCACACCCACAGTCTGTTATACAATAATGGTAATATGTGCCACACCCACAGTCTGTTATACAATAATGGTAATATGTGCCACACCCAGTCTGTTATAACATAATGGTATTGGTAATATTGCACATCCACAGAGTCTGTTATAACATAATGGTAATATGTGCCACACCCATACTATCTGTTATACAATAATGGTAATATTATTTTGCAAAAGAAAATATCCAAGATTTAATTAAACTTTACTTGGATACCAACTTCTATTGAAATACAAAATGTGTAAAGAAAATGAGTATTCCTTTTCTAAGTGCATTGCCATAAGAATTGAAAATTACAGGTAATACAGGTGAGACAATGGTTCTGTGTCATGGTAAATGTGACAGGTAATTCAAGTGCAACAAAGATTCCATTATGGCAAATGTGGCAGGTAGTTCAGGTGAGACAGTTTCTGTGTCATGGTAAATGTGGCAGGTAATTCAGGTGAGACAGTTTCTGTGTCATGGTAAATGTGGCAGGTAATTCAGGTGAGACAGTTTCTGTGTCATGGTAAGTGTGGCAGGTAATTCAGGTGAGACAAAGGTTCTGTGTCATGGTAAATGTGGCAGGACTATAATTCAGGTGAGACAAAGGTTCTGTGTTCTGGTAAATGTGGAAGGTAATTCAGGGTATCATAGATTAGCTGTTGCCCAGTCGCCAATGCAAGTTGTACTGGGCGACATAAAATAGTCATTATCGTCACCCAGCTGGCGAGTGTTAAAAGTTCATTTTCATACCAAAATCTTGGCCATGTATCTAGACACCGGTTAGAGTATTCTTCATGCAAAGAATTTTAGATAACCAATTTAGATAACCGATTTCTAAAAACCAATTAGAAACTAAAGTAATTATTTTAATGACAATTAAACACATTAGTCTTTACCTCACGGCCGAAAATGTCAAAGAACACATCGTGTGTTGACTACTGTTACTTGCTGTTAATGGACACAGGAAATGGATGTTGGGTTTGCAAGAAAAGAACCGATACGGAACGGAATTGAATTTCAGGCGTAGTTAAATGAGGAAAACACTATACATTGCATGAAAGTTGTAAAAATGAAAATTGTAGGTGAATAATAAAAGTAAAAGCAATTGCTGTAAAGAAGTTTTAATGAAATACATAAAAATGGATGGCTATTGTATCCATTTAACAGAGTGAATACTTATAATTACTTTTGTACTGATAGACAATAACAATAATAATGAAGCATTAACAATTAATTTAAATGTACGTACATCATTCAGAGACAACAATATACATACATTGTATATGGGCAAGAATTCACTAATGGTCCAAAAAGTGTGACAATTGCAGCAAAAATTAAATTAAATATTTAAATTAAAATAATATTGCCAATAAATAGTATATCCCTGGAGGCATTAAAAAAAATATATAATGATTTATGATCGAAGTTAAAAAAAAATGTACAATGCTCAATCTCTAATAATTTTGCAGTATGTTACATTGACAAAGTATAAAATTAAAAACACAATTGAACTGTCTATCAATTGTCTTCAGATATTTAATTTTGGAACTTCAATTTCTACTGGAAAACACTTCTAAATGAACAGTGATTGCATTTAGTTACCTCACAATTTCAGTATCAAAAGGAACAATACTTTTTTTTTTCTTGTCAATGTTACATACTGTTTTATAAAGTTGCTTTGCATGAAGAAACAAGAAAATATTTTAAAATGTTTATCCATAAATTCTCTTAAACTTCATTACAAAGATGTTTTTAGAAAATAAATCCATCTTTTTATCCTACAAGAAATGGCAATTTTATTTGTAAGTGGTGTACGTAACATTGACAAGAAAATTAAATTAAGAAATAATGGCTGAACCTCCTGTGAAAACTGATTATTATAATGTGGTTTTAGTAAATCAGCGTTCTTTATGCTTCTTGTTGTGAAAGGACAATATTTCAAAACAAAATGAACGAGTCTTGCTATTTGATTTAATAAAAAAGCTTGGAATGAATATTTTTTAATGAGTCTGTTTCATAATTATCTTTTGTCATTGTTGACAGTACGTAACTTCTACAAATATTTGACAAAATAACAAACCTTCGCCCTCAGCATTCTCCATGCTTCTTTTCCCCCATTTTAGTTACCTCTTGTTGCCAGAAATCAGTTGTCGCAAAATTACGTCGGATGTCGTAAACGTTAACATTCGGGAGAGAAAAATACTTTTTTCAGTTTTTACAGTACGTAACGTGTGTTTTTGACATGTAAATGTCATTATTAATCACGAGATCGAATATTTTTTCAGTTCACTGGGAAGACCCAAACTAGGACTTGATCTAGCTATCCAGCGTGTAAATGACTTTATCTACGACAATTCCGATCACCTTCCACAAGTAACATATCCCTCATGGCAGGTTTCAGTACGTAACCTGCATTTGACAAAAATATGTTACGTACTATCACACTAATTTAATTTCACATAATTTTAAAATGTCAAGACTTAAAAGTAGAAATGCTACACCACTTGGAAACCACGATTTTAGTCAACATATTACTGCCATTAGAATTGCCAAATGACATGAAGCGGCGATGTAGTGATCAATTGAAATACACACGGTATCAAATGTCACGTTTTTTTCCCTGATTTTGTTTGTGGGTGCCCTTATGAAATATGATCAATTAAGCACAGTTGAAGAATGAACTGCATATTATTATGATTTTTTGATAGTTTATTCATTAAATCGTATAACAAAACACAAAAAAATGTCTATGAATTGTTACCTTCTCCATGGTTTAGGTATACAAACTGTTTTGACAAGAAATTATTTCAAATTTCCCCTTAGTGAATTCTTGCCCATATACATGTATAAGGTGTCTATCATTATAACAATAAAGTAATGAATTATAAAATTGAATAAAATATTGTTTTTTGTTTGCGGTCAACTAGATTTTTATGGTGGCCAATCAAAATTTCAGTAACACTTTGTTCAAAATGTTAAGGTTGAGGCCTGGTAGTAACAGCCAGTTTGTTGACTTTTATTTAAAGAAACGATAAAATCAGTTATTCTGTTTCATGTTTTGTTTTTGTTTTTTTTTTATTAACAGCCATTTTTCAAAATAATATTTCTCTTTGTGAAACCCGAAAATATTAGTCTGGCCAGTTCCGATGAGCAACGTCATGGTGCAATTTTTTTATTCTTCCTCTCTAAATTCAGAATTTGAAAAATGTGGTGGTTTTTTCAAATCGAGAAAAAAAGAATTAAAACTTATAATATTAGCGAAAAAAATCTCTTTTATTTCTATCAAAAGATCTCTAAAATGCAGCATTTTGCTTTAAAAGTTTCAAAATTTTCTTGGGGAGTTGGCATGCCCCTAAATCCCCCTAGCATTTATCTTCAGACCGCTTTCGCCATCCTCAACAAATGTGTGGCGAATGGTTTTCCAGCGGGGCTACCATTTTTTAAACTTCAGTAGCCCAGGTGGCTACTATATTAAAACAGTAAGCCTTATTCCCTGTAATTCAGGTGAGACATAAAGGTTCTGTGTCATGGTAAATGTGGCAGGTAATTCAGGTGAGACATAAAGGTTCTGTGTCATGGTAAATGTGGCAGGTAATTCAGGTGAGACATAAAGGTTCTGTATCATGGTAAATGTGGCAGGTAATTCAGTTGAGACATAAAGGTTCTGTGTCATGGTAAATGTGGCAGGTAATTCAGGTGAGACATAAAGGTTCTGTCTCATGGTAAATGTGGCAGGTAGTTCAGGTGAGACATAAAGGTTCTGTCTCATGGTAAATGTGGCAGGTAATTCAGGTGAGACATAAAGGTTCTGTCTCATGGTAAATGTGGCAGGTAATTCAGTTGAGACATAAAGGTTCTGTCTCATGGTAAATGTGGCAGGTAATTCAGGTGAGACATAAAGGTTCTGTCTCATGGTAAATGTGGCAGGTAATTCAGGTGAGACATAAAGGTTCTGTCTCATGGTAAATGTGGCAGGTAATTCAGGTGAGACAAAGGTTCTGTGTGATGGTAAATGTGGCAGGTATTTCAGGTAAGGCATAAAGGTTCTGTATCATGGTAAATGTGGCAGGTAATTCAGGTGAGACAAAGGTTCTGTGTCATGGTAAGTGTGACAGGTAATTCAGGTGAGACATAAAGGTTCTGTGTCATGGTAAATGTGGCAGGTAATTCAAGTGAGACAAAAGTTCTGTGTCATGGTTAATGTGGCAGGTAATTCAGGTGAGACATAAAGGTTCTGTGTCATGGTTAATGTGGCAGGTAATTCAGGTGAGACATAAAGGTTCTGTGTCATGGTTAATGTGGCAGGTAATTCAGGTGAGACAAAGGTTCTGTGTCATGGTAAATGTGGCAGGTAATTCAGGTGAGACATAAAGGTTTCTGTGTCATGGTTAATGTTGCAGGTAATTCAGGTGAGACATAAAGGTTCTGTGTCATGGTTAATGTGGCAGGTAATTCAGGTGAGACATAAAGGTTGTGTCATGGTAAATGTGGCAGGTAATTCAGGTGAGACAAAGGTCTTATTATGATAAATAGGGCAGGTAATTCAGGTGAGACATAAAGTTTCTGTGTCATGGTAAATGTGGCAGGTAATTCATGTGAGAGATAAAGGTTCTGTGTCATGGTAAATGTTGCAGGTAATTCAAGTGAGACATAAACATTCTGTGTCATTATAAATATGGTGTGTTACAGCAGCATTACTTGCCCTGGTGTAAGACTGTTACAAAGGTAAAACGATCTATCATTTCACTTACAGCTGACCTCTCCATAAAGGTGAAAGATCTCTGCATCATAAAACCTGTCTTGAGACCACCTGTCTTTAGGGACCACTTGTTTTGAGTGACCACAATTTACTTGGTGGACTCTCAAGTTGGATTCCGTTGTAGGCGTGGTCAGCGCTCATTTATAACATGATTGTGAATATCCCAACATAAACATCACATGTCATCTGTCCTTCAAAATACACACACAATATGCACATTCAATTTTAAGCATAAACCGAAGTTACACCCAGTCCCTGTAAATGTATATACATGTATGTGCAAAAAGCTAATTCACAGATAAATACAAACTTAAGTTAAAAATTTATGTAGACTTTTGAGTGCTAATACGTCAAATGACCGAAAACATGCTTATTACCCATAATACTCAACCATAAGGCACCAAGAATGCGCCTCCTACAGTATCTCCAATCAGGAGAAAATAATTCCATTCTTATTTACCAAGTTCAAATGAATAGAATTATATTTTCCTGTGAAATGGATTACATGTACAAAAAATATGTTTGATTGATGAGCGTAAAATTATATAACATTGCATTATGACGTCAGTCATCCATGAAAACAGCATGTTACAATATGGACATCTTAGTTAATGTTAAATACCAGTGAATCCAATTTATAATGTATATTGTCAATAAAAAACGTTTATTGTGTGTGCAAATATTTAAAATATGTAAACGAAAATGGAACAAATTATCTCGATAATTCTTTTAGAAAACTTACTAGAAAGATAACTAATCATACAATATGTAAACATCTTGTATATTTATCTTTCATTTACATCTTCAGATAAAAATGTAGGATTAATCAAATACACCGGTTTTTTCTCTAACTTTTTGACATGACCAATTATCAATTTTCATACTAAGGTCACATGTGAAATTGAATTTTTGTGGTTCATAATTCAAGATATTATATGTTATTATTCCTTTGGCATTCATTATAAATTTATATTTCATCTATTGTTAGACTTGACAATAGAACTAACTAGCGCTTTAATTTAAATGCAGATGTTTAGAAATTAGCCCATCCTTATATTATTTGCTATTTGTGAAAGAGTATTACGTTTATTCCTATCATATCAGTACAGTGTTTCCATTGATCAATGGACAAATCAATAAATCAAAATATGTCGGGTCTTTTACATTTTTCGGCATCTGACCCTCATATAGAACTTGTCCACGCTAGCAGCAGGTGTTGATAATTTGTCGTTGACTTTATTGATCAATTGGGATAAAGTAACATTCTTAAAACAAAGTTTGTGATTGTGTGTCGGTAGTGTAACTAAAAGATATGTGAACCAATCATAAAAATATACCCAAATAAAACAGAAATTGTGGTCGGATTTTCTTGAAATCATTCCTCTTAATCTTATAAGAGAAACACGATTATCATGATTTAGTGCCTCGCAGAAGGACAAATTTTGAATGGAATATTGAAGCAATAATTCACACTCTTGTCATATAAATATTGATAAATATGTCATTGGATTGTTCAGTAGGATAACTATATTATCAAGATAAAAATTAATACAAATGAAATTCAATTTGATGTGAAGTAATTTGACTTTGTACTATTTTACAGAGCATGACACAACTATTTTGTGTACTTTGTATTTTTCTGTTCATATCACCACAGTGTTCCAGTCATGATTGTGATTTTGAAGTGACATGTAATTTCTGGAAGGATGTTTCTCTTAATGATGGATTAGGATTTCAGAGGCGACAAGGTGCCAGTTTGTTGAAGTTTGGATCTGTAAAGGATGTAACAAGTGCTAGTTCTCAAGGTAAGTTACAGGTGATATTTTTCACACTGGATTATCTCCCTTTAGGTACTTCTGACATTTTATATCTTCTTTATTTTTCCCCTTTCATTGCACATTTTATCTTTCTTTCTCTTGATGTGATAAGGTATCAAAACAGATGCATCTCTCACTGCAGAAGCACTGTCCTGTTTATCTGTTCAATTTATACATTATTTCTGTAGAATAATATAAGATGTATATATTTTAATCTAGTAAACTTATTTTTCCCAATTATTTAGAGTTTGATAAATTTTAACATTTTGTATATCTTATTACATTTTATAAATTAATGAACAAATCCAATAAAGATCTCATGTTATACAGAGGGAGCATCTGTGTTAAATTTGCCAGTGCTATTACATTTTCAGTGTTCAGTGCCATACATAAAGCTAAATGAGCTGTCCTTGGTGCCAGTTTTATTTGCCAATGTTTTTATGTCTCATATATCAGAGAGAGATCAGCTGATAGTTAAAAAAATTACATGTGTATTGTAAGAATAAACTTCCCTAACATAATTGGATGTAACTGTAATTTTGAATCAGCCATCATTCTGACCATCACAATTTAGCTTTCAGTTATTTCTATTACCAAGTATTAAGGAAGTACATGCAGCTAACAAGATCATATGAAATATAATTACTATATGTGAGTATAGAGAGGCAATGTTACTTTGAAGCACATTTTTTTCGACATTGCTTTACCCGATATTCAGCTTCATCACATGTATGATAAGGTTCTCTGAGTGCATACTATGAGTACAATAGAGAAAGACTGAAATACAGAATTAATTTTGTACCTGAAAACAAAAATATGTGGATTTAGTTAGCTATAAATGTAGGAAATTTTGTGTTCAGAGATTGTGTCAAAATGGATTACTGTTGATTTGACTGTTTATCCATAACGTCCCATCATTAGGTTTCATTTGCAGAATTTCATAGAATTTAATTTTTCATTTTTTCTGTCCTGAAGCTGTGTTTATATACTTTAAAAATAATTGCATTGTTTAGAAAATTGCATCCCTAGTTAAAATGTATACAGGGGTGAAGTAAGTTATACTGTATGATGTGGTTATGTGAGTTCCTCACGCATACTAGATCAACTCCATACTGCAAAATGTCAGACTCCACTCTTTTTGGTTATTTGTATGTTTTAAGTTGATGTAGATTACATCAAATAATTATCAAAAATATTAAGTTTACCAAAAAAGAACACAATTTTGATCCAACATTCTACAATCTGTGAAAGAGAGACTTTAAAGAAGATAAAGAAATCCATTGTCTTAAATTCTGTTTTGTATTTGAAACATTTGGCTATGGAATTTTGAAATATCTTGATTGGTACCAGTGTCACTTCATTAGGCCTGAATCAAAACATTACTTGTTTGACCATGATTCCTACCCAGTATTTTTATTTGAGTGGGCAGGTAGGGAAATTCTATTATTTCTAAAAAATGTTCTATATAGAAATGTAGAAATTGTAAATATGTAAAACCATTAAACATATGTATTAATATTGACGTTAAATGACATATTTTATTTTTGTATATGTATATGCTTGACTGATCAGGACTTTTTTATAGTTTCCATGGGGATGAAATTTAGCCCCATCTCCAAGGCATTCATTTTTCCTAGTTTGATGAAAACAGTTTCCCAATTTGGAGTACAGACTATGACCATAATGAGAAACGAGTTAATGCAAGGGGAAATGTATTTAAAAAGAGATTTCATCATAATAAATTTACATGTGTGATAACTATTTTTTCCGAATTTGACACAGTTCAAATTAAAGTTCCCAATTGTGTGGCCAATGGCATTTTCCCAAAATTGGCAGAAAAAGGCCTGCTTAGTTTATAAGTTATATGACAGTAAGGAAAATTTATTTTTTGAAGGAAAAACAAAATTCTATAGAAGAAAAAATATTATTTTAGTCAGGCTGATTTTTCAGGGTCAGTTAGGATTGGTCATACAAAATTTTGATTGAGACCTCCTGATAGGACTCGTCTAGAGAGATAATAGTCACAAGTGATCACTGGTCATTAGAGGTCATACCCCGGAAGACATCGTAAGTTAATAAAAATTCTTTCACATAAAACCTCTCTTGAAAAAGCACCTGTCATTTGTCTTAAAGACCACTTTTCCATGGCCAGTAGAATTTTCTCCCCAGATATGTCCCTTACAATAAACTTAAAAACTACTTTAGTCTAAGTATTTCACTTGATCACCTTTAATGATTGGTTTAGAATTCTATTTTGAGTACTTAACTTTATGATGGTTCCTATTTCTACTACCCTGTGTAATAATTAGCATGTACAGTTAGTGGTCATAAGTTTTCATCATTTCTGTGTTTTCTGACTAAACTCCAATTTTTTAAAGTGCCATGTGAGTCGAAATTTTCTACCCTTTGAAAATTTGTCCAAACTTGTATTAACATCTATTTTGCATAAAAACATAAATTTTATAAAATTTAAATTAGTACATTAAGATATTTTAATACAGGTGTGCTAATTGCATTCTACTGCAAAGCCACTCGAGTTCTTCCGTAGATTATTTATCTGTGACATCAGTAGATGAACAGATGCACTTCCGGTTTATTTGTATACAAAGGAAATCATCATACGAGATAGAGTAAAATTATATTTTAAACTGATATAATGCCTCGAGGTGATCGTGGAGGCAAGAGCAGGGGTAGCGGTGTGCGATGTGTTGGCATGACTATACAATTCTCACATTTACACCTATTAAAAATGAAATTAGATATTTTTAGTTTTATTTCTTAAATTTGCTTTTGTGACTTTTCTCCCCCTGTTTAATCAGAGTTTGAACAAAGTCTACATGTCACTGGTAATATATGTAATAAAGGTCAATATACATGTAAAGTTTAAAATTACAATTTGTAACAATATAGTGTAAATGTACATATCTATCTCATTTTCATTTATATATATCTGGAAAATCTCCCAGTGTATAATTTGCATTTAATATTATATTTCATGATATTTAATAAAATTTATTATTCTAATCTTGTCTAGAGCTGTTTATGTCCATATAACAAAACATTGTGACACCCCCTTCTTTTTTGAAGAAATCATATTTTGCACCTATATAACAATAAGAAAGCACTGCAAGGAAAATTAAATTTTAAAATATCATCTGGACAGGAATTCGACTTGTATATGTGGAGGCTCCAGTTTCTCTGGTCTCTTCCGCACTTGAATTTTTATATTGATGCAGTAAAATAAAACCCTTTCAAATAGACATAAGCTTCATTGGGGGAACTGATGGATACTCTGGGATCTTCCAACAACTGACCTCTTACTTTGGAAGACATGATTTAGCTAAATAAACTGTTGCTTCGACATAAAACCATAGAACTGCTGGAGTGAAATGGATTATCTATATAGGCTTTCAAGGCAGCAAGTGAGGAAGTGGCGAATACAGAGGGGTGTCTACTCCCCTTTTTTTGTTGACAAAATTTGTGATTTTCGTGCATTTTTATTATAGCTTTGGAACCCCCTTTCAAAAAATACTGATCTGCTCCTGTGAGGTAAATTGTAAATATATGCATACAATGTTTTATTCTGTTCATTCATCTATTTGTATATTGCAAATTTTATTTAGACATCATTCATCTATTTGTATATTGCAAATTTTATTTAGACATCATTCATCTATTTGTATATTGTAAATTTTATTCAGACAATACTTTTGAGTTAAATGTTCAGGTTTCCAGAACTTACGGTAATATACTTCGTTTTAGTCGCACAGTATTTAAACATGACTGTTAACTTAATTGACCCCCCTTTTTATTCTACACAACACCGAGCGTTATAAAATAGTAAATGAATGAATTAATAAAGAATTAACCATGAAGAGTCCTGCATTCTGTCCTCGTGTTGATATTCATCCTCGTCGCCGTCTGTATCGGTGTTGGAGGCATATGGTTCAAACTGGTATGGGTGGATCGCAGTCTGTGTCTGGTGTTCTTCAAAATCGTCATTTTCATGTAAAAAACAATTTTCATCACTGTCGTCAAATGATGAAGATCCACACGATAGCGACAGTTCGCTATAATCCGAGGAGGTATCGGGAAATCCACTCGTCTCCATATATATTTTTTTAATATACGTGTGGTCGTTTTGTTTACAAACAACACTGAATGAAATGTTCATCCAGTGACGTCATCTTCTGTTTATGGTAATTATCGGAAGTTGTCGGAAACATGATGCTACGAAGTTAGTGGCCAGGTGCAAACGGCAACTTTATCGTGCAATTACGCAATAACTAATTCGTTAAATTATATTTCGATTGGAGGAAAATACTTGAAAATAAACAAATTTTATTATATCAAAAATAATTTTTGGGTTATCATGGCACTTTAAACGTTTGTTATAAAGCCATTTCATCACCAATTTTTATAATTATTTCATCTCATAAAGAAAATAATTTAGTGTTGTGCAGAAAGAAGGCTGGAATGTGACTGCTACATCTGGCAACCAATTGAATTGACATATGTTGGACTATGTAAGACAACAACAACATGACAACATGCCCTCTACATGCAGCATGTAATGTCATGTAGCTGAATTTTATCCGAGTCTCTTGGACAACCACTTAACATTGATGTTATTCAATTACACATTTTAGTAGATAGAGAATTAATTATAGTTTGACTAATGGAATGTGAAGTGAGGATAAACATTGATATAAAGGCTATTTTATGTATCATGTTAGCTGCTATCATACATATTTATCGGTAAATATTGACAATGTAGCTACAGAATGGTATCATATGCTAATTACATTACTGTCTATATTAGCGTTCCTGTAAGGTTTATTGTAATTTTCGTGTCATTACAGATATACACATATTATACATAAGAATTATATTAGTTTTTTTGCCTAAACAATTACAAATTTTCAATTTTCTTTTATTAGTTTTTTGCATAAACAATTACAAATTTTCAATTTCTGCACTTGATAACTTGCTGAAATCTCAATACAAAATTAATTCTTTAAAAAGCCTTTGCAGTATTGTCACTGCAAAATATATATTGTTTATTTTATGTTAGTTTTTATATATTTTTCACCATTTTCAAGCTTTTGGTAAAATACTGTGCTTGTTGTCAGAGTGTTTAGCATCTTAAGGGAAAGGTCGGGAAGGGGGATATAGATCACACACTTGAATCATTATAGTGGGGATATTTTTGTTTTCCGAGTTCTCTGTCCTGAACATCAAAGTACATCTAAAGGTTATGAGCCATTGGATATCAGCTCAGCATTTATATTTGTTACACATAAGTTATGTCAATTGACTTTCTCTACATTTAAATCAATAAGATAAACATTTTATGTATATTTAGCTGATGACAAGAAAAAATTCCTTGCACAGATGTCGTGAGAGTTTGTATTTAACTGTGTGACACAGATCTGTCCTGTGTAATAAGCTTGAAATTACAGAGAAAATTAAAAAATAAATTATACTTTATTTATTTTACAACAAATGACAAACAAGTTAAAACAACTTCTATAAATACATGTATCTCTAGTTGGTTCCCAAGTTGGCGTGGAGGGATGATTTGCTGCGGGAGGTAGCCGGAGTGTCTGGAGAAAACCCATGTGTCTGAGTTGGCTACCGCCATACCATCTCACATACTCCACTGTTAAATCCAAGGATCAAACTCGGGTTGTATTGATGAAAAGCGAGTGCGCTAACCACTGCACTACCCGGACACCTGCTAAAAATTGTACAGATAATGGTGACAAGCTGTTCTGCCATGATACATTTTAGAGAGTATTTCTTTTCTTGTGTCTGATTCTCTGTATAAATATGTTTCTAAGCATCAGTGTCAGAGTTGTCAGAGCATCATGGTTTAAATTGTAGTAAATCTTCTACTTAGATTGTCCACCTGTAATCTAACCTAATCTAACCTGATTATATGAGCAAGTTAGTTAGTTAAGGGAAGTCTACTTCTGTAAAATTTGTGTTCTGCCTGGTGGGGTGGAGTCTCAAACCATATAACTAGGTAGGATGGAATCTCAAACTTTCACACTACACCTAAAGAAAAATCCATATAACTATAGGTAGGATGGAGTATCAAACTTTCACACTACACCTATTGTAAAATCCATGTAACCTGGTGAGGTGGAGTCTCATTTCTTTTTTCTTTGAGTAATGTTTTACGCCACACTCAACAATTTTTAAGGTATGATGTGGTGGCCAATTTATTATGGTGGAGAAGAGAACCTGATGACCCTTGAAGAGACCACCAGCCTTCTGCAACTAAACTCTCTTACAAAAATCAGCTTTGGTTCCAGCATGACTTCAACCTGTGCTGACCAGAAATGAGAGACTTAAATAGTCAAATTACACGGACAAGAGAGATTGTTCCTTCTTGTCATCATACATATGGTTGTCCAGTTGTTAATAAAACGCAGTTACGTGAAGTCTGTCATAACCGCAAAGTGAGTAGAATCAACTGTATGATAAACGGTTACTACACACAAATGATCAATATTTGTGTGGAAGTGTAATAACAGAGCACACAAAATAATACATATATTCTTCCTATAAATGTGTGCAAACATGTGCAATGGTTACCGTATTTGACCATTAAGCACCCATCTCCCTATAAATGCCCCTCCCCTTTTTTTTTTACATATGAACAAGAATCTTTTCTATCTCAGGTTGACAATGAGTTGTGGACCTGAACCCCCCCCCAAGCAACAGAATTATGTTAATAGGTGTCCTTGGTAGTAATTACAACAACTCTACCACTGTACCTTATAAACAATTAACTGTTTTACGTCACTTTGACTATTTAAATTGGTCCCATTAAGTAGCCACCCCTTTTTCTTGATTTTTGTAGCACCCTAGGTGCTAAATAGGTCGAATACGGTAACCAGAAAAAAACCCAGAAGACAAGCTAAACTACAATTTAGTCTCGGAATGCATATAAAAGACAGAAACTAAACTACAATTTAGTCTCAGAATGCATATAGAAGACAGACATTAAACTACAATTTAGTCTCAGAATGCATATAAAAGACAGACGCTAAACTACAATTTAGTCTCAGAATGCATATAGAAGACAGACACTAAACTACAATTTAGTCTCAGAATGCATATAGAAGACAGACGCTAAACTACAATTTAGTCTCAGAATGCATATAGAAGACAGACGCTAAACTACAATTTAGTCTCGGCATATAGAAGACAGAAGCTAAACTACAATTTAGTCTCAGAATGCATATAGAAGACAGACACTAAACTACAATTTAGTCTCAGAATGCATATAGAAGACAGAAGCTAAACTACAATTTAGTCTCAACATATAGAAGACAGACGCTAAACTACAATTTAGTCTCAACATATAGAAGACAGAAGCTAAACTACAATTTAGTCTCAACATATAGAAGACAGAAGCTAAACTACAATTTAGTCTCAACATATAGAAGACAGACGCTAAACTACAATTTAGTCTCAACATATAGAAGACAGAAGCTTAACTACAATTTAGTCTCAGCATATGGAAGACAGAAGCTAAACTACAATTTAGTCTCAGCAATACAGAAGAGAGAAGCTAAACTACAATTTAGTCTCAGCATATAGAAGACAGATGCTAAACTACAGTTTAGTCTCAACGTATAGAAGACAGAAGCTAAACTACAATTTAGTCTCAGCATATAGAAGACAGATGCTAAACTACAATTTAGTCTCAACATATAGAAGACAGAAGCTAAACTACAATTTAGTCTCGGCATATAGAAGACAGAAGCTAAACTACAATTTAGTCTCAGCATATGGAAGACAGAAGCTAAACTACAATTTAGTCTCGGCAATACAGAAGAGAGAAGCTAAACTACAATTTAGTCTCAGCATATAGAAGACAGATGCTAAACTACAGTTTAGTCTCAACGTATAGAAGACAGAAGCTAAACTACAATTTAGTCTCAGCATATAGAAGATAGATGCTAAACTACAATTTAGTCTCAGCATATAGAAGACAGATGCTTAACTACAATTTAGTCTCAGAATGCATATAGAAGACAGAAGCTAAACTACAATTTAGTCTCAGCATATAGAAGACAGATGCTAAACTACAATTTAGTCTCAGAATGCATATAGAAGACAGGCTACACATCAATTCAGTCTCAGCATATAGAAGACAGATGCTAAACTACAATTTAGTCTCAGCATATAGAAGACAGATGCTAAACTACAATTTAGTCTCAGAATGCATATAGAAGACAGGCTACACATCAATTCAGTGTCAGCATATAGAAGACAGATGCTAAACTACAATTTAGTCTCAGCATATAGAAGACAGATGCTAAACTACAATTTAGTCTCAGAATGCATATAGAAGACAGGCTACACATCAATTCAGTCTCAGCATATAGAAGACAGATGCTAAACTACAATTTAGTCTCAGCATATAGAAGACAGATGCTAAACTACAATTTAGTCTCAGAATGCATATAGAAGACAGAAGCTAAACTACAATTTAGTCTCAGAATGCATATAGAAGACAGATGCTAAACTACAGTTTAGTGTCAGCATATAGAGGACAGAAGCTAAACTACAATTTAGTCTCAACAAATAGAAGACAGAAGCTAAACTACAATTTAGTCTCAGAATACATATAGAAGACAGATGCTAAACTACAGTTTAGTCTCAGCATATAGAAGACAGAAGCTTAACTACAATTTAGTCTTAGCATATAGAAGACAGATGCTAAACTACAATTTAGTCTCAGCATATAGAAGACAGATGCTAAACTACAATTTAGTCTCAGCATATAGAAGACAGAGGCTAAACATCAATTCAGTCTCAGCATATAGAAGACAGAAGCTTAACTACAATTTAGTCTCAGCAATACAGAAGAGAGAAGCTAAACTACAATTTAGTCTCAGAATGCATATAGAAGACAGAGGCTAAACTTCAATTCAGTCTCAGCATATAGAAGACAAACTAAACTACAATTTAGTCTCAGCATATAGAAGGCAGAGGCTAAACTACAATTTAGTCTCAGCATATAGAAGACAGATGCTTAACTACAATTTAGTCTTAGCATATAGAAGACAGATGCTAAACTATAGTTTAGTCTCAGCATATAGAAAACAGATGCTAAACTACAATTTAGTCTCAGCATATAGAAGACAGATGCTAAACTACAATTTAGTCTCAGCATATAGAAGGCAGAGGCTAAACTACAATTTAGTCTCAGCATATAGAAGACAGATGCTTAACTACAATTTAGTCTTAGCATATAGAAGACAGATGCTAAACTATAGTTTAGTCTCAGCATATAGAAGACAGATGCTAAACTACAATTTAGTCTCAGCATATAGAAGGCAGAGGCTAAACTACAATTTAGTCTCAGCATATAGAAGACAGAAGCTTAACTACAATTTAGTCTCAGCCCATAGAAATATTGAATAGTGTTGGGCATTGTTGTGAAAACATTTTTTTTAGATGTTCTGTAATTCAATCTGAAGTGAAAATTGATTGCATCATTTGATAGTCCTCAATCCAAACTGCTATTAAAAGTGACATACATAACATAATTATGTTTTCCCAGGGGAAATTAGGAAATTTCAAGGATTGTGATTTTTATGTTGTTTAGCATTGAATAGATAGTTAAATTCCAAATAGGTATAATGATAAACCAACTCCTAAACCCCTAACAACAATCTTGGACTTGGCTATCCCAATTTTGTAAAGTCCATTCCTTTAAAGGGGTCATGAATTAAAACATCATTATGATATATTTGCAATGTAAATTTCTTTTTAATTTTAAATGCTCCAATAGTGAAGGATGATTTCTGTTTAGATAGAGTTTTAAATATCTAACAATATTGTTCTGGATATATGGTTGACTCCTTTGTACTCATTTCTGTAATATGTGCACATGATAAATAATTATTTAGAATGTTATTGACTGAAATATTCTAATATATCTAGAATATTTCAGATTAAAATATTTGGAATTTAACCAGGACCAGTGGTATATAATTGCCATCATTCTTTGTCCCTCATTTGTTAGTTTTTTACATTTATAAATCTCAAGATAAGCCCAGCAGATTTCAATGTTATTTGATAGAAAATATCCCCTGGGTACAGGGCTTTATTGAAAAAAGGACTGACCCTTCAGCCATACATAATGTAATACAACATCTACTATTTCTTTTTACATTTCTGAAGTGTGCTGGGCAGTAGATTTAGAGTGATGCTAATGGATTGTGGGTTCTGTAGAGTAGCAGATGCCATTGAAAGAATGGTTCTGTAATGTGGCAATTACCAAGGAAACAGAGTTCTGTAATGTGGCAAACGCCAATCAAATGTTGATCTGTATTGTGGCAAACGCCAATCAAATGTTGATCTGTAATGTGGCAAATGCCAATCAAATGTTGATCTGTAATGTGGCAAACGCCAATCAAATGTTGATCTATAATGTGGCAAACGCCAATCAAATGTTGATTTGCAATGTGGCAAATGCCAATCAAATGTTGATCTGTAATGTGACACACAATTTTACACATGATTAACACTGATTTAAAATCTCAGACTTAAAAATCTATCAGAAATGAGAAGTACACGACTATACTTGCTGGAGACTTAAAATCTCAGACTTTAGACTTATCAGAAATGAGAAGTACTTGGCTACTTGCTGGAGACTTAACGACTTAACATCTCAGACTTTAAACTTATCATAAATGAGAAGTACTTGGCTACTTGCTGGAGACTTAAAATCTCAGACTTAAAAATCTATCAGAAATGAGAAGTACTTGGCTACTTGCTGGAGACTTAAAATCTCAGACTTAAAAATCTATCAGAAATGAGAAGTAAATGGCTACTTCCTGAAGACTTAACATCTCAGACTTTAAATTTATCAGAAATGAGAAGTACTTGGCTACTTCCTGGAGACTTAAAATCTCAGACTTAAAAATCTATCAGAAATGAGAAGTAAATGGCTACTTCCTGAAGACTTAACATCTCAGACTTTAAACTTATCAGAAATGAGAAGTACTTGGCTACTTCCTGGAGACTTAAAATCTCAGACTTAAAAATATATCATAAATGAGAAGTACTGGGCTACTTCCTGGAGACTTAAAATCTCAGACTTAAAAATCTATCAGAAATGAGAAGTACTTGGCTACTTCCTGGAGACTTAAAATCTCAGACTTAAAAATCTATCAGAAATGAGAAGTACTTGGCTACTTCCTGAAGGCTTAACATCTAAGACTTTAAACTTATCAGAAATGAGAAGTACTTGGCTACTTCCTGGATATTTAAAATCTCAGACTTTCAACTTATCAAAAATGAGAAGTACCTGGCTACTTGCTGTAGATCAATTCTAGTGTTGGCTAATAATTGGCGATTAATTTTGGCTTTATGACCAATATTTTACAAATGTTCTTGAATGATGTCTATGCATGCTGAAATATAGTAAATTTGTCATCAGACGATAGCCCCAGTGAGAATAGGTCGCATGCCAGTATGCTTTACAGTTCTAATATCGAATGCTTATAAGGCTATTTAAATGACTGTGGCATGCAATTCACTTCATTCTGTTGTTTCCTAGGGTGAACACTTACGTTATTGACACTTTCAGAGAAGTTTTAATGATATAACTCGGCCATGTTGTTTTGCTAGAGGTCTTTCCTTTGGAATGATTAAACTTCTGTTTGGCTCTACATGCAAGCTGAAGTATGAGCTCAGATGTGACATTAAGGGCGTATTTTGTATTTTAAATGGGTACTTAAAAAATTGTGCAAACTTCCACCCTTGTTTTTAGGTCACCTGACCGAAAGGTCCTGGTGACCTATAGCGATCACTCTTCGTCCGTCGTCGTCCATCGTGCGTTAACTTTTGAACATTTTCATCTTCTTTTCAAAAACCAGTGGGCCAATTTCATCAAAACTTGGTAGGAATTATCCCCATGGGAAGCTCCTTCAAGTTTGTGAATATAAAGGGTCAGACTCCTAAAGGGGCCCCATAAGGGGTCAAAAAGGGGTAAAATTAGGAAAATCTTTAAAAATCTTCTTCTCAAGAACTAACAATGGGAATGACTTCATATTTGACTGCATCTTTAGGGGGATGTTTACAAAGTTTGTGAAATAAAAAATTATCTGATGAAAAACGGCCCCACTAGGGGACGCTGAAATCGGGCAAAAATTCAAAGTTGTCAGATTTCAACCAAATTTGGTAGAAAGCATCCCCCAGTAAAGGCAATCAAAGTTTGTGTAGAAATAAAAGGTTCTGATCCTTTGGGGGCCAATAAGGGGGTAAAAAGGGCCAAATATTGAAATCTTCTCTTTAATGGACTTCTTCTCAAGAATCACAAGGCCCAATTTCAAGCTAAGTTGGCAGGAAGCATCTTCATGTGAAGACGCTTCATGTTTGTGAAAATTGTGGAGTTATGTACCCTTAGATCCTCCAAAGCAGCCTAAAAGGGGTAAAATAAGGAAAATGTTTAAAAATCTTCTTCTCAAGAACCAACAATGGGAATGACTTCATATTTGATATTTAGCATCTTTGGGGGAGGATTACAAAGTTTGTGAAAAAAAAAATTATTTGATTAAAAACGTTCCCACTAGGGGGCACTGAAATCAGCCAAAAATTCAAAGTTGTCAGATTTCAACCAAATTTGGTAGAAAGCATTCCCAATAGTGAAGGCAATCAAAGTTTGTATAGAAAAAAAGGTTTAGGGGTCAAAGTTCAAGTTAGAATTACAGGAGGATCATAGGCAGGTGACCATTAAGGCCCTTTGGGCCTCTTGTTATAAATTATTCTCAGTTGTTTATTTTATTTATACGGGCTACATTAAGTTATTTCTTTACCTAGGCACACCATATTTGGTACAAGTATGCATCTTAATGTGATTTAGTGTCACATACAAAAATCGTGTTCCTACTACCCTCTAAGAATGATTCACTTTTTTTTGTTGGTTTCATTTATATGGACCAAATCTGTTTCTCTTCTTCACCTTGGCTTATCATATTTGGTTTTGACATATATCTTAGGTAGATGGTTGTACAATGTTTCAATTTATATATCTTGGTGATATGACCCAGGTGGGGGAAATATTAATTCTTTTAATCAAACTTGTTTCATTTGAATTATTGCTTACTTGCATTGAATGTTAACCCCTCCATGGCACCTGATCCTGTTGAATTTTCAGAGGTTGTTGTTTATGCAGTATTCAGAAATTTGTATATTGTGCCCCAAATCTCCTGCAGATTTAATACATTGGAACAAAGTCAAGGTTACGGGCACCTGAGTTTTTTTTTTTTTTGAGGGGGGGGGGGGGCAATTTTGACATCTGCTGAATTTCATTTTGTTTTTTGGAAGTTAATCAACCCATCAATGTTACACTTCTAATGGATAAATATGATCAAGCGTTTAGAATATTTGAAATGGCCTAGCAGGGCTTGTTAAAATAAAAAACAATTGGGTAGCATACAAAAAGAAAAAAGTAACTTAAAATCGGGATGAAATTTTGGCCTACTGACCCCCTTGCATGTCTCCTTACTTTTGATGTAACAGCTGAATCATGAATAAATTTTTAAAAGAGGTATAGCTAGTTGTCACAAAATTGGCACCCTACCATTGATGGGTACTCAAAAATCAACAAAATATTTGTTCATTAAAAAAATGTAACCATGAAAATGCTTGAAAACACATGGCAACCGTACACAATTTGCTTTGATCATTTATTTTTGTGTACTTGAGACTATATTTCACATTGACACTCCATTGTAATACTACTTAGTGTTTTAGGATTCATTACTTGTCCTCTCTGATTTTGTTTGCTACACTAAATCCAAAATCCAGCAATTGTTCGCTGCCACTGCCATTTCACGAAATCCTGACGACATCCAAATTATTGTTTTACCTTCAAATTAGAGAAATTCCAAGTTAAATCCTGATACTTCTGAAGATATATTTCCTTTTTTGGCTGTTTTTGAAAACAATAAAAGTGCTTAACTAGCAATGATATTGAGTTAAAAGTAATTCAAAGATGAACACTTCTTTAAATGCTGATTTCCTGTTATAGAAAAATGGAAAGAAAAAAATGTGAAGATAAATGTTAATTTTGTTGAAATAAATGAACTGAATGTTAAGCAGTATATTTTGTTGGATTCTGAGGCATGTGTTACCATTAGAAGCACTATTTGTCCATAACCTTTGAACTGGATCTTATTCAATCTACCCGAGTTATTATGGAAATTTCAGACCTTTTTTTATGCCCCTGGCCTGCAAGGTCTGCTGGGGACATCAAGTGTTTGGATTGTCCATCTGTCTGTTAGACTGACTGTAATTCTGTCCGGCTTGTAATTCTGTCCCACTTACATATAAAGTGCAATATTTCAAGTTTGGATCATAATACAGTAACCAAACTTAGACTGTAAGTTCATCTAAGGGTTGCCCGCACTTCACTGACATCACATGAAATACAGTAACCAAACTTAGACTGTAAGTTCATCTAAGGGTTGCCCGCACTTCACTGACATCACATGAAATACAGTAACCAAACATAGACTGTAAGTTCATCTAAGGGTTGCCCGCACTTCACTGACATCACATGAAATACAGTAACCAAACTTAGACTGTAAGTTCATCTAAGGGTTGCCCACACTTCACTGACATCACATGAAATACAGTAACCAAACATAGACTGTAAGTTCATCTAAGGGTTGCCCACACTTCACTGACATCACATGAAATACAGTAACCAAACATAGACTGTAAGTTCATCTAAGGGTTGCCCGCACTTCACTGACATCACATGAAATACAGTAACCAAACATAGACTGTAAGTTCATCTAAGGGTTGCCCGCACTTCACTGACATCACATGCCCCTTGATGTGGAGTCAAATTGTACAACATTGTAATATCTATTTGCCAATTTAGAAATTTGTTGGGACTGGTGGTGTGTGTGGGGGGAATTGAGTCACAAACACATCTTGTTTGAATGTATAAATTTTATACCTAAAGTGACCATTGTAACACTTTGAGGTTCAGGAGGAAAATACTTTTAGTATAATTTTTAACTTAAAAATATAACAGATCATAAAATTGGTGTGTCCCAAGATAAAATATAATATGCACTATATGAGAAATACAAGCAGATGATTTAGTTAAACAATGTCAGTTTTTGAGCTAACAACAGGTCAACACATTTCTATTGAGTTTATTTATAAGAATCAAAAACAAATATAGAAGTTCAATTTTGATAATTGTTACAGATGCAAGGTTAAATAGGTCAATATCTGTAGTTGTCATCCTTGGTAAACAAGTTTTGTCACTTTTGATTGTAATGTTTAATACCATAATGTACTAAAGTTGTACTAGTTATGATGGTGTAAAAAGGTTACAGAAGGTGAAACTTTGTCAGATTTTGATATGCACAGCACCAGTATTCCTCCGGTTCCTTTGTTGATCAGAATGTGGTGGAAATTACTAGAATTCTGGTGTTCTATGTAGTTTGGAATTGACATTTGTATATAATCACTATGGTTTTAAGGCTTCTTCACACCAGCTTTTAGAGACTGCCTTTTTGTTAAAAGCTACTGTTACCTGAACATGTTGTAAGGTCTCATTTGGTGTGAAATAAAATATCTATATGATCACGAGCTGAGTTATTGGTTTCTTGTGGGGTACACAGTGACTTTCAGTAATGAAAAAGATTGTGGTTTTTGCAATTGCCATTTTTACAGTGACAAAATGATAAAAAAGTTCTGATAAGCAAAGATTAGAATATTTCAAATTGTGTGGTAAAAATGGCTTCATCATAAAAAAATATCTCAGAAGTATAAAAAAAGTTAGATAAGAAATGTTGTGAAAATCATTAACTCTGTAGAGTTTCTGAATTCTAAAAGCTTTTTACTTTGAATACATTTTCCTACCTAACGTATTGCTAATGTCTCAAAATAGATTTTAATGTTATTATCCGGTATTTATGTATGTAATTTTGTCCCACTATACTTCTTAAACTTGTTATGACCTATAATGTTGTGCTTTAAATCAGATGGTTCCTTTGGGTATATACTTTCGTGTTTTCTAGACCGGTTTGGGGCATTTTGTGAAAGATAACAGACATTTCTGAGACATAATAAGTTCATTCTGTTGTTAGCTGTATCATTTTATTAACTTTTGCGTGTGAAAAGTAATGGAAAGTTTGGACGATAAAATGATCACTCAGGCTTTTTTAGGCTTTCTTACAAATGACCATGAACTAGATATTGTGATTAATGCATAGATGCCAGCCATTAGAGATTTAGCAGAATCATATCAAAATTATAATCCCATTTTCGGCATTACAAACAAATTCTGATAAATATTTTTACTTGATTCTGATATCAATTTTGTATGTTTTTGGACCCATGTTTTATTATATACCACGAGCAAGTGTAGCAAAGTAAACCAAAATCTGTATCTCCAAATCTTTTTCAGGCTTACACAAGACTTCATAATGGTTCATTTTGAAAGGTCAAGTCCATGTCAAAATGATATAGTCAAGTGATTAAGTTGAAATAAATTAGAGAGATTGGATTCCTTCAAAAAAAATTTCTCATCAAAAATATTTAGTAGGTTATTGAAATTTTGAATAAACATTAAAACCTGCTTTAGCGACCACCTGTGTGACCACATGTTCATAAAGACTGCTTTTTGCCATCCCCAATAGTACTATTTATGTACAAATCAACCTCTATATAAAGACCACTTCCCTATAAAGGCTGGTTTTGTTGTGTCCCTGAGGGGGGGGGGTATTTATATACAAGTTTCACTGTATTTGCACGCAAATTATTTTTGGATATTTCTTACATTGCCTTTAGATAAACATTAATTTTCATAAATTTTAATGATTTGATGTAGTAAACATATAAAATATCTAGTTGCAGCTTTTATCTTGTGACTTCACATAAAACCATTAAGATAGGTTGAACTTGGGTATTTTCTGAAATTGTTGGCGCAGTGTATCGTATCACACCCACTATCAAAATAGGTTATATTGATATATCAAAATTGTGCACTTCTCTAACTTCTGGCCCCTGTTTCTTTATAAGTCTTTTTATAAACATGTTTTTTAGAAGATTGCAACATAGAAATATTTTGGTAAATACATATAGGTGATTTATACTTATACGTTGTTTGCTTGCCTCCTTGAAGCTTGCCTTAAAATCAATTTATAAGTGAAAAAGTAACATTACGTTGCTGTGATCAGTGTAATCAGACATTATTCAAAGTAAGCACGTCAAGATAATTTAATGTGCAGCTTGAGTACTCTAAGCCCTTGCCATACAAGACATATTTCAAAGACTCAGTGATGTTTTTTTGTCTTTTTGAATATTGGACATGATTTCCTGCAAGAGATCAGGACTCTCCTGTGATTGATTTCATATTATGTGTATATTTGTTGTACTAAGATCGGGAACATATTTGGGATTTACGAGGTTGTAAAGTACAATATTAATTAAGAAAGCTGAAAAGCTAAAACATGTCAAATCAATGTTACACTAAAAAGACTATTACTTTTCAAATCGGGATTAAGTGGAAATTCGTCAAATTGATTTCCTAACTGGTTTCAAAATCTGACTTACAAGTTATGATTAGATTTCTATTTCTATTCAATTTTTTGTTTTGTTTTATTGTTCAGATATACCCAGTAATTTTCACACATTAGTTGTTCCTAGCTTTAGGTGAAGTGCCATAAACTTTGAACTGTGTGATTGACTAACAGCAATGCAGTAAGGATTCTATTGACTTACACCAATGAAGTAAGGATTCTATTGACTTACACCAATGAAGTAAGGAGTCTATTGACTTACACCAATGAAGTAAGGATTCTATTGACTTACACCAATGAAGTAAGGATTCTATTGACTAACAGCAATGAAGTAAGGATTCTATTGACTTACACCAATGAAGTAAGGATTCTATTGACTAACAGCAATGAAGTAAGGATTCTATTGACTAACACCAATGAAGTAAGGATTCTATTGACTTACACCAATGAAGTAAGGATTCTATTGACTAACAGCAATGAAGTAAGGATTCTATTGACTAACACCAATGAAGTAAGGATTCTATTGACTTACACCAATGAAGTAAGGATTCTATTGACTAACAGCAATGAAGTAAGGATTCAATATATTGACTAACAGCAATGAAGTAAGGATTCTATTGACTAACAGCAATGAAGTAGGGATTCTATTGACTTACACCAATGAAGTAAGGATTCTGTTGACTTACACCAATGAAGTAAGGATTCTATTGACTAACAGCAATGAAGTAAGGATTCAATATATTGACTAACAGCAATGAAGTAAGGATTCTATTGACTAACAGCAATGAAGTAAGGATTCTATTGACTTACACCAATGAAGTAAGGATTCTATATGTGCCATGCCTGCTATGATACAGGACACTGGTTTTAAGACTAATACAAAAGACCCATGCTATCACTTCTTATGGTACTACTGTTGTGAAAATCTTAGATACAACCTTACATCCAGACTTGAATTTGGGACCTGCTTATAAATAAACCACTCTAACACTGGATCACCGCTGGTGGTCTATTTATAATCATGGTTAACATTTTTATACATCAATGGCCGAGGCGTCTGATATCAAGTTGTTGATCTCATGTTTGTTTGTTTGTTTACTGTTGTTTAACATCCCACTGAAGAATCTTTCACTCACATGGAGACATCACCAAATGCTGGTGAAGGGCTTCAAATTTTGGCCTATGCTCAGCATTTATGGC
Source organism: Atrina japonica (assembly GCA_030159075.1). Classification (NCBI taxonomy): domain Eukaryota; kingdom Metazoa; phylum Mollusca; class Bivalvia; order Pterioida; family Pinnidae; genus Atrina; species Atrina japonica. Next base: position 1,969,565 of record BROG01000012.1, on the reverse strand, counting down.
CATTGAGCAGTAAGGGTTCTTTAACGTGCGGACACCTACTGTGACACGGGACCTCAGTTTTTACTCTCTCATCCGGAAGAAACCAACCTGCTGCCAGCTGGACTCGAACTGATGACCTCATGATCAAGAGTCAAGCACACTACCGACAGAGCCAGGTCGGTTCTGGTCTCATGCAGGCTTCTTGATTCTTGTGTAATTTAGGCTATTTAATTCCCTGTCTATATAAACGTTACAGTCATAATCTCTGCAAAAAATCATGAAACTAGCTTGTTCTGTTTATACTTCTTTGTATTGAAGGTATACACCATTCAGTGTTTTTCTCAATCTTAAGAAAAATAACCACTAATTTTTCTGACCAGTCTTGAGCCCATTGCCCCAAAATTAGGTATCAGAGCCCCATTGTGTTCCCATGTAAAAGGGGATGAAAAAAGTACTTGAATTTCATTTCTGAAATTTTAAACAGAGTTGAATTGTTGCATTCTATCAATATGATATGTTACAAGTGTCAACAATATTTAAGTCTTGCACAGTAGCAGTAGTAATATCTTATTTGTTTCTATGTAGTAAGTTATGTGACTGTTCCCTTTAATTAGTCAATATATACACCGTAGTATTATTTCTGGTTTCAGATTTAACACTACAATTTAAGGTAACATTAAGAAAATCTCAAATATGGACAAAACGGAGTACAGAGCTTTGATAAAACAAACTTGACCTTTAAAGTTGAAAAAGGACTTTGGTTAAAGGATGATACCATACTCACAGGACTCCAATTGACTTCCCTGTTTTCGATATCTGAAAAAGCAACTCCAATTTGATGAGGATGAAGAGCTTCAAGCACCTGTTGGGTGATGCTTGTTTTAGAGTCAATCCAAAGAATTTGATAGTAAATAATTTCTGATCTTCCCAAAATATTGGTAAAGAGTTTGAAACCAATAATAGATAAAAAACACTGTCTTCACTTTTGTTTTGTTCCTTGTGAGGCTTAATTATAATTGTCACCCTGTCGTAGGATTGGTTTGCTAAAACATGGTCAACATTCAGCCATATTTGCTGGAGTTATGGGGTTTTAAAATCTTCATAAATGTGTTTAGCTCTCTTGGGCATAATTAAGCTTTGAATGTATTTTTATTTGTTTCATAGAAAATTGAAAGGAATGGGAGTCTGATGACAGTGTAAATGGCCTAGCAAAACATCATTTTTTTCAGACCCCAGTCAAGTGTTTTTGTCTGAGTTGAAAGTCTGGATTACAGTAAAGCTTATATATAAGAACCCAAAAATCATAAACGATGAAGCTTGTATATAAAGACGCAAAAATCATAAACAGTGAAGCTTGTATATAAGGACCCAAAAATCATAAACGATGAAACTCGTATATAAAGACGCAAAAATCATAAACAGGGAAGCTTGTATATAAGAACCCCAAAAATCATAAACAGGGAAGCTTGTATATAAGTACCCCAAAAATCATAAGCAGGGAAGCTTGTATATAAGAACCCCAAAAATCATAAACAGGGAAGCTTGTATATAAAGACCTCAAAAATCATAAACAGGGAAGCTTGTATATAAAGACCTCAAAAATCATAAACAGGGAAGCTTGTATATAAAGATCCCAAAATCATAAACAGGGAAGCTTGTATATAAGAACCCTTTTACAGTTACAACATAATCAGTCTTTATAGGGAGGTGGTCCTTATATAGAGGTTGACTTGTACACAAATGGTACTGTTGTGGTGTTTTACAACACAATATAATGAAGATAGTAACTGCAAAAACCAAAAGAGGTCATATATACCAAAAGTCAAATATACCAAAACAGTTATATATGCCAAATCAGTCATATATACCAAAAAGGCATATATACCAAAAGTCAAATATACCAAAACAGTTATATATGCCAAAACAGTCATATATACCAAAAAGGCATATATAACAAATGTCAAATGTACCAAAACAGTTATATATGCCAAAACAGTCATATATACCAAAAAGGCATACATACCAAAAAGGTATATATACCAAATGTCAAATATACCAAAACAGTTATATATGCCAAAACAGTCATATATACCAACAAGTCATACATACCAAGAAGGTATATATACCAAATATCAAATATATCAAAACAGTCATATATACCAAAAGTCGTATATACCAAAACAATCATATGTATTAAAACAGTCATATATACCAAAACAATCATATGTACCAAAACAATCATATGTACCAAAACAATCATATGTATCAAAACAGTCATATATACCAAGTCATATATACCAAAAGTCATATATACCAAAAGTCATATATACCAAAAGTCAAATATACAAAATGCAATTAACAGGAATAGTGTATTTTAATGAACTATGATGATTCATGTTCATCTAAGCCTTTCATTTGTGTAATATATATATATATATATATATATATATATATATATATATATATATATATATATATATATAAATAATACTATTTTAAACATCCTAGGTACACTAGTAATGGGTTCTCATTTAACATTAAGGTAAAATAATTTCATAAAAAAGTTTGGTATGTTCCATATATAAGATTTTCACTATAATCAGTACATTTTCCCCCATTTTGAGGAATATCTTATGCAATTAACAGGAAGTCTTGGTTTAACCTATGCAATCAAAAGGAATATTTAATATTAACCTATGCAAGTAGAAGGAATATTTAACATATAAGAGATAGGAAATGGTTTTGTGTTTTGAGTTCTTATGCAATAAACAGGTATATGCAATTATCAGGTATGCAATTAAGTAATTTGAGTATTGCGGGTTGCCATTGGTTTTATATCAAAACAGTCATATATACCAAAAAATAGATAAATAAAAATTGACTATTTTGAGACCATGGTAGTAATGTGTTTGTGTTAGAGATATGTGGCCATCTTGACTGTATTTCCACTTTTATAATTAACTTCACCGTAAAACAGAGGACAGATTGTGACATAAAAGCAGAAGCTCTCGTTTTTTTTGTCTTTTCTGGTATCTACACAAAGCCAAAGTGTTTCCAGACATTGCTTTTATAGATGGCTGATCAGATATTTTTTATTTTGTTTTTAAGCCTTGTGCTGTCATACTTGTTGATTTTTATTGAGTGTTGCCATTGGTTTTTGGTATACTATTTTTTGAAAGAAACCAAATGAATTGATAAGAAACCAAATTTGGTATCATTAATCAAACTGGCCAAAAATCATAGAGAACTTCACTCACAGTATGCCCCTGGTATGATGCAGGGATGATCAAAGTGGTTTTCAAATGGGTTCCCCATGCAACAGATGTGTCACCACTAAGGGAAACGTAATTTTGAATGTTGAAAATGAATGACTTGGTTTTTGGAGACATGATGTTTTTCATAGACATCTTGTTACTTTTCCATCATTTAGTCTTGATTGAACAGTGTTAAAAGACAACATTTTAGAAAGCTATATCTCAGCATCTTCTTAACAGATTTTGTCTATATTGTCTGGGAAATTATTTGCCATTTCCAGATGGCATTTTGATTGATGCCTTTGTCCTCTATTAGACATGTAGTTTACGCGTTATCTTAAACAACAAATCAACAAGAGAAATTTTCAATTATTAAATGTTCTATCATGATACAACAAGGTTGATTATATAATATTTGTCACTTTAGACTGACATGCCTGTCATCAGCATTTGCTGGTAATGACTGATGCTTAGCTTGTTATTGACCTCGGTTACAAGATACAGCAAACTTCCTCAGTCTCATTGAGACCACATGGATAGGAAACTTAGGTGGTTGATGACTGAGAAAGGATTTTGTAATTTCAATGTTTCAAACTTATGCAGGATTCAGAAAATTCAATGAACCCCTTACCTTCACACAATTTCTGTTCAAAGCACTTAAGAATTGTGAACAGTTGATTTTGAAATAACTTAAAGGTTAAGAATTAAAACCTAGATCCTGTGTTACTGACATGTCAGTCTGACTAGCAGGATCTTTTAGTCTTATTTAGGACTTTCTAGTCTGACCCACAGGATCCTCTAGTTTGACTCCCAATATCTTCCAGACTTTTTCAGTATTTACTAGTCCGACACATGATTTACTAGTCTTTTCTAGAATTCACTAGTCTGACTCTGTCCCTGTGCTGTATTGACGTCACACGGTTATGATGTAATAATAACACAAGTGCTTGATGGGTCATATAATTGTGATTTCATAATTGAAAAGTTTGACGAAAGGTGCTGTGTCTGGCATTTGGCAATAGGTCAATTTACTAGTACCACATACAATTAACTTAAGTCTGTCCTAAAATTTACTAGTCTGACCCATGGGATCTTCTAGTCTGACTCACATGACCATCTAGTCTGACTTACATGATCTTCTAGTCTGACTCATTGGATCTTCTAGTCTGACTCATTGGATCTTCTAGTCTGACTCATTGGATCTTCTAGTCTGACTCATAGGATCTTCTAGTCTGACTCACATGATCTTCTAGTCTGACTTACATGACCTTCTAGTCTGACTCATTAGATCGTCTAGTCTGACTCATTGGATCTTGTAGTCTGACTCATAGGATCTTGTAGTCTGACTCATAGGATCTTGTAGTCTGACTCATAGGATCTTCTAGTCTGACTCATAGGATCTTCTAGTCTGACTCATAGGATCTTCTAGTCTGACTCACATTACCTTTTTTGTCTGACTCATTGGATCTTCTATTCTGACTCATTGGATCTTCTAGTCTGACTCACATGACCTTCTACTCTTATTCAGGATTTATTTCTCCAACCTAAGAGTATTTGTCTGACTCATGATCTACTGGTTTTAATCACAAGGATCTTTTAGTCAGACTCACAGAATCTTAGTTTGATGTTGATAATTGATTTGTGAACTGACATCATGAGTATAGTTTGTTTGCTCTCCATTTAAACTGGGATTTAGTCACTAAATAATTTATATATTTTACATGTTCATCATTGTTATACTAAAAATGAATTTTAATTGCATCATGCAATTCAAGGGAAAACATTTCCCATTACTAATAGTGTAAGATTTCTTTCAAATTCCAAGAAACATTATGTGGGTGTAAATCCAATACTTTTAACAGCCATAATACTGTAAATATAAACAGTTTTCAAACCAAATGGTTACCTAAAAATAGTCAATGTGCCTGCAATTGTCCATTCACAGAAGATGAATATGCCTAACTTGTCACTCACTTAATTCATGAAGACTAAGGTCAAGAAGGGATCATCTCACAATTACAAGTCAAAATAAGTTTCAAGTTAACATCTTTTGTTCGTTTTTATGATGTTTTACATCCAGTGCGCCATGAATACTACTAATAAGATGAAATTATTTCAGTAACATAGTCTTGTGCATCATATTAAAAATGATGCAGAGTTATAATTCTGATATTTTTTTTTTTCAGTTCATAAAAAATAATTACGAATTTATGATACAATCCCATGCCAGTCTAATGTCATATGAGTTTTTGATTTGCATACAACCTACTTATGCATGAATCAGAAAGAATTATGGGTGCTGTTACAAACTTTTACAAAATTATGTATTACAGTAAATGGGTAAAAGTTTTGTTAGCAAACCAAAAATTTGCATATTCACAGTTCAGTTATGTATGTTAAAATTAAAAACATTGCTGTAAAATTCAAATTTGATGATTAAGTGAAATCTAAGAAATTTAACGAAACCCCAGTTTCAATGAAGAGCAAACAGACTATACAAAGGAAAAACTGAATTTCATCTCCTCTCTGGGTTTTGTAGAATAGAAAGATCAAGATCTCAGTGGGCCAGTAAGGTCATTTCAGTCTATTGTTTTTATCTATTTATCAGCAAGGTCCTTTCAGTCTATTGTTTTTATCAGCAAGGTCCTTTCAGCCTATTGTTTTTATCTATTTATCAGCAAGGTCCTTTCAGCCTATTGTTTTTATCTATTTATCAGCAAGGTCCTTTCAGCCTATTGTTTTTATCTATTTATCAGCAAGGTCCTTTCAGTCTATTGTTTTTATCTATTTATCAGCAAGGTCCTTTCAGTCTATTGTTTTTATCTATTTATCAGCAAGGTCCTTTCAGCCTGTTGTTGTTTTTATCTATTTATCAGCAAGGTCCTTTCAGCCTGTTGTTGTTTTTTATTTATCAGCAAGGTCCTTTGAGCTTGTCAGGGTTTTCCCTGACGCAATAATTCTGCGTATTTACGCGTAAAAATCCTAAATGACGCCTAAAATAAGATCTATTGCGTCCTAGTGGACGCGTTAAATACTTGATGTCTTTCAAGATCGTTTGGGTAAATAAACCAAGCATGCGACCTATTTCTACCAGTTTGCTTCTTTTTTATGTCCATTTTTAATTCTTATGTTCTAGTGCAATTCCACAAGAAAACCAAGAAACTGAATTCATCACTTTATTTACAATAAAACAGGAAAATCTTTACCTGTAATATAGATCTAGAATCAACAAAACAACATCGATCATCACTTTATGGGTACTTCCGGAAGTATAAATTAAAGAAGGGATACCAAACCTGACTTTCATTTGAATTATGGAAATTAAAAAATAATAATGAAAGTACTAATGATGGTTATATAAAATGATTTATTTACACAAATGTTTATGTAAATCTTACATATGATAAAGTACTTTAATACTTGAAATGAATAAAATAGATATAATTTTCAAATAAATAAATTTGAGGCATCAATTAGTAGGCTACATGTATTTTGTAACTTTTCAGTTTTGCATCTATATTTCTAAAAACATGTTATTGTATTACAATTTATAGATTTTTGATATAAAATTTCCATATGATTTCAAATATAGTTAAAACAACTATATTTTATTTAATTTCATGTTTATAGGTTTATAGGGATGTCTGTAATTATCAACAAAAGTGCACATTTGACATTCAGTTTAATTCTGATCGAATTGAAGTGGACTGCAAATGGACTCCTAAATTACAAAATGGACTCCTAATTTTGTAGTTGTGGGAGTCCATGGAGTCTTCATTTGAAAATCCCAGGGAAAACCCTGAGCTTGTTGTATTTATTTATTTATCAGCAAAGTCATTTCAGTCTGATGTTTATATTTGTTAGGGGTGTTTAGGTTAGAGAGTAGATAGTATTCCAGAAGTTTTATGATTTATTTTGATACTTTTTCATGATACACTGTCAGTACTCTTTGGTTTTCTGATTACAAAATGTTTTCAATAAGTTTAGTTAATTGTATTGTTTCTTAAACAGTTGGCATTTATAAAAGAAAATATTTACAAACTTATTTTCAATACATTCTTTGATGTCATTACTATCAAAGAAATCTTATAAAGCATCAGCAAATCATTGTGTGATTGTTGTAAAGGTTTAATGTTAACGTCTTAAGCTTGTTAGGTATGTTATTGATTAAATAGTTACTGTGTCAAGAAGATTTCATAGAATGCCATGAATTAGAAACATAATTTTCGGGTTTTCATCTGCATGTTAAAATGAGTAGGATGATCTGCCACTCATCATTACTCAAGCATGTATAGAATACAAAGTCTTCAGATAAGATCCTCACAGTCTTCAGATACCTCACAGTCTTCAGATGAGATCCTCACAGTCCTCAGATAAGTTCCTCACAGTCTTCAGATACCTCACAGTCTTCAGATAAAATCCTCACAGTCTTCAGATACCTCACAGTCTTCAGATAAGTTCCTTAGTCTTCAGATAAGTTCCTCACAGTCTTCAAATGCCTCACAGTCTTCAGATACGTTCCTCACAGTCTTCAGATAAAATTCTCACAGTCTTCAGATACCTCACAGTCTTCAGATAAGTTCCTTACAGTCTTCAGATACCTCACAGTCTTCAGATAAGTTCCTTAGTCTTCAGATAGGTTCCTCACAGTCTTCAGATGCCTCACAGTCTTCAGATACCTCACAGTGTTCAGATACGTTCCTCACAGTCTTCAGATAAAATCCTCACAGTCTTCAGATACCTCACAGTCTTCAGATAAGATCCTCACAGTGTTCAGATACCTCACAGTCTTCAGATAAGTTCCTTACAGTCTTCAGATACCTCACAGTCTTCAGATAAGTTCCTTAGTATTCAGATAAGTTCCTCACAGTCTTCAGATGCCTCACAGTCTTCAGATAAAATCCTCACAGTCTTCAGATACCTCACAGTCTTCAGATAAATCCTCAAAGTCTTGAGATACCTCACAGTCTTCAGATAAAATCCTCACAGTCTTCAGATACCTCACAGTCTTCAGATAAAATCCTCACAGTCTTCAGATACCTCACAGTCTTCAGATAAGATCCTCACAGTCTTCAGATACCTCACAGTCTTCAAATAAGTTCCTTACAGTCTTCAGATAAGTTCCTCACAGTCTTCAGATAAGTTCCTCACAGTTTTCAGATAAAATTCTCACAGTCTTCAGATAAGTTCCTCACAGTCTTCAGATAAGTTCCTCACAGTCTTCAGATACCTCACAGTCTTCAGATAAGTTCCTCACAGTCTTCAGATAAGATCCTCACAGTCTTCAGATAAGTTCCTCACAGTCTTCAGATAAGTACCTCACAGTCTTCAGATAAGTTCCTGACAGTGTTCAGATAAGTTCCTGACAGTCTTCAGATATCTCACAGTCTTCAGATACCTCACAGTCTTCAGATAAGATCCTCACAGTCTTCAGATACCTCACAGTCTTCAGATAAAATCCTCACAGTCTTCAGATACCTCACAGTCTTCAGATAAGATCCTCCAGTCTTCAGATGTCTCAGTCTTCAGATAAGTTCCTTACAGTCTTCAGATACCTCACAGTCTTCAGATAAGTTCCTTAGTCTTCAGATAAGTTCCTCACAGTCTTCAGATGCCTCACAGTCTTCAGATAAAATCCTCACAGTCTTCAGATACCTCACAGTCTTCAGATAAGTTCCTTAGTCTTCAGATAAGTTCCTCACAGTCTTCAGATGCCTCACAGTCTTCAGATAAAATCCTCACAGTCTTCAGATACCTCACAGTCTTCAGATAAGATCCTCACAGTCTTCAGATACCTCACAGTCTTCAGATAAGTTCCTTACAGTCTTCAGATACCTCACAGTCTTCAGATAAGTTCCTTAGTCTTCAGATAAGTTCCTCACAGTTTTCAGATGCCTCACAGTCTTCAGATAAAATCCTCACAGTCTTCAGATACCTCACAGTCTTCAGATAAAATCCTCAAAGTCTTGAGATACCTCACAGTCTTCAGATAAAATCCTCACAGTCTTCAGATACCTCACAGTCTTCAGATAAAATCCTCACAGTCTTCAGATACCTCACAGTCTTCAGATAAGATCCTCACAGTCTTCAGATAAGTTCCTTACAGTCTTCAGATAAGTTCCTCACAGTCTTCAGATAAGTTCCTCACAGTCTTCAGATAAAATTCTCACAGTCTTCAGATAAGATCCTCACAGTCTTCAGATAAGATCCTCACAGTCTTCAGATAAGTTCCTCACAGTCTTCAGATAAGTACCTCACAGTCTTCAGATAAGTTCCTGACAGTGTTCAGATAAGTTCCTGACAGTCTTCAGATACCTCACAGTCTTCAGATAAGATCCTCACTGTCTTCAGATACCTCAGTCTTCAGATAAGTTCCTTACAGTCTTCAGATAAGTTCCTTAGTCTTTCAGATAAGTTCCTCACAGTCTTCAGATGCCTCATAGTCTTCAGATAAGTTCCTCACAGTCTTCAGATAAGTTCCTCACAGTCTTCAGATAAGTACCTCACAGTCTTCAGATAAGTTCCTGACAGTCTTCAGATACCTCACAGTCTTCAGATACCTCACAGTCTTCAGATAAGATCCTCACAGTCTTCAGATAAGATCCCACAATCTTCAGATACCTCACAGTCTTCAGATACGATCCTCACAGTCTTCAGATACCTCGCAGTCTTCAGATAAGTTCCTCACAGTCTTCAGATACCTCACAGTCTTCAGATAAGTTCCTCACAGGCTTCAGATAAGTTCCTCACAGTTTTCAGATAAGTACCTCACAGTCTTCAGATAAGTTCCTCACAGTCTTCAGATAAGTTCCTGACAGTCTTCAGATAAAATTCTCACAGTCTTCAGATAAGATCCTCACAGTCTTCAAATAAGTTCCTGACAGTCTTCAGATACCTCACAGTCTTCAGATAAGTTCCTTAGTCTTCAGATAAATTCCTCACAGCCTTCAGATAAAATTCTCACAGTCTTCAGATACCTCACAGTCTTCAGATAAGTTCCTCACAGTCTTCAGATACCTCACAGTCTTCAGATAATTTCCTCACAGTCTTCAGATAAGTTCCTCACAGTCTTCAGATACCTCACAGATACCTCACAGTCTTCAGATAAGATCCTCACAGTCTTCAGATACCTTACAGTCTTCAGATACCTCACAGTCTTCAGATACCTCACAGTCTTCAGATAAAATCCTCAGTCTTCAGATACCTCACATTCTTCAGATAAGATCCTCAGTCTTCAGATACCTCACAGTCTTCAGATACCTCACATTCTTCAGATAAAATCCTCACAGTCTTCAAATACCTCACAGTCTTCAGATACCTCACAGTCTTCAGATAAAATCCTCACAGTCTTCAAATACCTCACAGTCTTCAGATACCTCACAGTCTTCAGATAAGATCCTCACAGTCTTCAGATACCTCACAGTCTTCAGATAAGTTCTTCACAGTCTCAGATACCTGACAGTATTCAGATAAATTCCTCACAGTCTTCAGATAAGTTCCTCACAGTCTTCAGATAAGTTCCTGACAGTCTTCAGATAAAATTCTCACAGTCTTCAGATAAGATCCTCACAGTCTTTAGATAAGTTCCTGACAGTCTTCAGATAAGTTCCTCACAGTCTTCAGATAAGTTACTCACAGTCTTCAGATAAAATCCACACATATAAGTTCCCCACTGTCTTCAAATAAAATCCTCAGAGATTAGTTCCTGACAGTCTTCAAATAAAATCCTCACAGTTAAGTTCCTGACAGTCTTCAGATAAGTTCTTCACAGTCTTCAGATAAGATCCTCACAGTCCTCAGATAAGTTCCTCACAGTCTTCAGATACCTCACAGTCTTCAGATAAAATTCTCATAGTCTTCAGATACCTCACAGTCTTCAGATACCTCAGTCTTCAGATCAGATCCTCACAGTATTCAGATAAGTTCCTCACAGTCTTCAGATAACATCCTCACGGTTTTTAGATAAGTTCCTCAAATTTTCAGATAAGTTCATCACAGTCTTCAAATAAAATCCTCACAGTTAAGTTCCTGACAGTCTTCAGATAAGTTCTTCACAGTCTTCAGATAAGTTCCTCACAAAGGTTTTAATCTATGTCCTTCCAAAGCAAATCATAGAAAACTATGCATGCATGGTGATGTGATTGATTGGATGTGAGAAGATTTAAGGTCATGTCAGTGTCAGACCAGACACACAGGTAGTGAAGGTCAGACCTAAGACAAAGGTCATGTCAGTGTCAGACCAGAGACACAGGTAGTGAAGGTCAGACCTAAGACACAGGTCATGTCAGTGTCAGACCAGAGACACAGGTAGTGAAGGTCAGACCTAAGACACAGGTAGTGACTGTCAGACCTAAGACACCAGTAGTGACTGTCAGACCTAAGACACAGGTAGTGGTTGTCAGACCTAAGACACAGGTAGTGGTTGTCAGACTTAAGACACAGGTAGTGACTGTCAGACTTAAGACACAGGTAGTAACTGTCAGGCCTAAGACACAGGTAGTGGCTGTCAGACCTTAGACACAGGTAGTGACTGTCAGACCTAAAACACGGGTAGTGACTGTCAGACCTAAGACACAGGTAGTGACTGTCAGACCTAAGACACATGTAGTGACTGTCAGACCTAAGACACAGGTAGTGAAGGTCAGACCTAAGACACAGGTAGTGGTTGTCAGACTTAAGACACAGGTTGTGACAGGCGGACCTAAGACACAGGTAGTGACTGTCAGACCTAAGACACAGGTAGTGGTTGTTGGACCTAAGACACAGGTAGTGGTTGTCAGACCTAAGACACAGGTAGTGGTTGTCAGACTTAAGACACAGGTAGTGACTGTCAGACTTAAGACACAGGTAGTAACTGTCAGGCCTAAGACACAGGTAGTGGCTGTCAGACCTTAGACACAGGTAGTGACTGTCAGACCTAAAACACGGGTAGTGACTGTCAGACCTAAGACACAGGTAGTGACTGTCAGACCTAAGACACATGTAGTGACTGTCAGACCTAAGACACAGGTAGTGAAGGTCAGACCTAAGACACAGGTAGTGGTTGTCAGACTTAAGACACAGGTTGTGACAGGCGGACCTAAGACACAGGTAGTGACTGTCAGACCTAAGACACAGGTAGTGGTTGTTGGACCTAAGACACAGGTAGTGGTTGTCGGATGTAAGACACGGTTAGTGACTGTCGGACTTAAGACATGGGTAGTTACTGTCGGACTTAAGACATGGGTAGTGACTGTCGGACCTAAGACTTTGGTAGTGACTGTCGGACCTAAGACACAGGTAGTGACTGTCGGACCTAAGACACAGGTAGTGACTGTCGGACCTAAGACACAGGTAGTGACTGTCAGACCTAAGAATTTGTTTTGTTTGTATTATTGTTGTTTTGCATCTTAAACAATTTTTTTTCTCAGTTATGTAATGGTGGTACATTTTTAATGATGGAGGAAGAAACCCAGTTATATTTGACCCAGGAAAGGTCCCTTCATAATTAGCTTAGTTTCCAGTAAGATTCTAACCCAGGCCAGCTAGAAGTAGGAGATATCATGTATGATGTTTTAACCACTCAGCCTCAGAGGCTCCAACACAGGTAAAAATGTAACGGCTTTTACCTGTGTTAAAAAAAGCCTGTAAGTCTTATCCAGACAATCTTTCACAAAAGGTTGTAACTAGATTAACGGTAAATTTTGAAATGACCATCACAAAAACTTAACCAATATGCAATTTATTATTTTATGTGAAAAATTGCTGTGGAAATAAAACACTCTTGGTAATCACTCTTGACAAGTGCAAGTGATACTTCAAAATCTACTGAAAGCATAGTCTGTATGATAACAGAATTTTACAGAATTTTACATTGATGACTGGACTGTTATACATGTAAGATTAGTTTTGTAAAGTGAAATAGAATAGAAATAGTGGATAGAGTTTTAATTAGTCAAAATAATCATTATGTATCCTGTTAACCTGACCTTTGTAATTCTTGAAGCATTAGACATAATTAAAAAAAAATTAATTCTTTTGAATTTCCTTTAACAGAGTATCATTTTCTGATTGATATTTCTTGTCTGAATGTTTTTGTATGTAATTAATTCCAGAAATGGATTTCTAAAGGGTGTATAGGTTTGGTATAGCAGCGCTCTACAATGCGACCAAATCACTCGCAAATGCGATAATTTTTTAGATTCTGGCGAGTGTTTATCCTCGTTCATCGCGACCAGTTTTTTTAAAAAGTTTGTCCGTTTTCACTGTCTTATCGAAATCAGGTCTGTTATGCGCTGAAACAACCAATTTGGTTATCATAATTAGAGCATCTAAATCTGTATGAAAAACACGTTTATTGCAGTGACTTGAAATTTTCCTAACAGCACACGATGACATTTTCTTAGGGACACAAGACACTATTAAGTTTAAAACGATCTTGGTTAAAGTCTGGTTTCGACTAGGCCGAACTTTCTGTCCCGAATTCGATGGTCTTTATATAAAATCAGGGCAGAAAGTTCGGCCTAGTGTGTAGGGCAGGCAGACACAGCCTAATTCCTTTGGGGATTCTACAACACAATAAAACGGGTGACAGCAAAGGTATTAACCACAGTCTTTGCTGAAATTAAAATCGAGAGTGATTGTCTTAAATTAAAAAACTGTACATGATCAGGTCACGGGTTGCTAATAAACAGACAAAATTTACAATTCTTGTGAGCAGTCTCTGTTTTGGAAATTCTGTCGGAAAGAAACTGGCGCTAAATTTTAAAAACAGTTTAAGGTTGAAAGCAAATAAGGCATATAAACACTTTTGATAAAAAAAAATTCACAGGTTGCAGTATTTTTTTTATGGATAAAGGTTACCAACTTAGAAAAATTAATATTTTATTTCATTTCTGTATTTTCTGGTTTTTTTTAAGAACAACACACATATATATTATATATTGTCGTTTTCACTTAAGGCCAAATGTTTGAGTGGTTTTTGGTTTTGCATTACATATATATTGGCGACCTGGCTGGCTAGTAAAATTCCCACTGGCCAAATAAAGTGAATTTTTAAAATTGTAGCTTTTAGGTGTGTTATCCTTTGCCCCAGCTGTAAGTGAAATGTATGATTTACAGTGAAACATAATGACCTCCTTAGGGACACAAGAAAACCAGTCTTTAAAAGGAGGTGGTCTTTATATAGAGGTTGATGTGTACACAATTGGTACAAATGGGGACAGCAAAAACAGTCTTTGCGATCAGGTGGTCTTTGTAACTAATGCAGACTGTATTCAGCATTAAGAATAAAGTATTTTTCAAACAAATGTATGGTTCAAGGATTTTCAAGTTTTTTTGTCCTGTTACAGGACCCATGCGAAAATATAGCATTTCCCCCCCCCCCCCCCCCCCTTAAAAAAAAAATTTACAGTATGCAAAAATTTCAAACTTGGAATTGCAGAATAAAGTAGTTTCAAACAAATGTTTCAAATCAAGTTTTTGTCTCGCCTGCGAAGTAGAAGAGATATATATGGATCACTGATTTTGTCTGGCGTCGTCATCAACATTTCGTTTCTGGAGCAAAACCCCTAAATTATTGGGTGGTTTGGAACAAAAGTACACACAAATGATCCCCATATACCCTATATGTGCCTTTCAGGGTTCACTCTAGTATATTTACAGTTTGGTGTTCAGGTTAATGTGATAACAGGGAATGTTAGTGTCTTTTAGTGATAATAATCAGAATTGTTATATAGAAAACGACAAGAAAATGTCATAGTAATTTTGTTTATGACCCCTAGTTCTTTGTTTCCATACATCAATCTCTGTATGCACAACTTTGTAGTACAGAAGGTAAACTAGGACCTCTGAACAGGTATGACTTCAAGTGTTGTAGACGAGTTAGTAACCCCCTGACAACTGGCCCCATCTACTCTTAGCTGGTATCAGAATCAAAATTAACAACAAATAATTCAACAACAACTAATTTGAATGATTTGAACATATTGTATTGATCAAATTATCAAAATGATTGGACTCAAGTTCTGAAAATCTACTACTGACCTTCTCCAGTTCATACAAAATATTACTATAAATAGCACATGCTGGCATGACTAAACATACAATTTATGTATATCACAATTTATAAGTATTGATAGTAGAGAAAAATTAGCAATACAGAGGATGAATGATTGGGTCTGTTGGCCCATAGTGTTCCTCAAGCACATTAGCACCTCATTCTACTGAACGCCGATTGATTCTCTATTTAAATGTTTTTGAAAATTGACAATAGATATCAGTAGAATATGAATGGAATGGCAATGGTCTTTTATGATCAACAGAAAACAGGATTGTCTTGGTCAAGGAGAGAGTGGGAGCAATCTTGGACCATGTTAAGTGCATAAACTGAGGATGGTTTGAACAGGAGCAACCTGAATTGAAACAGAATCAGGAATGCAGCCTAATTCTTATCAAGAAGGACAAGGCCATTTAATCAGGACAAAGAGCTATATACATTGTAGACAACATTGCCTAGTGCAATATTTAACCATTTTTGCAAAGTAATCAAAATTTGCATCATGAAAGACAAATTTTCTAAATTAAGGCACACTGTACTCCAATTATTAGCACCCTTATAAGGACAAACATGGTATAAGATCAGTAACATGTAAACAAAGGCTCTTATTGTATCTAAATTCTCACAAACATGTCTCCAGCATCACCTAAACAGCAATGAACAAAAGTCAAACAACTAATTGTAAGTTGTGCAGTATAAAACATGAGTACAGCACATTGTCTGAGTACTTACATGTGGTCCAGAATGGGAGCTAAGTATTAGGAGTACTTACATGTGGTCAAGAATGGGAGCTAAGTATTAGGAGTACGTATATGTATTTGTATGTGGTCAGGAATGGGAGCTAAGTATTAGTATGATATGGGAGTAAGTATTTACTTACATGTGGGAATGAGAGCTAAATGGGATCTACAGTATAGAATGGGAGCTAAGTAGGAGGACTTACATGTGGTCCAGAATGGGAGCTAAGTATTAGGAGTATGTACATGTGGTCAAGAATGGGAGCTAAGTATTAGAGATGTGGTAAGAATGGTAGCTAAGTATTAGTATACATGTGGTATAGAATGGGAGCTAAGTATTAGGAGTACTTACATGTGGTCAAGAATGGGAGCTAAGTATTAGGAGTACTTACATGTGGTCAAGAATGGGAGCTAAGTATTAGGAGTACTTATATTTGTATAGAATGGGAGCTAAGAATTAGGAGGACTTACATGTGGTCCAGAATGGGAGCTAAGTATTAAGGATACTTACATGTGGTCAAGAATGAGAGCTAAGTATTAGAAGTACTTACATGTGGTCAAGAATGGGAGCTAAGTGTTAGGAGTACGTATATTTGTATAGAATGGAAGCTAAGTAATAAGGAATTAGGTCAAGTACTTACATGTAGTCCAAAATGGGAGCTAAGTATTATTACTTACATGTGTCAAGAATGGGAGCTAAGTATTTGGAGTACTTACATGTGGTCAAGAATGGGAGCTAAGTGTTAGGAGTACTTACATGTGGGAGCTAAGAATGGGAGCTAAGCATTAGGAGGACTTACATGTGGTCAGGAATGGGAGGAGCTAAGAATGGGAGCTAAGCATTAGGAGTACTTACATGTGGTCAAGAATGGGAGCTAAGTATTAGGGGTACTTACATGTGGTCAAGAATGGGAGCTAAGTATTAAGGATACTTACATGTTGTCAAGAATGGGAGCTAAGTGTTAAGAATGGGAGCTAAGTGTTACATGTGGTAAAGAGTGGGAGCTAAGTAATAAGGATACTTAGATGTGGTAGAGAATGGGAGCTAAGTATTAGGAAAACTTACATGTGGTCATGAATGGGAGCTAAGTATTAGGAGTACTTACATGTGGTCATGAATGGGAGTTAAGTATTAAGGGTACTTACATGTGGTAGAGAATGGGAGCTATGTATTAGGAAAACATACATGTGGTAAAGAATGGGAGCTAAGTATTAGGAGTACTTACATGTGGTAAAGAATGGGAGCTAAGTATTAGGAGTACTTACATGTGGTCATGAATGGGAGCTAAGTATTAAGGGTACTTACATGTGGTAAAGAATGGGAGCTAAGTATTAGGGGTACTTACTTGTGGTCATGAAAGGGATCTAAGTATTAAGGGTACTTACATGTGGTAAAGAATGGGAGCTAAGTATTAAGGGTACTTACATGTGGTAAAGAGTGGGGACTAAGTATTAGGGATATTAGGGGTACTCACATGTGGTAAAGAGTGGGAGCTAAGTATTAAGGATACTTACATTTGGTAAAGAATGGGAGCTAAGTATTAGGGGTACTTACATGTGGTCAAGAGTGGGAGCTAAGTATTAAGGGTACTTACATGTGGTAAAGAATGGGAGCTAAGTATTAAGGTTCTAGGATTGTATTGTATTTCACAGAACCTATCTGGGTCATAGGAGCATTGTATGTGGAGTGTACACTCAAGTAAACAAGAACAAATCACTGCAACTCAAAAGTAGACTATCACATTGGCAATGGTCACCATGATTGGTAATTAATTAGTCATAATCCTATAGAATTGGGTATATAATAGATGAAATTTAGTTACATTTTAGCCTACCATGTACAGATGTTGGGTTATTCAAATCGCCCTGCAACCATGGTCCGTCCTCGGTCCGATCACTATTTCTCAGAAAGCACTGAAAGGATCTTTATGAAATTTGACATATTGCTTCTCCATGAGGTCTTGTTGTGCAGTGTACATTTTCAGGAGGGTCAGGTTCGTAATGGCTGCCAGACATGTGGCAAGAACGGTTGAGTCAGCTTTGGAGGGAATATTTACCGATAGTGATTCAGAAGCAGAATTTCTCAAGTCTCATTCTGAAAATGAAGCTTAATATTCTAATGTGTCTGATTCAGAATCTGATGACATTCCCATTCATGTACAACCACAATTAGGCCGATATGCTGCAAATGTTGATGTAAACACTGGGCCTTCTGGTGATAATGTTGACACGTCCCTAATTTGTAGACTAATTAGCTAATTTGCATAAATTAGCATAATTAAAAATGTTATCAACAGAAGTATTTGGTACAAGTAATAACTTATTCATTGACCCCAAGACCTACAAACACCCCTTCCCCTAATATTCTGACCTTGGACATTGTATGTGCATTATTTTTTAGCATTTATTGACTTAGCATTGATATATTGATGAACAATTTTGGGTCCTGAAGGGAAAGGGTTAAACCATATATGTTATTAATTGTTATGGGGAGACGCATTTAGTGCATATGGATGTCCTGCCACATCCCCAGAAATTTATATTTTTGCTTATAACTTAAAATCTGATAGCCCCACCCTTAAACCATATATATTATTGATTATTATGGGAAAACACTTTCATTGATGTATATGGGGGTCCTGCCCCACCCCCAAAATATACATTTTTACTTATAACTTAAATACCGTTCACAGTCCCACACTTAAACCATATACATTATTTACTATTATGGAAAAACACATTCAGTAGTGTATGTGGTGTTCCTGTCCCAGCCCCTGAAATATATACTTTGATATCAAAGCATGGACCTGCGAGACATACAATTATGTGTAATTTTTGTTTTACTCAATACAGGCCATGGCCAGCATTTACACTTTTAGAGGTTGACAGGTATGGCTAAGCTATCTTTGATAATAACAGTTTATTGGTATTGTTTTAATCTTGTGAGAAAGCACTTGACAAATATTTAGGTTTTAGTTCAAATTCATTGTTGAGCCACAAAATAAGAGAAAAGAACAGTCTGTCATAGATCAAATGAAGAACATTTGATGGTGGGCACCAGGATCCCTCTGGGATCTCTTGCTATTCTTGTATTCCACTGAAGAGTATTATTTATTATCATTGTGTTAGTATTGTTTTGATAACGATATTTGTACAGGAATAACCTTGTTGATAATGTTGATTGTGTCGTAAGATTTCACACCTCATAATCTTACCTTTCATATTAACATTTTGTAAGGTCATACAACTGGCAGTTGTAATTAAATTTGTAACATTATTGGATTTTTAGCAGTGCCTGATATCAGAAAAGCTTTAATCTTTGTAAGATAATTTTTTAGCTTTTTATCTTGTTTTTTCAGATTAGGTGAAAATAAGATACATCACTGTGTGTTGATATGTTTTCATCTTGGTGATAATTCAATCAGTTTATAAGTATTATAGTAATTTATTTCTCCCTTTACAGGCAATAATGGTAGTTGAGAGTTTTAGTAAGTCCTTCAGAACCATACTTCTGAGATTCTGACATAATGCCAGGTCAAACCGTGAATTAAAAAAAAGAGCTAGAAGTATCCTTGGGCAGGAGCAGTACTTAGTAATCAGGGGATTTTCTTCACTCGTTTGGGAATGCGGCCTGGACCATTTGAATTTAGAATTTTTAAGCAACATTTTATTGAAATCTAAAATACACAAAACTGTTTGAAAATACAAGAAGCCCTTTAGATCCATTGTCATTTGACTTCAGTTTGGAAGTTAGGAAATTTCAACTGCAAATTATGAAAAATGCATTTTTTTTTTAGCATTAGGAATAGAGCCTTTGTTTTTTAGCCTGTATCATAGGGTGGAAAATCCCTAGTAATGGAGCATCGACTTGGCATATGGAAGGCTCACGGTTAAAATCCTTGTCTTACTTAGTTTTAACATAGTGATTATTCCTTTGCCAAACCATCGGGAACCAATTTTAAATCCTTATACTTCAAACCAATTTGTGTCTCACTTGTTGTCAGTTGGGATTCAGGTCAAGTCTAATGATTTTTTCAGATTTCTGTTTACAATTTGAGTGAGCCCCAACATACCAAATTGGATACAGTGAAACTTGTATATAAAGACCTTCATAGCGACACATCAAAACCATTCCATATAGTTATGTGGTCTTTATATAGAGGTTGATTTGTACATAAATGGTACTATTTTGGATGGCAAATAATTGGTAGTAGCTAAAGCAAGTTTTACTGTATATGCTGTTTGTTTTAAGTACAGTAGAATCATCTGTCTTGAGAGAACACTATCATAAAAGACCACCTGTCTTTTGAGACCACATTTTAGTAACCACTTAATGAATAATCATTTAAATGAAACCTCTTTTGAAAAACCACCTGTCTTGATAGACCACATTTTAGTGGTAGATGGGGTGGTCTCACAAGACTGGTTCCACTGTACCACCAGGCACCTGTCTTGACAGACCACATTTTAGTGGTAGATGGGGTGGTCTCACAAGACTGGTTCCACTGTACCACCAGGCACCTGTCTTGACAGACCACATTTCAATGGTAGATGGGGTGGTCTCACAAGACTGGTTCCACTGTACCACCAGGCACCTGTCTTACAGACCACATTTTAGTGGTAGATGGGGTGGTCTCACAAGACTGGTTCCACTGTACCACCAGGCACCTGTCTTGACAGACCACATTTTAATGGTAGATGGGGTGGTCTCACAAGACTGGTTCCACTGTACCACCAGGCACCTGTCTTGATAGACCACATTTTAGTGGTAGATGGGGTGGTCTCACAAGACTGGTTCCACTGTACCACCAGGCACCTGTCTTGATAGACCACATTTTAGTGGTAGATGGGGTGGTCTCACAAGACTCAGGTTCCACTGTACAGATCGTTTATATTTTTATCAAGTTACCAACAGTTATAAAATATGATATGTGTGATTGATCATTTTGAGATTCACAATCTGAAACCAAAATCAAATACCTTTATGATGATTGAAGCCTTTATAACCACATAATGTCAAGAACAAGATTTATTATATTTATAGTTAAAGGCCCTTGACCAGCGGTTTATGCTCAGCAAGGTTGTTCATTGCTCAGCAAGGTTGTTCATTTTGTTTTAAATGATAATATGCTTTGCAAAATACTTATATAAAGTTATTATCTTCCCATTAATTACACTTCCAAGTGATTCTCTGTTTTCTAGTAATTTGAGTTTGAAGACCAAAAAATGATTTTTACTCATAACGACAATAAATACAAATGGAGTTGCATAATATTCATGGCAATCTCAGATAAATAAGTTCAACATATGGGTCATTGTCATCTTGTATCCATCACAACTTGGTTTCATGTACCCAAAATCACTTGTAGCTAATGAATATTAATAAAAGTGTAAGTGTGTTAAATTTGTACAATCGCAGTAGTTGTAATCTGCGGCGGAAGTTATCATGAAATCCATTGATCTAACACGATTCTGAAATTGTTTAAAAGTCTTGATCTGATTAGTTTATGAATGTGAGCACTGTTTACTCGCGTTGGCTGAGGTTTCATGAATAATAAAATATGCAAGAGTGATTTCTGGAAAATGGGTAATTTTTCCTAATGATATGGGTCAAAAGACCTGTTTGAAGTTGATCCTTTCCATTAGTTTGTCATAATAGTTTGCAACTTCAGAGAAAAATGGGGGCAGCACCACTTACAGTCAGTCATTTTATCTTATATATAGACCTGGAATCTAGATACCATGCAGTACTAGATGCCAGATGTGAAAAGCAGCCTTCAAGAAAATGACGACACTTGTAGTCAATACAAGAAAGATTTCCAGCACCTATCAACAATTAAATCCTAGGAGAAGAACTGCGACAAGATAATCTTTGAATGTTGTCCATATAAAT
Organism: Atrina japonica; assembly: GCA_030159075.1. Lineage (NCBI taxonomy): Eukaryota > Metazoa > Mollusca > Bivalvia > Pterioida > Pinnidae > Atrina > Atrina japonica. Next base: position 1,947,665 of record BROG01000012.1, on the reverse strand, counting down.
ATAATGAAACCGCATATCTGTCAACCTTTAAAAGTGAAAATGCTGGTCATGACCTGCATTGAGTTAAAAAAAATCCCTGGTCATAACATAACGCATACAACATTTTTTCAGGCTGAATCGAGTAACAAAAATATATTTACATATAAATATATCTAAAATGATATTAAAAACATGATATACAAGTTATCAAATCTACAATTTTAATCAAATTAAGAAATTAATATGAAAATTTATCAATGGTCTTAGTTGTGAATTTTATGGTATTACTTACTTATAATAATGATTATAGATGAATATAAAAAAGTAAAGATAATTTATCTTTCATCGATCGAGTTTGGTGTTGCCCTGATCATTTACTTGTATATTTAGAAGGAAATTGCAGAACCTTTATTGTTTGCAAGTATTTTCAGTGGAATTAAATAACCTTCTGCACATTTTTTTCTTCTGTCCAGTTTACTAATATCAGTTCAAGATCAGTTTCATTGATCAGGTTTGATGTAGCTCTGATAATTTACCCTCTTTGTGCCAAGGAAAAATGGTAGGAAGGAACAACAATCTTCCTTGAAGTCAAGAATTTTCAGTGGAAGTTAATCTATATACTGGTAATATTTTTGTTTTTGTTCTATTAGAATTGATATTAGCAGAAATTACTGTTTGGTAACTCATTTGCCTATTTTAGACTTAGTAACTGTCCAGGGTACTTCACGGGAGCATTTAGTCACTCTCACAACATGTCAAAGAAACCAATCAAACATAGACAAAGAGAAACGATCGGTCTCTCATTGGATACAAAATCTTAAAGACTATGTGTAATCCTTAAAATCGGAGGAAAAACGAGTTAATGATCGGGAGGTAGGGTGAAAACAGGTAATTTTTCGAATTCCCTGGTTATTTAATGACCCGTCTGGTTATTTAAAAATAGTGGGTCAAAGGTCAAATTTACGGGTGTCACCCACTAAAAACGGGTCTGTTGACAGGTATGAAATCAGAAGCCGACATTCTGTTGAGGTCAAATGATATGAACACTAACTTACTGTTAAAGCTGAATGGAATGGAACAAACGGAAAAAGCGTAATGAATATTCATGATTCCTACATAGAAAAATTATCAAGCCATAGGCATGACCTAGCCAAAGAGGCTAAGAGTTGAAATGGGTACAAATTCGACTGGTCCGAGTTAACCAATGTTCCACAAAGAAGTAAACACATTGTCATACAGGTAGCAAATAAACAATTCACAAAGGACAGAAAAAGAAGAGAGATAAAATGGATAAAGAAATTGTGCTGTGTGTTTAGGAGCAGAAATAGTGTTGGAATGCTTTGAGGAAGGAAATGAAGCTGAAAACAAATTAATTATTTGCCACCCTTCATTGAATTTCCTCTGAAGAAACCTCAATCTGTCAAGGGTAACAATTCTGTTCAATTGTGGAGTCAGACTGGTTGGAGAATACCAATTCTTTCTTTTGTTTTTATCTTTTTAACTTGAAAGTGGTAAAAGTATATGTATAGAAATACAATATTTTTAATTTGAAAAATGAATAATTGCAATTTTTTGGTGAAATACTTCCCACAATTTGACATACATTCATGTTTTACATACTTTCTGTATAAATGTAACAGCAGTGAACGATACAAGTGCGATCACTAATTAAGGGTTGTTTTTATCATATTCTAACTAACTGCAGTGCATGTGTGCACTAGCTTTGATTAGTATGTCTTTAAATTTTATAATGTGAATCAGAGAACTTTTTATGATACTTCATGATGGTCGATTTAAGTGGTCATGGGTTTTTAAGGTGTAATATAAATAATAAATTACAGTAAGTTTTGTGTTTATATTTCTGATTATTTTTATGCCCCTGGCCTGAAAGGTCTGCCAGGGGCATCTAGTGGTTGGATCGTCCGTCTGTTTGTGTGTGTGTCTGTCCATAATTCTGTCCCACTTACATATAAAGTGCAATATTTCACGTTTGGGTTGTGATACGGCAACCAAACTTAGACTGTAAGTCCATCTAAGGGTTGCTCACACTTCACTGACATCACATGCCCCTGGGGGTGGGGTGGGGTAAAAATGTATGGCATTGCAAAAATTTGTTGGGACCAGGGGCATTTTTGTTTCACAAGCACATCTTGTTTTTATTGTTATAGAACCACCTCATTTCATATCATCTGTGGTTTTGTCCATTGGGGTGCATCAATGTTAATGTAAGCATGTGTTGACACTGATTTATATATTTCTTTGAAGTAATCTATCTCAATTACTGCCATGATAATATAGACTTACTGGTGCACTATGTACAAAATAGAAGTATGAAATTGTAGATTCCCCAAAATATATCTGTTCTAAAGATTTTGCTCACAGAAAATCAATCCTTAGCTGAAAATAAGAATAAAACATCTGATTATTATTATATATAAATATAAATGTGATTCTAAAAATATCTTGAATGATAGGCTGTGGCTAAAATAGTAGCACTCCATTTATAAAAGTTCTAAATGTTAGTCTCGCATGTATGGTTCTGTGTGGGTTTTACAAATTGTATTGATTTAGTGAGTAGATTGATGATATTTATTACGGAACTCAGTCAAGACAACAAAATGATGATGTCACACATGTCAACTGTATTCTCTCAAAGGAACTAAAATCTTGATGATGCTATATATATTTTTTCATGAATTGCTCTTGAAAACAATCAGTATCGTTATCTGATATCAGTGTGTAATCAATGGCAGGATCCGAAACAATAAATAACGAAAGAGGAATGATCAGGCATTGGATAGAATTATTGTGTAGACAAAATTGCAGAAAAAATACTGATAGAAGTCAAAGTGAAATCATATCAGAAGAGTCTCTCACTTTTAGAACGTATAATATAAAAATTGCAGACACCAAAATAAAGGCTTAATGAAATTTTTTTTAGCTCACCTGAGTTGAAAGCTCAAGTGAGCTATTGTGATCACTCCCCATCCGTCAACTGTAAACTTTTCATATTTTCGACTTCTTCTCTAAAACCACTGAAGAGATTTTGACAAAAGCAAGTGCTCAGGGTCCTTTACCAAGTTTGTAGTTTTCAGCCAGATTGGCCCAGGGGTGAATCCAGGGCGGGGCAGAATATGTCCCAAAAGGTACCCCTCTTTAAAAATCTTGTTCTCCAGAACTGCTGCATGAATTGAAAACTGGATTGTTTCTGAGTGATCTACATGGATGTATGATTCAAGTTTGTATTTTTCAAAAAAATCAGAATATTATTTTTTGATGCATTTTTGGGGTCTTTTCAACTTTGTCATTTTCATTCATTTTTGCATGATTTCCTCAATTATCTCCCCTTGCATTCACTTTGGTGCATTCATTAAGTGTGTTCTACTTGTGATTAGGGAAAGAAATGTTTTTGTGCAAGTATTTTGTGGATGGTTCTCAGGTGAGCGATTGAGGCTCTTGGGCCTCTTGTATGTTTGTTTTTTTTATTTTGCTTTCATTTTGTTTTGTCATCTGTATTTTAGACATTCTTGGAACACCCTGTTATTATATATTTATTATATGTATAGTGACTAAAGCAATAACATACATAAATGTGGAATTTGTGGAATTTTGTTAAATTTTTAGATTGATGATTATTTTGGACAATAATGCTGAATACAGTTGGAGACCATGCAGTAATTTAACCTTGCAATGATCTTGGAAATGTTTGCCATTTGTATATGAGAAGATTTACTAACTTGTTATTATCAGATTATAGAAGGGTGTTACTGATACCTGCCTATATGTTCCTGTAACATGCAATGTTTTAATCTCTCCAGGGACGTTACTGAAGATCGATCAAGTATGTCATATGTAATGAACATTTCATAGCAATTAAATGCTGTGGCTTAATGTCTAACCATGATAACATCACACAACATTATATAGGTGGATATAGACCGATTTATAGACTTGGGATACCCCATATATGAAGTCACATTTTGGTTTGGTTCTACATATAATTGGACACTTTCAAGTGCTGTAGAATAATGTCTAACCATGATAACATCACACAACATTATATAGGTGGATATAGACCGACTTGGGATTTATATGAAGTCACATTTTGGTTTGGTTCTACATATAATTGGACACTTTCAAGTGCTGTAGAATAATGTCTAACCATGATAACATCACACAACATTATATAGGTGGATATAGACCGATTTATAGACTTGGGATACCCCATATATGAAGTCACATTTTGGTTTGGTTCTACATATAATTGGACACTTTCAAGTGGTCCTATATTTCCTAAAAAAAACTGTATGCTTTTAAAACTTCTATTATTATTATTATTATTATTTGTGGCATTCCATAAAAACATTAATGGTTTAACATAGTTTTTCTCAATTAAACCTAGTTATTTATATGCTATTCAAGTAGTTTATATTTACATACCAACTGCACTTCCATTCATTGCAAGTTTATAGAGCGATGTAACGCTTACTTAAATATTTACATACTGACTGCAGTTCCCTTCAATGCAAGTATATAAAGTGATGTATTGGATTTGCCCGTATTTACAATCACGAGTGTTAACCGCTTTACTTTTTGGCGCAGGAATGCATGAATGAATCAATAAAGAATAGAATATCACATATTTATTTCTTAATTATTTATTCTTAAAAGCCATACATTACCACAAAACCAAAAAAAAAAATGCAGAAAGAAATTGGAAACAAAACTAAATCTACATCTGTAGCACACTGTACTGTCTACGGGCCCATATTGCAATATATCTAGGTCATGTTATGATCAGAACTACAGACCACAAAAATGAAAATGCACTTTGTAGTTACAACACGAAAAAGAGAGTTAGGCCTAGTGCAACTTTATCAAGCATCTCTGATAAACCTTTTTGGGTCAACACTGGACTTCCATCTTGGTCCAACATTGAAAAAAATATTGGGCCAACGTTGCCTTGCTATCTCTGGGATAGCCATGGACACACTCATTTGCATTTTCGTTTCTCTTCTGACACATTTAACCTTCTGGTACCAAGCAGTCGAATTTTTTAAAATAATCTCAAAACAAATCTGACACGTATTCAACATTTTCCATATCACTAGTTTCTTTCAAAATGATATGAAAATAAGAAAATAAACCTTAATTGCATTTAGTATTTCTGGACTGAAAAGTGGAACTACTTCTCGTCTCCCACAGCTGTTTAGCTGTTACGTTATATGAAACACTCCCACGGCAAAGCCTATTACACAATAAATTTTGTAACCAGCTGACTATAGAAAATGGTAATATATATAAATACAAGGATTGTTTTTCATTTTTTGAAAAGCATGGAATATATATGCAATGGATCATAGAAAAAAATTCAGAATTTTTGCCCAATAATCCACTGTATATACAATCCTTAAATATATTTCAATAAATATTTAGGGCCAGTCAACATTATGTCATGATTTGTAAACATTCTTTTTCTTCTTTTCTCTTTATTATAAATGTTTTCCATCTCAAAAACAGCTGATTGTCATATATATTTGTCTAACAATAATTTATACCATATATTAATTTTTTTGTTTTTTAACTAAAATGTTCCTGGTGGCATCATTGGTTTGAGGGATCATCTTTCAAGCAGAAAGTCCTGGTTTTAATTCCTGTTATCTTAGACCTTAGGAAGCACAGGGGCCTGTTTTATAAAGAAGTCAAGGGTTTATATTTACTGTTAGTTTGTCAATCACAAATTGATTTGTTGAAATTTAAAATTGATCTTACTTTATCCTATATCAAATATATTTTCAAATCAGATCTTGATTGTTTATGAATACTTTTATCGACTAGGTCCACATACTGCCTATCAGTAGTCATGAAGACCTGACCTGATTTGGATACAAGTCGCAATTCCTAAGTCTTTGTAAAATGGTCACAAGTTGTAAGTATGGTCCTAAGATCAAGTCTAAGATTTTTGTAAAACAGATTTTGACATAATTTGTGAGGATTAGTATACCTTTGAGTAGCTGCTGCAAGTTGCAAACAAAAAAGGCATGACTGCCATGGGGGCACAATAAAGGGCCAAAGAGGTATAACATTTTATGCAACTAATATAAAAATGTTCTCGGGTGGGAAAAAAACTTGAGTATTTTTTGTATTTTATATATAGGGGCCTTTAGTCACTGATTAAAAATTGCATGGTAAAGGTTGCTAATTGACAAACACTTTTAGCCCCTGCCTTTGTGGCATATTTTAGACAAAGTCCTGATCAGTAATTTTTTAGGGAATTTTACTCTTGGTGCAAGAAAGTTGCCAGTTATTTGCACCTTATGTCCATGATTTTATCTTGGTACTCCAGTTATCCCCACTGCTGGCATTTGTCATAAATAATATAATAATATAATGTATAATATAGTGTGAAGGACTACCAGTAATTAAATCTTACATGGGTGTGCTGTGCTGTCTGTTGCTATTGTGCTGGGTGTGCTGCGTGGATACAGAAATCTCCATCTGTGTGGTAAGAATCTGATTATGCCAGTCCAAGATGACAGAAAAGTGTTTGTCTACTTCTTAAAGCTAACAAAACTTTGATCTAGGAAATTCTTAATCCATTGTTGTAATATGACAATTAAAAATCAGTCATTTTGCAAAAACTTTCACAGAAGACTGTAACTGCTAAATAGGTCTCTTGTCTAACATAAAGCAGAACTCAATATTGCATTTGACTCTAGTATTATTTTACAAATATCAATATGAAATAAATACCCTGTGTATATAGGATTTTACTAAATGGATCTAAATCTGCAGACGAACGACACACCATATTGTAATGTAGGCCTGTTGTCTATGTGCTAAATAGAGACATTCATCTCTGGCATACCATTGATTGTGTGATTGTAATGCTCCAGGTTGATTCATCAGAAAATTTAATTTAGTTTTATAAGTCATTTTCAGAATTGCTACATATTGATTACATAAGATTATCATGGAAGTATTATTTGATAATTTGTTTGTGCCATTGATTGATAAAGAATATTAGAAACACGTAACACAGTAAGAATGAAGTGCGGCACAATTTCTTGTATATGTTGGGCAAGATATCTTTTGTCCTGTTACAAAGCGTTGGCTCTGGTAGCATCAGTATCTTTTGTCCTGTTACAAAGCGTTGGCTCTGATAGCATCAGTATCTTTTGTGCTGTTACAAAGCTGTTGACATCAATCTTTTGTGCGTTGGGCTCTGAGCATAGCTTTTGTCCTGTTACAAAGCGTTGTCTCTGATAGCATCAGTTTTGTGCTGTTACAAAGTTACAAAGCTTTTGTTGTTACAAAGCGTTGTCTCTGATAGCATCAGTATCTTTTGTCCTGTTACAAAGCGTTGTCTCTGATAGCATCAGTATCTTTTGTCCTGTTACAAAGCATTGTCTCTGATAGCATCAGTATCTTTTGTCCTGTTACAAAGTATTGTTACAAAGCGTTGGCTCTGGTAGCATCAGTATCTTTTGTCCTGTTACAAAGCTTTGGCTCTGGTAGCATCAGTATCTTTTGTCCTGTTACAGAGTGTAATTAGTAATAGCATCAGTATCTTTTGTCTGACACTTTATTACCCAGAATTCTTGGTAAGTGACAAAAGCATTTTATTTCAATTGCATTCTTTACATTTAATTGACAGCTAAGCTGTTGTTTAGTATTTGGAATCAGGTTGTATTTGGAAAATTCAGGCTTGGCACAGCCTCATGGGACCCATGGTTTTCAAAAAAATATCAAGTTAACAAACTAATTAAGCTTCAAAACCACACCAACCAGGAATAAGAATGAAAAAAAACTTTGTTGCAACAATTACAAAGTAAATTTCTTATCGAATACAAATATGATTGACTTTCCATGGCAATTTGAATGAGAAAAGAAAACAATTTTGTTTTCTTGAGAAATGAAACAATTGCAAAAGGCACTGAAAATAACGGAAGTCGGAAAGTGTTTGGACATGTGTGGTTTTTTTTTTACTACTATATTAATATATATATATATATATATATATATATATATATATATATATTGTCAGCGATATATGAAGCTTTAGTGTTAAATATCACTGATAAGATTAGCAGATATTACTGAAATGTTTCATTATGGTAATATCTATATCCGAAACATCTTGGTAAGAAATGTGATAGGGACAAAACATTTCTTTATAAGGTGAATAAATAAACAAGGTGGGATAATTAATATTAATGTTTTTTGGAATAGTAATGAGATAAAAAATTCTATAATAACTCATGTGTGTGCATGTCTATCTGGTCGTCTCTCTCTATCTAGAAATTCAAGGCAGGGGGTTCAATATATCATGGCTATGATCATTTGAACCCTCCTCCCCTTTAGTGAAATGTTCATAGCAGAATATTAAAACCAAATCACATGTATCTCTCACATTTTTACATGAGTTTATCCTTTTCACATGAATACTGTAGGTAAATAAATTCAAGGGAAGGGGGGATCAGCATGTCATAGCTATAATATTTTACCTCCCCTCTCCCTCAACAGAATCCAAGGAAAAATTTATTAATGTCAGTCATTCTGTTGCATTGCCTTTTCAGTAGTGTTTGTGATCCCCACCCATAAATCATGTATATTCTTGTTACCTATATCAAAACCAGTTCAGCTATGCTTAGTGTAAATCCCTGGGGGTCACCCTGCACACTGCCCTTCCAAAAGTGGTCCAATACCTTAAAAACTGTTGAGATCCCCACCCATAAACCATGTATATTCTTGTTCCTTATAATTATCAAGACCAGTTCATCTCTGCTTAGTGAAAATCCCTGGGGGTCAACCTGGGCACCACCCATCCAAAGGTGTTCTAATATCTTGAAAACTGTTGAGATCCTGCCCATCAACCATGTACAGTGAACCCTCTTTACAACGACCATGTTTGTTCCCATGTAGGAATGACATTAAAACGAATTTGTCACTGTAATGAATTTGATGTGTTGGGCATTTCATAGTGGGCATTTCATACTTAGCTCCCTTGAGTATCATTTACGCATATATTTGTACATGTATTTTTTTAAATAAATAAACTTAAAACAACATTAAAATCTCTATGAAAATATATAAATAAAATTTATGTAAGGTAATCTTGTTAACATCGATGCACAATTATTTTTTCATTAAATTGGTCATAAGTCGGTGATGTCTTAAAATTTTTCAATATGGAAATACAGGAAGTGTTAATATTTGTAAAAGTTCACTTGTCTGTTAAGTCCACATTTAAAACCAGCAATAAGTATTGTTTTTAAAAACCTATTTCACATAATTATCAGTCGACAGATAACTCCCACCACAATTAGTACTGTAGTGTACACCATGCATGTCCTGGTGTAGAACAATAAATTTTTGTAACAGGGACAAGTGCTAGTTCTACCTTTTTATGAACCTACATCTGGACGCGCATAAATGGGATTAGCCGAGTACCTATGACCATTGTGTCAGAACTGATAAGAAACAATAGAGAAGTGATTTTGATTGATATATTGATCTATTTGACCAAGGATAAATTTATATTTTAGTAATGATAGGCAAATCCAAACTATTCAGAAAATACAATCTTATACAGGAATCTGGAAGTTAAAAGACAATGTTAGTCACTAGTGACATGATTTCACTCTCCACAGTCTAACTGTATAGTAGTATTCTATGTGTAATCAATACAACTGATCATGATATCAAATAATTTGTTTTTTTCGTGTACCTATTTTCATGATTAAATTTAAATATTCATTTTTATCACACATTTTTGTACCTAAGTATTAAGATATATCTTTTTTCTAAAATTGTATGAATTTTAAATTTTCATCAGCAGCTGTTGGTAGTGTCTGCTCCTTCTCGGGGAAGTGATGTTTTGTCTCAAAGGTGAAAAGATTGGAGTTTAAGAAACTTTGAATGAATGAATAATAAATAGATAATAAATATATCTAAAATAGAAAAAATAAAAATGTTTGTTTTATCAGTGATATCTAATAAATGTTACCTACACCAGAGATATATGAAACCTAACATTTTTTAAGTGAAATTAAAATTAATTTGTATATTAAATTTGTAAATTGATAGATAATTATATGTGATTTATGACAGTTATCAGTTAAATTAAAAAAAAAATTAAAGTAAAATCAACTTTAAACTGAAGAGATTCTGTCTACCCATAAATTTACCTGAGTAATCAAGACGTATGATCCACACACTATTAACCAACACAGTGATCACTGTGTAATTGGTGAAATTGTGAATTTTAAACAAAAATGGAAGCAATTGTTTGATATAGCACATTTATGAAAATCAGATCAATAGAAAGTACACAAAATATACTCTACTTATAACTAGACAAATGTTGGCAATTAATGATACCATATATTTATTTTATATCAAAATCACAGAAAACGGTAATCTCGCAAAATTTAACATTGGGTCTATGGAGAAATTATGTAATTTATAAAAATGCAAATGGAAGCAACTCAACAAAACGTTTCAACAATAAAATTTATATCACTGAAGAGCATATAAAATAGCTATTTACCTATAACTAGACAAATTTAATAAAATAATCAATAATGAAGTTATTAGCAATTTTGTTCACCATTCTGTATATAAGCTAAATTAAAAAATTCTAAGGTAGTATCGATAAAGTCGCGTATGCGCACTATGATTTGTCCAAAATTGTTGTACATGCTAAGGGGGTCTTTATATACAAGTTTCACTGTATTCTTGTTTATTTAACAAGTGTTTCCGCCACCAAGTTGTAAGTGTATTGCCCATTACAAAGCTCTATAACCTTATTGAGACTGAGTATAGATGGACCTTCAGATGTCAGCTGTCAGGGAAAGTTGACCTCTATATTTGATCCAAAGCTTGGGAGTTCCCAGTGTTTTTGTGGAATGTTAGTAATGGTTTTCATAAGAACAATGCCACTAGATTTTTCATACACAAATTAAACCTGCTTGCAATCAGATAGCTGAAAAATTCTGAATTGTGGTATTGAATACCAGTAAATTCAAACACTGCACACATTGATGTGTTCAGTAACTGATTTTAATAGCAACTTGAATTTGATATACTTGCGAGGGTGGAAAAATTATTATCCATCAGTGAATGACAAGTGTACTGACGAATAACTCGATATATATTAGAACAAGTTTGTTCAACTTCATATTTGCCATTCACTTAAGGTCTCACTTTACCAGATCATTTTTTCTAATGACTTCATTTGTAATGTAGACATGAACTGGGCAAGGGGAACCATTTCTATGGAATCTTTGATCAGGAAAACTAATTTCTAGAATTACAATCATTTTGAGGTCTTTTTTATATGCCTTCGAGATGAAAAGTCGGGAGACATATTGTGTTTAGCTTACCTCTAGGAAATTGATGAGGAGTGGAGAGGCTTATGTTATTACACCGAGTTCCAGTTGAGGAGATTGATGAAGAAAACTGGTAGAGGTCTGGTTTTTTCAATGCTTCTTCTACTCATACATCAGCTAAACTTGCACGGTGTCCATGTCTTATGATTATTAGCACACATTTTGCTCCAGGTGCTAAAATAGTCCTGTGTTGTTTGTTTTTCAAATTTGACGATGTTTTTGATGTAGAGATATTATGATATTGCACTATCTGTCTGTCTGTCTCTCAATTAACACCTTTGTAGATGCCATACAAAGAACCATTGGGGCTAGCATCGTTGGTACACATGTTGCTCATGGTGAGAGAAATATGCCTTTATCATGATTATGTCACAGTCATAGGTTTGTCAAGAGCTATGGGCCTTTATACTTCAATTTTTAGCTCACCTGAGCTATTGTGATCACACCCCATCTGTCGTCCGTTCACAAACTTTTCATATTTTCAACTTCTCCTCTGAAACCACTGAGGGGATTTTGATGAAACTTGACAGGAAGCAAATGCTCAAGGTCCTTTACCAAGTTTGTAGTTTTCAGCCGGATTGGCCCTGGGGTGGATCCAGGGCAGGGCAGAATAATTCCAAAAAGGTACCTCTCTTTAAAAATCTTCTTCCCCAGAACCGCTGCATGAATTGAAAAAAGATTGTTTCTGAGTGATCGACATGGATGTATGATTCAAGTTTCTATTGTTCATAGAAATAGGGACCTTGTCATTTTCATTCATTTTTGCATGATTTTCTCAATTATCTCCCCTTGCATTCACTCTGATCAGCGCTCTACAATGCGACCAAATCACTCGCAAATGCGACCATTTTTTAGATTTTGGCGAGTGTTTATCCTTATTCAATCGCCACATTGCGACCAGTTTTTCCCCGAACCGGAAATCAAAAGTTTGTCCATTCTCACTGTGAAATTACATGATCGAAATCATGGTCTGTTATTCGCTTTACAACAACAAATTTGGTTATTCAGTTTCGATAAACTAGAGCATCTAACTCACGTGGATTACTGTATAAAAACACGTTGTATTGCTCTCATGTTTTCGACTTGAAATTTTCCTAACAGCACACGATGACATTTTCTTCTCTCGGTCGATTTCAACAGAAGCATCATTAGACACTACTAAATTTAAACGATCTTGGTTAAAGGAATACTGGAACAAAGTTATGGCTAGTGTTCGACTAGGCCGAACTTTCTGCCCCGATTTCGATTTTGATTTAAGCGATTTTTAAGTGGTAAAATCGGGGCAGAAAGTTCGGCATAGTGTTCGACGAGGAGGGCAGGCAGACCACAGCCTAATTCCTTTGGGGATTTTATCGTGGGGCAACACAATAAAACGGCCGCGACAGAATCCCCAAAGGGATTAACCACAGTCGGAACTGGGAATTTTATCTGTAAATTAAAATCGAGAGTCGGACAAACACCTATAAATTAAAGAACTTCATAGTGTTTTGTCTGACGATCAAGTCATGGGTGTTGGACTCTAGATTTTAACTTACAGGCAAAATTTCAATTCTAGTTGGCAATCTCTGTTTTGTAAATTCTGTCGAAAAGAAACTGGCGCTAAATATGTAAAAACAAAGTTTAAGGTTGCCTCGATATTAGAGCAACAAATATGAAAAATATAGGCATATAAACACTACTGGATTGATAAAAAAAAATGCACAAAAGGTCATCATGCAGTTAATAACCTTGTTTTATATGGATTGAAACAATAAAATGTTACATAAACTTAGAAAATTAATATTTTATTTCATTTCTATATTTTCATCCAGTGGATTTTTTTTAAGAACACATGAACACACACACACATATATATATATATATATATATATATATATATATATATATATATATATATATATATATATATATATTGGCGAGTAAAAGTTCCTTGCTGGCTAGTAAAATTTCTGGTTCACTGGCCAAATGAAGAGTGAATTTTTTTAGTGTTGTAGAGCCCTGTTGATGCATTCATTTAATGTGTTTTACATGTAATTATGTGAAGAAAATATTTTTGTGCAAGAATTTTGCAAAAAAATTAATTTCTAGAATTTTTTAAGACTGCAAAAAAAGAGGGGATGCATTTTTCATACTATCAGCTTTCGTTTCAAAACTACTGAAGGAATTTAGACGAAACTTTACAGGAAACAAGTGCTTAAGGTCCTTTATCAAATTTGTAGTTTTCAGCCAGATTGGCCCAGGGGTGGATCCAGGTCGATGCAGAATAGGTCCCAAAAGGTACCCTCCTTAAAAATCATCTTCTCCTGAACCACTACATGAATTGAAAAAAAAAACTGATTTTCATTTTCATTAATTTTTGCTTGATTTCTTTAATTATCTCCCCTTGCATTCACAATGATGCAGTAAAGTGTTTTACTTGTTTATAATTGAAGAAATGTTTTTGTGCAAGAATTTTGCCAAAATTTGATTTTTAGTATTTTTGATGAATAAACAACAATATTCATGTTTCTTGGCCAGATCAGCCTACAGGTAAATATTCTTCTTGCTCTTCTTTCCACATTTGTAGATGGTTCTCAGGTGAGCAATTGAGGTCGTCTTGGGCCTCTTGTTTGTTTAGTGATTTAGGAAGTTCGTACACATTTTGCTCATGATGAGAAGATTCCTACTATTCATTTCAAGGTCAAAGGTCAGTTGATAAGTATTTCTGATATTTAGCGATAATCTGCTATTTTTTTATCCAGGAAGCTGATTTTTTATGGGTCCATGACATTTCGGTAATATGCATTTTTACTATGACCTGTTTCCGTCTTTTGATCCAGTTAAAATTTTAATATGGTTCAGTCCTTAGTCTTGATCTTCAGTGTGCTTTATTATTGCCATATGTATGTACTTAAAAAGCATGTAAATGTCCAGTCATACAAATTATCAGAAAAATTTGTACTTTATATTTTACCCATAGAAACTTTCTTTTATGACTGAGGTAACAAGTAAAAGTTTTCAAAGTGAATATGTATTTCACTGATATACTCAAATATCTGTTTTTGATCCATAAACATGTGTTTTCAGTACTTATTTGTGTAATGTTTTAGGCTTGTTTTCGGTAATTCATAGAATCTGTCATGTGGTTGAGGAACATGGCTGGGCTTTTCATTCAACTTGTCCAGCTTGTGAAAGACAACAGAGTGTCAATAATTTGAGACTAGAGATGTTGACAATGGAGTGAAAATAGGTGACATATGAGAATTCAAGTTATTTTGGCATCAAGTAATATCAGCACCGAGTAATTTTGGCACTTGTGCAAATAACTTGTACACTTGATTAGGTAAATTAACTTGCTTAGAAGTATGACCTGTTTACATAACTTAATGCCATATTTACCTGATACTGACACAGCCCATATTGGGCAGAATTTTGGCCTACCTGACACCAAGTATGCTACTCTTCGGAAGTTGGAAATGCCTTCTACAACATTGTTGGCATTGTCGAGAAAATAAATTCCTCTCAAATGTTTATTGCCAAAATCGATAAATGTGACTGAAAGAAGTATTAGTAAAAAAATCAAACTCTGTTTTTGAGTTCTTTCAGATGCCAGGAAATGAAAAAATGCAGATTTTGAACCTATTTATTCAGAGTTTCTGGGGGATTTTTGCTCAAAATTGGGGTAAAAACATCAGATTTTGCATTGGGAATGGAACCTTTTGCATTTTGCATTTTGTTAATATAAATTCCTGTGTTGTTGCTCATTTTCACTCTTAACAGAATTATAGCAATTTTGGCCTTCACAGTGCTAAATTTCAGTGTGACTTCGCCCCTGCACCCCACAAAAGGGGGAGGGGGCTCTAATGGTCGCATCATCAACCCCTAAGCTATTTTAGAAATTTTATGTAATTACACAAAATCATCACTGACTGTGTCAAGAGGTATGACCCACCTGGCCATTATGCTTAGAATTCATACTTCCTGCTTGGGGAATATTAGAAATACAAATAGAACAACTAGAGCTAGCATCATTAAAAATGGTAGACATGTGAAGATGGTTTAAAAATGCACATTTTAAAAATAATTAAAGGCATATTATGTGCTACATCCACTAAAATATCAAACTGACATTAACAATATCAAAATACATGCAACAGACATGAAATTGCTTTAATTCACATTTAATTATCACCTACAAGAAACATAATCACATCCTAATGTAGGAAACTTATTTTCTGTTGGCAAGATTTATAGTTTCCATCAATTTTCACAAAGTTTAACCAAGTTTTATATGAAGCTTTCGATTATGACCATATTTTGGGACTTCTATGAAATGGCTTATATGCCTAGTGTTTCATTGACAACCTTAAAGATTAGGCAATTTCTGTGTTGTTTATCTTTCAGGTCATGTCTTACATTATTTTACATTTTCAATATACTCGCAATATTCAGATTGTCATTGATGTTGTAAGCTGAATAGTTCAGAGTCTGCACTGGTTTGTCTGTCGTCTGTCTTTATTAGATAGTGGCCTTTATTGCATTGGCATTTGTTAGGTGGTGGCCTTTATTGCATTGTGAACACCATGAAACATTTATTAGATTTGTTAGGTGGTGGCCTTTATTGCATTGTGAACTATTTGTTAGGTGGTGGGCCTGTGAACAATTTGTAGGTGGTGGTCTTTAACAATGTTGTTAGGTGGTGGCCTTTATTGCATTGTGAACAATTTGTTAGATCTTTATTGCATTGTGAACAATTTGTTAGGTGGTGGCCTTTATTGTATTGTGAACAATTTGTTAGGTGGTGGCCTTTATTGTATTGTGAACAATTTGTTAGGTGGTGGCCTTTATTGTGTGAACAATTTGTTAGGTGGTGGCCTTTATTGCATTGTTAACTACTTGTTAGGTGGTGGTCTTTATTGCATTGTGAACTATTTGTTAGGTGGTGGCCTTTATTGCATTGTGAACAATTTATTAGGTGGTGGCCTTTATTGCATTGTTAACTAGTTAGTGGTGGCCTTTATTGCATTGTTAACTACTTGTTAGATGGTGGTATTGTATTGTGAACAATTTGTTAGATGGTGGCCTTTATTATATTGTGAACAATTTGTTAGGTGGTGGCCTTTATTGTATTGTGAACAATTTGTTAGGTGGTGGCCTTTATTGTATTGTGAACAATTTATTAGGTGGTGGCCTTTATTGCATTGTGAACTATTTGTTAGGTGGTGGCCTTTATTGCATTGTGAACAATTTATTAGGTGGTTATTGCATTGGTGGCCTTGTTAGATTGCCTTTATTATATTGTGAACAATTTGTTTGTGGCCTTTATTTATTGTGTGAACAATTTGTTAGATGGTGGCCTTTTTATTGCATTGTGAACAATTTATTACTTTACATTGTTAAGACTTGTTAGATGGTGGCCTTTATTATATTGTGAACAATTTGTTGATGGTGGCCTTTATTGTATTGTGAACAATTTGTTAGGTTGGTGGCCTTTATTGTATTGTGAACAATTTGTTGTGAACTTTATTATATGTGAACAATTAGTTAGGTGGTGGCCTTTATTTATTTGAACAATTTGTTGAACAATTTGTGAACAATTTGTTTAGGTGGTGGCCTGTTATTGAACAATTGTTAACTTTATTGCATTGTGAAGAATTTGTTAGGTGTGGCCTTTATTGCATTGTGAACAATTTGTTAGGTGGTGGCCTTTATTGCATTGTTAACTACTTGTTAGATGGTGGCCTTTATTATATTGTGAACAATTTGTTAGGTGGTGGCCTTTATTACATTGTTAACTACTTGTTAGGTGGTGACCTTTTATTGCATTATGAACAATTTGTTAGGTGGTGGCCTTTATTGCATTGCACTTGTTAGGTGTGGCCTTTATTAATTTGTTAGATTGTGAACAATTTGTTAGGTGGTGGCCTTTATTGCATTGTGAAGAATTTGTTGGTGGTCTTTATTACATTGTTAACTACTTGTTAGGTGGTGGCCTTTATTGCATTGTGAACAATTTGTTAGATGGTGGCCTTTATTGTATTGTGAACAATTTGTTAGGTGGTGGCCTTTATTGCATTGTTGCTACTTGTTGAACATATTGTTTGTTAGGTGGTGGCCTTTATTGCATTACTTGTTAGGTGGTGACCTTTTACTATTTGTTAGGTGGTGTTATAGATTTGTTAGGTGGCCCAATTTGTTAGATTATTATATTGTGAACAATTTGTTAGATGGTGGCCTTTATTATATTGTGAACAATTTGTTAGATGGTGGCCTTTATTATATTGTGAACAATTTGTTAGATGGTGGCCTTTATTTGTTAGATGGTGGCCTTTATTATATTGTGAACAATTTGTTAGATGGTGGCCTTTATTATATTGTGAACAATTTGTTAGATGGTGGCCTTTATTGTATTGTGAACAATTTGTTAGATGGTGGCCTTTATTGTATTGTGAACAATTTGTTAGGTGGTGGCCTTTATTGCATTGTGAACAATTTGTTAGGTGGTGGCCTTTATTGTATTGTGAACAATTTGTTAGGTGGTGGCCTTTATTGCATTTTATTGCCTTTATTGTATTGTGAACAATTTGTTAGGTGGTGGCCTTTATTGTTATTTGTTAGATGGTGGCCTTTATTATTGTATTGTTAGATGGTGGCCTTTATTATATTGTGAACAATTTGTTAGGTGGCCTTTATTGTATTGTGCAATTTTGTTAGATGGTGCCTTTATTACATTGTTAACTACTTGTTAGGTGTGGCCTTTATTGTATGAACAATTTGTAGATGGTGGCCTTTGAACAATTTGTTAGGTGGTGGCCTTTATTGCATTGTGAAGAATAGATGGTGGCCTTTGTATTGTAGATGGATGGTGGCCTTTATTGCATTGTGAACAATTTGTTAGATGGTGGCCTTTATATTGTGAACAATTTGTTAGATTGGCCTTTATTGTATTGTGAACAATTTGTTAGATGGTGGCCTTTTTATTGCTACTTGTTAGGTTGGCCTTTATTGTGAACAATTTGTTAGATGGTGGCATTGTTAACTACTTGTTAGATGGTGGCCTTTATTATATTGTGAACAATTTGTTAGGTGGTGGCCTTTATTGCATTGTTAACTACTTGTTAGGTGGTGGCCTTTATTATATTGTGCATTATGAACAATTTGTTAGGTGGTGGCCTTTATTGCATTTGTTAGATGGTGGCCTTTATTACATTGTTAACTACTTGTTAGATGGTGGCCTTTATTATATTGTGAACAATTTGTTAGGTGGTATTGGTCTTTTAGATTTGGCCATTGTTATTGTGAACAATTTGTTAGGTGGTGGCCTTTATTGCATTGCAGATTGTGAACAATTTGTTTGTTGGCCTTTATTGTATTGTGCAATTTTTATTGCCTTGATTGTGAACAATTTGTTTTGTGGTGACCTTTTATTGCATTTTGAACAATTTGTTAGGTGGTGGCCTTTATTGCATTGTGGCAATTTTGTTATGGTGGCATTGTGAACTATTTGTTAGGTTGTGACCTTTTGTAGATTGTGTAGTATTCAACTTATGTAGTGTCACCTACATGTAAACAATTTCTTGGTGGTGGCCTTTATTGTATTGTGAACAAATTTCCTTTACCAAAGTGGTAAGCATTGTGGTAGGATTACAATTTAAAGTGTAATGTGTAAAACTTATTGCATAGGATTTACAGAACAAAGTGTAAAGTTAGATGCTGGCCTTTATTGTATTGTGAACAATTTGTTAAAGTGTCAAGTGAACAATTTGCTTTATTAATTGTGAACAATTTGTTAGGTGGTGGCCAGTGAAACAATTTGTTAATGGGTGGCCTTTATGCACTTTGTGAAATGTTTGGCCTATTGCATTGTGATTACATTTGCAAGTTAACTAGTTTTGCCTAGGAATACAATTTGTTAGAGTGGCCTTTATTGTATTTGAACAAGTGTAATGGTGGCCTTTTTGCATAGGAACAATTTATTAGGTGGTGGCCTTTTTAAGTGTTAAAGTTTTGCTATTATATTGTGAACAAGTTAGAAGAATGAAAATTTGTTTGGTCCTTTATTGTATTGTGAACAAGGTTTACTTTATTATATTGTAGTTAGGTGGTGGCCTTTATTGTATTGTGAACAATTTGTTAGAGCCTTTATTATATTTGAACTAGATGGTGGCCTTTATTGTATTGTGAACAATTTGTTAGGTGGTGGCCTTTATTGCATTGTGAAGAAGTTAGGTGGTGGCTTTATTGATTACTACTTGTTAGTTGGCCTTTAGCATTGTGAACAATTTGTTTTCATAGCATTGTTAACTACTTGTTAGATGGAGTATTATATTGTGAAAAGTTTGGTGGCCTTTATTAGGATTACAGTACATTGTGAAAAGTTAGGTGGTGGCTTTAGGATTGTTAACTACTTGTTAAGTGGTATATTGTGTTTGCTTTATTATATTGGAACAATAGATGGTGGCCTTTATTGTATTGTAAGTGGTAATTGTGTATGTTAGGTGGTGGATTACAGTTAAGTGTAACAATTTGTTAGATGGTGGCCTTTATTGTATGATTGCAATTTGTTAGGTGGTGGCCTTTAAGTTAAATATGGTGGCCTTTATTAAGAACAATTTGCTAGGATTGCATTGTTAACTAGTGTTAGGTGGTTTGCTAACAATTTGTTAGGTGGTACCTTTATTATATTGTGAACAAGTAGGTGGTG
This sequence comes from Atrina japonica, assembly GCA_030159075.1. Taxonomy (NCBI): domain Eukaryota; kingdom Metazoa; phylum Mollusca; class Bivalvia; order Pterioida; family Pinnidae; genus Atrina; species Atrina japonica. The sequence goes on along the minus strand of BROG01000012.1, from coordinate 1,927,610 downwards.
GCCTATGATTGTGAACAGTTAAGAATAAATTTTCATAGGTTGTGAACAAGTTAGATGGTGGCCTTTATTATATTTGTGTAAAGTTTGCTAGTATTTGTTAGACTTTATTATATTGTAAATTGTTAGATGGTGGCCTTTATTGTAAACAATTTGTTAGGTTGCTATTGTATTGTGAAGATTACATTATTGCATTGTGAAAATTTTTAGGTTTGGTCTATTGTATTGTGAACAATTTTAGGTGGTGGCCTTTATTGCAGTGAAAATGTTAGATGGTGGCCTTTTATTGTATTGTTGAACAATTTGTTAGGTGGTGGCCTTTTATTGCATTGTGAACAATTTGTTTTGCTAGGATTGTGAACAGTTAGATGGTGGCCTTTATTATATTGTAAAGTTAGATGCTTTATTGTATTGGAATTAAATGGTGGCCTTTATTACAGTGTAACTTGTTAGGTTTGCTAGTGATTATGGTGGCCAGTAAAATTTGTTAGGTGTGGCCTTTATTGCATTGTGAAAAGTTAGATGTGGCCTTGGTATGAACAGATGGTGGCCTTTATTGTGTAAAGTTAGATGGTGGCCTTTATTATATTGTGAACAATTTGTTAGATGGTGCCATTGTGAACAATTTGTTAGAGTGGCCTTTATTAAACTTGTTAGGTGGGTGGCCTTTACTACAATTTGTTAGGTGGTGGCCTTTATTACAGTTAAAGTGTATATAATTTGCAAGGGTGGTACTTTATTGCATTGTTAAATGTAAAGAACAATTTGTTATGGTGGCCTTTATTAGTGAACTATTTGTTAGGTGCTAGGTAGTATTCAACAGTGTCACCTACAAGTCTTGTGTAAAGTGTTTGGTAGGATTAAATTAAAGTGTAATGTGTAAATATTGCTAGGATTACAGTAAAGTGTAAAGTTTGCTAGGATTACAGTAAAATGTAATGTTTCCTAGGATTACATTAAAGTAAAGTTTGCTAGGAATACAGTTAAGTGTAATGTTTGCTAGGATTACATTTAAGTGTAAAGTTTGCTATGATTACAGTAAAGAATGAAATTTCCTAGGTTTACAGTAGGATGCTAGAATTACGGTACAGTGTAAAGTATAGTTGAATGGTTTACAGTAGAGTGTAAGTTTGCTAGGATTACAGTACAGTGTAAAGTTTGCTAGGATTACATTTAAGTGTAAAGTTTGCTAGGAATACAGTTAAGTGTAATGTATGTTGGGATTACAGTTAAGTGTAAAGTTTACTATGATTACAGTTAAGAATAAAGTTTGCTAGGATTACAGTACAGTGTAAAGTTTGCTAGAATTATGGTACAGTGTAAAGTTGGCTATGATTACAGTTAAGAATAAATTTTCATAGGTTTACAGTAGAGTGTAAAGTTTGCTAGTATTACAGTAAATTGTGAAGTTTGCTAGGATTACATTTAAATTTAAAGTTTGCTAGGATTACAGTAAAATGTCAAGTTTGCTAGGATTACAGTATGGTGTAAAGTTTGCTAAACTTTGCTAGGATTACAGTTTTAGGATTACAGTAAATTGTGTGCTAGGATTATTATGGTGTAAAGTTGGCTAAGATTGCATTTAAGTGTAAAGTTTACTAGGATTACAGTTAAGTGTAAAATTTGCAAGGATTACAGTTAAATGTAAAGTTTGATGGGATTAGTGTAAAGTTTGCTAGGATTACAGTTAAGTGTAAAGTTTGCTAGGATTACAGTTAAGTGTAAAGTTTGCTAAGATTACAGTTAAGAGTAAAGTTTGCTAGGATTACAGTTAAGTGTAAAGTTTGCTAGGATTACAGTACAGTGTAAAGTTTGCTAGGATTACAGTAAAGTTTGAATGGATTACAGTACGGTGTAGAGTTGGCTAAGATTGCATTTAAGTGTAAAGTTTGCAAGGATTACAGTTAAGTGTAAAGTGTGCTAGGATTACAGTACAGTGTAAAGTTTCCTAGGAATACAGTCAAGAATAAAGTTTGCTAGGATTACAGTAGAGTGTAAAGTTTGGTATGATAACAGTTAAGTGTAAACTTTGCTAGGATTACAGTTTAGAGTAAAGTGTGCTAGGATTACAAAGTGTTAAGTCTACTAGGATTACAGTTAAGTGTTAACTTTGCTAGGATTACAGTTAAGTGTAAAGTTTGCTAGGATTACAGTTAAGTGTAAAGTTTGCTAGGATTACAGTTAAGTTAACTGTTACAAAGTGTAAAGTTTACTAGGATTACAGTTAAGTGTTAACTTTGCTAAGATTACAGTTAAATGTAAAGTTTGCTAGGATTACAGTACAGTAAAGTTAACTAGGATTACAAAGTGTAAAGTACAGTAAAGTTAACTTTGCTAAGAACTAAGGATTACAAAGTTACAGTTAAGTGTAAGATTACAGTACAGTAAAGTTAACTAGGATTACAAAGTGTAAAGTTTACTAGGATTACAGTTAAGTGCTAAGATTACAGTTAAGTGTAAAGTTTGCTAGGATTACAAAGTGTAAAGTTGGCTAGGATTACATTACACTGCCAATTATTTCTAGGAGGAGAACATTTTCTTGTAGGTGTTATAAAATGCAGATTAAAGCACTTTCATGTAATGGATAGTCTTCAACAATTAAAATGTTAATGTGACATTAATGATATCAATTCCAGGCAACAGACATTCTAAAAGGGACTGAGATTAGAAGACAAACAACAACAGCATCTTGTTACATTACAATGAGATTTGCTTTTTCATTTACATTTATTTTTAGACATTATAGACATGAATCGTATATAAATCTACAATGGTAATAGAGACAAACATCATATAATCTATACTTAACTTATCCATCCCTTAAACAGAACGTGCAATTATAATCAATGGGGTGGACCAGACAAACTGTATATGCAAGGGTAAACTGTTTTCTTTTCTATGATCATCAACACATGAAAATAGCTCGTATAAGGAGACAGGATGGAATTTTGTTAACTCTTTCTTGACCAGAACAAGTTTGAGTTTTAGGTAATGCAGCATGATAACATTAATTTTCAGTGGTAAGATTAATATATTTGCAGGTATCCATTTGGAAATAAACTGCATTTCCCAAAAAGCCATCATTAATCCAGTAGTCATTAAAAGTATCTATATGATTAAGCTACATTACCCCTACAAGTTATGTAAATTGGGAAAACTACTCGTTAAAATCATTGGTAGTATACTTACCTTCAAGTGATCATGTTCAAAAGTTCTTAAAGGTTGGTAATAGCTCTTTTAATGATTAAATTTTTAAAGTCTTTTGAACATTTTAATATTGAATGTTTATATTATTAGTTTTTGTGTCCGTTATTAGTGGAATGCCACTTGTGTTGCCTTGTTCTAAGGATTAATGCTAATGTGAAGAGGGTTCTGTATCACGCCTCCTATAACAGAATCTTGGTTTATCTTGTGTAGATGGTTCTGTATCACACCTCTCATGTAACAGAATCTTCGTTCATCTTGTGTAGAGGGTTCTATGTCATGCCTCCTATAACTCATGTGTAACAGAATCTCGTATACAACAGTTCTTGGTTTATCTTGTGTAGAGGGTTCTGTATCATCACACCTCGTAGAGGGTTCTGTAACAGATCTTGGTTTATCTTGTGTGATGTAGCCTCTCAGGGTCTTCTGTATCACACCTCGTATACAACAGATCTTGGTTTATCTTGTGTAGAGGGTTCTGTATCACACCTCTCCTATAACAGAATCTTGGTTTATCTTGTGTAGAGGGTTCTGTATCACATCTCTCCTATAACAGAATCTTGGTTTATCTTGTGTAGATGGTTCTGTATCTCGCCTCTCAGGTAACAGAATCTTCGTTCATCTTGTGTAGAGGGTTCTATGTCATGCCTCTCATGTAACAGAATCTTCGTTCATCTTGTGTAGAGGGTTCTGTATCACGCCTCTACTATAACAGAATCTTGGTTTATCTTGTGTAGATGGTTCTGTATCACGCCTCTCATGTAACAGAATCTTCGTTCTTCTTGTGTAGAGGGTTCTGTATCAAGCTTCCCCTATAACAGAACTTGGTTTATCTTGTGCAAAGGGTTCTATACCATGCCTCTGCTATAACAGAATTTTGAATTATCTTGTACAGAGGGTTCTGTACCACACCTCTCCTATAACAGAATCTTGGATTATCTTGTGTAGAGGGTTCTGTACCACACCTCTCCTATAACAGAATCTTGGTTTATCTTGTGTAGAGGGTTCTGTACCACACCTCTCCTATAACAGAATCTTGGTTTATCTTGTGTAGAGGGTTCTGTACCACACCTCTCCTATAACAGAATCTTGGTTTATCTTGTGTAGAGGGTTCTGTATCACATCTCTCCTATAACAGAATCTTGGTTTATCTTGTGTAGAGGGTTCTGTATCAAGCTTCCCCTATAACAGAACTTGGTTTATCTTGTGCAAAGGGTTCTATACCATGCCTCTGCTATAACAGAATTTTGAATTATCTTGTACAGAGGGTTCTGTACCACACCTCTCCTATAACAGAATCTTGGATTTCGTCTTGTGTAGAGGGTTCTGTACCACACCTTCCCTATAACAGAATCTTGGATTATCTTGTGTAGAGGGTTCTGTACCACACCTCTCCTATAACAGAATCTTGGATTATCTTGTGTAGATGGTTCTGTACCACACCTCTCCTATAACAGAATCTTGGATTATCTTGTGTAGAGGGTTCTGTATCACACCTCTCCTATAACAGAATCTTGGATTATCTTGTGTAGAGGGTTCTGTACCACACCTCTCCTATAACAGAATCTTGGATTATCTTGTGTAGAGGGTTCTGTACCACACCTCTCCTATAACAGAATCTTGGTTTATCTTGTGTAGAGGGTTCTGTATCACACCTCTCCTATAACAGAATCTTGGATTATCTTGTGTAGAGGGTTCTGTATCACACCTCTCCTATAACAGAATCTTGGTTTATCTTGTGTAGAGGGTTCTGTACCACACCTCTCCTATAACAGAATCTTGGATTATCTTGTGTAGAGGGTTCTGTATCACACCTCTCCTATAACAGAATCTTGGATTATCTTGTGTAGAGGGTTCTGTACCACACCTCTCCTATAACAGAATCTTGGTTTATCTTGTGTAGAGGGTTCTGTACCACACCTCTCCTATAACAGAATCTTGGATTGTATCTTGTGTAGAGGGTTCTGTATCACACCTCCTATAACAGAATCTTGGATTATCTTGTGTAGAGGGTTCTGTACCACACCTCTCCTATAACAGAATCTTGGTTTATCTTGTGTAGAGGGTTCTGTATCACACCTCTCCTATAACAGAATCTTGGTTTATCTTGTACAGAGGGTTCTGTATCACATCTCTCCTATAACAGAATCTTGGTTTATCTTGTGTAGAGGGTTCTGTATCACACCTCTCATATAACAGAATCTTGGATTATCATGCAGAGAGGTTCTATATCACGCCTCACATATAACAGAATCTTTATTTATCTTGTGTAGAGGGTTCTGTATCTAAGAAGTAATATTCCATCTTCTCCTGCCTATGGTGTTTTCTCAATTTATACATTATGCCAGGGGATACTTTTCTTATGAATGTTTTATTCTGAGAGTGACTTGTCAATAAATTACTTAATCAAGGTTATGTTGTTGAAAGCTTGAAATCGTCGTTTAAGAAATTTTATGGTCGATACGGAGATCTTGTTAAACAATATGACGTCCTCCTTTCAATAATATTAGATATTATTTGGAGCACAGCCACAGACAGTGACTCCCTTTCACCAGTCATGCTTTTTACTGAACTTGACCTCATCACTAAACTTGTCTTTTTCTTGTCTTTTTCACCAAATTTGACCTGTTCATCAAACTAGAAAGGTTTCAATGGAACCGGTGGGTGGCCAGCGGAGGATGCTAACTCCTTCAGGACACCTAATCCTATCCCATTTGGGATTCACAATTATTCTTCAAGTTGAGACCATTTACACATCTAATCGTCATGATTTAACGGACTTGAGTTTCGATTATCAATTGGTACGTCTTCATTTTTACTTTATCATGGGTGATACACTCACAACCTTTACTTCCTGTACTAAGTGCCCGACCATAATAACATTACAATGTTTCTGTAATGAAAACATCATGTCTGTAATCTATTTGTCCTGTAACATTTAAATCATTAGTTTTAGTGATTTAACCAAATTTGTGTGCAGAAAAAGCAGTAGATTTAGAGAAAGTGCAATATTAATGTGACTTAAGTGCAATATTAATATGACTTTTGTTATTTATAGTGTGAAAATGGTTGTGTGCCAAACTGATTTAATGTTTTATAAATCAGATGTTTTATAGAGTTTGTCAAACTTATAACATTTCTATGAATCGATCTTATAATTCAATATCTTGATACATTACTTAGAAGACTTAAAAGAGGACACAGGGAATTTGCTTGACATGTGATTTTATGTAAAAAGCTAAGATTATTCACACATTCATGTGTTGTATTGAATTATACGATATATATTTCTTTCTGCAAAACTTTGCAGTCAATATTTAATGCTCGTAAAAGTGGAGTTGTGTCTGTCTTAGATTGATATACAATAACAAAAAAGAGATATACACAAGCATTAAAATTCTTATATTCCTATATATTATGTGAAAATTGCTTGAGAAACCCAGATTTGGCACTTTTTCAATTGAAATTGATTCACTCAACCTTACTATTTGTATATGAATATCACACTGGACCTGACTTTATTTTCACAAGCTATATAGGAATATAAGATATTTTATGTCTGTGTATAGCTCTTATTTGTTATTGTACATCAAGTTCAAGTAGTAAAAATAGAAAAAAATCTAAATATTTTTTTGGCATATACATCTAATGCTCTTTTAAAAATGAACTCTTGAAACATGCCCAATTAAAAGTGACTAATTACAAGTAACTAATTACAAATGATTAATTACTAATAACTAATTACAAGTGATATATTACAAGTGACTAATTGCAATTGCCCAATTACAAGTGCCCAATTAAATGTGACTATAAGTGCCCTGTTACAAGCAACTAATTACAAGTTACTTTACAAGTGCCCAGTTACAAGTGCCCAATTACAAGTGCCCAGTTACAAGTGACTAATTACAAGTGCCCAGTTACAAGTGACTAATTACAAGTGCCACATTACAAGTGACTAATTACAAGTGACTAATTACAAGTGCCCAATTACAAGTGCCCAGTTACAAGTGACTAATTACAAGTGCCACATTACAAGTGACTAATTACAAGTGCCCAATTACAAGTAACTAATTACAAGTGACTAATCACAAGTGCCAAATTACAAGTAACTAATTACAAGTGACTAATTACAAGCAACTAATTACAAGTGCCAAGTTACAAGTGACCAATTACAAGTGACTAATTACAAGTGCCGAATTACAAGTGACTAATTTCAAGTGACTAATCACAAGTGCCACGTTACAAGTGCCCAGTTACAAGTGACTAATTACAAGTGACTAATTGGTAGTAGCTAATTTCAAGTGACAGATTACAAGTGACTACAAGTGCCCAATTACTATTTACAAGTGTCAAATTACAATTGACATATTACAAGTGCCCAATTACAAGTGACTAATTATAAGTACTCAATTACAAGTGACTAATTACAAGTGGCCAGTTACAAGTGACTAATTACAAGTGACTAATTACAAGTGCCAAGTTACAAGTGACCAATTACAAGTGACTAATTACAAGTGCCGAATTACAAGTGACTAATTTCAAGTGACTAATCACAAGTGCCACGTTACAAGTGACTAATTACAAGTGCCCAGTTACAAGTGACTAATTGGTAGTAGCTAATTTCAAGTGACAGATTACAAGTGACTACAAGTGCCCAATTACTATTTACAAGTGTCAAATTACAATTGACGTATTACAAGTGCCCAATTACAAGTGACTAATTATAAGTACAAATTACAGGTAATTAATTATAAGTGCCAATTACAAGTAATTAATTATAAGTACCAATTACAAGTAACTAATTATAAGTACAAATTACAGGTAATTAATTATAAGTGCCAATTACAGGTAATTAATTATAAGTGCCAATTACAAGTAACTAATTATAAGTACAAATTACAGGTAATTAATTATAAGTGCCAATTACAAGTAATTAATTATAAGTACCAATTACAAGTAACTAATTATAAGTACAAATTACAGATAATTAATTATAAGTGCCAATTACAGGTAATTAATTATAAGTGCCAATTACAAGTAATTAATTATAAGTACCAATTACAAGTAACTAATTATAAGTACAAATTACAGGTAATTAATTATAAGTGCCAATTACAAGTAATTAATTATAAGTAACATTTACCAGTAACTAATTATAAGTAACATTTACCAGTAACTAATTATAAGTAACATTTACCAGTAACTATTTATAAGTACAAATTACAAATAACTAATTATTATTTATACAAATGGTCAAATGTTATTAAGGTCATCCTAAGAAAAAAATTCTCAAATGTTTACTACATTATTTTGTTATTTCTCATATTGGGAACCAGTCAAATAAGCTACATATTCCCACCTAATTCAAGAACAATCAAGCATAAACATTCTGTGCACCAAAGTCAAGTTTATGAATGTAAACTAAAGTAGGAAAGAATTAGGAAAGGAGTTAAGGAACAAGTGGAGATGGGAATGTTTGGAAGAAAGAGATGTATGTGATATGTGATATTTAAAAGGATTTGAAGTCATTAAAAAGTGTAAAAGTTAAGAGCTTTGTGGGGCTTCAGCCCCTGGCCCCACCAGGGTTCTGCCCTGATCCCACTGGTGGCTGCTAGGACCCAGTCACCCAGCCAGATTTTCAGGTTTTTAAACATGTTCAGCTTTTAGCCTTGGACTCCTTATATCCTTGTTGCATCAACTTTTCACTAATGCAGTTTGCAGCTATTTATGAAATTTCTACAAGTCATAAAACTATCGAAATACTTGAGTTCATGTCTAAAATCTGTAACAAGTTCTTGGTGTTTGTGGCTTTAGAGAAGCAATTACAAACGCTGAATACATACTGGCTGCATATGTAAATAAAGAAATGAACAGTTCTGTCAATATATTACATAACGATGCAAGGAGCTGAAAACAAATTAAAAGACACAGCTGGAAATATGTTTAATGACTCAAATCCAAAGGAGATTTTGAGTCCCTGTTTTTATGTAAATAACTGGTGCTGAGACATTTGATTCATAATTGGAATTGTGTCCAGGATGTTTTAATCAGTGAACTAGAAATAGTAAAATGAGTTAATACATAATTGATGGCTTACATCTGCAATAGTATCACTTAACCTTTTTATACTAAAGAGCATGAAACACAACATGCAGTGGAACAAAACTAACTGCGGACTTAAACTAAAATGTCTGTAATTTGGCATTTTCTGCTTTGGTTTGGACTAAAATGTCTGCATCAACAACTGACAAACTAAAATGTCTTGATCTGAAACTAAAATGTCTGTAATTTAGCAATCAACAACTTTGGCAATTTTTTTTTGCTTTGGTCTGTAATTTGGCATCATCTACAACTGTACATTTTGTGCCTTGGTTCAAACAACTGAAAAAAATGTCTGTAATTTTTTCTGGCATTTTGTCTAATTTGCTTTTTCTGCTTTGTTCATCAACAAAAATGTCTGGCATTTTCTGCTTTGGTTCATCAACAACTGAAAACTAAAATTTGTCTGTTTGGTTCAAACAACTTTAACTGTCTATAATTTGCTGCTTTTTCTGCCTTGGTGCTTTGGTTCATCAACAACTGACTTAACTAACTAAAATGTCTGTAATTTAGTATTTTCTGCCTTGGTTCAATTGACTGGCATTTTTGCTTTGCATCAACAAACTGACTTAACTAAAATGTTCATTTTCAACAACTGACACTAAAATTTCTGTACTTGGTTCATCAACTAAAAAAATGTGTCATTTTCTGCTAATTTTTACTAAAATGGCATTTTCTGCCTTGCATTGAGTGTCTGTTTTGGCATCTACAACTTTACTAAAATTTCTGTACTTTTCTGCCTTCGTTCATCACTAAAATTTTAACTGTAATTTGCTTTGCATTTTGTGCCTTTGGTTCATCAACAACTGTTCAAATCAACAACTGACTTAACTGTTAATTTGGCATTTTCTGCTTTGGTTCAAAAACTGTCTGTAATTTGGCATTTTCTGCTTTGCTTGACTTAACTAAAATGGTTTTGGCTTCAAACAACTGACTGACAAACTGAAAATGTCTAATTCTTGAACAACTGACAAACTAAAATGTCAAATTTTGCATTTTCTGCTTTGGTTCATTGACTTAAACTGTTCATCAAACAACTGAACTGACTTAAACTAAAATGTCTAATCTAATTTAACTAAAATGTCTGTAATTTGGCATTTTCTGCTGCTTCTGGTTTTCATCAACAAAATGACATTAACAACAACTAAAATGGCATCTGTAATTTTAAATTAAAATGGCTTTTCTCCTTTGGTTCTTCAACAACTGACTTAACTAAAATGTCTGTAATTTGGCATTTTCTGCTTTGTTTAATCTACAACTGACTTTACTAAAATTTCTGTAATTTGGCATTTTCTGCCTTGGTTCATCAACAACGGAGTTAACTAAAATGTCTGTAACTAAACAACTGACTTAACTAAAATGTCTGTAATTTTGGCAGTTTTAAAATGTCTGCATTGGGTTCATCAACTAAAATGTCTAATTTGACGTTAACTAAAATGTCTGTAATTTGGCATTTTAAAATGTCTGCTTTGCTTTGTTCATGACTTTACTAAAATTTCTGTAACTGCTTGATCAACAACTGAGTTAACTAAAATGTCTGTAATTTGGCATTTTCTGCTTTGGTTCCAACTTGATTTGGCAGTAACAACTGACTGCTATCAACTGAAAATGTCTGTAATTTGGCATTTTCTGCTTTGTTTAATCAACAACTGACTTTACTAAAATTTCTGTAATTTGGCATCATCAACAACTGAGTGGAGACTTAACTAAATTTTCTGCTTTGATTCTTGTCTAAAATGTCTGGCATTTCGTTCATCAACAACTGGCTTTGGTTCATCAACAACTGACAAACTAAAATGTCTAATTTGGCATTTTCTGCTTTGGTTCATCAACAACTGACTTAACTAAAATGTCTAATTTGGCATTTTCTGCTTTGGTTCATCAACAACTGACTTAACTAAAATTAACTAAAATGAGTTAACTAAAATGTAATTTGGCATTTTCTGGCATTTTCTGCTTTTTGGTTCATTAACAACTTACTAATTTGGCATAACTGACTTAAAAATGTCTGTTTTCTGCTTTGGGTTCATTTGGTCTTTTTTTTCTGCTTTGGTTCATTAAACAACTAATTTGGCACTTAACTAAAATGTCTGTAATTTGGCATTTTCTGCTTTGGTTCATTTTCTGCCATTTTCTGGGTTCATCAACAACTGACTGACTTTTCTGCCTTGGTTCATCAACAACTGAGTTTAACTAAAATGTCTGTAAAATGTCTGTAATTTGGCTTTGATTTTGAACAACTGACTGCTTTGGTTTTCTGCATCAACAACTGACTTACAACATGACAACTGACTTAAAATGTCTAATTTGGCATAAAAACTGTCTGTCTAATTTGGCAATTGACTTAACTAAAATGGCATTTTCTGCCTTGATTCAGTAACAACTGACTTAAACTAAAACAACTGTCTGTAATTTGGTAATTTGGCATTTTTTGTTTAATCTGCCTTTTCTGGTTTTCATTAACCACTGACAAAGTAACTAAAGTGTCTGTAATTTGGGCATTTCGTGCTTTGCATCTGACTTAAATTAAAATGTCTAATTTGGCATTTTCTGCTTTGGTTCTTCAACAACTAGAATTTGGCATTTTCTGAATTACAACTTTTATAAAATAGGCATTTTCACAGAGTTAACTAAAATGATATTTTCTGCTTTGGTTCATCAACAACTTTAACTGTCTGTAGTAAAATCCAAAACAACTGACAAACTAAAATGTCTAATTTGGCATTTCGTGCTTTGGTTCATCAACAACTGACTAAACTAAAATGTCTGTAATTTGGCATTTTCTGCCTTGGTTCATCAACAACTGTTGGGTGAAGTTTGGCATTTTCTTGTGAGTAACAACTGACTTAACTAAAATGTCTGTAATTTGGCATTTTCTGCCTTGGCTCATCAACAATGGAGTTAACTAAAATGTCTAATTTGGCATTTCGTGCTTTGGTTCATCAACAACTGACTAAACTAAAATGTCTAATTTGGCATTTTCTGCTTTGGTTCATCAACAACTGACATTTTCTGCCTTGGTTCATCAACAACTGACTTAACTAAAATGTCTGTAATTTGGCATTTTCTGCTTTGGTTCATCAACAACTGACTTAACTAAAATGTCTGTAATTTGGCATTTTCTGCCTTGGTTCAGTAACAACTGACTTAAACTAAAATGTCTGTAATTTGGCATTTTCTGCCTTGGTTCATTAACCACTGACAAACTAAAATGTTTAGGTAATAAAGCATACACAGAGAGATATGTTCTGGTAGTAAAATCCAAATAACTGAGTCCAGAATGTTTATTGGTTCCATAACATTAAAATTACACTGACCAGACCATACAACAAACAAGATTACCCGGTAAGGAATAAAATGTTTTTCCTGTGCAGCTTATCATAACTGAAAAGTGAGTAGAATCATCCGTATGATAATCAAAACGTTACTCCACCCTCCCATCTTATGTGAATCAAACAATAGATGAGATTGATTGCAGCCAACATACAGTAATACTTTCCAGAGTTATGGGACTTTAAAATCTTAAAGTAATACATAGTTTTCAGAAGTATTGTCTTACTTTTGCACATCTCATTTTAACATGAAATATTTTTGTCGAATTCATTACATTGTTTGGCATAGTCAGATAAGATGACATGGAGGGAGATAAATCAGGGAACCATGTACTTAAAATAATCACAAGTTTCCAAGAAAAAAAAAGTTGTGCAAACACAGAATTCACAGTAGAAATATAAATTGTTTAGTAAGTAGGCGTTTGGTTATTGTCATAAAGCTACAGATATATAGACGTTTGACAGTAACAACAATAAACAGGAACTATAAAAGTAGGATATATAATACCGTTTTGCCTCCTAAACATTATGTCATCATGGGAAGATAAATGTATTGAGTAGGATAATGATATGTCTAACTGCTTAGGTTACATTTACTTCTTATTCTTATTCTATCTAATTATTCTACATTTATAACACATCTAGTGTATGATTTTTACCAAAAGTATATGTACTCATCTAAAAAGGTCTTTGCATGATATTGCAAAGAAAACCAGTAAAACCATGTTATATGTAAGAAGAAAATACACTTAGAAAAACCAGGTTATATGTTAGACAGTACACTTAGAAAAACCAGGTTATATGTTAGACAGTACATTTAGAAAAACCAGAGTATATGTTAGACATTACACTTAGAAAAAACACAAGATATAAGACAATGTACATAGAAAAACCTCATTATATGAAAGACAATGCACTTAGAAAAACCAAATTATATGTATGAATATAATATACTAAAAAGAAATGTTATATGTAGGAAGACAGAGCAGCAAGAAAAACCAAGTTATAATAGGAAGACAATACACTTAGAAAAACCAAGTTATATATAGGAAGACAATACACTTAGAAAAACCAAGTTATATATAGGAAGACAATACACTTAGAAAAACCAAGTTATAAATAGGAAGACAATACACTTAGAAAAACCAAGTTATAAATAGGAAGACAATACACTTAGAAAAACCAAGTTATATATAGGAAGACAATATATCTTCATTTTTATTTTACATTTTGTGACGACAAGTTAGATCTTCATTCTTGTTTTACATTTCCTGACATGATTTTTCATTGTTATCATTCTGGTTTTACATTTCGTGATGACAGTTGTTTTATATTTCATTATTGATCAAATTTTTCTCTGTGTATCTGGATGAAGACAAACCTACAATTTGCATTTTCTGATATAAGACTAAACATGGAAACAAATTAACTAGGGATCAATTTGTCTGACATAAAGTCTGTTTGAGGTTAATCCTTGAGGTAACTGTCACACACCTGTCAGTAAGAAAGAAAACACAAATTACGACTACAATGGTTGCCACCAGTCTATCTGAGCATACACTCGGGGACGACTTTATCTTTGTCTGGCATACTGTATATTTATAGATACAATTTAAGAAGTTGTTTTGACAGTTGTCTGAATTAAAACACAGTCTTACCAATAATTTACACAATTTCAGAGTATTTTAATTGTCATCAGTGCATTCGAGCATACACTCAGTGACTACTTTGTCAGAATGAAAACACAGCTCGACAGGGACCAGTAAAAACATAGATCAGGGATCAAATTGTCTGACATACTTGATCTTTATAGATACATTAAAAGTTGATTTGTCATGTTTGTCTGAATTACAACACACCTACAGATCATTTACAGAGGAACTATATAAACAGAAATCACCAGTACACATATTTGTTACAAATTACGGGCAACAGACTTCCAGGAACATAATGTCAAATTTCTTGGAACCTTGTTGTCTGAAATCGGTTTAAATATTGTAATTATGCACACTTGGTATCAATGTTATCCATTTATTTTGACATCATTTGGTTAGAGACAAGTGTAGGCTTTAAACCTTGTCAGTTGTCATGTACATCAGGAATTTGTTTATTTCAATGACACCAAAATGTTTCCAGGATGAACAACAGAAGTCTCAATTTCAGTACATAATTAAAGGATTGGAAATAAGAACATTAATTAAATGAAACTTTTGTGGTATTTCTTGGGTTCAAAATCTGACGTAGATTGTTTCAGCATAATTTTAGTCATTAATTTCATCCAGTGAATAGTGGATCCAGTGACAAATTTGTATTTTAAATTCCAAGAGATGACAGGCTTATCAGAAATGATGTCAGTTGCGTGATATTATGATGTAATTGTAGCAGATAAAACTTGAATAGCAAAAATGATAAATTTGAAGAAGAAAAAACAATTGTAAGAATATCATTTTTAAAATTATGATATAAATGTTCATATTCTTGGATACCTGCCAGTAGAATTCTTTTTTTTGGTATCAAATTATAATATTCAATTCAAAACAAATATCATATTATTGAAAAATTGACATTGGTTAATGTGTTTTTATATTAGTTGAATTTTGTTTTAATTGAATGAAGTTTAATAAGTGCTATGTTTAGATTGCATTGATGACTCCCTATCTGGCGTCTGTCTGTCTGCCTGTCTGCCTGTCCATAAACTTTTCATATTTTTGACTTCTTCTCTAAAATCACTGAAGGGATTCTGACAAAACTTGACAGGAAGCAAGTAGTCAAGGTTCTTTACCAAGTTTGTAGTTTTCAGCCAGATCGGCCCAATGATGGATACAGGGTAGGGCAGAATAGGTCCCAAAAGATGCTATTCTTTAAAAATCTACTTCTCCAGAACTGCTGAATGAATTAAAAAAAAAAATAGATTGGCCCAGGGGTGGATCTGGGGTGGGGCAAAATAGGTCCCATAAAGTACCCTTCTTTAAAAATCTTCTTTTCCAGAACCACTACATGAATTAGAAAATGGATTGTTTCTGAGTGATCTACATGGATGTATGATCCAAATTTATATTTTTCATAGAAATCGGAATATTATTTTTGATGCGTTTTTATGTCTTTTCAGACTTTGTCATTTTCATTCATTTTTGCATGATTTCCTCAATTATCTCCACTTGTATTCAATTTTGATACATTCATTTAATGTGTTGTACTTGTAGTTAGTTGAAGAAATGTTTTTATGCAAGAATTTTGTTGAAATTTAATTTCTAGAATTTATTATGAATTTTTAAAGACTGCAAAAAAGGGGGATGCATTTTTCACACTATTAGCTTTTGCTTCAAAACCACTGGAGGAATTTTGGTGAAATTTTGCTAAAGGCAAGTACTTAAGGTCCTGTACGAATTTTGCATATTTCAGCCAGATCGGCCCAGGGGTGGATCTGGGGTGGGGTAAAATAGGTCCCATAAAGTACCCCTCTATAAAAATCCTCTTTTACAGAACCACTACATGAATTGAAAAACGGTTTGTTTCTGAGTGATCTACATGAATGTATGATTCAAATTTGTATTTTTCATAGAAATAAAATATAAATTTTTGACACGTTTTTGAAATCTTTTCAATTTTACTCATTTTCATTAATTTTTTTCATGATTTCCCTAGTTATCTCAACTTTCATTCACTATGTTGCATATATTTCATGTGTTTTACTTGTATATAGGTGAAGAAATGTTTTTGTGCAAGAATTTTGCTGAAAAGAAATTTTTAGATATTTTAATGAATTTCTTAAAACTGCAGCATTTATGTTTCTTGGCCAGATCCGCCTACATGTACATATTCTTCTTGGTCTTCTTTTCACATTTGTAGATGATTCTGAGATGAGTGATTGAGGCCCTCTTGGGCCTCTTGTTTTCAATTTTAACATGTCTTGATAGACCATTTGGGAGCTTTTAGATACTGAACTCTGACCTTCTTCAAAAGTATCACATTGTAAGACCAATAAACTGACAAAAATAAAAGGCAATTCAGCACAATCCATGTAAGAGACAATGGGGCTCTGAGGAATAATGCTACTGCTGAAAAGATGGATGTTTTACAAGGCCTGATAGGCCATTTTGAAGCTTCCAGACACTAAATTATGACTTATTAATCCTTTAAAAGTATCACATTGATGGATTTCTTAACTCCCAAAATCAATATGAAATTCAGCAGACATAGGCCAAATGGTAGTTGTTTGGGGATACCTTTGGGATTTTTAAAAGTAACAAATGCTAGGGGATGGGTATGCTTCTTGGTAATTTTTAATATTATGTCCTGAGAGGCTATTTTGTAGAAGATGCTAGATGATGTTTGTCCTTTCAAAAGTGTTGCATTGACAGATTAATTATTTTCTGTAAAAAAAAAGAATGATAAAGAAATTAAGTGACGAGGGGGGATTGGATATATCCTCACTAGTGCAATTTGGATTTTTCAAACTTGGATGCTTCACCAGTGCAATTTGGATTTTTTAAACTTGGAAGCTTAAAAAGGCATTTTCTAGATTTCAGATTGTTAAAGACCCTTTATCTATATGATGAGTAATTTTTCAGAGGGTATTTAAAGATCATGAAGCAATGATATAACATAGTCAATCAAGAATACAATTTACCATTGAAAACAGAGTACAGATTGCAATAACCATCAGTATTTTTGGTACTTACATGGAAATCGAAACAAAACATGGCATCTTAATTACTTTCTCAATCTCAACAGAAATGTCCAAAAGATGTGTCAGGGCCTACATGGCTAAGTGTTTAGAACATCAAGTTTTAAATAATGAAGTATCTTCTAGTCAGCAAGGGTTTGACTGCAACTGAGCTGATTTTATGAAAAAGTTTGCCAGTTTACTTGTGACTGGCCATTGATCACTTTCCATTTACAATGCAATTGGGGCTTTTAATGACATGGTACAATTTTATACTAGGCCCTTATGTGCCAGTGGGAATGAGGAAGGTTTAGGTGAGGTGACAGTTTTATATTAATGGCTTATTACCTCAAAATTGATTGACTTTTTGCATTCAAATATATATGAGAAAGTTGTTAGGAATTATCTGAGGATAATTGGGTTAAAGGTCAAAGATACCTAAATTTGTAAACTTTTAGACATTTTTGTCTTTCTCTCTAGAACCATTAGGCTAACTATAACCAAACTTGGCAGGATTTATCTCCACGTGGAACGACATATTGTTTGTGAAAAAGGGTCTATATAACTCATATGGGGCTCCAAAATAGAAAAAAAATGATACATCTTTAATTATCACCTTGAGATTTCTCAGAATTCCAGAGTATGCATGATTGCTCAGTCAATATGTACAAAAGTTGCAAATGAAAATGAAATCTGTTCATAAAGCAGCCACAAGGGAGTGCTTCAAATGACATAGGGTACAGTTTTATTTAAATTGCTTATTGACTAATAAATGGTTGATGTGTTGTATGCAAAGATTGTGAGAAATTTGTCAGGAATTATCCCATAGTGACATAATTTCTAGGTCATGGGTTCAAAGGTCAAGGTGACAGACACCTAAGTCATAAGAAATGGTTAGTTTTTATCACATTTTAGACATTTTTCATTTCTTCGCATGAACCAATTGTCCAGTTTTAACCATACTTAGCAGGAACTATCCCTGTGTGAAGCCTATACATAGTTTGTGAAAGAAAAGGGGATATGATAGCCATAGGGACTCCAAACGGGATAAAGGAAAAATATTTGGCACATTTTTAAATATCTTCTCATAAATGTGGTCTAAGGGCAGAATTGACTATATCAGCATAGAAATAACACTGACAATTTTACATTGCATACTGATATTTGATTTCTTTCTCTCATAAATATGAAATAAGTACAATCAATTATGTCTGATTGTAATTTTGAGACATAGCTCTTTACAGAAAATTGTGTTGTAGCTTCTGATGTTACCATATAAATGATAATAAAATGCTTAATAAAATAACTTTACTGCATGTACATTTATGTGTATAAAGTCGCCAAGAACAATAAATTTGATACAAATATTCACAGGCGACCATTTTGAAAAAAGCTTTCCAGAGAGATGCTGCACCTTATCTATTACACTTTGTGCATTATCTTGTGGTTACCTTTTTGAACTAATGATTAACTAGCACATCATTTTATTACATTCTCAAATTTGTTTTTTTTTCCCTTTTATAGTTAAATCTATCAAAGAACAAATCAGTGAGGAAAATTGGAAGAACCTGTCAGACCTGCAGGTGTTTGATATTATCACTTTATCTACATTAATTTGATACTTATTAATGTCTTCGGTGTATCGGAGAACGTAGATAAGCTTACATATTACATAACAAATGCATACAGATTTGATATCTTCCATGTATTGAGGGACAACCCTTAAAATAGATAATAAAATCGTTGACATCTTCATTTTGTGTGAGTGTGAGAAATGATGGATTTTGAAATGATATCTAGATGAATGTTTTGGTGAATGGCTACATTGTGTGGTTGATAACACATTGAAATGATATCTAGATGAATGTTTTGGTGAATGGCTACATTGTGTGGTTGATAACACATTGTGTGGATAACCAAATTGTATAGTTGATGACATTGTGTGGATAATGATACGTTGATATTGACATTTTATGGTTAATGTCATTGTATGGTTGATGTCATTGTATGATTGATGACATTGTGTGGATAACAACATTGTATTGTTGATGACATCATGTGGTTGATGACATTATATGATTGATGACATTGTGTAGATAACAACATTGTGTGGTTGATGACATTGTGTGGATAATGACATTGTGTAGTTGATGAAATTGTATGGTTGACAACATTATGTGAATAATGGCATGAATGGTTGACAACATTGAATGGTTGATGGCATTATGTGGTTGATGACAATGTCTGGAAAACAACATTGTATGGTTGTTGACATTGTGTTGATAATGACATTGTATGGTTGTTGACATTGTTTTGATAATGACAATGTATTGTTAATGATATTGTGTGGATAATGACATTGTATGGTTGTTGACATTGTGTGGATGACCACAATATGTGGTTAATGAAAATGTGTGGTTGACAACACTAAGTGTTTGACAACATTGTGTGGTTGACAACATAGTGTGGTTGATGATACTGTGTGGTTGATGACATTGAGTAATTGATGTCATTGTGGTTGACAACATTGAAAGGTTGACAACATTGTTTTGTTGACATCATTGTGTGGTTGACAATATTTAGTGGTTGATGACATTGTATTGTTAATGACTTGTGGATAACAACATTGTGTGGTTGACAACATTGTATATGTAGATAGATAAATAATGTATGTGGGGAAAAATGATACAATATATTTTTTAAATAATCTATTTATTATTCATTTAAGATGCATTTTCCCAAGGAGTGCTGAAATGGAAAAGGTCGTGAAAATTATTTTAATAATTTTTTCCATTAAAATACCTTATTCTCTTATAGTGGCAAGAGGCACTACTGATATTAGTGTTAACTGTTGATAATAAATATTTTATATAAAATTGAGCTGGGAATTAGAATATAAGCTTATTTTTCTAAATCCACCTTTTTTGTGGTTCAAAATGTTTCTCCTCCAACTTAAATTTTATGCATTTTAAACTTGATCTTAGTGATGCTATAGCATGCATCTCATTACTTCATAGTATCAGTAGCCACAGAACACATCATATGACTTTTGTTTTCTCTTGTAGTTAACCATACTATCTGGTGTAAAGAGATTACACTATTCCAAGCGCAACAGACATTTCAGGACTAAAATTGTGTAAAAATAATTGGGGAAAATATCAGAAGTGATCAAATTTGAATTTAATTACAGTTTTAATTGATTGATATTGTAAAATTAGCTAGATATGGATCAGTCATTTTATATTAATACTGAACTATAATCAGTGATTGTTTTCCAAAAAAGACCTTCAACATTTCTGTAAAAGGAAAATATTAGAGATTGAATGACAATATTGCATACATAATCAAAATATAATATGTAGATTAATAAAAAATGTTTTCAAAATATTTTTACATGTAGACATTTTTTTAAAATTTAAAAATTGAATTAGCACTCGGCTGAATTGGGCAAGACATTAAAAAAATTAAGGTCAAGGCAAAATTTTATCTTGTGATCTTTTCCCAGTTCCTTATAGGTGGCAAAATCTTCCCTGAGTCATCTGATGATCTTTACTGCACATATATTCCCTGTCATCTGATCTTTACTGCTCATAATCTTCTCTGTCATCTGATGATCTTTATTGCTCATAATCTTCCCTAGGTCATCTGATGATCTTTACTGCTCATAATCTTCTCTGTCATCTGATGATCTTTACTGCTCATAATCTTCTCTGTCATCTGATGATCTTTACTGCTCATAATCTTCTCTGTCATCTGATGATCTTTACTGCTCCTAATCTTCCCTAGGTCATCTGATGATCTTTACTGCTCCTAATCTTCTCTGTCATCTGATGATCTTTACTGCTCATAATCTTCTCTGTCATCTGATGATCTTTACTGCACATAATCTTCTCTGTCATCTGATGATCTTTACTGCTCATAATCTTCTCTGTCATCTGATGATCTTTACTGCTCATAATCTTCTCTGTCATCTGATGATCTTTACTGCACATAATCTTCTCTATCATCTGATGATCTTTACTGCACATAATCTTCCCTTGATCATCTGATGATCTTTACTGCACATAATCTTATCTTTTCGACCAATGAAAAAGCGACTTACAGAATCTTGTAAGCAATAAAATAGCAATAAAATGTAAACAATTTTTAACATTATAAAGAACACTGAGCCCACAAATAGGGTACAACAGAAATATATTCATAACACTGGATGGGTTCGAATTACAAAATATATATTCTGATGGGATTTTGTGGACTAACGGTCTCCTTTTTTATAAAATAAATAATATCTGTGTGCCATTAATTTTTGTAAGTAGCATTTTTTATTGGTTGAATGTTACACATTTATGAGAGGTCACCCGCACGTGACCCCATAGTGGATTGTGTTAGATCCTCTACGTGACATATCGGACATCTCAGTGAGAGATAAATTTTTAATTGTATTGGATCAATGCCTTCTTCTATGTTTGGTATTTATTTTAGATTTCTGGACATCTTTGATTTAGAATGGTATTAATCTTGGGATATTCAAAACTTATACAATGAACAGTGTATATAAATTTTTATAACATTTGATATAGATAGACTTTTGTAAAGGTGAAGATCCTTGGCTTGTCAAAACAAATATTCAGTTTAAAAACCTTTTGATAAGTGGCTTTTTTTCGCATATAAATAGAATTTTATACTGTTATTTTGTGTCCTCTAATCTAAAAGGTTTTGGGGATCTGATGAGTATTTTTGGAAGGTACTGTAAATAGTTTATATTTGTCAAACTGAAATATTGATGTCACAAATCGAGTACCTTAGGTGACATGACAATCTGTTGCTCTCTATCACTGTGTTTTGGATTTTTAACCTTTTGAACCCTACAGACCATAATAGATTGGTCTTAAACAATAGAAACGACCATACCACTCCGATATTTGGGGGTCAAAAGGTTAAATGGTGTTTTACATCCAGCAATTTTCAACCAAATTATAATGGTGGCTACAGGCAAACTTTCTCACGAAATCAGATTAGTTTCCTGTGAGGCTTGAACCTGCAAAGATTAGAGCATTTATGGCATGGTGTTGTAACCAATCGACCACTGAGGCTCCCATTGTGTGTCATGTAGGAGAATATTAACAGCTTCTTCTTAAATAACAAGTCAGTCAGTTTTCCTCAAATTTAATTTGCAGCATCTCTAGGGTAAACTTAGGAGAAGTAATGAATTTTGTGTCCTGGCGTAGGAATATTCTTCCTGGCACTAATTTGATCAAAGTTTAATTCTTGTATAAAAATGCACATAATATTCCCTTTCATCTGATGATCTTTAATACACACAATCCTCACAATTATTAAACTTTGATCAAATAATGAAATGATCAATATGGTAAAAACTAATCGCTATTTGAGAGAATATCAAAAACAGGACTGAGGATCAAGTCATTGCAATTGTCAATGTCATACAAGTATAAGTAACTATGATATGACAATACTGATATAATCTGTGACATATGTTATGACAATTAGTAATTCCGAAGTAATAATTAATTGCTATTTGTACTAGCTGATCATTTCCTTTTTTTTGTGAGTTTCGGGGAGAAGGGATGTTTAATTTTGGGTAAATATTTTGAGGAGTATAATGGACATAACAGTAAAAATCATCTTGATACAAAATTTATAAATATATTTAAGTCCTTACAGAAGTTATTGCCCTTGAATCTCAAGTTTTGTAAACAAAATATGTTCATTAAAACTTTTAAAGTAAAAATGAAGAAGCACCAATGGATATTGGAAACTCAAGTCCATTAGAATACGACAAATTGGATAAGATAATATTGTCTGAACATGAAAAACAATTGTAAATCCCAAACAGGATGGGACTTGTTGTCCAGAAGGAGTCAATGTCCCCTGCTTATATGCCACACCCATCGCAAATGTTCCATGGGAACCTCTTCAGTTTGGTGAAAAAGTCATCAGTTAGTAAAAGGTCAGGCTCGGTCAAAAGGTCATCAATTAGTTTTAAATCTGATTGGCAAAAGGAAGTTCCTGTATATGGTCTTACTCCAGAACATCAAATCATATATGGTTGTACAGCAGTCAGTGTTGTAACCAAAATATAATCACTGATCTGTTTAACCAATAACCCTTTAAATAGTAATTAAAACAGAATCCAATTAAAGTGGAATGGTCATAATTAGAAGTCTGCTTTTAGAATGTTTTGCACCAAAATATCTACAGCTGACCGGGGTGATTTGTGTAGACTCATCAATACAGTGTCATTCAACAATACCAGTCTCTCTCAATCCTGTGGACCATTAGTCTTCAAATCTTCACATACAAAAGGTTACAACAAACACTGAGAATGTCATGACTTTATGTTCTCTTAGAAGATAGATTCAATCTTTTAAAGCCCTCATATCAAATCAATCTACTGGTCTATCACTGGAAAAGGAAACTAACAGGAAACTCATACAGAGAGAAGGTGATTTGATGTAGAGATAATACAGTTCTTTTATGATGTGTAGCCATTTCTATTGATAAAGAATTCAGTTATAGATTTAAATATTCTATCAAATTTCTATTTCTTTTCTTTTGGTTTTTTTTGTGAAAATATTAACATGATTTTCTTAATCATTTAAGAATTAGCTTAGTGTTATAGTACAGGTGAGTACAAAAAAGTAATAAACATCTTAAGTAAGCAATAGGAAAAACTTAATTTCAAATTTCTTTTCAACTGGTTGTATTTGTGAAAATATGACATTTACTTTTAATTGTTTATGAATTAGATTAATGTTATAGCAAAGAAGAGTATAGAAAAGTCATAATTCTCTTTGGTTAAAAGATGGGAAAAACCTTAATATATATTTCCGTGATAAACACAACTGCAGCAAGGCTGAATCAAATAATGACTAGTGACATTGTGGTTTAGAGCCTGATAATGCCAACATTTGGCCATAGAGGCTATTTATACAGACTAAATGTGTTTTACATAAAGAAATAATCGAATCAATGCCATGACTTGTTAGTAGTAGCTAGTGTCTGTTCAAAGAATATTTAGAAATGGCCTTTAATGTTCTGTTATTTAATTTATTCACTTTGTTAAATCTGTTGATTTTCCAAATGATTTACAGATGTTTTATTTACTTTTTGTCTTGTGTTACAGCACTAAAGAGAAATAATTTCCTATGGGTAATAAATGGTAAAATTGGCTCCTATCAGTACAATGTTACTCTCGTGAAACCACTAGAGTTTCACTTGTCAAGGCCAAGTCTGAAATCGAGTTCCTTTCACTGGGTCATATACTCTGTCTGTGGAAGGCAGATGGTCTCTTCCATGTTATCTCATCCACCATAAAAAACTGACCATCACTGTATAACTGAAAAATTGTTGAGTAAAGCATAACCTCCTCCCCCCCCCCCCCCCCCCCCCCCCCCCCCCAAAAAAAAAAAAAAAAACAATGAAAAATTACAAAAACCACATGGTCATACCCATAGCTTTTAAAACAGAAAGTGACAATTTGGTCGAGTCCCCAAGTACTCAGCATTAATGTCAGAAGTTAAGACAGATAAAGGAAGACTGATTTCCAGTGATTTTGTGGCATAATAAATCATTGGCAAAAGACTTTAGCATATGTCCAAATTTATGGTACTTTGTCAATAGCTGCTACTGACTTTTGCAAATGAAGATGGAATTTAGTATTTCATTTGTAACTATTGACATTAATCAATATCAGTATTTACAATAAGTATGCTTCAAAGCAAATATATTGGTTTTCCCATACCTCTCTAACAACATAACAGCAATGACCTTATCTTATCATTGCCTCAGCCATTTTGACTAGAGTCTAATAATTATTCATTTGTTAACAGCTGAGGTTATCTAGGGTAAAAGCCTAAATTATATTTGGATATACATGTGTATGTATATGTATGTGTATGTATATGTATGTATATATATATATATATATATATATATATATATATATATATATATATATATATATATATATATATATATAAAGCACTAAAATGACTAATGACACGGACAAAATGAATGTCAAATTTTTGGGACAACCTGTCCCTTCATCAGAACAAAATGATTAAAATAACATGAAAAAGGATACACATACATGTACACACATTTGACATTCATTTTGTCTGTGTCGTTAGTATTTTTTTTTTTTTGCTTTATATATTCTTTTCCTGACTTGTGTCTATTGCTTAGATCTGATACCCTAGAATATATAGTGTTGTTGGTTTTAGTGTTAGACATGTAGCTTTTCATTTGTATTCCATTTGTGTGTGAGTGTGTGTAAGTATGTGTTTTTTATGTTATTGTAATATCTTAGTCATGAAATTTTTCTTACTGTTCTTGAATGATTTATATATATATATATGTTTATGTGTGTGTATATATATATATATATATATATATATATATACAGTCAAACCTGTTTTAAGAGACCATCTATGGGAAGAAGCAAAAATGGTCACATATGACAGGTGGTCTCTTAATTCAGGTTTTATATTTATATTGATAAATGAAAAAACAGAAAAACACTCAAATTTCACAAATTTTCGGCCACTTGGCCTTTATCAATTAAAAGACAACAATATGTATATCAGTTACATACCGTAGTATTAAGTCTGCACAATACAAAGCTCCAGTGCAAATGTTTTGTATTGTGCAGACTTAATACTATGTAACTGATATACATATTGTCGTCTTTCACTTGATAAAGGCCAAGTGACCGAAAATTTGTGAATTTTGAGTGTTTTTCTGTTTTTCGCATACTGATACTTCCCTTTGGAGGACATTAAATTTTATATATATTAATAAACTTTGGGAGCCACACATTAAGGTCACACAAGACAGGTAGTCTCTTAATTCAGTGGGTCACTAAGGCAGGTTATACTGTATATTGCTTGAGGAAGTACATTTTATTGTGTCTCTATTATATCAGTTGCCAACACATTATCTGACCTTTTCCTGCAACTTGTGTCTGTATTGTCTATATCACTCATACTTAAAAATGTAGAACAAAAACTAACAATTTCCCCCTCTTAATATAGCTGAGTTTAAAGCTTCTAGTTACATTTATTGAGTTCAGAATAAAAATAGAAGGAATAATGTGTTTCATGGAATATGTCCAATGTTGTGTTGGTAGGATTTTTGACAAAAAAAAAATGAAAATCATCCTTTGCCAAAACTGAGTTATTTTCCATGGTCACAAGAAGATTAAAATTGTTCCAATAACATATTGCTAACTTGAGCATTTAACAGCCAGAATAGCATATTGCTAACTAGAGCATTAAACAGCCAGAATAACAAATGGTACATTGAGCATTAAATATCCACAATTACATACTGTGTATGCATTTCAATTTTGACATTGAATTTCTTCTCTTGGGATTTGAATATGTTTAAGTGTAATTTGATTTGCTGTCTGATATGTATTGTCCTTGTACATTTACAAATAAAAAAATTGTCAAATCAGCAGAATTTGGTTTTTGAAACACTTTGGTGTTTTTAGTACATCATTGCATTAAAACAATAAATATCCAAAACACTTATATGTTTGTGTGTGCACGCTGTTCAAACATGTTATTATGATAAGATTTTAGTGCACTCTCTAAAGATGTCTGCAGGCTATATGATGTCATCGGCATCCGATTTATCCCTGTTTGCTAGGGTACTTTAAATGATGGGCTTATGTTTTATTGGCCTGGCAATTATGTTGAACTAACATTGTATGCAAAAATTTAATTATTAATAATTTCCCATTCTTATCAGATATTAACTGTAATCTTCAACGTGCTATTAATCTTCTTATCAACCCTTTGTTTTTATCAACACAATAGTGGTTTGGGAATCTGGTAAAGAGCAACAGAGAAGAGACCACAACTATTGACTACTACTAAAGACCTGTGTATGGGCACATCTGAATCCCTGTTGCTTGGGAGGTTGAAATAAAGTTAGAGCACAAACAAAGTAGATGTATATAATGCTATTAAGCACATACATACCTGACTTTGAATTGAAATCTGAATTACTTTCAGAATTGGAAAAATTTTGTTGTGGTTTTGTTTTTGTTTATTTTGTTGTTTTCATTTATCAATGAAATTTAAACCATGACGAAATTTTAGATAAATTATACTTAGTGATAGAACTACATGTAAGTTCCTTTACATTCAAACAAAATTTAATTTCAAGGTATTTGTTTTATTTTTAAAACAACAAATTTTTAACCCCACAAATTATTCTGATCCTACAGTATATTAGACTGACATGGTGTTTTTATATTTTACACATCACATTGATAATTACAAGATGTCACTTTGTTGTTTGTTGGACTACACTTTTACCAACTCTAATAATTGTAAATATGTTATAATCAAATGTAATAATGATGTTTTAGTCACAGTAAAATTTTACATATACAGAACAAAGTGTTTGAAAGGTACCCTTAACCTCAGAGGTTTGCTTTTTCAATCTGAAAAATTTCTACATTACAACAAAAATTATTGCTGTGAGAAAAATGAATTTTTTTCAACAATTCATTGAATTTTGGGTCCTTTCTGGGGCAACTTTAATTAGATACACATATTATGAATCTTCAGTGAAATATACATGCATATTCACAGATCCTTCCAAAACCCTTCTCCCTCTTCAGTTATTCCCACCTTTCTTCCCATATCCCACCCTCCCTCTAATCTACCAATTTTTCCTCTCTAAAAATTTCTAGAGTTTACAAGTTATTATTTTCAGTACATTATATCCCTTCATCCTCCATCTTTTAATTATCCTTGGTTCTTGTGACACAGCTATCTGTACTGGAACCATGTTAAAATCCGACCCAGCTTGTGTTGACTTTACAGATCAAAGTTGATGAATCCTTTGTTCATGGAGAGAGGAACTTAAGATAAAACAAGAGAATTGTTCAAAACTTTAGTAACTGATTTTTGTTGTTTAGATCATTAAGAAAATTAGATATTAATTTCCTGAAGATAAAATAATTTTGGGTGATGTAGATATTGTTTTTGGACTGTCTGTTTTTCCATTTGTTTGAAGCATTGTGGTTTCCTTAAATGTTATCCAAATATGCTTTGCTGATTTATATCCAAGACATTTGGATAAGTTCCATAATGACTTTCAGCCATCAGCTATAATTTCCAGAGTTATGGCACTTTATCTTCATGGAATGACTTAGTTCTCAGTTTCTCTAACATACATCATACAAACTAGAAATATAAAGACTTTGTCAAGTATGTTTCTCTGAGGACTCATTTTGCGCAGATTGATATTTATGACATAGAGATGACTTTGATTGTCATCACCGACATCAATCTCATCTTGAGAATCACTCTCTTTAATC
This sequence comes from Atrina japonica, assembly GCA_030159075.1. Lineage (NCBI taxonomy): Eukaryota > Metazoa > Mollusca > Bivalvia > Pterioida > Pinnidae > Atrina > Atrina japonica. The sequence goes on along the minus strand of BROG01000012.1, from coordinate 1,898,953 downwards.
TCTAATTCTTCCTCTACAAATTGAAAGTATGTTCTGGAATTTCAATTCTTTAGCAGTAAATGTTTATCCTCCATTGAACAGCAATTGTCTTGGGGGTAGAGTATTTTGTTTTTATCAGATGTAAATTACAGAATGATGTGTTTTGGTGTCTGTGATGACTGATGGTGATAGGAAGTACCCACACAAGCACAACAAATATATGTAGTCATCCATAAACAATAGAGTCCATTATGGTTCCTGATCTTACACGGCAGATATATTTATTGGAGATTTATTGCCATATATCACACTTATTGATGCTGAATAGATGAAGAATGAAAAATGTAATATTTGAAATTTGTCAGTCATTTTATTGTGGAGTACAAGAGGAATCATATAGATGGCTTTCATTGATATCATGAAGTGTACTTGAAAAACAATATACACTACTTCAGCTGAGTGAACAAATATTGACATAGATTTTGTGTAAGAAATAAGCAATAAATATGAAAATAATTATCCTGTTTTATCTGCATCCATTGTGTTTTATAAAATCATACATTCAGTGTCTTCCATTATTGATGCTTTAGAAGAGAGCTGCGTCATTCCTTTCTAGTCATAGTGTGTTAAATCCTATAGTAGGAAATAATCATAATGTGTCTTTCTTGTGTACCTCATAAAAAGGGGCCCATTTTACAAAAGGTCCTATGTCTTATAGACTTAGTTATAGGACCACACTTACCACTTTTTTTTACAAAGAATTAAGACTTGTGACTAATACAACCAGATCAGGTCAGGTCTTTATGACTATCCAGAGGCAATGTGTAGATTAAGTTATTTTTGTAGGCCCTATGTGTAATAATCTTATTTTAAAGTGTGCAAATAAATCTAAAGACTTGACCGAGGATGGCATTGATAAAACAATCAAATATCTCGAGATTTATTACTTTGAACTTACAATTTCTTGATACAATGTGCTTTAGGTATTCTCGCTAGCTGACCATTATACCTTCAGATACTTTAAACATTTCTTTGTAATGGTTAGTTTTGCCTGTTCCTTACAGGACCTTTTTAATTGATATAACAAAACTTTGTAATTTTGACTTCACATCAAATTTCAAAATTTCACCATTTTAGCATTCTTGTCACTTATAAAACATTGCAATCCAAATGTTGATGAAATGTCATTTAAGTGCAGCTTCACCATCTAGTTGATTATTTTTTACTACCTATAGTCTGGCTTTGATGAGGATTGACATATTTTCTGTTTTAAATCAAACATAATGGTTTGCTCTCTTTAATAATCTACTTGTAAAGGTCAGTCAATCAGAGGTGATATAACGTGCAGCGTGCAGCGTGACTACTTTAAGCCCTTACCACACGTTTTTTGTAAAGGTATTTAACTGTTATATAACACAGTAAATTATGGGTTGGATATGATGTGAAATCATTGTTGTCTATCCTTTATTAATTTTGTATGTAGATTTATATCTGTTTGTTGTAACTTAGCTCTTCTTCATCTTGGAGAGAAAGCTTTAGAATTTTAGATGATGCTTAGCAATGCACCATACTGGCCTCCATTCATATTTGTTCAAGATATTTGAAACATATTTTTCGATGAAGGTTTCATGTTTATTTGATTGATAATATTTTTGGGGAAAAACAAAAATAATTAAGCTGCAGTAATACATGGAGTCACATTTTACCATTTTTGAACTATATTATTTTGGTTTTTGACATACCCTGGATGTTCCACTTTAACCTGGTAGACCTATACAGAGTGTCACCTGATTTAAGAATTGGAATTATGTGAAATACCCACAGTTGTAGAGCATTAGGTGGTGGACAGATTGTGGTCCAAGTCTGTGTCAGACCTGACACTTTCAGCACACAAAGTGACTGTTCCATTGCTAAAAGTTCGGCCTAAGAAGTGGAAGTCTTTAAGTCAGTCAGTAGAAAAATATATGGATGACACGTGTCCATGACAGAAATTAAAATTTGTGGTACTTTACCTATAGCTGGTGACATTTCAATATGTTACAAAAACTCTCCTTAGAATGTAAAATACGAGTTCTTTGTTTGTGCAAGAGACAGCCCATTATGAATGTACAAATCATGAACTGTATTGTGATGTATTGATACAGTACTATGATAGGAATTACTGTGTAGGATGATATGATGTTTGAATATAAGTTAGAAAAAGAAATTGTAGGATGTGTTAAATCAAGAAAAAATCATAAAAATCATGAATTATGTTGCAAGTAAAGGTTCTAATTAGGCACTATGCTGTGAATCTCAACAGATGATAATGTAATGTCGTTGACATGATTTAGAGGTTTATCAGCATTTTAAGTGTTTCAGTTTTCATCTCATTCTGCCTGTAAACACATACTTTGATGTTATTATGTAACATGATTGAGAAATATAAGAACTTATGTATTTGGCCAGTCTTTCATGTGCAGTTAGAGCATCCTTTAACAGTATTGACTTATTTACATTTTATGTATTTTTATGTGGGTTTTAGCATTTCCAGTATTGAGATGCAGACCCCTATAGTCTAATACTATTGAACATAAAAAGAATTACTGATTTTTATATTATTTGTCATCTGATAATAAATGTGTTATTTCCTTTCTTTTTTATCAAATTAATGGCAGTTAGGCTGTCTTTACAAGCCGACGGATGTCGTTAAATGGTTTGTTATAATAAGTGCATTTGGATTGGTTAAAATTGTCATTCACAGACATTCAGATTTAAGTGTAAATTTTCTTACTCATAAAACTCTTTCGTGTATTTTATTTTCTATTGAAAAAGGGAATATTGATTCATCAAACCTGTATATAAAGACCTCTCAGGGGAAAGTACAAAAATGGTCTTTATAGACAAGTGGTCTTTATATATAGGGTCACATGTGATATTATGAAATCCAAGGTATCGGAGATGGCTTTCATTATTTCCAACTACATATTTCTTCCCTGTTTGGATGTTTCAATTAGTAATTAAATTTATATTGTATTTATTTACTAAAATGATTTTCTTAACTCCAAGGTCTGGAAATTTGGAAAATATTAATTTTTTTTTTAAATTCCAAATTGGGAATTTATGCATATTTTTGGGACAATACAAGCCACTTTTGCATTGGGAAGGGTCCTTTAACCGGACCAAAAATAGGCATATGAAAATCACTGTAACTAATACATGTATAACATGTAAATACTGAGTATAAGAAATAATTCATTGTTTTATGTAAAATTAATTTATGATGCAATTGAATTATGTACATGTACATCGAGGATATGGCACATTATTTGAACTGAGACAAATATCTAAAATGTGCTCAAAGTCGTTGGTCTGTGTTGTTAAGTCACACAGAAGGGTAAACATATACAGAAAGATGTAGATCATATAGATTGATGAATTTTATTTAATTTTCATTTTATTTGACATAATCTAGTGCTATGAGTGCCAGTGATTTTACTCTTTGGATTGAGATGTTGACTTGCTAATCAAGTGATGTTTGATAAGATAGATGTAAGACAATTACCCCATTGTACTACAGAATATGAGAAAACAATTCATCAGTTGTTCATTGATGATATTTAAATGCTCCTGTTTGTAAAAACATCTTGTCACAAAGTGTGTCCTTTCTGAAAATTTTCAAAACATTGTGTATTTCGCTGCCATGTTGTTGATTAGGTCTCGAATTGTCTGCTAGAATTATCTATGAGTTATCTCCTGTCCACGAGTAGTAAGTGTATAAACAGTCACTATACGCAAGTAGGACAGCAGACAAAATACAGCGGCTATCGGTCGCATAAGGCAGGTGGTTGCTATATAAGGGGTAAATATATAGTCATTCTCAAGGGGCGGTCCAAATCTGGTCGTTATGGACAGTCAGTCATTATATGAGGTGGGTCGCTACGGCAAGTTTGACTGTATTTAATAACAAATGAAATAATCAAATTTAAAGTCTGTACATATACACCTTTAAAACTACTTGTATCTCTTGGCCCAGTGCCTCCAAATTTAGAATAAACTCTACAAAAGTTCCGATTTCATCTATTAATTTTGACTGTATGATCAATTGTTTAACTTCTGAATCTGATTAATGAAAAATCAAATTTATTTTTTCATTCACATCTAAAACATTGAGTTTTAGGATTCCCTTTCACAAAATGAAAAAAAAAATTTAAAAAGTACTCAAAGATTACAAAGCTCACCTCACAGTAAATTTGTACATCCTCCTGATTAAATTGCCCTCAACTATTGACCACAACATTGAAAATATATGAAGTCCAAAACAGGGCAAAAATACAACAATGATCCATCATTGGAGGCATATGATGTGCTTACAATCATAAGACATTTATACTACAACAATGTATGCAAGTTTTGTTTACAATGTATTTAGGAGCTGACTGACCTCAATCATACTTATTAACTAAATGCTGAGGCTAGGCAGATAATTTGATTGAGGTGAGCTAAATACTTGTCTTTTTTAGTGTACTTTGATTTTTATCTGTTTTATACCTAGTATGATTAATATAATTTTTTTTTTTTTTTTTTTTTTTTTAAATATATTTTATTGCCATATTTTTAACAATAATTTCATTTATCACTACATATGTTTCATGGCTTTTAACATATATACAATCAGCAAAACACATACACTCTTGCACACTGACTGGTTTGTATATATAAGACAATAACGTATTCACACCTGATTCAAATAAGAGTTAAGGAATTCCATCTTACTTCAAAGTCATCTATTTTTCCTTTATTAACAAAAATCTGTTTTTCTACTTTTTGGTAGTATTTCAAATATTGAAGAAATCCACTGAAAATTGGAATGCTCTTCTTTATACGTTGTTGATATATATAAAATTTTAGGAGATTGATAATGAGGTTCTGTAAATTAGATATATTAACATTGCCAAAGATAATGTCCCTGTGAGTAATAACTGGAATTTGTTGTGACTTCTCACTCATCCACTCTCTCAAATTCAACCAGAGGTTACTTGAAAATCTACAACCTCCAAAAAGATGTAAAATAGTTTCTTTTTCTTGCCTACAGAAAGTACACAAATCTGATTCAATATATTTAATTTTATTTAAGTATGAGTTTGTTGCTAGTATTCTGTTTATTAATCGATATTGTAACCAATGTAATTTTGAGTCCTTAGTCACTTTAAATGGAATAATGTAAGTGTTTTTCCACCAATTACAGTCTACATTTAGGTTCAAAATATTTTCCCATTTAGTTTCATGTTTTGGTTTTTCTTTTTCTACAGAAATAAAGTGATTATATATATTTTGGCAACCTTTAGTCTTTGACAAAATGATTTTTAGGTATTTTGGAATTATAGGCCTTTGAACAAAATTGTACTCCTGATTAGTTTCAGTATTATTTTTCATGAAACATTTTATTTGTCTAATAATGCTTGCATAGGTAAGGAAATCAACATTTAAATTAAATTTTTCATTAAAACGTTCAACACTTAAAAATTCAAAATTTTCATTTTGGAAATCATTAATGAATGATATTCCTTTATGAAACCAACTGGCGATGAAAATTTCCTTTCTATCTAATTTCAGAAAATCATTATACCAAATAGGAGTAACTAAAATGCTTTCCTTTACAGTATTTCTAAATTCCAATAAAGATTCAAAAACATCCTTCCAAAAAGGATTTATGTATTTTAAATTTCTCTTAATGTAATTACAACCAAAGATATGATAAAATGAGAATGAGTCTGGAAGAGTATCGTTTAATAATTTTTTCCATGAAGAATTGGTCGTTTCAAATCTTCTGATCCATGTAACTTTTAGACTTTTGATGAAAATATTCAAATTGACCATTTTTAAGCCTCCATTACAATACTCTCTAGTTATATATTTTCTAGATATCCTATCGACCTTAGAGTTCCATATATACTTAAAGAACATTGTATTTATTTCAGAAATTATTTTTGGATCAGGGTTTGGTAATGCCATAAACAAATGTATCAATGTTGGTAAACATAGAGTTTTAACAACTGTGATTCTTCCTATAGTAGATATATTTCTTTTAGACCAACTAACAATCAGTTTTCTTATAGAATCTATTTTGTTTTTATAATTTATAAAAATTATATTTTCCAAATCTACAGAGAAAGTAATTTCAAGAAAATTAAAAGGATCCTGTGACCATACAATATCGTACTTGGAGGCATATTCAAGATTTATCTCTTTTAGCATACCTATTTTGATGCATCTAGGTTTGTCATAATTTGGTTTTAATCTGGAAAATTTTGCATATTGATCTACTAGAGAGAGTGAAGAACGAAGAGACTTTTCAGAACCATCCAAAAGAAGAGTTGTGTCGTCTGCATATTGAATAAGCTTATATTCCTTATCAAATAGACTAATTCCTATAATATCTTTATTCTTTCTAATCATGAGAGCCATAATTTCAACGCATAAAAGAAAAATATATGGTGATGCTGGGTCACCTTGCCTGCATCCGCGCCCAATTTAAAAAAATTCTGAAAAGATACCATATTGTATTACACATAATTTTATGTCTGATAGAATTACCTTAACAAGGTTTATGAAATATTCTCCAAAATAAAAAAACTTTAATACTTTTAGAATGAATTTCCAAGAGATTGAATCAAAAGCCTTTTCAAAGTCAAGGAGAATTATCATACCTGGCTGCTTCAAAATTTCTGTTTGGTATATAATACCATACATTAGTCGCTTGTTTTCTCCTATATATCTACCAGAGAGAAAGCCCTTTTGATTTTCATGTATAAGGTTATTCAGGACTGACTTCAGTCGATTTGCAATAATTATATGTTGTATTTAGGAGGGATATTGGTCGCCAGTTCTTAAGAAAGTCACAGGGTTTGTTTCCTTTTGGCAAGATAGAAATTATACCTAATTTTTGTGATGATGATAGTTCCCCTTTCCTAATACTACAATTATAAGATCTAACAATAAAATCACCTAAATCTATCCAAAAGAATTTGAAAAAATTAGCTTGAAAGCCTGTCGTACCTGGGGTTTTATCATTTTTAAAAAAATTTAAGCTCTGTAGAACATCTGATGCAGTAACAGGTGAATCAAGTTTTTGTTTCTGATCTTTTGTAAGTTTAGGTACCGCAATCTCATTGAATAAAGCAAAAAGATCAACATCTTCTAGTGTATTATCTTGACATTTGTATAAATTATTATAAAAATCCTTTATTTCATTTAGTATATCATTTTGCTTTACAATTTTACAATGATTAATATAAAATGTCTTATGATTAAAAGTGAACACTATGGTGTTATGAAGGTCAAGGTCATCAGTACTATTATTTTTTATATACCCATTTTTGAAGGACATATAGTCCATCCATCTTTCTACCCGACTGTCCATCTGTGCATGCAGGTATTGCAATAACTTGAGTTTGCCTGTACAAATCTCTAAAGATTTTTTTTTCACCTGTCCTTAAGGGCCAAGTGAGCTATTGCTATAGCCAAATGTCTTGCGTCCAGCATCCATCGTTGTCCGTCTGTTTAAATTTTGCATTTAAACATCTTCTTCTCAAGAACCAGTGGGCCAATTTTAACCAAACTTGGCATATAGCATCCCCACTTGAAGCTGCATGCAGTTTGCGAATGAAAAAGGAATAGGACCAATAGGGACCCTAAAGGGGCCAAAAAGTACCATAACTTGGTACATCTTTAAAAATCTTCTCATGAACCAATTATCAGATGAGTTTCAAATTTTGTATGCATGATGGTATAGTCAATATCTACAAAGTTTGCAAACAAAAATTAATCTGTCCATAAATGAGCCACTAGGGGGCACTTCAGTAACACAGGGTATATTTGTATTACAAATTGTTTGATAACTCAAAACTGATTGACTTTTTGTATACAAAGATTTATGAGAAAGTTGTTAGGAATTATCCAAGGATCATTTTGACAAAATTTCAAGGTCATGGGTCAAATTTTCGACATTTTTTTACTTCTTCTCCACAACCAATTTGAACCAACTTGACAGGAAGTATAACAATGTAAAACCACTTAAAGTTTGCAGATGAAAAGGGACTAGGACCAAACATGGCTAAATATAGATCAAATGAGTCAGTAGATATTTTTGATTTAATACATGTATCTCCAGAATTATTAAAGCTAGAGAAAAAAAACATTACCGAGCGGCTTGTGAAAATCTAAAAATATTTCATTGTTTGGAAATTGTCGGGTCGACCCTAAGATATAATAGGTAGAGTAAAAGTAAAAGAAGCAAAAATGTTCAGAATGCAAAGATCTACAAAAAAGCAAATAGGCTGAAATTGTTCGGTTGTCCCTTATGGACGTTATTTACCTTTTCAGTGGATTTTTCATCTTTTTGACTGTTTAGTCCTATTATCTTGAAAAATATAATAGATAGAAAGAGAAAGAAGCAAAAATGTTAAGTACGCAAAGATCTACAAAAAGTAACTATGGGAGTTATTTCCCCTTTTAAGTGGCTATTTTCATGTTTTGGGCTGTTTTCCCTATTATACAATGATCACGACAAAGATCTACAAAATTTTTTTTGCAGAAATTGTGGTGATCCTGTCATTTCCGCTTTTAAATGGATTTCACATGTTTTGGCTGTTGTTGCACATTACATGTATCTTGAAAGATATATAAAAAAATTCTGCAATGCAAGTCTACCCTTTTGCATGTTAATTCTCCTTTTCAATGAAGTTTTCATGCTTTTGGTTGCTATTTAATGTATTGTCATTAAAATAAATTTCACTCAGGTGATTATTAAGGCCCAATGAGCCTACTGTTTTTCATGTTTATCTTTCACACATTTTACGTTTTTTGCAATATTGACCAATTTTGAAGGTGAGTGACTTAAGGCCCCTTGGGCCTCTTGTTTATTTCATGCTTGGTTCCATGAGGACTTAGGGCACCTGTCTTTTATGACAATTCTAATTTTTCTCACTACCACGTTATGGAACTATTCATTAATTTTGTAAAAAAATAACATGTTTAATAGTAAATCTTGTTAGTCATTACCGCTTATTTTAATATGTGTAGTTCAAATCAACAAAATAATATTTATTTTGATTTTGGATTTACATTTGTTGTATACAGTGAAACTCCTTAGGAACACATCAAAACCAGTCTTTATAGGGAGGTGGTCTTTATATAGAGGTTGATTTGTACAAAAATGGTACTATTGGGACAGCAAAAAACAGTTTTTGAGGCCAGGTGGTCGTTATATGCAAAAGCAGGTTTTACTGTATTTGACTTTTTGAATCTAAATTTTAAGCTTCATTTTTGAAATATAAACTTTAAGCGAAAAATTCTTTCAGACATAACTCCATGTAGCTCTTTGAAGAACCTGAATTTTCTAACTTAAAGGTGCATGAGATTTTTAAAAAACATCAGGATATGTCAGCCAAATCAATATTGTATTTCTGATGACGTGATAGAACACATCAATGAGCTTCTAAATAATTGATCAGCCTTATAAACTGATCAGCTGTATAAATTATGTTGTGTATTCAAGTGACTGGTCAGCTGCTACTGTTAAGTTTTTCTTAATCAACTTCAAAGAACACTGTGAGTTAAAGTGCAGTAGATGCCCTGTTTATGTGTGGTACAGGGATCTATTTCATCATTTAAACTGACAGTCTGAAGTACAAGTCTTAATTTGAATCTGTTGCTCAGCTGGATATCACAAGCACTTCTCCTCTGGAACTGCTTTGAGTATTATCAGTTTTCAATCACATTGTTCATATATTTTCCATAATTATACATATGTATGTCTCTATTTCATAAAATACATATCATTTGTTGTATCAAAAGCTTGCTGGGATGAAAGTCCGGAGAGCTAATGCCATACCCCCGGTGTTGTCATCGGCGTCCTTTGATAAAACTTTAACCTTTACTATAACTTTTTAACCACAAGGGCCAGGGCTCTGATATTTCACATACAGATTCCTTATGATAAGAGCTTTCATTTGGTACCTTGACTTTTGACCATTTGACCATGACCTTGGACTTTGACCTACTTTTCAAAAACTTTAACATAGGCTATAGCTTTTAAACTATGAGGAATAAGGTGTTGATATTTCACATATAGATTCCTTATGAACAGAGATTTCATTTGGCACATTGACTTTTGACCTAGTTACCTTAACCTTGGACTTTGACATACTTTTAAAATATTTTACCCTTGGCATTCATTTGGTACTTTGACTTTACTTTTCAAAAACTTTACCCTTGGCTATAGCTTTTAAACCATAAAGGATAGGGCTTTGATATTTCACATATAGATTTCTAATGACCAGAGCTTTCATTTTGTACCTTGACTTTTGACCTTGTTAGCCTTGACCTTGGACTTTGACATACTTTTCAAAAACTTTACCCTTGGCTATAGCTTTCAAACTGCAAGGGACAAGGCTTTGATATTTCACATACAGATTCGTTATGAAGAGAGCTTTCATTTGACACCCAGACTTTTGACCTAGTGACCTTGACCTTGGACTTTGACATACTTTTCAAAAGCTTCAACATTTATGTAACTTTTAAACCACGAGGACTAGGGCTTTGATATTTCGCTTATAGGTTTCTATTGACCAGAGCTTTCATTTGGTACCTTGACGTTTGACCCAGTGACCTTGAACTTGGACTTTGACCTACTTTTTAAAATTTCTATCCTGAGCTGATGGAATAAAAATTTTACCAGTCCTTTGACCTTAAAACCTGACAGCTGTGTCTATTTTGAAAATTTACACCCATTTCGGTGAGCTTAGTTGTCTTCTGACAACTCTTTTTTTAAAAATGACATCCACAGTTACATGAATTTAGACAGCAAGTGAAAAAGAAATTTTGCCACATGATGTGTCTGCCTCGTGAAGAAATCACCCCTCTTCAGGGATCTTATATTATCTTCTTTTTTCCTTTTCATTTGATAAATTTTCAGATGATATATTTCAGAGTTTCACCTGCTGATTCTTTCTCTTTGTACTCATATTCTGAGAGTGGTATTTCTTCATTTGTTGAATAATCTAGAGAAGACTGATCTTCTTCAGCTTCGGAGATGGTTTTACATTTTTTTGGCTTTTCTTGTGATGAGGGTTCTGATCCGGTTTATCGTCAGATGTAACGTGTTGATCTTTTGCTGGATTTGAACATTCTTTAGTTTTCTGTTTAATGTTTCCATTTATTGTATCAGAGGTACTTGCATCATGACTTACTTCCAAGGTGGGGTGTTGCTCTTCATGTCCTTCGTTTTTTTTACAAGTTAAATCATCTTGTGTTGTGCGATCAATTTTATCTTCACAATGAATTTTCATGGTTTGTTTGTTCTTCTTCACAACTTCAGAGAGAGGCAATTCATCGCTTGTAGAATAGTCATCATCCAAACTTTCATAGCCGTCTTGACTCAACAGGGTTTTAAATGTTCTTTGCAAAACATTTTTTGCTGTCTCGACTACAGCAGTTATGCTATAAGTTGCACCTTACTATTCTGGTAAAATCAAAGGTGTTTTGATAATCCCCTATTGATCTTCCTGTGATAAAGAGTTCTTAAATATTTTATCTGAAACTTCTAAAATTTATTCCGTCATTTTTTCTGCTTTTTCTGCTTTTACTTTCTTGCCATCCTTAACCTGGTGATTGTCTTTAGATAGAGAAAGCCAAACTTTTTCCGGGATGTCATCATCGAATTCATCGTTGTCTTCTCAGCCGTCTTTTGAAACATGCACGAGTTGGTTTGGCTCAAACAAAGCCCCTGGTGTGCTGTCAAGGTTTCCTTCCCTGGAACACATAATGATAATTGATTTTTCATTTTTCGTTGAGCCCTTGTAAATGATGCAAGTATTGAACAGGTGGCAAATAGCGCAGTTACAGTATATATCTCTTTCTAATGCATACGAAAGGGCAATAATATGCACGGATGAAGGCCAGTTTCCATTCTCACATGTGAACTCAGAAGACTCCCTAACAGTCCTTGTAAAATGTTTATGTTGATCATATTTCTTAAGCGCTTCGTCAGGAAGAGCAATGCATCTGTAAGTGTCTTTTGAAAATCCTTCGTGCATTGACACTGCATAAAAAATGCTGTGTTTGGCTATGTCCATAGTGTTTAAGAATAGTTCAACTGCTTCGAGTCTCCTCAGTAGGTTGCTAATCCCTTCGTCTCCTATAGAAAAATGTGTTACTGTAGCAACAATCATGTGTATACTTATGTATCAAAGTAGTTCAAAAAGTAATAAAATATAGGAATACATTATGAAAATGTTTGCTAGCACCATATTTTTGGATAATAAAATTCAAAAGAGTCTTTTAAAACCAGAAAAAAAGAACCCCACTTGTATTTTGTAATGAACAATTAAGCTTATTACATTAAATGCCAATAAAGATAGAAAATATACCTGTCAAACTTAATGACACAGCATTGAACAGACAAATGACACAGCATTGAACAGACAACACAGCATTGAACAGACAATACAGCATTGAACAGACAATACAGCATTGAACAGACAAATGACACAGCATTGAACAGACAATACAGCATTAGACAATACAGCATTGAATAGACAAATGACACAGCATTGAACAGACAATACAGCATTGAACAGACAATACAGCATTGAACAGACAAATGACACAGCATTGAACAGACAAATGACACAGCATTGAACAGACAAATGACACAGCATTGAACAGACAATACAGCATTAAACAGATAATACAGCATTGAACAGACAAATGACACAGCATTGAACAGACAAATGACACAGCATTGAACAGACAATACAGCATTGATCAGACAATACAGCATTGATCAGACAATACAGCATTGATCAGACAATACAGCATTGAACATACAGCATTGAACAGACAATACAGCATTGAACAGACAATCTCCATTTCCTGTTGTTTTTTTCAATCTGAGGTTTCCATAAGGTAAATTTGCTGGAAGAAGGGCTTTTGCAAGCTCATCTGTTTCTAGTTTTGTGTAAGACAATGCCTTTACATCATCTATATTGTCTTGGATTTCATTGAGAAGTTCCCTCTAAGAACGCCTATTTCTGTGACGGCCTCATTTCTGATAAGAGTTTTCAATTATATTTTTTAAATGTCAGCTGAAAATATATGCACAACAAAAATATTTTAATTTCAACTTTTACAAAAAACTCTTTTATACATTTTGTAATATTAAAGGGTCGTTTGTTTCATGTTCTTTTAAACATTGATAATACTTAAAAGTTGCGAGTAATGATGTGTTAGTTTGAATGAACATAGTTTATTATTTTTTAGCAGACCAACAAAATAATCAATATTTTGATTAATGTAAGCAAATATACTGCATTTGGCTACTTATCAATGTTGTTAATTTATAAAGTTCATGAAATAATTATCCCGTAAAATTAACAAAATTAAAGGTAAAGCTTCTTTTATCAAAATTTAGGTCACAGTTATTAACAGTATCCCTTTAATATCATGCATAGTACCTGTATTGAATGTAATACATTTACATTAATTATTTATTGGGTAAGAAGCAACTATCCTTGTAAGCACAAAACGTATTTAATCGATATTAATTGACAGTATTTTGTACTTTAAAACTTAATGCCTTGCAATGATATTTAGCATAATATCTCCACTAACATGCAAAAAATCCATTACTTATATTATATAATTGAAGTAGTTAAAGAATGCATTAAATAAAAGGTATAAAAGGCATAAATAAAGGTACTCACGCTTAGTCTTCAATTCTTGTGTATTGAATGATGACCATGTGGCTAGTGTAGTGAAATTCAACATCTGAAACTCCTCAGCCAGAGTGGCCAGTACGTATTAAGTTTAATTATGATTTGTCTAGACATGGCCACAGCATATTAAAACTGCCCACAAGTAATGTGGCAAAAACCCGTAGCAGAATAATACATAAAAAAATGGACAATATCCTCTATTTTCAAGTAATTGCTTTGCAACTCATGGTGAAAATGACAGATTTTTATACTATGGCCTAACCCCAAACATTTCAATATGTTATGGCTGTCCACCACTGTATGAAAGTGGCTATACGGGACCCTTTTTATATATGGATAAATACCCTATGGTTGTCACCGATGTACGATGGTGGCTATACAAAGCCTGTGTTTTTTTATAAGGTTAAATACGCTATGGTCGTTCACCGATATACGATGGTGGCTATACAAAGCCTGTGTTTTTTTATACGGTTAAATACTCCATGGTCTTTCAGCAATGTATGGTAGTGGCCATCGAAAGGATATATAGATTATTATAGTATACTATTTTACACATAAGAGAGGGGGTGGAGGTAACAACGTGCCTGAAGGTAGACAGTATAAATAATCCAGTAGGAGTCTTCACCGTGGATACTGAAGGTATACACAGTCCACAAAATAATAGATTCAAAGAATTCCAAAAAGGGGTTTGTGTCCAACACAATAAAAACTCTGTAAGGTTGAATAAATTGTATTAACGTTGAGCTTGTTACATGTTTCAGCTCTAAGCGGAGCGGTCTTCAGAACAAATTTGTTATACGACCTTACAGAGTTTTTATTGTGTTGGACACAAACCCATTTTTGGAATTCTATTTTACACATATATAAATGTGAACAGTGAGAGTTCTGCCAGGGTTCTTTAGCGTATTTAGGGTTGCTCAGGATTTTCCCTTACGCATGATTTCTGCGTCTTTTCAGCATGCAAAACATGAATATTAGGTGAGTCCCTAAGGACACAGAAAAACTCGAAGTAATTTTTTTTTTCAACCTGAGACTGAAAATGTGTTCTTTTGTTTTCATGTATGTTCTTGAATTTCATGGACTTGGGGACTCACAAATTCTGTTCTTGTGGGGCCCTTGGGACTCGCTAAAATAACACCATTGGAAAATCCTGGGTTGCTGAAATCTATTTTGTAGTTGTAGCTAGACTTGCCAATATAGCTTCACAGATGTCGGTTGACATGAGGGAATACTAGAACATTTATGTTTTATCTGATGAGCAGATTGTTTACTTAAAAAAAACAATACACATCAATAAGGTAATAAGTTTATATATAAGATAATGAGATATTTGTTTCCCTCCCGCAATCAATCAAACAACAGCATATTGTTTTATTGACTGCTGTCATTGCCGAGTCAATAGTTGACAGGGCCCTATTGACTGATCAATTGTTGATTCTTCAGGGCAATTGCTACAATATACATAATTTTCAAATATAATTTTCTGTAATTGGTTAAATGTTCAAATATAAAATATAATTTTCTGTAATTGGTTAAATGTTCAGTGTGCAAATCACTTAGTGAATGGCAACATACATCAATGGATTTCACCTCCTGTATTGCATTCAAGATTTTATTATTTAATACCATTGGCCTTTAATTTACTCAAATTGCTAAGCAATTAGTCTTTACATTTGTTTGTTTGTAATTATTTTGATATCTGAGAATCTTTTAACACATATGATTGAAAGCAAGCCATAAACAACTGTGTAATAAGTAGTTATCATATAAAAGATCAATTTCCTGCCATGGATATAAAGAGGAATCAGCCATGTTAATTGTTATTGTCACTTCTCTTCAAGTACTATAAGTGATGAGAGTTAGATCAATTATATTGTCAGTTTATTTGAAGATAGGATATATGTTAATCATTGATTTAGACGATACAGATATCAATATTGATCATTTGTTTATACTTATAAACTTTTGTTTTGTTACCTTAAACCCTCAGGTGACCCATTGTTGCTATACATTTGTGTGCCACCTGTGTGTTGTGTGTGATCTAATGTTTAGTCACCTAAGACCCTCAATGTGACCTCTGGTTCACCCTTACTGCATTGACAAACATCTTTAGCAAAGTTCTATATTTAGAACACTTTAGTTATAGCTGGTGACCTCTCAATGGGACAGTAAGAGACATTGCAATGTGTCTCGATGGACCACATTGAAGTGGCAGCTGGAGTGGATCCTCAAAACAAGAGAGATTGATGTTTAAACAGTAGATTTTTATTTGCTAACATAAGATAAATAGGTGTTCTTTCATGACGGTAGTATCTGAAGACACTATTGTATTTATGATCATTTCTAAAGATGTTTTTATTTATTTGTTATGACAATATTTCTGTGTGTATGTAGTCTGATCTGAATGTCTGTTTTGTAATCAGGAGGTTTTGGGTTCTAAACCTGGTTCTGGTTCATACATTAAACTTAAAATATTATGGTGACTGTCAACACACAGGTTCAAGACATAAGTAGTCACATGTCTTTTTTATGAAGATAAGGTCAAATGTCATGGGTCACTGGGTGAGTCCATAGCACAGGTAAAAAAATTGGCACTTTACCTGAAGTCTGTATTATTTTAAAATTTTTCATTAAACAAAAACAATAAAACCAACAAAACTTGTGATTTCACTTTCATTTTCAGGTTATGTTAGTGCACTGGTGTCGAATAAAGGGGAGACAACTGGCACATTTGCAAGTGATTGGTATGGTTCCTATTTGGTAGAAGAACCAGTTGATTACATGCTTTCCTTTTATGTCAGTGTATATGGCAAGGGAGATAACTGGCGGGGAAATCTAACAATCACTCTACAAACATTAACAGAAAAGAGACTACTAAACAGTTATCAACCAGAGGCTTATTCAAAGTAAGACTTATTCTAATATTTTAAAGGTGCAATTTCACATTTCAGGAAGTAGACTCACAATGTTATTTTTTATTTATTATTTTGTTTTAACTTATATCTTTGGTATTTTTGTGATGAATGGACTGAAAACAATATAAAAAACTGAAAAAAACAATAATTTGGCAGTTTTGCTATGGCGCATTGTCTGTTAACTTTTCCATTTAAATGACTTCTTCTCAAGAACCACTGAAGTGATTTTAACCAAATTTGCAGAGGTTTGCTCCTAAGAAAGGGCTTCAGGTTTGCAAACAAAAAGAGAATAGTATCCATGGAGTTCCAAAAGGTTATAACATTTTATGTACAACTCATGAACCAATGATCAGTCAATATCTACAGTTTTTGCAAATGAAATATAAATCTGTTCATAAATTTGCCTTTTGTGCTTCAAACAACATAGGGTATGGGTTTTACAAATGACTTATTAACTGAAAAATGATTGAATTTTTGTGTACAAAGTTATTTAAGTAAGTTGAAAGAATTTATCTTAAAATCATTGTGTAAAAAAATTTCAAGGTCTTGGGATCAATGTTCAAGGTCTGAAAATATCAGTTGCTGGAATAAGATTAGTGGTCACCCAGTCTCCAATGCGAGTAAAAGTTGTGCTGGGCGACATAAAATAGTCATTATCGCCCCCCAAACGGCAAATTTTATTATCATACTGGAATCTAGGCAATGTATCTAATGACACTGGTATGAGTATCCCTCACACAAAGAGTTTCGATATAAGTTGATTATTTGTAGTTCCAAATGCATTTCTAAAAAATAATTAGAAACTATAATAAGTATTTGATTGACAGTTAAACATGTTATAGTCTTTACCTCATGGTCGAAAATGTGAAAGAACACATCGCCTCAGAAGTGGATGTTGGGTTTGTAATAAAAGAACTACTACTGAACAGAACTGAATTTCAGGATTTGTTAAACATTTAATGTAGAGGATAATAAAAGTAAACAAAAGATTTAATGAAATACA
This sequence comes from Atrina japonica, assembly GCA_030159075.1. Classification (NCBI taxonomy): domain Eukaryota; kingdom Metazoa; phylum Mollusca; class Bivalvia; order Pterioida; family Pinnidae; genus Atrina; species Atrina japonica. Next base: position 1,881,299 of record BROG01000012.1, on the reverse strand, counting down.
TAAAAATGGATTGCTTTTGTTCTCATTTAACAAAAGTGAAAACCTACTTTTGCAATTTATATTTATTTTAACACAGTGCAGTAGTAGTAACATCGTAAAATAATAATAACTGTAATGATAGACAATAATAATGATGCATTAACAATTCATTTAAATGTAAATGCATCATTCAGAGACAATGGACATCATATATCCAATGTATAGATCAAATTAACAAATGAAGAAATGAAAAATTGAATAAAATATTTTTTATTTTTATGGCGGCAATCCAAAATTTCAGTATCTCTTGCCAGGCTGGTCATGTTGTTCAAAATGTTATGGTTGAGGCCTGAAAGTAATGGTCAGTTAGTTGATTTTTATACTATTCAAATTGCCCTGCATCTGTGATCGGTCAGTCGTCTGTCCGTCCTGAACAATTCTTGTTACCACTATTTCTCAGAAGGTATTGAAGGGTTCTCCTTGAATTTTGACATAAAATTCCCCTCGAGGTCTCGTTGTGCATTTTCAGAGAGATCAAAATCCAGTATGGCCTATAAGTGACCATCTTGGATTATAACGAAAGGAAAGTTTGTTACCACTTCTTCTCAGAGTCTCCTTGAAATTTAAATGAAGGTTCCCCTTGGGGTTTAGTTGTGCATATTACATTTTCAGTTAGATCGAAATCGAACATGGCTAAGAGGTGGCCATCTTAGATTTTGACCCAAAGGAAGTTTGTTATCGCTTTTTATCAGAGAGGACTGAAGGGATCTCCTTTAAATTTGACATAAAGGTTCCCCTTGAGAAGGTCTAGTTGTGCATATTACATTTTCCGAGAGATCGGAATCCAAGATGGCCACCTGTTGGCCATCTTAGATTTTGACTAAAGGGAGTTTCAAAGGGACTTTGACCCAAAGTCTCAGCAAAGATGGAAAGAATCTCCATTAGATTTGATATAAAGGTTCCCCTTGAGGTTTAGTTGTGCATATTACATTTTCAGAGAGATGGGAATCCAAAATGGCCGACAGGTGGCCATCTTAGATTTTGACCAAAGGGAGTTTCTTACCACTTCTTCTCAGAAAGGTCTGAAGGGATCTCCTTGAAATTTGACATGAAGGTTCCTCTTGACGTTTAGTTTTGCATACTACATTTTTAGTGAGATCTAAATCTAAAATGGCTGACAGGTGGGCATCTTGGATTTTGACCAAAGGAAGATTGTTACCGCTACTACTCAGAAAGGACTGAAGGGATCTCTTTGAAATTTGACATGAAAGTTCCCCTTGAGGTTTAAAATTGTGCATATTACATTTTCAGAGAGATTGGAATCCAACATGGTCAACAGGCGGCATCTTGGATTTTGACCAAAGGAAGTTTGTTACCGCTATTTATCAGAAGGAGATGGGATCTTTACATCAAGGTTGCCCAGAAGATTTAGTTGTGCATATTGCATTTTCAGAGAAATCAGAATCCAAATTGGCTGACCTATGGCCATCCTGGATTTTGACCATAGGAAGTTTGTTATTGCTATTTCTCAAAAAGGACAGAAGGGATCTCCTTGAAATTGAATATGAAGGTTCCCCTTGAGGTCTAATTGTGCATATGACATTTTCAGAGAGATCAGAATCCAACATGGTTGACAGGCTGCCATTTTGGATTTTGACTGAGGGAAGATTGTTACCATTGATATTTCTCAAAAAGTAACTGTAGAGATCTCATTGAAATTTGACATGAGGGTTGCCTTTGAAGATTTAGTTTGAGTTTTAGCTATGCATATTATCAGTGGGCTGAACATTTTTCTTTCAGCTGCTTGGGTCCAGGACTTTTTTGTTAAATTTTGCCTGGGTCCGGTCCTCTAACATATGGGTCCAATTACAATAAATCTAAGTCAGATTTTTAATATAATTAATTAATACATATAACAATTATCAAAGGTGGGAACACAAAATTATATAAACCAAAAACTGTCACAAAATCATATTAGAAAATGATGATTGAACTTTACAAAGGAAACAAATAAAGTTTAGAAAGAAAGAAATTGACAGAATAGTTTTTCACTGATCCAGACTTGTTAGGTCCTCATACTCACACAGCAAGAAAACAACAGGGTCTGAATGTAAAATATGTAGGTCCTGGACCTCACACTTAAGGAATTTTTAGCTCCTGATTATATTTTCAGAGGGAACAGAATCCAACAATTCTGGCAGGTGGCCATGTTGAATTCTATTCTCTCTGAAAATGTAACATGTTCAGTTCAAGTTCAGTTCAATATAATCTTGTGAAAAACGTATTTCACAGAAATACGGATTTAAGTTCAAATTCTATGTTGAGATACTAAATAAGAGAAAAGAAGAGAAAAGAACAGTCTGTCATGGATCAGACATAGAACATTCCATGGTGGGCACCAAGATCCCTCTGGGATCTCTTGTTAGCACACGTTTGTTCATGTGAGCTATTGCGATCGTTCTTCATCATTGTCCATCATGTGTTAAACATTTACATTTTAAACTTCTTTCTTCAGAACCACTTAACCAATTAACTTCAAACTTGGTTCACATGTTCCTTACAATGTTATGATCAAGTGTTTTTTGGTAGGATCCAAAATACTTGATGCCGCCCTGGCCTCTGATTGGCAAATACATTTTTGAGTTCATCTAAAGAACCACCGAATTAATTGACTTCAAACTTGGTACACATATTCCTTATGTCCTGATCAAGTGTTGTTGTGTTTTGGGTGGATCCAAAATCCTAGATGGCCACCCTGGCATCTGATTGGCTGAGACATTTTCAACTTCTAAAAAACTATTGAACCAATTGCCTTCAAACTTGGTACACATGTTCCTTATGATGTCCTGACCAAGTGTTGTTGTTATTTGGGTGGATCCGAAATTCACGATGGCCACCCTGGCATCTGATTGGCTGAGACCTATTCAACTTCCTCTTAAAAACCAGAGAATCAGTTTCCTTCAAACTTAGTACACATGTTCATTATGATGTTCTGACCAAGTGTTGTTTTTTTTTGGATGGATTTGAAAATTCAAGATGGCCACACTGAAATCTGATTGGCTGAGACATTTTCAACTTTTTCTTAAGAACATTGAACTGATTGCCTTCAAATTTGGTACACATATTGTATTACTGAACAAGATGGCCATCCTGGTCTCTGATTGTCTGAGATATTTTCAACTAAATCTTAGAAAACACTGAACCAACTCAACCAGAACACCTTAATTAAAGACATATTGCTCTTTGCCAAAATGTTGAGTGTCCACACTGTCATCATTACTATGAAATGTATATCAGTCTCATGAAGATCCTGTGAACTGGATGAACTTCAGGATGTAGAACCCCTTATTTACACAATTATAACCCTTTGTTAAAGTTTTGTGATGGCCTCTCTATGAGGTAACATCATCTGAGAATGCACAATAGGGACCAAGCCTTCTGATCAGTATAACGTTAACAAGTGTCATTGTTTGCACAGATCATATTCATTCCAACATTTCCACCATTGCTTAATTCTCTTTAGGCAGTAATATTTATTTTTTTGTCCAGACATCCTGTGCATTTGATTTCTAACTTGCTACAAATTATCCTCATGAAGTCCCTACCATGTGCTGCTACTTAAGCTGCTCAAACCTATGAAAAGCTCAGACATTACCTCCAGCATATCATGTGAGCGTCAAGGCCCATGGGCCTCTTGTAATAAAAAGAAACAAAAGTTCAATTATTCCTTTTTTAAGTTCTGTCTTGTCTTTTTATAAACAACGATTTATCCAAATAATATTTCTAATTGTGAAACCCAGAAGTATTAATCTGGCAAGTTCTGACGAGCAACATCGTTGTACATTTTTTTTATTCTTCCTCTCTTCAAAATTTTTAAAAATGTGATTTTTTTTTAAACATAGAAAAAAATATGTTTTTGAACTGTTTTAATTCTTTCAAATGGTCTCTAAAATGCAGGATTTGACTTTAAACGTACAAAATTTTCTTTTTTGGGGAGGTATGCCCCTAAACTCCCTAGTATTTTCAGACCACTTTTGCTGTCCTCACCAAAAGTTTGGCTCCCAATTAGTTTCATAACTGGTGTGATACATGTTAGTACTGTATTTGCCAGTAAGGTGACAATAACAGAAATTTCAGAACTACCGACAATTACTGACCTGAGGTTCTGAGATAGCAAATGTATTATAAAAAAGTTTCAGTGTGCCTGTAAAATACTTTTGAAATCCTTCCCTCCCCAGCAACAACATGAGAGTTACACTGACTGACGTCTGTGCTTGTGATAGGATCATTAAGTATGAGCCCGTTCCTCCACTTTAATTCACAAAGAGGCCACTATAGAAATAGAAATATCATGTGGTATTTTATGAAAAAACATTATAAAAATGATGAATATCCTGTCATTTCATATAATAGTTGCACTGGATTTTTGGACTAAAATAGATGCAGGCAAATTGGACTGAAAATTGCACAAGGGAGTAAAACATAATAAAATTGTTGACATAATCAAATGCTTGTTTGTCCTTTCACTATGCTATTATGTCAGACAGCAAATCAATTTCTGGTAATACATCTGTCTGACATTTTTTTAACAGCTTGTCACCATCGTAATGTTTATAAACTCAAAAATGTTCGTGAGATAGATTCTCATTATTTGTATCTCGGTGAATTTGCATGTATAACTTTCATTATGGTGAAAACAATCCATGCTGTCCTATATTTACACAGTGGTAATTGGTGTGACCTGAAATGTACTTAATATGGGGATGCATAATGAAAGAGACAAAGGAATTACATATAGACGATATTGTGTAAATATTGCAACCATTTTACATATCCAAAACAATCCTTAAAATTAACTTGATTAATGAATTTTTCATCAGAAATTCTAGTATGTGGAGTTGTTGGATTCCTACATATTTAAAGCGATGGTTTAAAATGCTGCATAATTTGAGATCTGAGGTTTGTGATGACAAAATTGCGAATGTGATTTTCTTCCAAATTTATAGCCGATATTGGGCTATACATTCCCAGTTGCAAATGTTTTTTTCCTAGTTTTTTGTCAAAAATTTCCAATCAGGAACATAATAGAACATCTTTTTGTTATTTCTAATTTTATGCTGAAATTTTCAATCATTTTTTTCTTGAAAAATGAAATATGACAGCTTGGCATTCAAAATGATAACAAGAGGCCCACTGGGCCTTAACGGTCACCTGAGAAAAATTTCCTATCAAGTTTGGTTGAAATTGGCCCAATGGTTCTGGAGAAGTAGTCAAAAATGGCAAAAATTTTACAAAAAAATTTATATTTTTCATTTACTCAGGTGCCTGTGACCTTGACTTTTGACTCCAGAGTCGATCAGTTATGAGTTATTCATACATGTGATTCTTCCAGCAGGACGAAAAATCTCCCGATTTTTAGGGTCCCTTCTGCCCCTCCCGTCAAATTTCACAGTCTTTCATCATTGGAAATATCAAGTCATAAAATGTGACCAACATGTAAACTCCTCATAATTACTAATCAGCAAAAGTCTGGTAATTAATCTGTTGAAACTTTTACAGGTAAATAACCTGTGGGCATGTTAATTATTGAGGATGTTAATGATTATATAACACCATCCCATCCACTGATTGGCAGTTAATTGATGATAAGACTAAGAGAGTGTGTGTATGTCATGTGACACACGCTGGATCATTGATGATTAGAAGCATGATTCCAGCCATCAAAAATAGTTATTACAACATCTCACAGTCTCAAATGATATTTGTTGTGCTTCAACAAAAAAATGACAAAAATAATTATCATTTTATTTATAATCAAGCTTGCAAAGTATTTACCTCAAGGTCTAAATTGTCACAAGGCACATATAATGGTAGACGTACTTCCAGAAGTAGTATGAGAAAAGGAAACGGACTGGACTGGACTGGTATCTAAATTATGGAAACTTAATTTTTTCTAAGATTATAAACAAAGTTGTTATCTTGGCTAAATAATTGAACAAAACAAGGAAATCAATCAGAAGTAATAACATGCCAAAAAAGAAAAAGAAAAAAAGACAAGAAAACATTGATTAAAAATCTCCAGTTTTGAGACCAAATCTCCAGCTAAAAAATTAAAAATCTCCAGTTGTGGCATAGCAGTTGAACTGATTTTTATCACATGTATGGTCATTAAACAATTTGTTATACAATTGTGCACTGTGTTACTGAAGCACCCCCTAGTGGCTCGTTTTGTGGACAGATTTAATTTTTGTTCACAAACTTTGTAGTTGTTCATGAGATGATTTATAAAGATGAACAAAGTTTTGGTCCTTTTGTACCCCTTTGGGTCCTAGCTCCTGTTCACTCACAAACTTTATGCAGCTTCACATAGGGATATTACATGCCAAGTTTGGTTAAGATTGGCTGACTGGTTCTTGAGAGGAAGTCTAAAATGTGTAAAGGTTAATGATGGACAACAACATATATTAAAGACAATTGCAATTGGTCATCTTGAGTCCTTCACTCAGATGACCTAAAAAGAATAGTAAATAGCCAAATAAACGAAACAAAATAGAAAAATAAGATAAAAATTCCCGATTCATAGCCAAAATGTTGCAAAATTCCCAATTCCATTGCCATGGGCCATTTTCCCAAAAAGATCAGAAAAAGCCCTGAAATATATTGCAAATGACAATTGTTGTATAAAAAGGCCACAAAAGATGAACACCATAGGTTATCTATTTAAGGTACCACCATTTTGCAGTCTTTCAAACTAGAGGTGCCTTAATTTATATCAAAAACCCAACTTTCAGTTGATATGGTGAAGTACTGTTTGAGTTTCGCAGATTTTGGCTGTGAATCATCCTTTAAAACTGATGCCATGTCTCTGAGATTCTAAATATAGTTTTTGATGAATCATTTATCCATTTTTATGACCAAACTATTTAATACACAGGCTTGTGCTGTGCTAATAACATTTAAGTGAATATGTAATTCCCTTTCTTGATTTCCTATTTGCTCAAATCAAAAAAGCTCATGGAGAGCCACATGTGGGATTTTTGGCCATAGGTCATCTTTTATGACCAAACTATTTAATACACAGGCTTGTGCTGTGCTAATAACATTTAAGTGAATATGTAATTCCCTTTCTTGATTTCCTATTTGCTCAAATCTTTCTCAGACAAATAGTGTTAATGATATTAAAAAGTTTACTCCTAAAGACACATTTGGACTGGTTTAAGTCGTTGATTTATGGAAGAGTTCATTGTTTTTGAGGGTTTGATGCATTCAGTTGATAGGTTCTTGATGACAATTTTCTAATGTATATCTTTATTTAGTGTGTTAATGACCTTAGCTAGATTGCTAACACAGCATTGTGTTATCGGATGTAATTGACTAACTCATATACATGTGTAAATACCTGTCATGTTAATTTTGTCAAATTGATCAAGATGATCCCTGATGTATCTAAGCAACAGAGTCGCCCTAAAAGGAAATTTAAATGTAGATATGGATGTGCTCAAACAAAAGAGTAATCTAGACTGAGTAAAATGTGTGATTATTGGCTTAATATCAACAGACTGTGTGGTAAAAGTAATTTCCTGATCCATTTATACATTATTTTGTTCTGATATTTACTGATTACATAGACGGCTTTCCCCGTTATCTCATTTCCGGGTAAATTATTTCATTGTGGCGACATGCTTATTCTATCACTCATTTTTTCATTGCTTTTCATATCCAACAAAACAGATAGATTCCTCAAATCCCCTCAAAGTTAACAATCATTATAAACTGTCAAATTTCTAATGACGGATTGGGGCAATTAATTAATTTCAATAGATTTTTTTCCCCTGATTATGGCAATATGTTGTTCATCCCAAGTTTCGCCATCAATGTCAACTACAATTAGATAATGTGAAATAGAATTATTGTTGGAAATGTCACATTTCATGATGAACCCTATTAACTTTATAGTCAGATATAGGTTATGCAACATCACTTTAATCAATCCTTGTCAATGGTAATGTGAAAAGAAGAAAAGATAATGCTGTCAAATTAATGTCCAATCAAATCTTAACTCACTAGAATCACTGACATGTAATGTGATGTAATGCTGCGATTGACCTATCACCAAATGCCTGACATGGCACCTTTTGTCAAACTTTTCAATTATGTCATCATTATTCAATGGCCCGTCATTTGTGTGATTAAGATGTCACAATTAAATGACGTCTTTTGTTTGTTTGTTTATTGTTATTTAACGTCCCACTCAAGAATATTTCACTCATATGGAGACGTCACCGTATGCTGGTGAAAGGCTTCAAATTTTGGCCTATGCTCGGCACTTTACGGCCATTGAGCAGTGAGGATTCTTTAACGTGCCGACACTAACTGTGACACGGGACCATGGTTTTTACTGTCTCATCTGAAAGACAGGAAACCAACCTGTTGCCGGCATCAAATGGCAAATTCAAAAAAGCTCATGGAGAGCCACATGTGGGATTTTTGGCCATAGGTCATCTGTTGTGTGTTGTTGGCCATTCAAATTTAAACACTTTCAACTTTCAAAAATCTGTAGTCTTTCATTTCTTAAACCAAACACTTAATTGGGTGCGGAAAAACACCTGTAGACTTTCTTTTCTGATGCCAAACACTTAATTGGTGAGGAAATATTTAGTACCATTTTAACTCATAAAACCCTGAAAAACAATGGACTCTTCATAAATCAATGACTTAGACCAGTTCAAATGTATCTTTAGGGATGAATTGGTTAAGGACTACTCACTACAGTTTGGTTAAAGAAAAGTCTATGAAAAGTCAGGAACTTGTTTATCTAACCTTGTTTTATCCAGCTAGCTGTCATGCCGGATGTCTGTCTGTCTGTCTCATTTCGGAAGCATATCTTCAGATTGCGTGATGCTAGCAAGCTGATTTTTGGTATTTTTGTTCCTCTGAAGAGTACTAAGAACCCTGTTGATTTTGGGTCAGGTCCACTGAAGGTCAAAGTCACTCGTTTAATCAGATAAGGGATCTTGATGGATACAGACAATATTTGAAAGAGGATGAACTGCTTTAGATTATTTCTTATCATTTGTTATTCTTAAGAGCCAGGTGAGCTATAGCTATAGGTAAATGTCTGTCTTCTGTCTGTCAACTTTTGCATTGAAACATCTTCTTCTCAAGAACCAGTGGGCCAATTTTAACAAACCTGGCATATGGCATCCCCATGTGAAGCCACAAAAGTTTGCAAATGAAAAGGGGCTAGGACCGATAGGGTCCCAAAAGGGGCCAAAAAGGACAAAAATTAAGTACATCTTTAAAAATCTTCTTCTCATGAACCAATGATAATCAGCAAGAATAGACAGGTTTGTCACACATGTATATACTCGCCTATAAGTCGGATTTTCTGGAGTACTTTTTTTATTTTAAAAGGGGGTACCAACTTACAGACAAGTTCTAGTTGGCAGGCAAAAAATCAGAGCTCATATTCAAAAGATATCTTGTGAAAATTCAAGTAAGAGACCGGGATCAAATTAACGTTATCGCCGAGTTTTGGACATTCTTCAGTTTTATTCTAATTGAAGGTATTTTATATCTAAAAAAATAAAATAATATCACAGGTACCTTGTTGCTTTTTTAATAAAAATGTAAATGTAGTTGTTCAAGTTCTTTGACAATAATATTTGTCTCAGATGTGCAGTACATGTGCTGTCAAAATGTTCCACTCAAATGACTGCCATTATTAAAAATCATACTGGATGCCTAACCCATTTGTTGATAATACTTTTAAAAATTGCAACATATTAAATGATACATTAAAAACATGAAACCATATACATGCATACTGTATGCTTGTTTAGTCATAAATGCTACATGGACTTTTAAACAATGGGGCAGTGTCATGTGAGTCATATTTGTGCCCAGTCAGTCAGAAAATCTGTGGTTACCATATATACCCACGTGATTGATACTGAAGTAACACTTGCAGAAAACAATAGATCAAATGGCTCATGTTGTTACTTTGTCTAAACAAATTGGTAGCAATTGTTTTCATGCCTTTGGTTGCTTTTCAGTATATTGTCAGTAAATACATTTTACTCAGGTGATTATTAATGCCCAATGAGCCTACTGTTTTTCATGTTTAGTTGGCATTTTATCATCTTTTACACATTTTTTATGTTTTCTGCAATGTTGACCAATTTTGCAAGGTGAGCAACTTAAGATCCCTTGGGCCTCTTGTATTTTTATTTATCTGCCATTGCATATTTTGTCAGTGTGAAATTTAATGAACTATCCAACATTTAATGAAATCCATTTTGACATATGACCACAGACTTATTTATTATTGTGAAACTTGATAATTTTACAGAAATTATTGAAACTTTACAGCAATGATAGTTTTTTTGTAATACCATATTGTTAATGAACAAAAGTAATTAATCAAAAACATAGTATTTATTATCCATGGATATTATGTGTTTGGGTGGTGATAAGCACTATTGGCAAATATTTCTTTTGTTACAGTTTCAGTAATTGCATTTTAATTAAGTCCAAACTACAATTTTTCATCACTGAGATTTGTGTAAGTTTATATGCAAGACAAAGCAAGCTCTTGAGATGCTGTAAATCATAATCAAAAGATGGCCATTTCCTCATCTTTGTTTGGAATTATATCAGTCGAGATGGAATCTGTTTTCAAGAATCCTACTGTCTGCTACTTTGTCTAAATGTCAAGGTGCAAATTTATCTTCAACTCAGTATATGAGATGCATGCCAATAAAGCATTTTGATCACCAAGATTTTGATGTACACAAAAAAGCTCTTACCACCTCTGCCCTTTTCACATTGAAATAAATGCTAACTTAGGCACTTGTTCTGAGAACTATAATGAAATATGTTTTGTTTATTAATATAATGATCCTTTTACATGAAGAAAGGACTATAATTTCTTTAAGTTTGAGGTCTTGGACCTACATGATTTACTTTTGGAACTTGTCATTTTGGGGTCATGTGAGTCCTGGGACCTAATAAGTATGAATCATTGTAAGTCCATTCTGTCGATTTTTAAGAGAATCCAGTGTATCTACGTGACTCCAAGTTTAGACATGAGTTGGCGGGTGGGGTGTTATATATGTGTCATAAAACCATACTGTTTCAGTATGTACCCACTTAAGGGAGAGATTTCAAACTTGCAACATTTTTAGCTCACCAGAGCCAAAGGCTCAAGTGAGCTGTTGTGATTACTACCCGTCCATCCATTTCATATTTTCGACTTCTTCTCTGAAACCACTGAAGGGATTTTGCTGAAACTTGACCGGAAGCAAGTGCTCAAGGTCCATTTGTAGTTTTCAGCCAGATTGGCCCAGGGATGGATCCAGGGAGGTGCAGAATTGGTTGCAGAAGGTACTCCTTTTTGAAAGCCTTCTCTAGAACCGCTGCATGAATGGAAAAACAGTTTGTTTCTATGTGATCTACATGGATGAATGATTCAAGTTTGGTTTTTTCATAGAAATCTGAAAATTAATTTTTGATGTGTTTTAAAGTATTTTCAGATTGTCATTTTCATTCATTTTTTGCATGAATTTCTCAATTATCTCCCCTTGTATTCACTTTTTATTCATTTTATGTTCTTGTAATTAGGTGTAAAAATGTTTTGTGCAAGAATTTTGTTGAAATTTAATTTCTAGAATTTTTTACGAATTTTTTTAAGACTGCAAAAAAAGTTTATATTTTTCATAGAAATCGGAATATTAATTTTTAACACCTTTTTTTGAGGTCTATTCAGACTTTGTCATTTACATTAATTTTTGTGTGATTTCCTCAATTATTCCTCCTTCCATTCATTATTTTTATGAATACTTTAAAACTGCAATATCTATGTTTCTTGGCCAGAACAACCTACATGTACATATTCTTCTTGGTCTTATTTCCACACTTGTAGATGGTTCTCAGGTGATCGATTTAGGCCCTCTTGGGCCTCTTGTTTGAGTGTTTGAGTTATTGCAGCAGTTATGTCACTAGTTTTTCAACAAGGCAACCTAGGTTGGATCCTCAGATGGAACAGAGGAGTATGTTAGATAGTATGGTGGGTGCCAAATCGGACACATGGGTTTTCTATGGTTTCCTACCACAGCAAGCACCAATTATCAAAAAATCACACCTAATAAGAGACAATCATATAAATTTGAATACCAGTAACCAGGTTGTTAATCATTGTAAAATGAATAAAGTTAAAACTTATGTGCATAGGCGTCGGAACCGGGGGGGGGGCTTTTTTTTGCAAAGAAAGACATAGGTGTTAAAAATTGGGGCTTAGCTCCCAGAAGTTTCTGGTGTGTGTATGTGTAATAAGTTGGTTTAGCCCCCTTCCCACACTTTCAATTTGCTTCCGACGCTGATGATGTGTATATATATCCTGAGGTTTGAGGTTAAAAATGAGGTGTGATGACTTACAGTAAAATCTTCTTAGTGTAGATATGACGGATGTATAAGTGATGTAAACCACACATGATTATATGATTATCAGTAAACGGTCTTATGAGTGATTTGAACCACACATGATTATATGATTATCAGTAAACGGTCTTATGAATGATTTAAACCACACATGATTATATGATTATCAGTGAATGGTCTTATGAGAGATTTAAACCACACATGTTATCATGATTATCAGTGAATGGTCTTATGAGAGATTTAAACCACACATAATAATCATTATTAACAGTCAACAATCTAATGAGTGATTGGAACATATTTATCATGATTTACCAATAAATTGTCTTTATAAGTAATTTCAACCACAAATTTTATCCTGATTTACCAGTAAACGATCTTGTAAGTGATTTGACCCACAAATATTTATCATGATTTACCAGTAAATGGTCTTATTATCGATATGAACCACACATTTATGTTATGATTTATCAGTAAATTGTCTTATAAGCGATTTTAACCACACATTTATCATGATTTACCAGTAAACGGTCTTATGATCGGTTTGAACATATTTATCATGATTTACTAGTAAATGGTCTTATTATCGATATGAACCACACATATATATTATGATTTATCAGTAAATGGTCTTATAAGTGATTTGAACCACAGATATTTATCATGATTTACCAGTAAAAGGTCTTATAAGTGATTTGAACCACAAATATTTATGATTTACCAGTAAATGGTCTTATGAGCGATTTGAACCACACATTTATCATGATTTACCAGTAAACGGTCTTATTAGCGATTTGAACCACACATTTATCATGATTTACCAGTAAACGGTCTTATGAGCGATTTGAACCACACATTTATCATGATTTACCAGTAAACGGTCTTATTAGCGATTTGAACCACACATCATGATTTACCAGTAAACGGTCTTATTAGCGATTTGAACCACACATTTATCATGATTTACCAGTAAACGGTCTTATGAGCAATTTGAACCACACATTTATCATGATTTACCAGTAAACGGTCTTATTAGCGATTTGAACCACACATATATATTATGATTTATCAGTAAATGGTCTTTATAAGTGAATTGAACCACATATTTTATCCTGATTTACGAGTGAACGATTTTATAAATGATTTGAACCACACATTTTTATCATGATTTACTAATAAATGGTCTTATGAGCGATTTGAACCACATATATATACAGCACCATGCCAAAAGTAAGTCAACTAATATCATTTTCCCATAGCTTTCTATGCTAAATCAACTTTTTAAAAAATTTGGCCTGACTTATACACTGAATGAAATCTTGTAAACTTTTGCAGAATTATGTTGAAGTTTGTGGACTGTCTTTCTTAAATTGGTTTGGAATGTGTCAATTTCTTTTCATGAAAACAGCAGGTATTTATCAATCACAAGCGAAATTTACAGCGTTATTTCCTTCATTCTTCATAATAAGTTTCCTCAACAAATGACTGGCTGCAAAGGAAAATTGTTGCTTCTCAAAAAGAAAGTTTAAAAGGAGTTTAAAATTAGTATAAGCAGAAGATGAATATACTTTTTAATAAATATGTGAAGTTTGACAAGAATTGACATTACTTTGTGACAGGTATTTAAACAAAATTGATTTAACATAGAAACCTAAGGGACAATGACATTGGTTGACTCACTTTTAGCACAGGATTGTATCATGATTTACCAGTAAACAGTCTTATGAGTGATTTGAACATATTTATCATGATTTACCAGTAAACAGTCTTATGAGTGATTTGAACATATTTATCATGATTTACCAGTAAACAGTCTTATGAGTGATTTGAACATATTTACCATGATTTACCAGTAAACGGTCTTATGAGTGATTTGAACATATTTATCATGATTTACCAGTAAACGGTCTTATGAGTGATTTGAACATATTTACCATGATTTACCAGTAAACGGTCTTATGAGTGATTTGAACATATTTACCATGATTTACCAGTAAACGGTCTTATGAGTGATTTGAACATATTTATCATGATTTACCAGTAAACGGTCTTATGAGTGATTTGAACATATTTACCATGATTTACCAGTAAACGGTCTTATGAGTGATTTGGAACATATTTACCATGATTTACCAGTAAACAGTCTTATGAGTGATTTGAACATATTTATCATGATTTACCAGTAAACGGTCTTATGAGTGATTTGAACATATTTACCATGATTTACCAGTAAACGGTCTTATGAGTGATTTGAACATATTTACCATGATTTACCAGTAAACGGTCTTATGAGTGATTTGAACATATTTATCATGATTTACCAGTAAAAAGTCTTATAAAAGATTTGAACATATTTACCATGATTTACCAGTAAACGGTCTTATGAGTGATTTGAACATATTTACCATGATTTACCAGTAAACGGTCTTATGAGTGATTTGAACATATTTACCATGATTTACCAGTAAACGGTCTTATGAGTGATTTGAACATATTTATCATGATTTACCAGTAAGATTTGAACATATTTATCATGATGTACCAGTAAACAGTCTTATAAGTGATTAATGTAACATACTCTAATTTGATTTCAGGTGGGAAAAACTCGAGATTAACATTGGAAGCCATGATATTCCATTCCGAATCTTTATGAATGCTGTTGTGACTGATCCAGACTCATGTTTGGCTTTAGATGACATTTCTGTCAAGGCATCTAATGGTTTGTATGATGTGATCTTTTTAATGAAGTTTATATATAAACAACAGTATGTTCTTTATACAAGCTGTATTCAGTTTTCACCCCCTCCCCGATATACTGCCACCTTTTTGTTTTTCCTAATTCTGTGGTATAATGTGGTGGCAATATATCGAGGTTTACTATTTTAGAAGTGTTGGCAATATATCAAGGTTTACTATTTTAGAGGTGTGATCATTTTCATGGCTTTAATCTCAGCTGTACATCATATTCTGTTTACAACTTTCTATCATAAATTTGGAAATTTTTACCATTATCTAAGTTTGGCTAATTTGACCCCCCTATCAAAATGGCCAAAATTAAACTGTCCAAAATATATATATATGACAGCCAGAAAATCTGGATCTGTATCTTACATTAACCAGCAGATAATGCAAAGGCTTTGGGTATATATCCCCGATCTATGCATTATTTCATGAGGTGTGATAATTGCTGTGTAAACATGTTATTTTTCCAACACTCGTGGAAGCGAGATTTACAAATTGTTCGAGTTATCTCCTTTCGCAGTTGTAATATGAAATAAACAAGCAACTGGCCATTAACAGTTTTTCTCACACCTGTTTATTCATCTGATTTGGTGATACAGTTGAGGGAAATAATTTGCATAAATGACAAATGATACAGTTGAGGGATATAATTTGCATAAATGACAATTGATACAGTTGAGGGATATAACTTGCATAAATGACAATTTCTTACGGAGAATCTGTGGCAGCTGGCGTTATGTGACTGTTGGCATTATAATGGAGGAATTAAATGGGAGTATATTTGTTCTTCAAGAAATAGTGGCATTATGCAGTTTTGGCATTATAACTGTGGGCGATATATCGGGCTAGAACTGTACATATACTCTCAACATGCAGAATGAATAACTGTATGTTCTCTATATAACTTATATATGTGTCCATATTGCAGAATGATTATCAGTGCATGTTCTCTATACCATGCATGATATACACATGTAGATGTGGGGTATAGAACTCGAGTGTCAGGGTAGGAGCTCAGCTTGCACTTGACTAATGTGGGTGGAGCTAGAGTGACAAGATGAGAGCTAAGGTGATGGGATAGGATTTAGATATGGCATAGAACCTGGGTTATAGGGTCGGAACTTGGTCGACAGGGTAGGGGTTAAGTGACAATCTGAGTGCTGAGGTGACTGATAGAATTTTAGGCAACAGAAGTCTTGTAGATATGTCATAGAACTTGGGTTATAAGGTCAGAGCTTGGGTGACAGAGTGGGGGAGGGTGACAGGTAACAGGATGGGTGCTAGGTTGACAAGGGTTCTCAGAGAAAAGGTTTAAAACTTACATAACAGACTGGGTGAAAAGATGAGAACTTAAGTAAAATAATAAACATTTTTGGTCTTTTTTGTTTGTTATATATTTTTGTCTACTATTTGTATAACTGCTTCAATTTAATTTGCTGGTAAATA
Source organism: Atrina japonica (assembly GCA_030159075.1). NCBI lineage: Eukaryota > Metazoa > Mollusca > Bivalvia > Pterioida > Pinnidae > Atrina > Atrina japonica. Next base: position 1,864,694 of record BROG01000012.1, on the reverse strand, counting down.
TAAATCATGTGTACAAGTACCTGGCACATAAATTCAACATTTCAAATGCTCTGCTAATTAGCATTCTGTGCAAGCTCTTCTTAAATTCCAATTTTAAAGTTTCCAGTTCCAACATTAAAATCTGCAAGATTGATTTGTATTAAGTGTTGTCTTTGTCAACTTTTCGTTATTGATTTGCAATATTTGGGGTTGCTCTGAGAATATCCATCACTTTAAAGTTCCTTGTTATTGTTGTTTTGATAAATATCTTTGGCATACTCTCATAGTTTGGGTAACAAGATATATGCAAATTACACATTAAAATTCTGTTTTTATATTTTTCTTCAGATGTTAGAAGTTGTTTTATTGCTGCCTCTTTATAAATCTTTGATGATAATATTCATTTTTTTCTAAGTTTGTACATTTCCTAAAAGAAGAAAAGGATAATGATTAAATCCATTGGATATTGGAAACATCTATAAAACGAAAAAGCATTTGAAGATTTGGTTTGGTATTATATGGAAATTTTCTTAATTGTAAGTCATAATGGGTGTTACTTTCCTAAATCAGGGTACATGGTCTTGTGTGTTAAGAGTAACACCTACCCACACAGTATTTGAATTATGATTTTACTCAAATCTTGAGAATTTTCTCTCAACTTGGGTAAGTTGTGGACCATATAGAAATTCTTAGACAAATTTCTTTCTCAAGTACGGCATGTAGCTGACTTAAGTAATTCTTAAACAGCGAAAATGGCTGCACCCTATGTTCGCCTCGAATAAATAAACACAAATGTCATTGTCATTGTTGCTCTAGAGTATTTTGGGACATGTTTAACCCTTTTGCTTTCGATAACATGTTATTTGAGTGAAATAGGTTTAGGAGACCTACACTTCTTTCTCTGTTGGCTTGTTTTGGCCATATGACGTTTGTTTACATCAACAAAAGGGACTGTGTAAATTTAGTCTGGTACATGTGCCCGAGTGTATGTTCCGAGTCCACATATCCTACATACTAATTGGTATACCGTGTATGTACTTATACTAATTTACATGTATCTTGAATATCATGTATTATAGACATTATACATACAGAGAGGCCACCTAGCTCTACTTAGAGACCACCTTTTAATGACAGAAAGGATGGTCTGGTAAGACAGGCCCCACTGTACATAGAAATGGTCTAATTACTATATCTTCCTTGGGTACATAATGTACCACTCAGTATGCAGGGTACATGGTATACCACTTAGTATGTAGGGTGCATGGAGTACCACTTAGTATGTAGGGTACATGGAGTACCACTTAGTATGTAGGGTGCATGGAGTACCACTTAGTATGTAGGGTGCATGGAGTACCACTTAGTATGTAGGGTACATGGAGTACCACTTAGTATGTAGGGTACATGGAGTACCACTTAATATGTAGGGTACATGGAGTACCACTTAGTATGTAGGGTACATGGAGTACCACTTAATATGTAGGGTACATGGTATACAGCTTAGTATGTTGGGTACATGGAGTACCACTTAGTATGTAGGGTACATGGAGTACCACTTAGTATGTAGGGTACATGGAGTACCACTTAGTATGTAGAGTACATGGAGTACCACTTATTATGTAGGGTACATGGAGTACCACTTAGTATGTAGGGTACTTGGAGTACCACTTAGTATGTAGGGTACATGTAGTACCACTTAGTATGTAGGGTGCATGGTATACAGCTTAGTATGTAGGGTACATGGAGTACCACTTAGTATGTTGGGTACAAGGAGTACCACTTAGTATGTAGGGTACATGGAATACCACTTAGTATGTAGGGTGCATGGTATACAGCTTAGTATGTAGGGTACAAGGAGTACCACTTAGTATGTAGGGTACATGGAGTACCACTTAGTATGTAGGGTACATGGAGTACCACTTAGTATGTAGGGTACAAGGAGTACCACTTAGTATGTAGGGTACATGGAGTACCACTTAGTATGTAGGGTGCATGGTATACAGCTTAGTATGTAGGGTACAAGGAGTACCACTTAGTATGTAGGGTACAAGGAGTACCACTTAGTATGTAGGGTACATGGAGTACCACTTAATATGCAGGGTGCATGGTATAAAGCTTAGTATGTAGGGTACAAGGAGTACCACTTAGTATGTAGGATACATGGAGTACAACTTAGTATGTAGGGTACATGATTTACCACTCAGCAGGCAGGATACATGCTACACTACTAGGCATGCAGAAAACAGTACACCACTAAACATGCAGCATACATGGTGCACCACTTAACATGTAGGATACATGGCACACCACTTATCATGTAGGATACATGCTTCACCACTTATCATGTAGGATACATGGCACACCACTTAGCATGTAGAATACATGCTTCACCACTAGCCATGTTAGGATACATGCTTCACCACTAGCCATGTTAGGATACATGCTTCACCACTAGCCATGTAGGATACATGCTTCACCACTAGCCATGTAGGATACATGCTTCACCACTAGCCATGTAGAATACATGCTTCACCACTTAGCATGATGAATACATGCTTCACCACTTAGCAAGTAGAATACATGCTTCACCACTAGCCATGTAGGATACATGCTTCACCACTAGCCATGTAGGATCCATGCTTCACCACTAGCCATGTAGGATCCATGCTTCACCACTTAGCATGTAGAATACATGCTTCACCACTAGCCATGTAGGATACATGCCTCACCACTTACCATGTAGAATACATGCTTCACCACTTAGCATGTAGAATACATGCTTCACCACTAGCCATGTAGGATACATGCTTCACCACTAGCCATGTAGGATACATGCTTCACCACTTACCATGTAGACATTATTAGATGTATGACTGCAAGGATAATCTAATGTGATGGTACTATGTAATTCAAATAGTAACAGCGAGCGTTCTAAATGCTTCATTGTTCTTGTTTAAAAGTTTTCAATATAATTACACGATTTAATTGTTGTTACAGCAAAACATCATTGATATGGTAACAGAAGTAATATTTAGAACACATATAAAAGTATTTTTTTTTTACATATTTATGTGATTTACAACATTTGTTATATGTATTGACTCACTGCATTGTCTAAAATCAGGAGAAGTCTTTTCATTCTAAATTAATCGTAAACAAATGATGACAAATGTGCAAACTAAAACTTATCATTCACGCTCATTATGGTCCCATGAATCAACAAGAAACCACAAATTAATGAGAAATTGTCTGAGACTAGTTATTTATCACCATGTCCACTTTGATTGTGGATGCATAGTTTTAAAACAGTGAGATGAATTATGTTTTTTTTAATTGAAAGAAACATACATGTATTCTGATGGAACAATAACAGAATTATATCACATTCTGTGCAAGAAAACTTTTGTTTTATTATTTGATAGATCCTCTGTATAAAGACAATAAGTTTGCTTTCTATTAGTTTACTTGACTCAAGTGGCTGATAGATCATTTACATTTGGTTTTGTTGGACAAATTTATAGACAGATGATGTGACATCAACAGAAATGTGGCATAGGTTGCATTTGGTTTTGTTGGACAAATTTATAGACATGATGTGACGTCAACAGAAATGTGGCATAGGTTGCATTTGGTTTTGTTGGACAAATTTATAGACAAATGATGTGACGTCAACAGAAATGTGGCATAGGTTGCATTTGGTTTTGTTGGACAAATTTATAGACAGATGATGTGACGTCAACAGAAATGTGGCATAGGTTGCATTTGGTTTTGTTGGACAAATTTATAGACAAATAATGTGACGTCAACAGAAATGTGGCATAGGTTGTATTTGGTTTTGTTGGACAAATTTATAGACACATGATGTGACGTCAACAGAAATGTGGCATAGGTTGCATTTGGTTTCTTAGTAATGTGCACTGAAATCATTCAATGATGTTTCAGATCATCAGTGATGGAAATTTTTAAATAAATGTTCTTTCCTGTAATCCATTTTCAAATTTGTCACCTTCCACTGCATGCAATCTATATTCCAGGCCATGTATGTAAGACAAACTGCTTAACCAGAAGTAATTCAGGCCTCATTTTTCTTTGAAGTTGAATATTATTATGAAGCAGCTATACAACTATGACTGATGGCACCAAATGCAATAAGTTTTCACCTGTTATCCTACAAGTGTGCAATGTGCATTCTGTTATCATACAGGTGTGCTCTGTGCAATCTGTTATCATACAGGTGTGCTCTGTGCAATTAATTTTCATACAGGTGTGTATTGTGCAATCCATTTTCATATGGGTTTGCACTGTGCAATCCTTTTTACACAGGTGTGCAATGTGCAATTCATTTTCATACAATTGTGCTCTGTGCAATCCACTTTCATTCAGGTTTGTACTATGCAATCTGTTTTTATGCAGGTGTACACTGTGCAATCTGTTCTCATACAGGTATGCAATGTGCAAATCTTTTTTACATATTGAACCTCATAAAAACCTCTAGGCAAAATATACTTTAAAATTTGTAAATAGCTTTTGTAGGTAAGAATATTTAAGATTGTCAATTTCATCACACTTGTGTCAAGGTTTTTGTAAATCATTTAAAAACTAAAGTGATTTTAAACAATGTTTGGTTTATTGTTTTAAATAACAATAAATTTATTATCTTTGGACTTAAAACATAATTGCTTAAAGCAATGATCTGACATCTGTCCACCTGACATACATGTTGTACGTGAACATAGTGTAACATTGCACATATAAACAGCAAACCTTTCAAATGAATCTTCAACCATCTGTTTATCCAGTGGATTAATGAAATAAAACATCTACATTTGCCTCTTGGTTTCAGATGTTTGAAAAATTAACAAAATTTGCAGCAAATATGACTAAAACATTATAAAAGAGAATGTTACTTTTTATGTCTGCGCTTTGTATGTGACATATCAATTATTAGCTAATACGTAATTATCTGTCTCTTCCTAATTTTCCTTTTTTGCATATCTTGTATTCCAGTAACTGGTTCAATTTATAATTTGCTAAACATCAGTACACATTCTATCATTCACAATACATAGCCAACGGGGATTATTGACAAAAAATCAATTAATATGAAAGTGAAAAGCATGTTTATCTGGATGACAGGTGGCTATCAAACAAACATGGCATGTACACAATAAATCAAATCGGCAGTTGAACAAATCATCGTAATATGGTAATTATCGCTGTACTTGTTAGCTATTGCTAAGAATTTCCTCTGATTGAGATTGATTAAGTTACAGCACAGGAAGTGATGTGTTTGAAGTACTCCATTGTTTTATTTTTTGTTTCGAGTTTTACCTTATATAGAACATACATGGCGCCTTTAATTGTTTCAATACATCCACAATAAAGTTAACAAAAGACATTTTTCTTGCTTTAGTTGGATTATGTTGCTTTGCTATATTGAACTGGGGATAGAATGCTTCAGAAAATTAATTATCGGTGGAGTCAATCGGAAATCGTCCACACTTTTGATCTGAAGATATATTGGGTTAGGTGACTATTAACATCCCGCTTGACATTTCTTTTTTATCAGCTGATTTAAGATTTTGAACCAGTACAATAGTTCTCATGAACTTTTTGACCAACTTGTACAGTTGATGTCAATGACATTCTTCCGTTCTGGCTTTATTTGTTTATTCTTTCCGGTGAATGTGTTCATTATTTATGGTAATTGACAAAAATGTATTAATTCACCAAATCATCATCCATCATTTGTTCATTTGCCGAATTAAAATTAAAAATTTTTTTTGTCTCTTAACAATGCTGGGTCATGCATGAAGATTCCTATTATTTTTATACCCCCATCTAATAATCTTTTTAAAGACCGGTATATAGAAGATGCGATGTCTGTAACGAGAGTATGTGTCCATCCATCCAACTTTCAGTCCAACTATCCATTGTCCCCAAAATCTGTTTCATTAGTCAAACATTTTGCAATGGATTCTGATTGAAGCTCCACAAATTTAGTAATTGGAGGTCCCCTTTCAATATTGTGTTGGACAGCCTTACCCTTCATCAAAGATGACCACTTTTATTATACTAGCCAAAACTTCTCTATTATTTAATTCAAATTTCTAGCATTGAAGCAACATTATGAGCTCTTCAACTAATGTTACAGGCTTAGTATTATTTGTCATGCACTTTTGACCAAATTAGCCATAGAGAATTTTGAAATATTTTAAAGGCTTTTTGTCATAATTTAGCAGATCAGTTTGAACAAAACATGGCCTGATTGGTCATGGGAATCAATCTTCTTCAAAATGGTATCAAATAGCCCTTCATTCATTTAGAAGAAATAATTTATAATTATATTTATATCATATTATCTTTGTAGTAATGAAAACTAACAGACTTGTTAAACGTATCAACTACATCATCAGTGTTCATCTATTTTTAGAAACATTTAGTAATCATTGCGACATGTCTGTGAAAAACTTGTAAATTGCGGTTTGCAAACTCCATTTTTCTTTTTATTGAATTTTGTCTCTGAAAACAGATATTTCTTGACACAAGATCAGCAATTAAAATCTCATTTATAGTGAGAATTATTGGATAATTTGATTTGTATGTTAGTCAGTTATGTCTGGACATAAAGGAATCATTGGAAACTTGGATTACATGTGTTGATATTATATGGAAATATTTATTGCCTTTCTGTTTCCTTTTCCGCATTGATGCTATTAACATGTCAAACTCGGATAATCTCATAAAATTTATGCTTCTGGATCGGATTTAATCATTTGCAAGACAATCCGAGCTCACAATTGTACATTTATCTAAATAGCATGTGATTTTCCTTCAACATGCCTACCGCATTCTCAAACAAGTTATATTTGAAAAAGAAAATGTCTCGAAGGCTAAGTCATAGATGATGATTTTGTAACCTTTGTAAATAGTGCCCAATATTGGACATAGTCAGCCTTGAGCTAATATTGAAGTATGATCACAATTTGATAAAAGAAACTAAAGTTATTTTATGGCAATCAGAATGTTGCAAACTGAAAAAGGTGACAACAGACAAACCAAACAGGAATATGTACATCATAAGCAAAAGTGACAACAGACAGACAGACCAAAGGACAATATGTAATCATATGCAAAAGGTGACAACAGACAAACAGACCAAAGGACAAGATATACATCATATACAAAAGGTGACAACAGACAGACAGACCAAAGGACAATATGTAATCATATGCAAAAGGTGACAACAGACAAACAGACCAAAGGACAAGATATACATCATATACAAAAGGTGACAACAGACAGACAGACCAAAGGACAATATATACAGTAAAACCTGCTATAGCAGCCACCTCTACATAAGGATAACCTGTTTGTAAGGGCCAGTTTTTTCAAGTCCCTTGACTGCATGCTTCAAGATGTACATCATATGAAAAAAAGATGGCAACAGACAAACAGACCAAAGGATAATATATACATCATATGAAAAAGGTGACAACAGACAGACAGTATGTACATCATATGAAAAAAAAATGACAACAGACAGACAGACCAAAGGACAATATATAAATCATATGAAAAAAGATTGCAACAGAAAAACAGACTGAAGGACGGTATGTACATCATAAGAAAAAAGGTAAAAACAGACAAATGGACCAAAGGACAAGATGTACATCATATAAAAAAAGGTGAAAACAAAAAGATGGACCAAAGGACAACATCAACTTGAGGCGTAAATAAAAATACTTGAAAATTATTTGATTTATAAATAAAAAATATTCACGATAAAATAAAAAAGTTGGATCTTATCTAAAGAATAATCCATTATCTCATTATAAAATGGATAATGAGGGGGTATGGTATGAAATAATATTGTGTATATAATTGGAGCTGCCTTGAGTTCTTCATATAAACACATACAGAAAAATGGCAAGTTGTAAGATTTTGCTTTATTTTCAGTCATTTTTTCTTGCTTTGGTTTGTGTGATTAGTGAGTGTTTCATGCCACACTCCTGGTAAAATCATTTACAGTAAATGATTTTACCAGGAGCATGGTATGGTGGCTCTAGTTTTTAAATGGTGGAGGAGAGAATCAGGTGACAATATACCAAGAAACAGGTCACTAGCCTTCCATGAGTAAACTGGTAATTTTGTGACAAAATCAGCTTAGGTTCCATTAGTGTTGAAACTGCACTGACTAGAATTGAGGCCTCCGTGGCCTAGTGGTTAGAGCATCGCGCTTTAAATCACAAGGCCTCTCACCTCTGGTCGAATCCCACTAGGGTCATATCAAATTAAGTGGGAAAGTGTGCCAGTTTTCTTGCGGAAGGTCGGTGGTCTTTACCTGGGTAACCGGGGTTTCTCCTCCACCAATAAAAAACTGGACACCATCATATGACTGAAAAATTGTTGAGTATGGCGTAAAAAAAAAAAAAAAAAAAGAAAGAAAAAAGTAGGATGTTCCTGCCACTGACTGAATTTACTATGATCAGCAAATAGCAATGTTCAGCATGAAAAATGAATCAGCAATGACCAACATAAAAAGATGAATCAGCAATGACCAGCATGGGAGATAGATCAGCAAATGACCAGCATGGGAGATAGATCAGCAAATGACCAGCATGGGAGATAGATCAGCAATGACCAACATGGAAGATGAATCAGCAATGACCAGCATGGGAGATAGATCAGCAAATGACCAGCATGGGAGATAGATCAGCAAATGACCAGCATGGGAGATAGATCAGCAATGACCAGCATGGGAGATAGATCAGCAAATGACCAGCATGGGAGATAGATCAGCATTGACAAACATGGGAGATAGATCAGCAATGACCAACATGGAAGATGAATCAGCAATGACCAGCATGGGAGATAGATCAGCAAATGACCAGCATGGGAGATAGATCAGCAAATGACCAGCATGGGAGATAGATCAGCAAATGACCAGCATGGGAGATAGATCAGCAAATGACCAGCATGGGAGATAGATCAGCATTGACAAACATGGGAGATAGATCAGCAATGACCAGCATGGGAGATAGATCAGCAATGACCAGCATCAGAGTGGAATCCAATTACAAACAAGGTAGCTAAATCAGCATGGGAGGTAGATTAGCAATGACCAACAGGGGAGCTGAATCAGCTATGAACAGCAAGGGAGCTGAATCAGCAATGACCTGGTTAAAACATAAATCATCAATGAGCAGTAAAAAACATAGGAGTCGATTCAGTGATGACCATTGGGACCTTTAAACAAGCAATAACCAAGAATAGAATTGAATCGGTAACAATCTGCATGTGATCTGAATCAGCATTGAATAACATCGGACCCGAATCAGATATGATCTGCATAAGAGATGAATCATAAATTAAAAGCATGGGAGCTGAATCAGCAAATCAAGCATGGAATTTAAATCAGAAATGACCAGCATACTAGATGAGTTAACAATGACCAGCTTTGGAGATGAATCAGCAGTGACAGCATCATAGATGAATTGATAATGACCAGCTTGGAAAATGAATCAGCGGTGACCAGCTTTTGGGATGAATCAGCAGTGACTGGCCTGGGAGATAAATCTTCAGAGACCAGCTTGGGAGATGAATCAGAATTAGACAGAATGGGAGCTAACATAGCAATGTATGTCACAGTATGTGAGATTAATTGGAAATGACTAGAATTGGATCTGAATGAGCAGTGACTGGTTTGGGAGATGAATCATAAATGAATAGCATGGGAGATGAATTAGAAATGACCAGCGAGGGAGCTGAATATACACTAACAAACATGGGAGATGAATCAGCAGTGACTAGCATTGGAGCTGAATCAGAAATGACCAGTAAGGGAGATGGAAGATGAATTAGAAGTGACCAGCATGGGATATGAATCAGTGATGAATCAGTAGTGAATAGAATGGGAGCTGAATCAGCATTTGGGATTAATCAGAGATTTGAATCTGAAATGACCAGCATGGGAGATGAATCAGCAATGGCCAGCATGGGAGATGGAGCAGCAGTGACCTAAGAGATTATTTGGCAATGTATATTATAAATTCTGCTCCTCTGCATCACTAGTTCCCAATTCATGTTTGTGTAAAACCTTTCCTATAAAATGTGGTGTTGTGAATCTGATGTATGGCAAATCTCCGTATTAAGTTTTGATGGTTTACAGGGAATCATATTTCTTATTAGTCTTTATTCTGTTTGTTTTTATGCATGGTAAGGGGAAATCAATTTATGTTTACAGTCATGTCAATAAATTCTAATAACTTAAATAGTAATGTTAAGTCATTAATGTTTTTAAACCAGCACAAATCTGCAAAGGTATAAAAAAATTCTCTTTCTGTTTGTCAAAAGAATATGCTAATTTAGTCACGGGTTTTAAGTTTTACAAACAGTTGTCTAAAATCATTAGAAATTACCATGGCCTTGTGTTAAATATGACATTTAGAAAATATTAAAATCAATGAAAAATACATGTTATTCATAACATTGAATAGTAAATAAGCAACAGATCGTTGGAACTGTACGTCAATTACATTCAAAGGGAGATAAATGTCTCTGTACAATAGATTAATGATTCAAAAAAACATTTTCTAGTTTTAAGTTTGTAATTTAATCCAAAAATCTATAATTCACCATGACCATACATAAATACAGTAGAAACTAAATATGATGTTGATGTAATTTATCTCGTGCTGCATGATATTGATCAAAATGGGAAAGAGGATTATTAATTTGAGCATTTCCGATCGTTAAAATGACTACTGTCTCTATTTACTCTCTGTTTTAGCTCAACTTGATGAAGTTAGCCAGGGGACTGTTGTGATGGTGAAATTTCAGAGCCAAAACTATTCAGACAGGATTTCCCCTCAGACCATCTGTTACTTTCTAATCTTTTAGGCCATGTGATCCATGTTGTAATTCATGATACAGGAGTTGTACAAATCATAAAAAATCTTTGAGTTTGTTTTTAAGGTTTGAAAAAAATATATATATAAAATGACTGTGCCTTAAAATAATCCTTATATATAAATAAGACCTTGAGAAACCTGTTAAACAAGCATAAGAAATGAATCCAACAATGATGTAGTTCAGGAAACAGCATAAGAAATGAATCCAACAATGATATACATGTAGTTCAGGAAACAGCATAAGAAATGAATCCAACAATGATATAGTTCAGGAAGCAACATAAGAAATGAATCCAACTATGATATAGTTCAAGTCGTAGTAAGAAGATCTATAGTATGTCATTTGGAGAATTTACCTTTAAATTATGCTATTTTTTTATCCTTAATAAACTTATTTTAAAAATGCCTTATATTGGAATAAAATATAACTCAAAAGGTTCAGGTAACCAAGAATTGTATAATACCCTTATGAAATGTATGTCCTTATTCCTGTGGATTTGTGCTTGTTTCATATGAATATTGCTTTTCAGACAAAATTTTCCAAATTAAATTCATGTTGATTTAGAACACTGATGAACATTTAACATAGATAAGGTATAACACAGGGATCAATACAGTTTATAGGCTTTGTGGTTCATGTCTGCTATTGCCATCACTATTTGCCTGTCGTATTTCTGCCAACATTTTAATCTTCAAGAGAATCACAGAATGGATTGAAATCAAACTTGGCATGAATCTTCCTTATAAGGTGCTGTTACTTTAGTGCAGATCTGTCATCAACAAGGCTAACAGTTGGGGACTTAGTTTAACAAAGGACCCTATGGGAAATGCATACACAAATCTTCTAGAGAACCACTGAATGGATTGAAACCAAACTTGGCATGAATGTTTCTTATAAGGTGCTGTCCTAGTGTTCTTACTTTGCTGTTGATCCTTTATCCAAGATGGTGAACAGTTTGGGACTTAGTTTAACATATGGGAAATACATACACAATTTTTTATCTTGAGAACCACTGAATGGATTGAAACCAAACATTGCAAGTGTAGTTACTTTGGTGCTAATACATCATCGAAGATGACCTGCCTGCCAATCAAATTGGCCAACACAGTCGATCTTTTGAAACAATATTAGTTACAATGGTCATTTCAAAATTTTACCCATAGACAACTGTGTAATTGTTTATGTCAACAATTTCAGCATTGTTCTGAAAACTTTGGACCAGGTGAGCGATTTCAGGCTTCTGAGAACTCTCTGGTTAAATATGAACATTTCCTATGATTATGACATGTGGCAGTTTTGCATGCGTTTTAATCAGAGGTGCTCATTCATACAATTTTATTACATTTTCTATTGATTTTTGTGAGATATTTCTGTTAACTGGATTTATAGCTCCAATTACAATGCAGGGGTTTGAGAAAACTCTATATTGTCTAAAACACTTGGTACAAGATATAAATCCATGCAGTTAAATGCCAAATTATAGGTCTTTGATTTAAAGTATTAAGTGGATGCACTTTTTCTTATTTTTTTTATATGCCTGTCATAGACCAGGGGCTAATACACCCTTTTTGGGAAAGGGTCCTGTACCCTTTCAATTTGGAATTTTATGTCGCAATTGGCTAAATTTGGTTAAAAAAAAATCGTATCAATTATAGTAATTTTTTTTTCAACACATTTTATTATGGCAAATGGCCAGGATTTTTACATATCCCCTCCATTTCCACCTGACATGGAATTATGGGGAATATTACTTGTGGCCAGGTACCATACACACTGAACACACATTACACACAAAAACAAAACACACACATTTACATAGACACTTCAAACATACACAATATAGGCCTACCTGTAAGTAAAGTTGTACATGAAATACATCAACAAACAAAACAAAACATTCACATGTATACATAAAAAACAAAAAACAGATAAATACAAAAGACAAATTACATATATACAGACATACATACATACACATACATACATACATACATACATAAACACACATATACATACATACATAAACACACACACATATATACATGCATATATACAGACAGACAGACAGACAGACAGACAGACAGACATACATACATACATACATACATACATACATAAACACACACATATATACATACATACATAAACACACACATATATACATACAGACAGACAGACAGACAGACAGACAGACATACATACATAAACACACACATATATACATACATACATACATACATACATACATATATATAACCACGGTAAATTTGTGGTCGTTAAAAGAAAGGGGCTGAAGGTTTCTTAAAAAATAAAGATGATTTTCATTTCTAACTGATGGTAGGTGGATTCAGGAAATTCCTAAATCACACCCGTGCTTCCATACAAAGGCCTAAATCCTAACCGCCTAAAATACCAATGTACCAAAAATATATAGTACTATGTGATTATCGCGTGTAATTGTTCTTTAATCTCTTGAGCAATTAAACAAAGTATTCTCACCTGTCCACACAGGAAGTATTAACCTGTGGTGACAGGTGACACTCATGGTTGCACTCTATTGAAGATATTAAATGTGTTGTTTCATAGATTACAGTCACAATAGATGCTAATGGAATTTCTCACTTTGAAATGTAAAATGGAAAAAAACAATAATATTATGTACACTTATTTGAAAATACTTTTATATAAAAAGTCCAAATATCACAAATTATAATTTTCAGTCTAAAATGTCAATTTAGCACGGTGATACATACATAAACACACACACATACATACATACATACATACATACATACATACATGCATGCATACATACATACATACACACACACACACACACACACACACACACACACACATACATACATACATACATACATACATACATACATACATACAAACATACATACAAACATACATACATACATACATAAACACACACACATATATACATACATACATACACACACATACATACATACATACATAAACACACATATATACATACATACATACATACATACATACATATATACATACATACACACATATACATATATACATACATTCATACATACATACATACATATACACAAACATACATACATAAATATATATATACATATATGCATACATATATACATACATACATATACACACGCACATACACACACATACATACACACACATACATACATACATACAGAGCTGGCCTGGCTCAGTCGGTAGCGCGCTCGACTCTTGATCGTGAGGTCCTGAGTTCGATCGAGTCCAGCCGGCGACAGGTTGGTTTCCTGTCCTCCAGATGAGACAGTAAAAACCGAGGTCCCGTGTTGCAGTAGGTGTTGGCACGTTAAAGAACCCTCACCGCTCAATGGCCATAAGTGTCAAGTATAGGCCAAAATTTGAAGCCCTCCAAATTGGTGATGTCTCCATATGAGTGAAACATTCTTGAGTGGGATGTTAAACAACAAACAAACAAACAAACATACAAACATACATACATACATATATAGATAGATATAGTTGTATTTCAATTCTAAAATCTTAGTATCAATGAGTAAAATACAGCAGCAATTCCATCAGTCATATATATAAACATATTGAGATATGTTGATACTCTCATTTAATGTATAAACACAAATAGCAAAGCACAAAATATCAACCTATGTATAATCAACTAACAGTTGGATGTTCAGGACAAGAAATTCAAACCATGCCCTCCAATCATCCTCAGTGATGAAATCGATATTAAGCCTTTTTATATTTTATAATTTGAAAATGTTGTTTAATTAAATTAATCAAAGCAATGACGGAGTATTCCCTTGTAACATCTAGTCCTATAGATATATATATTAATTAGAAGAAATTTACAATAACAATTTTTCCATATTCTTCATCTACCCTTAAAATGAAATTTCTCTGACTAAGAGGTAAGTAAATATTTGTAGTCTCAGTAAGATTCTTAAACATTTTAGGCAAACTTTACACTTCTTCACATTCCCTTAGTAAATGTACAATGGTCTCATGTTGTATTTTGCAAAGGCAACAGTTAGGGTCCCTTATCAGACCAATTTTATGCAATAAAGAATTAGTGACTAATATATAATAATAAATTCTAAATTGTAACCATTGTAATTTTGTATTTTTTGTTGTAATAAAAGGCATGTTATATACAATTTTCCATTTTTCTTCGCTAATATTAAACATTATTTTCCATTTTTTCTTTGGGCAGCAATGTTATCATTATTTGAAAAATATTTATATATAGAGGATATTTGACAATTGTTTTTTGAATAACATGTTTATTACTCAAAAACAATTGTCAAATATTATATTTATTACATTTTCCAGTTAAGTTTTGTTAGTCCCTAGATTTACCCCATGTTCTGTACATGTAGGCTAGTAAATGACTTGTGAAATTTAAACAAACCTTGTTTTGACACAGGGGCTCGGAAATCTTTTTAGAGTGTAATATGCTCAATTAAAACTGGAGTCTGGAGGAAAATATTACGCTCTAAAA
Organism: Atrina japonica; assembly: GCA_030159075.1. Taxonomy (NCBI): domain Eukaryota; kingdom Metazoa; phylum Mollusca; class Bivalvia; order Pterioida; family Pinnidae; genus Atrina; species Atrina japonica. The sequence goes on along the minus strand of BROG01000012.1, from coordinate 1,849,279 downwards.
AAGATTTCTGCTCCTCTGTGGTTTAGATTGAAATACATCACTAGATGCCTTAAAGATCATGCCAATGTTATCGAAAGACCTGGACAGCAAACTCGCTTCGAAGTTCCCCTAATTCAATGTTAATTTTCTGTACTGTATCTCCAATGTCACTGAATCTTTTTAAAAACTTAAGAACTAATGACCTAGGTAGTGGATACATAAATTATTTCCACTGCCTTTCGACCACTTAAACCCACTTCATCAAAACATAATATCACCTGCTTTTTAGTCGTGACAGAACAAGTCTGTACAGAGCCATTTTGTTTAGCTTTGGTATGGCGTTATAAATAGCTCACACGAAAATCCCTTCTTGATACATCATATCTACAGTACGTGTTCAAAAAATTTTACCAAGGCATCACCATTTATTGGCATTTGTTAGCAAATTTGATCAGTTTATAATCAAACAATGAATTGAAAATTATCATTATAGATGGGATTAATTAATCAGATTTTCATTAGTGGCTTGGCACTGTCTTTTGATTGGCTTAATGAAAAATTTCACAGTTTACATTGATATTTTTCATTAAGCTGATCAAAATACAGTAAAATCAATGAAAAATAACAGTAAAAAATAAAGCTCTTATTTAATTGATAAATTTGATAAAAAATGTAATAAATATGTTGATATATCATATTGATATTTGGTTTTTAATTTTCTCAATACTGAAATTATCCCATTAGAGAAAATTTGTGTCCGCATTGTAAATGTTTTTAGAATTCAGAAATGAATAAAATTCAAAATCAGAAGAAATTAAATCTTCCACTATTTGTATTCCCTTTTTATACCAATTATTATAAAGGATATATTTTTTATCAATTTTAATATCTTTATTAAACCATAAAGGTTTCTCTAAGAAAGGTTGATAATCTATATGATTACTGTATTGTATATTCATAACTGTAGACCATCCCTTCAGAATATCTCTCCAGAAATTATTTTTTGTATTGTTTTCACATTTTCTTATATATTCTGAGCCACAATTTGCTAAAAGGTCAAAATCAATGAAATATTTTATTATATTTGTCCACCTTTTATCAGTTATATTAAGTTTTTTAATCCATGAAAGTTTTAATGAGTTAATTAATAATGTTAAATTAATCATATTGAGACCACCATTTAAATATTCTTTGACTACATCATTTCTTTTTTGTTTTATCTACTTTACTATTCCAATGAAAATTTATTTATTTTTTAATAATTTTTCCCCTGGATTAGGTAAAGATCTGTGAAATCAGTAGAGTTTTTATGATTGTTATTTTACCTAAAGGAGTTAGATTTCTCCTACCCCATATATTTAATAAACTTTTAAGTTTTACAATTTTCTTGTCAAAATTTAATTTTATAATCTTAGATAGATTAACATCAAAATCTATTCCCAAAAGCGAAAATTTTGTAATACCCCATTCTATCTTTCATTCTGGACAAGCTTTTTGGCTGTATTTTGTATTACCAATCCATTTAACTTTTGTTTTGTAGAGATTTATTCTAAGACCAGATATTTTTTCATAACAATTTAGTTCATTCATTGCCTCCTGTAGAGAAGTTTTTGACCCATTTAGTATAAGAGATGTATCATCAGCATATTGTGATAAAAGTATTGGTTCATTATTAATAGTTTTTCCTTTGAATATTTTGTTATTTTTTATTCAATGGCCAGTATTTCTGAGCATAAAATGAAAATATAAGGTGAAATGGGATCACCTTTACCTTTCTGTTTACATGAAAAAGGTAGGTATGTTTCCCCCCTGATTTACAGCAGAAGTATTATGGTAATATAACTAATAAAATAAAAAATAATGATACAAAACATGTGATTCATTTATCTCTTTATCAAACTTACAACATGGATTTCATCTGAAGGCATGAAGTTATTAATTCAGCAGTTTTTTTTATTCCTATACATTAAAAGTTAAGCACATGGTGTACATGATTAAAAAGTTTTGCTCAACAGTGGGGAAAATAAAGTCGATTTTGCATTGGAAATGGGTCCTTTTACCGGACCCACATGTTGATGATATTAATCCCTATAGACAGACATATAATGTACTGGGCTGTCTGTCTGTCCACAAGTCTTTGGCAAGGTATAGACAAAACTTTTACACCTAGGATTCTCAAATGTTGTACACATACTCCTTATGGCGAGTGGGAGATGCCTATTGTTTATCAAGTTCAAAGGTCAATGTCGCAAAGCAACATTGAAGAAAAACTTGTAGGCAAGGTATAGATAAAACAGATGTGCCTGCAATTCTTAAATTTGGTACATATAACCCTCATGTCTAGAGGAAGAAGCCTGTTGTTCTCAAGGTCAAAGGTCAAGATCATGACTTAATTTCAAATGAAAATATCTTATAGGCAAGATAGTATGGTAACCAAACTATTGTACCTTAAGTTATTTTTCATCCTTGTGGATTGTATCAGCACTAGGATTATGTCAACACTAGGATTGTGTCAGTACTGTAGGGGTGTGTTAGAACTAGGATTGTGTCAGCACTGTAGGATTGTGTCAACACTATAGGATCATGTAAGAACTGTAGGAGTGTGTCAGAACTAGAATTGTGTCAGCACTTTAGCATTGTGTCAGGACTAGGATTGTGTCAACACTAGGATTGTGTCAGAACTAAGATTGTGTCAGCACTAGGATTGTGTCAGAACTAAGATTGTGTCAGCACTAGGATTGTGTCAGAACTAAGATTGTGTCAGCACTGTAGGATTGTGTCAACACTATAGGATCATGTAAGAACTGTAGGAGTGTGTCAGAACTAGAATTGTGTCAGCACTTTAGCATTGTGTCAGGACTAGGATTGTGTCAACACTAGGATTGTGTCAGAACTAAGATTGTGTCAGCACTAGGATTGTGTCAGAACTAAGATTGTGTCAGCATTGTAGGATTGTGCCAACACTAGGATTGTGTCAGCCCTATAGGATTGTGGCGTGTTTGTCTATCCATTTGTATAAAATTTCTTTGCTGAAGGTTTAGTTCAGAGCATCAGAATATATAATATTCATGGAACAGATAAATTAATTACTTGAAATGTAAAACTTAGACCAACATTTATTAGTATTTTATGTGCAACTTTTTATACAATAATTAGACAATTTCATATTTTTATAAGAAAAAAAGTGGGTAAAACTGTCTAAAAGATTATTTGGGTGAGGGCTTGTTTATTTTTGGCCTAAGTGCAGTCATATTTCAGCATAATTCAAGTCACTCAAATCAGACGTTGAAATGAGGACAGCTTGATTGCTCATCTGTCATTTAAGGCATCCAAATTATGATATTGGATGCTATTTATTTTTGTCTGATCATGACCACTATCCAGATACTGGTATGGATTTTGTATTAGCACCTTGTGATGTAAACTCACAAATTTGAAGCATTTACTAATTCGTTACACATCTCCAAGTGCGGAGGATGCAGGAAGAACAGTAATATTCATTAAACAAAAAGTGATCTAAGTCACAAAGTGAATTGATGATTCAGCAATGATAGAAACCTAACAAGAATGCCGATTATATAATAAATTGAGATATTTCTCATTTGGGAACTTTAAAACTCTATGATGTTGACTGTTTCTAATGGTTTATAATCTTTGTCAAGGAGATGTAAATATGTCAGCTGTCGATTGAATGTAAAAACCTAATTATATGCTGCATTGTGCATTTAAGGACAGTTCTATTTGTTAGCTATAAATATGTTATAAAGATGAAAAAGGAATCAAATAACTTTTATTTTTTTCCTTGTCAATCAATTTCCTTGTATGCATGACTTGATGTACTTAAAATTGTAAGCATTCTAAAAAGCAAGTGCTTTAAGTACTTCCTTCTATGAATTATTCTCATGTTTATTGCATCATTACCAGCTGATCATATAAAATATATATATAAAGTAATTGCCATAAGTAAGCATTTTGAGTTATTAAATTCTATGCAGAAAATATCAAATTACAAGCTAAAAACATTGTCTTAAATTACGTAGATCTAGTTATGATTATTTTATCAAATAACTGCCAATATGTCATACAAAAATACAAATTTGACTCTCTAAAGTATCAGCCAAAATAGCACACAAAAATACAAATTTGACTGTCTAAAGTAATGACCAAAATATCACATAAATACAAATTTGACTGTCTAAAGTAACTGCCAAAATATCACAAAAATACAAATTTGACTCTAAATTAGGCCCCCAACTGCCAAAATGTCATAGTAATACAAATTTGACTGTCTAAAAGTAACTGCCAAAATATCACAAAAATACAAATTTAACTGTCTAAAGACAATACCAAAATGTCACAAAAATACAAATATGACTGTCTAAAGAAACTGCCAAAATGTCACCAAAAATACAAACTTGACTATCTAAAGTAACTGCCAAAATGTCACTTAAAAATATAGATTTGACTATCTAAAGTAACTGCCAAAATGTTACACAAAAATACAAAGTTGGCTGTCTAAATTAGGCCCCTAATTGCCAAAATGTCACAAAAATACAAATTTGACTGTCTAAAAGTTACTGACAAAATGTCACACAAATACAAATATGACTGTCTAAAGAAACTGCCATTTGTCACAAAAAATACAAACTTGACTGTCTAAAGTAACTTCCAAAATGTCACACAAAAATACAGATTTGACTGTCTCAAGTAATTACCAAAATGTCACAAAAATACTAATTTGACTGTCTAAAGTAACTTCCAAAATTTCTCAAAAATACAAATTTGACTGTCTAAATTAACCTCTCTAAAATGAGTGACATCTAGTGGCAATCCTATAACATCTAATGACAAGCCTATAGAATCTAATGGCAGGTCTATAATATCTAGTAGCAATCCTATAACATCTAGTGGCAGCTCTTATAACATCTTATGACAATCCGTTGGCATCTAATGGCAATGTTATAACATCCAGTGGTGATTCTATGACATCTAATGGCCATTCTTTAACAGTTCTACTGGCAGTTCTTCAACATCTGTTGACAGTTCTATAACATGTATTGGCTGTCCTATAACATCTAATGACAATCTTAAAACATCTAGTGGCAATTGCAGTTGAACATCTAGTGGCAAGTGCAGTTGGAGTGTTTATAAAATTTATGAATTTTAGTGAAAAGAAAGATAACTGATGCTATGTCAAAGCAAAGTGATCAATTTCATGCTTAAGATTATGAGTATTCACAACAATAACAGATCTGGTAAAGTATTAAGTATCATGGCTTTCTGTACTCTCATTGCCTTATATTTTGTTTGTCAATCATTTGCTATGGCAACCATATATAAATATAGATAATGCAGGACAACACATTAAGTCTATAAAAAAAAGAAAATATGGCAGTCAGAGGGAAAATCTAACCTCATAATAACCAGTGCATCTATGACTATTTTCTTCAGGAACTGGTATATACAAAGAGGCTTGTACAGCAGGAGAGTTTCAGTGTGAGGTTGGATCCTGTATTCCAGTGTACAATGTTGGAGATTTAGAAAAAGATTGCAAGAACAATAAGGATGAAGAATTGGCCATATTAGGTATGGTAATACTCAAATACATATTAGGTAATACACAAATACATATTAGGTCATACACAAATACATATTAGATAATACTCAAATACATATTAGGTCATACACAAATACATATTAGATAATACACAAATACATATTAGGTCATACTCAAATACATATTAGGTCATACACAAATACATATTAGGTCATACACATACATATTAGATAATACACAAATACATATGAGGTCATACACAAATACATATTAGGTCATAAATACATATTAGGTCATAAATACATATTAGGTCATAAATACATATTAGGTCATACACATACATATTAGGTCATACACAAATACATATTAGGTCATACACAAATACATATTAGGTCATAAATACATATTAGGTCATACACATACATATTAGGTCATACACATACATATTAGGTCATACACATACATATTAGGTCATACACATACATATTAGGTCATAAATACATATTAGGTCATACACAAATACATATTAGGTCATACACAAATACATATTAGGTCATACACATACATATTAGGTCATAAATACATATTAGGTCATACACAAATACATATTAGGTAATACACAAATACATATTAGGTCATACACAAATACATATTAGGTCATACACATACATATTAGGTAATACACATACATATTAGGTCATACACAAATACATATTAGGTCATACACATACATATTAGGTCATAAATACATATTAGGTCATACACAAATACATATGAGGTCATACACAAATATTTACATATCCTGCAGCAATCTCTCATACACTCGGTGTTAAACTAGATGGCATTCATATCGGCTATAAATGAAGTTCCTCACATGACGTCACAAAATGAAGTAGCTTCATTCATAACATGACCTCACACCAAGATATATTTCATTATAAAACTCTATAGGCCTACTTTACTGTTCTTCCTTGAACTTTGTTTCGATCCTCTGAAACAGGAAATGGGAGTAAATCTTCGAAAAGAAGCAAAATTACACCAATGGTGTTGAGTAATATTGCAAATGATAATAATTTAACAAAAAAAAATAATTACAAATTCCTGTCCCCAAGTACCTGTGATCAAGACATGCTATGTTTTGTAATTCTTTCAAACCTATCAGAAATATATTATATAGTGATTTATGATTTTGAGGTCTTAGTGTGTAGAATTGTAAAGATTATATGATATCAGATTGAAGCCAATTTTATACAGATCAAAAAGGTTATAGCCAATTTTGAAAATACTGAAAAATAACAGTTTCTATTCACATTTTTAATCTCATTTTTTGAATGTGGCAAAACCCAGCACGACCCTCTAGTATTTTTTCATTTAGATTTTTTTCCAGTTCTGTAATATGAATCATGCGAATTCCAGATTTTTAAGAGAAAAAACTAAAGGGTTTGGGCTTTATTCTTGGCATGTCTATATCCTTAGGTCTGGGATATATTCTTGGGTATGGGCTATATTCTTGGGTTGGGTTGGCTATACTCTTGACATGTCTATATTCTTAGGGCAGGGGGCTATATTCTTGGGGTGGGTTGGAGCTATACTCTTGGCATGTCTATATTCTTAGGTCTAGGTTATATTCTTGGGTTCGGATATATTTTTTGGTCAAGGCTACAGTTATATTCTTGGGATGGGTTGAGGATATATTCTTGGGTCTATATTCTTGAGTTTGGACTTTATTCTTGGATTTGGTCTATATTCTTGGGTTGGGTCTCTGTTCTTGAGTTTGGACTATATTCTTGGGTTGGGTCCCTATTCTTGGATCAGATCTTTATTCTTTGTATGGGTCTATATTTGTTGGTAAGGAATATATATTTGACTGTGTCTATATTCTTAAGTCTGGGATATATTCTTTGGTTGGGGCTATAGCTTTGGGCAGGGAATATATTCTTGGATTATTTTTATATTCATGTGTCTTTTATACATTCTTTGTATATATATTTTTGGGGGTTGGTCAGAAGACCATCAATTAATTTATTTCAAGGTTTAGTTTTATGTTTGTCCTGATTGATAAATGTTTATTTTCAGAGCATTCATAATAAATGCAGATGTCCCATTATAACAAAGATATTTGTTGAAGTAAAGTAAGATGGTCATTAACAAAAACAGTTATGTTGTAAATATGTCAACTGAACAGTTATAAGTTTCCCGTAGTTCTAAAATCAGTAACACACATATATATATAAACTCTGATCAATATCCTCATTGAATTTTATGGTGGTTTGTTTCTTCCTTTCAATTAGGTTTTTGTGATGGTTCAGGAAAGAGAATAATTATAGAGATAAGTTACCATTCTGAATAATTGTGAAGTCAATTTTATATATCCGTAGCTAGGACATTTAACTCTTGAGTCGCCTCAGAATTATTGTATCATCTATGGACCCATGCTTATAACTAGATATTCACTGCTTACAGTAAAACAAATCAGCACCTGTTATTTAGATATGATTTACTTTGATACATTCTAGTACAATGATTTCTTCTGTCTTATATTATCCTCTCAGTCGGTTCAAGCGGGAGTCAGTGGGAGGTTCTAGATTTTATACCATAACCAAAACTGTAAGAAAAAGTAGTTACTGTTCCTTTGCCAAGTTCTTGGCATTGTCTTTTTGTTAAGAGCTTAAACCATGGTCCCGTGTCATGGCGAGTGTGATGGGTAGAGAGCACCTGCTGTATTTACATCTGTCCAATACACAGGTTAATATTTGAGGCACCTTATATAGCTTGTGACATCTCCATATAAATAGATATGTCAAACTTTTTTGGTGGAGAACAATAATATTCCAGATCTGTATCATTTCCTTCATATTATAACACACTTGTGACCCATGCCCTCCTTGTTTGGGGAGGGGAGGGGGACTTCTTAGCTGTGTGGATAGAGCCTTACACTTTAAACCACAAAGTCTTTCACCTCTTATCAGAGTGGGATCATGCACCACTGGAATTTTGAATTTTTGAATTTTGAATAGTGTTTTGCGCCACACTCAACAATTTCTCGGTTATATGGTGGCGGCCAGTTTTTATTTGAGGAGGAGAGAACCTGGTTTCAATGTACCCAGGAAGAGACCACTGGTCTTCCTCAAGTAAACTGGCAAACTTTCTCACAAAAATCAGCTTAGGTTCCAGTGGGGCTCAAACCTGCGCTGACCAAAGTGAGAGACTTCATGGTTCAAAGCGCGATGCTCTAACCACTCGGCCATGGAGGCCCCTGCCCCACTGGAACTTATTTAGCTGTGTATGTGAGAAAGAAATGTGCCTTGTGACCCTCCAGTCAGAACCATTCAATTGGCAGTAACATCAGAGTTCAAAGGGCAATAACTCCAACAATAATAGCAGTACGATACTGAAATTTGAACTTGACATGATACTAAATCACAACTATGATAAATCAAAGTACTGAAAGTACTAATACGAGTTGATGGCAATCATAAGTTTTAATGAGGTATAATACACTCAGTATACTGAATACTTTTTAATTTGGTAAAAATATGTTTTACAAAAAAAAGTAACTGAAAATCGGGTCAGATGTTTTGCCTAACGTGAGTACTGATGACTTATTTATTGTGCACCAAACTACATAGATCAACGATGTGATCATAAAATCTTGTGCTTATAAGCATTGTTTCATCGATATTTAATTTCTATGTGACAGGGCAGTATTATATCCTTACGCTGTACTTCCTATCAGTAGCCTTAAATCTCTAGGTCAATACATGTACATGTAAAACATTTTCTCAACTTCAAAGACCACAAATTTCTCATCAGTTAAGATCACTTGAATGAGGAATGAGGCAACTTCTATGTCCAACTTCACACAGATCTTGCCAATACACAGTAAGGGAAACCTTACCAAAACTCATTTGCATATTAATTGTGCGCAAGAATTGTTAACAGTCCAGTCTATCGCTTTTAATGTCAATTCTATCACAAGAGTGTAATGGTAAAAAATAATTGAAAAGTAACATTCTAAAGCAAATTTATAATATCTTAAAACTTATAAAGGATGCCGAACTGACCTTTAATAGCATATATTTCAACAAGTCTTGTAGACCTATATTTTTCAGCGAATTGTTACTATATTTTTATCATAATAAAAAGCAAAAATATATGAATTAAAGTGTGATTGGGAAATTTCAATCTTGAAGTTGAGTTTATGTTGCTGAAATGCACATACATGTGTAATTTTCCGTCAATATAATATGTTATTAACCCCATACCGCAAAATGTGCTTTGACTTGTTCCCAATGAACAACTTAGCATAACATAACTGCGTTGATGTTCCATCAACTCGTAAAAATTAAATAAAACCAATTAAGGTTGTAGGCATGAGAGTGCTTATAAGAAAAATTAACTAAAATATCAGAGTTCAAAGGGCAATAATTCCAAAAAAAACCATCAGTACCACACTGACATTGGAACTTGATTGAGGTACTACTAAATCACAACTTAAATATAAATTTAATTAAAATACATTGAAAAAGTTTAAAGTGTGAAATTGCTTACAAAAAAAGAAATGAACAAAATTTTCAGAGTTACAACAAAAATAATGGTACAGCACTGAAATTTGAATTTGACCAAAATAATACTACCGGTACTATAGATTTTATAAAAAAAATCATTGAGAAATATAGACTTGAGAGTGCTTACAATGTTGTATGTATGGAAGTATGCACACATAGACACCTAGCATTTCTATGTCCCCACTCCACAATGCAGAGGGGAACAAAAAATTAACATAAACAGTGATGGAATAGCTAACAAAAAGATGTCATTTATTGGTCATCTGTATCAGAGATGTAGTAAATGTTTTGAAGTATAGTACATTATTTACAATATTGAAAACAACATGTTATCAACTGTAGTAACTTTAAATATTAAAGTTTATGCAAAAAAACAGTAAAACACTTTGGAGGACATTGAATTTTTTTGGTATTAGAGTTTAGTCCATTCTGTTTCTTTGCTGTTCCAAAAGTGGGAAGAATTGTTTACTTATCATTCAGGACCACAGCAAATAAAAGGTATATAGTTTTAACTGTAATGTACTGTTAACAGGATGAGCATACAAGTCTTGTTTATTGCCTTTTGGCAAACTTTTCCATTATGACATTACAATTAAATGGCCTGTCAAACATTTGTGTGATTATGACATCACAATTGAATGACGTAAAAAACAAAAACATAAACAGCCATGTGTCGGACATTTGGAGATGGGTCAATTAGAAACAACATAAACTTTGAAAACCTTTGGAGAACTATACATGTACATTCAAAATGTCAATCATTGTACCCATGGAGCACCATCCTTTGGCTAATTATAGTTCATTAGGAAACATAGGATTACTCTGTTGTATAACAGTATGCTTTTAGCCTCATTATCTTACCCATATATGTACTTAAGCATCATCAATCCTCATTCAGTACACGGTAACTGTGGCAACAAAAGAGTTTTTGGCCAGATTGTTGAAGCAATTGAGCTTTTTTCATAAACATTCAATTCTTTTATTTTTTCTCTTTATTTTTTGATAATTTGTGTTGAATGATCGATTAAACTGATTTGCACTTGTCTCTATGTACAACGCCTACATTGGTATGTTATAGTACAAATTTAAAATACAAATTTTCTTAACAATCACCTGGGTGACTCATTTATACCAAATTAAGAACATTTTGAAAAATTACAAAATACAGTTATATCTAGATTAGACTCGGCTTTATATGAGGTAGTAAGTCATATCATTTTAATGTTATTTACAGTTGGATAAAAGAAAAGACAAAGTTAAATCTAGTTTCAGTTTTTGTCTGTCAGTGTATGTTTTTGTCTGTTAGTACATGTATATATCTGTTTTTGACTGTTAGTGTATCTCTTTTTGTCTGTTAGCGTATCTGTTTTTTGTTTGTCAGTATCTGTTTTTTGTCTGTCAGTATGATTTTGTGTGTCAGTATCTGCTTTTTTATGTCGGTTTATCCATTTCTTTGTCTGTCAGTATATATCTGTTTTTTGTCTGTCAGTATCTGTTTTTCTGTCAGTGTATGTTTTTGTCTGTCAGTATTTGCTTTTTTATGTCGGTTTATTCTTATTTTGTCTGTCAGTATATATCTTCTTTTTGTCTGTCAGTATATATCTGTTTTTTGTCTGTCAGTATATATCTGCTTTTTGTCTGTCAGTGTATCTGTCATTTTACCTGTTGCTCTGTAATATTTTGGTTTCTGTCAAGTAACTTGAGTTATTGCACTATAAAGTCTTTATGAATGAGCTAAATCTTAGTATTTTTTCGTAAACTCATGTTTTTTAAATTTTTTAACAGGACGTTTGCCAGAGATTGCGCAATGTACATTTGAGGAAGATGCCTGTAGCTGGCACAATGTGACTGGTTTTGATCATTTTGATTGGTTTCGTCATAAAAGTGAGACCGAGACTCCCAATACAGGGCCGTCAAAGGACCATACTAAAGGGGATGAACATGGTAAGACAATGGAACAATTATTTACACGGAGAAGCCACCAGCTTTAGATTAGGTGTCAAAATTTTGGCCTGTATTATGGACTCCTGAAAATACAGTAACAATTCTTTGAACTCACTTCTATCATCACATGGGAATTTGGTCTCATGTGATAAATCAAACGATCACAGGAGTGACGTTCAAAACACTGAAATGAAATTTGTATTGATATGATTATGTCTCTTCTTCGTGGAAGGGAGACATATTGTTTTTGTAATATTTATTCTTCTCAGCGAAGCTTGCCTTGGCCGTAACTTTTTGTGTGTTTTGACTTACACTTATAGCCTAAGGTATTTATAACCATGAGATGGTGTGCCGTGTTCCATCATGACCTCCATTTGACCTTGACCTTTGACCTAAAGGTCAGATTATGACTAAAATTATAGTATTTTCTGTCCTGACCATAACATATGTCTCTGACCAAGGCTTATACACTTCGTATGTAGGTGCATCACCATGTGGCACATCCATCATGACTGCCATGTTTCCCTGACTTTTGACTCAAGGTCAACTTATTCTGTAATGGTATTCCTTGTATGGGATGCAACATTCTTGTCTTTTGATTTGAGCTTATACCCTTTGGTATATAGGTGTGTCACCTACTACCATAACCTCCATTTGACCTTGACCATTGACCACATGGTCATATTATGATTAATATTATAATATATCTTTGTCCAGGTTGTAATTTATGACTTCAAGGTCAAATTATTATTAAAATTATAGCACCTATTTGTCCAGATTGTAACATTTTGCTTTGCGATCTTAAAGGTAGACAGATATTTTAACCTCTGATGACCAAAACGAGGTAACTTCACGACTACAAAGAGGTAGCATTGCACGTGACATTTTTGCGGTAGTTCAGTCACTGTATTTCTTCAAAAATATTAGATCAAACATTGTTAGCCAAACAGTCTGAAAATTTATTGGCCAAATTTGCAAACTTCAATTTTCATTGGACAATTAAAATTGTCACTGACCAAAATCCCAAATATCTTTTTTTTTTACATCTTTTTTATTTAGATCTAGTTATTATCATTATTGTTACAGGGAAGGGTGCTTTTTACATCTTTTTTATTTAGATCTAGTTATTATCATTATTATTACAGGGAAGGGGTACCTTTTTATATCTTTTTTATTTAGATCTAGTTGTTATCATTATTGTTACAGGGAAGGGTACCTTTTTACATCTTTTTTATTTAGATCTAGTTATTATCATTATTGTTACAGGGAAGGGGTACCTTTTTACATCTTTTTTATTTAGATCTAGTTATTATCATTATTGTTACAGGGAAGGGGTACCTTTTTATATCTTTTTTATTTAGATCTAGTTATTATCATTATTGTTACAGGGAAGGGTGCTTTTTATATCTTTTTTATTTAGATCTAGTTATTATCATTATTGTTACAGGGAAGGGGTACCTTTTTACATCTTTTTTATTTAGATCTAGTTATTATCATTATTGTTGCAGGGAAGGGTGCTTTTTATATCTTTTTTATTTAGATCTAGTTATTATCATTATTGTTGCAGGGAAGGGGTACCTTTTTACATCTTTTTTATTTAGATCTAGTTATTATCATTATTGTTACAGGGAAGGGGTACCTTTTTACATCTTTTTTATTTAGATCTAGTTATTATCATTATTGTTACAGGGAAGGGGTACCTTTTTATATCTTTTTTATTTAGATCTAGTTATTATCATTATTGTTACAGGGAAGGGGGCTTTTTATATCTTTTTTATTTAGATCTAGTTATTATCATTATTGTTGCAGGGAAGGGTGCTTTTTATATCTTTTTTATTTAGATCTAGTTATTATCATTATTGTTACAGGGAAGGGTGCTTTTTACATCTTTTTTATTTAGATCTAGTTATTATCATTATTGTTACAGGGAAGGGTGCTTTTTATATCTTTTTTATTTAGATCTAGTTATTATCATTATTGTTACAGGGAAGGGTGCTTTTTATATCTTTTTTATTTAGATCTAGTTATTATCATTATTGTTGCAGGGAAGGGTGCTTTTTATATCTTTTTTATTTAGATCTAGTTATTATCATTATTGTTACAGGGAAGGGTGCTTTTTATATCTTTTTTATTTAGATCTAGTTATTATCATTATTGTTACAGGGAATGGATACCTTTTTATATCTTTTTTATTTAGATCTAGTCATTATCATTATTGTTACAGGGAAGGGTGCTTTTTATATCTTTTTTATTTAGATCTAGTTATTATCATTATTGTTACAGGGGTACCTTTTTACATCTTTTTTTTTTATATAGTCTTTATCATTATTGTTAGGGATACCTTTTTATATCTTTTTTATTTAGATCATTATTATCATTATTGTTACAGGGAAGGGGTACCTTTTTATATCTTTTTTATTTAGATCTAGTTATTATCATTATTGTTACAGGGAAGGGTGCTTTTTACATCTTTTTTATTTAGATCTAGTCATTATCATTATTGTTACAGGAAAGGGTGCTTTTTACATCTTTTTTATTTAGATCTAGTCATTATCATTATTATTACAGGGAAGGGATACCTTTTTATATCTTTTTTATTTAGATCTAGTTATTATCATTATTATTACAGGGAAGGGATACCTTTTTATATCTTTTTTATTTAGATCTAGTTATTATCATTATTATTACAGGGAAGGGATACCTTTTTATATCTTTTTTATTTAGATCTAGTTATTATCATTATTATTACAGGGAAGGGGTACCTTTTTATATCTTTTTTATTTAGATCTAGTTATTATCATTATTGTTACAGGGAAGGGTGCTTTTTACATCTTTTTTATTTAGATCTAGTTATTATCATTATTGTTACAGGGAAGGGTGCTTTTTACATCTTTTTTATTTAGATCTAGTTATTATCATTATTGTTACAGGGAAGGGTACCTTTTTATATCTTTTTTATTTAGATCTAGTTATTATCATTATTGTTACAGGGAAGGGTACCTTTTTATATCTTTTTTATTTAGATCTAGTTATTATCATTATTGTTGCAGGGAAGGGTGCTTTTTACATCTTTTTTATTTAGATCTAGTTATTATCATTATTGTTGCAGGGAAGGGTACCTTTTTATATCTTTTTTATTTAGATCTAGTTATTATCATTATTGTTACAGGGAATGGGTACCTTTTTATATCTTTTTTATTTAGATCTAGTTATTATCATTATTGTTGCAGGGAAGGGTACCTTTTTACATCTTTTTTATTACATCATTATTGTTACAGGGAAGGGTGCTTTTTTATTTAGATCTAGATATTATCATTATTGTTACAGGGAAGGGGTACCTTTTTACATCTTTTTTATTTAGATCTAGTTATTATCATTATTGTTGCAGGGAAGGGTACCTTTTTATATCTTTTTTATTTAGATCTAGTTATTATCATTATTGTTACAGGGAAGGGGTACCTTTTTACATCTTTTTTATTTAGATCTAGTTATTATCATTATTGTTACAGGGAAGGGTGCTTTTTATATCTTTTTTATTTAGATTAGATCTAGTTACAGGGAAGGGTGCTTTTTATATCATTATTATTGTTACAGGGAAGGGGTACCTTTTTATATCTTTTTTATTTAGATCTAGTTATTATCATTATTGTTGCAGGGAAGGGTACCTTTTTATATCTTTTTTATTTAGATCTAGTCATTATCATTATTGTTGCAGGGAAGGGTACCTTTTTATATCTTTTTTATTTAGATCTAGTTATTATCATTATTGTTACAGGGAAGGGTACTTTTTTACATCTTTTTTATTTAGATCTAGTTCATTTAGGGTGCTTTTTACATCTTTTTTATTAGATCTAGATTGTTACAGGGAAGGGTGCTTTTTATATCTTTTTTATTTAGATCTAGTTATTATCATTATTGTTACAGGGAAGGGATACCTTTTTACATCTTTTTTATTTAGATCTAGTTATTATCATTATTGTTACAGGGAAGGGGTACCTTTTTACATCTTTTTTATTTAGATCTAGTTATTATCATTATTGTTGCAGGGAAGGGTGCTTTTTATATCTTTTTTATTTAGATCTAGTTATTATCATTATTGTTGCAGGGAAGGGTACCTTTTTATATCTTTTTTATTTAGATCTAGTTATTATCATTATTGTTGCAGGGTGCTTTTATAATCTTTTTTATTTAGGTTATTACATTATTTTACATCTTTTTATATCTTTTTTATT
Source organism: Atrina japonica (assembly GCA_030159075.1). Classification (NCBI taxonomy): domain Eukaryota; kingdom Metazoa; phylum Mollusca; class Bivalvia; order Pterioida; family Pinnidae; genus Atrina; species Atrina japonica. The sequence goes on along the minus strand of BROG01000012.1, from coordinate 1,832,999 downwards.
TAGATCTAGTTATTATCATTATTGTTGCAGGGAAGGGTACCTTTTTATATCTTTTTTATTTAGATCTAGTTATTATCATTATTGTTACAGGGAAGGGTGCTTTTTATATCTTTTTTATTTAGATCTAGTTATTATCATTATTGTTGCAGGGAAGGGTACCTTTTTACATCTTTTTTATTTAGATCTAGTTATTATCATTATTGTTACAGGGAAGGGTGCTTTTTATATCTTTTTTATTTAGATCTAGTTATTATCATTATTGTTACAGGGAAGGGTGCTTTTACATCTTTTTTATTTAGATCTAGTTATTATCATTATTGTTGCAGGGAAGGGTACCTTTTTACATCTTTTTTATTTAGATCTAGTCATTATCATTATTGTTGCAGGGAAGGGTGCTTTTTATATCTTTTTTATTTAGATCTAGTTATTATCATTATTGTTACAGGGAAGGGTGCTTTTTATATCTTTTTTATTTAGATCTAGTTATTATCATTATTGTTGCAGGGAAGGGATACCTTTTTATATCTTTTTTATTTAGATCTAGTTATTATCATTATTGTTACAGGGAAGGGGTACCTTTTTACATCTTTTTTATTTAGATCTAGTTATTATCATTATTATTGCAGGGAAGGGATACCTTTTTATATCTTTTTTATTTAGATCTAGTTATTATCATTATTGTTACAGGGAAGGGGTACCTTTTTACATCTTTTTTATTTAGATCTAGTCATTATCATTATTGTTGCAGGGAAGGGTACCTTTTTATATCTTTTTTATTTAGATCTAATTATTATCATTATTGTTACAGGGAAGGGTACCTTTTTACATCTTTTTTATTTAGATCTAGTTATTATCATTATTGTTACAGGGAAGGGTGCTTTTTATATCTTTTTTATTTAGATCTAGTTATTATCATTATTGTTGCAGGGAAGGGTACCTTTTTATATCTTTTTTATTTAGATCTAGTTATTATCATTATTGTTGCAGGGAAGGGTACCTTTTTACATCTTTTTTATTTAGATCTAGTTATTATCATTATTGTTGCAGGGAAGGGTGCTTTTTATATCTTTTTTATTTAGATCTAGTTATTATTATTATTGTTGCAGGGAAGGGTACCTTTTTATATCTTTTTTATTTAGATCTAGTTATTTTATTTAGGGGTATCTATCTTTATTATCATTATTGTTACATTGGGAAGGGAAGGGGTACCTTTTTACATCTTTTTTATTTAGATCTAGTTATTATCATTATTGTTGCAGGGAATGGTACCTTTTTATATCTTTTTTATTTAGATCTAGTTATTATCATTATTGTTGCAGGGAAGGGTGCTTTTTGTGCATTTTCTTTTGTTCTATGCATTATTTTAATGAATCAATAATTAGAATCAAAAAAGGTCAAAAAAAATTTTTAAAAGTTCTAGTTTGGTTTAATAGAAATGACAAGTATAGAGACACATTCACGTTAGTAACAATTGCCAAACCCATTTTCTGACCTAAACAAAATTCTGCCAAGTTTTAATTCCATTAAAATTCACATGTACGTTGGTTTTAATCCATTGCATTATATGTTTTCAAGACCAATTTATTGTTGATAATTTTTTTATTCAACATTGATATAAGGGGCAAATCAATCATTTATGAGTTGCATATAGATGCACATATCATGTCATACTCATTTTCTCTTTCTTTTAGGGTCAAAATATATCTTTTATCATTTTTAGTTTGTATTTTGTAAATGTAATTGTACTTTAGAATGGTAATATGATATACAGTTCTTAGCGATGTAAGCGGACCTATATTGTCGGTTCTCCGTCTGACATATCAACATGTGGTAAAGTTAACAGAGTATTTTATCTAAATAAAGAATTATTAGGAATTAATTTTCATTCATAGCTGATGATTGGGGTATCCCTAAAGATAGCTATAGTTAGTTAGGGGTGACGAGTAGTACTTCTTTTAGTCAGTTTGCCTGTATATATATCGCCAGAGGCCTGGGTACTATCAAAACAACGCACATGTGTGAAATAAGCTCAAGGATTAAGTGTACACAAGTAGACTAAAAAGAATACTGTACATTTGGAAATTTTATGGTACTTTATTTTTGCAATACACAAGTTCTAAATTCATTTGCGAAATACTATTTACGCAATTTCGTATGCCCATTTTGTCATACTATTTTCATACTTCATTACATGAAAATTCTTTAGAATAGAAATGAATAGAAAGCGGTAGGTGGAAGATCGGTCTAAAAAGCGATAGTCTACCGCTGAAATCGGTAAAGTAAACATGTCTAGGTAGACAGGATTGATCTAGGATAAAGTGAAGGGGAGACAAATGTCTTAGTTTACAAAAAATTCTTCTTCGTTGAAAGCTTGAAATTTAATAAAGTGACATATACAGTGCAACTTCCGAAAACCGATCCTCGTTCAGACCGTTAATTTTGTCTGGTTTTCGGAGGGTTTATACTCTACTGTCTGTTCCGGTTTTGTACTGTATACTTTCCTTCGTACCTCGTGTATCAATTCACACTATGTAAATCATTTGAATTTCATTATTTAGACATAGTGTTTGTTGATTTTTTATGAAATTTGACTGATGTTAACACCAAATAACAAGCATGGTTGGCATTGCCATGTGTTCTCGCTGGCCTCATGAAAAATCAATATTTGACCTAGATTCTGATTACAAGTAATGAGGCTCTTGTGGGATACTGTCTTACAAGACATTTGTAAGTACTTTCCATGGCTTGTCAATGAATGTTTTAATACAACAAACTCTATAAACAGCTTGGTAGATCTATAAATTGTTTTAATTCAGCATTTACCAGAAAATTATTTCTATAATTATGCAACGATAGGCATACATTCAGAAATGAGAAGTGTGCCGTGCAGTTAAAAAAAATCAAGGTACCTTTGTTTAATTTGGATAGAAATCCTTTTTTAAACGTCCAGTCAATTACCTTTAACATCAATCGAAACACAGCACGTTATACGTGAAATGACCCCAGGCAAATTACTTGTGTACATGGGAATATACAGTTGTGAAATCATGCAAATGTTAATGATCTCTGTCATGGTTGAACAGCGTAGCGAAGTCGCCACAGGTAAGGTCGGTATTCGGAGGGATTTTTAAGTACATTAACATGATTTCGCTGTGAAAATTTGTCCGGTGTCCGAATTTAGAGGAATCGGTTTTTGTAAGTTTTTTTTACTATAAAATAATAGAGGAAAATCCGGATATCGGCAACATGATCGGTATTGGGAAGTGATCGGTTTTCGGAAATTTTGCATTGTATTTAAAAACCATCAATCATAATGACAATGTGTTATGTGCATACTTTTATATGACATACATTTTTTATCAAGCTTAAACTTTTTGACTGGCTACTTTGGTAACTAAGTAAATATTAGAATAAATTTGGTTGAAGATTTACGTTTTTTAAATAATACATTTAAAGTTATAAGATGGGTGATTTCCTGTTACATTTTATAATAATTTGGGGAATTATTTTGTTTTAACCAAATTTTGCAGATGACCCCATTAAAAGTCTATGTTGGTTGCTAAGTGGTATTTTTTTCATTCATTAATTGACAGATTATTGGTGTATATTTCATATTTAAAAACTGCATTGAAAAATCTTTTGTAGTAAGACATTTTTTCTGCTATCCTTAATGTGTCAATTATGACAAAATCACAAATAAGGTTGAATTAGGTAACTCAACTGAAAAATTTATTTGATAGACATTTTCCAGAAATTTCATCTGCCAGGTAATGGCCCAAACATTATTATTTTATTTCATTCTATCTTTGTCAGTTTATTTCATGGGAAAAGGGAAATAACTCTTTTACTAACAATTTAGATTTGAAAACAAAATATTGAAAGAGTTATATCTCTTCCACAATTCTTGTAACTATATAAATGCTAACTAATTATGATATAGTAAATTGGTGTTTTTACTATCACTTTTCAGTACTTATATTTTTGTATGTTAATTTTATGGTGTTTAATAGTACCCAACAGTCAACATTTTGTTTAGTGTTATTCATGATATGATAAAGGCCAGGTTTTATTGATCAATTAGAAATCCTAGCTTTCGGTGTACCAACACCCTCCTGCATGTATACAAGCAAACTCTTATAATAATGTGGGGCTCTGACAATACAAATATCTTGACTTGAGGCATTATGCTTTATAAAAGTTGTTTCAGAAATACAGCATGACCGAATGGTTAGAGCATCAAACTTCAAACCATGAAGTGTCTCACTTCTGGTCAGTCTGGGTTCGAGCCCCAATGGAATCTTACCTGATTTTGGGAGAAAGTTTGACAGTTTACTTTCAGCAGGTCAATGGTCTCTACTGGGATACATTGTAATGAGGTTCTCCCACCCACCATTAAATATTGGTTACCACCATATAACTAGAAAGTTGTTAAGTGTCACTGCTCAAACAAAAAGTCCCGAAATACAAAGTGATAAGGAAAAACGAAAACATTGTTTGAGAGATATTGACTGAACTGAAAGTGCTTTGTATTAGCAATCACTAATACTTCATAAACAATATGCTATTTGTTTTTTATTTGTAGGATATTACATATATATGGATGTAAGTGATGCCCTATTGGCAGATGAAGCAACACTTCAATCTCCGTCCCTTCCACCATTGCCACCCGAAGTGTCTGATCATCAATCTCCATTTTATGGTTCTTGTAAGGTTAGTTAACTATAAAGCTAACAAGCTTAACATTGGCTTCTGTTGTAACAGATGAAACCTTAAAGGGGCATTAGCTGTTTTTTTTCTCCAAAAACATTTCTGTCATATATACTACTTTGGTTGATGTACAATAACAAAAAAGAGATATACACAGGCATAACAATTGTTAAATATACTTAGTGAAAAATGCTTGGGAAACCTAGTTTGGCAATTATTCGTTTGCAAATGATTAATTTAACTTTACTTTTTATATATGCATATGACACGTGACCTGACCTTATTTTCACAAAATAGAAAAGAATGTAAGAGTATTTATGCCTGTGTATATCTCTTATTTGTTATTGTACATCAATCTACTTAGTAGTAAAAAAGGAAATAAAATTTTTGGAAAACACAGCTTACACCCCTTTTAGGTCAAACACTTAATTCAGATCTGTTTCTACATTTAAGGCTTGTTTTTCATTTTATGGAAAAAAATTCTGTGCAGCACGAAGTATAAATGCAATGGATTATGGAAAAAAATTCTGTGCAGCACAAAGTGCTGCATATTGAATTTTTTACCATAATCCATTGCATTTATACTCTATGCATTCCAAAAAATGAAAAGCAATCCTTATATTTATATATATTACCATTTTCTGTGAATCTGTAGTCAGCTGGTTATGAAATTCATTCTATGTAATTGACAGGTGGTCTCACATGGTAGTGGCCTCACATGATAGGTGGTCTTTTGAAACAATGGTCTTATAAGACATGTGGTCTTCTATGACAGTGGTTTTATAATGACAGTTGGTCTTCTATGACAGTGACCTCACAAAGCAGGTAGTGCTCTATGACAGTGATCTCACAAGACAGGTAGTGCTCTATGACAGTGATCTCACAAGACAGGTAGTGCTCTGTGACAGTGATCTCACAAGACAGGTAGTGCTCTATGACAGTGATCTCACAAGACAGGTGGTCTTCTATGACAGTGATCTCACAAGACAGGTAGTGCTCTATGACAGTGATCTCACAAGACAGGTAGTGTTCTATGACAGTGATCTCACAAGACAGGTAGTGTTCTATGACAGTGATCTCACAAGACAGGTAGTGTTCTATGACAGTGATCTCACAAGATAGGTAGTGTTCTATGACAATGATTTCACAAGACAGGTAGTGCTCTATGACAGTGATCTCACAAGACAGGTAGTGCTCTATGACAGTGATCTCACAAGACAGGTAGTGTTCTATGACAGTGATCTCAAGAGAAAGGTAGTCTTCTATGACAATGACCTCACAAAGCAGGTAGTGGTCTATGACTGTGATCTCACAAGAAAGGTAGTGTTCTATGACTGATCTCACAAGACAGGTGGTCTTCTATGACAGTGAATTCACAAGACAGGTAGTTTTCTTTGACAGTGATCTCACAAGACAGGTAGTTTTCTATGACAGTGATCTCAAGAGAAAGGTAGTCTTCTATGACTGATCTCACAAGACTGATGGTCTTTTATGACACTGCAGTGATCTAACAAAACAGGTAGTTTTCTATGACTCTGATCTCACAAGACAGGTAGTGTTCTATGACTCTGATCTCACAAGACATGTAGTGTTCTATGACAGTAAATTCACAGGACAGGTAGTTTTCCATGACATCGATCTCACAAGACAGATAGTTATCTATGACAGTGATCTCAAGAGAAAGGTAGTCTTCTATGACTGATCTCACAAGACTGATGGTCTTTTATGACACTGCAGTGATCTAACAAAACAGGTAGTTTTCTATGACTCTGATCTCACAAGACAGGTAGTGTTCTATGACTGATCTCACAAGACATGTAGTGTTCTATGACAGTAAATTCACAGGACAGGTAGTTTTCCATGACATCGATCTCACAAGACAGATAGTTATCTATGACAGTGATCTCAAGAGAAAGGTAGTCTTCTATGACTGATCTCACAAGACTGATGGTCTTCTATGACACTGCAGTGATCTAACAAAACAGGTAGTTTTCTGTAACTGTGATCTCACAAGACAGGTAGTGTTCTATGACTGATCTCACAAGACAGGTAGTGTTCTATGACAGTGATCTCACAAGACGTAGTTTTCTATGACTGATCTCACAAGACTGGTAGTGTTCTATAGGACAGTGATCTCACAATACTGGTGGTCTTTTATGACTCACAAGACTGGTGGTCTTTTTTGATCTGACTGTGATCAGTGATCTCACAGACAGGTAGTGTTCTTTGTTCACATGACAGTAGTGATCTCACAAGACAGGTAGTGTTCTATGACAGTGATCTCACAAGACAGGTAGTGTTCTATGACAGTGATCTCACAAGACAGGTGGTCTTCTATGACAGTGATCTCACAAGACAGGTAGTGTCTTGAAAGGGACTTTAAATAATGTGTAATTATAAAAATAACTTAAAATAGATAAATTTGGTTTTGTTGTTTATTGACTTAATGATATCTGATTAGAAATGGTATCACACAAAAATCATATGAATCATAGTATAATGACAATATATTGATGGAGTGATTCACACAGAAATAACAAAACCTTGAAAGTAATTTAACCATTCACCCCTTTAGACAGATTTGGACTGATCTAAGTGATTGGTTTTCAAAAGAGTTCATTGTTTTTCAGGGTTTGAGGAGTTAAAGAACAAGTCTAACTCCAAATAAATATAAGGCAGTTTTTTATGTGTTTGTTTTTAATTGATAATTCAGTATTTACTTATCTCTGGCCATTTGATTTCATTATAAAGGTTTTGGAAAGTCTGAGTTCCCGTTGATAACTGACATGTTTATAACCATCCTTGTTCTCTTGCAGTTTAGATTTCACTATCACATGTATGGGCATTATGTGGATGAGCTAGAAGTTGTAATTGAGGGCAAATCTGGCAGTAAAATAGTCAAGAAAAAAATCTTCAGCAAATCAGAAAATGCTGGAAAAAAATGGAAGTTTGAAAATATTACTTTGACGTACAAAGTAATTGGAAATATAACTGGCAGGTAAGTGGACCTTGTGGTGGCCTATTGTAATCATCTTATGTCCATCTTCATCTGTCATTAGACATCTTTAGACATTTTCAACTTCTTCTCGAGAACTGATTGGCAAATTTCACATAAACTTGGCAGGAACTATCCTCATGTGAAGCCGCATAAAGTTTGCGAATGAAAAGGGCTAAAACCCACAGGGGCTCCAAAAGGGTCCAAAAAGGACCATGAATTGGTATGTCTTTTAAAATATTCTCATGTACCACTGTTCTGATTTCTTTCATGCTATGCATGATTTTTAAATCAGTATCTATAAAGTTTGCCATTGAAATTTAAATCTGTTCATAAAGAACCTTTAAGCTGGTGCTTCAAATGACATAGGGTATCATTTTATACAAATGGCTTATTAACACAAAAATGATTGACTTTTTGTATACAAAGATATATTATTAGGAGTTATTAGGAATTATCTAAGAATTATGGATACAAAGTTTCAAGGTCATTGGGTCAAACATCAAGGTCATAGGCACCTATGTAAAAAGAAAATATCAATTTTTCATCAACTTTTAGACATTTACAACTTCTGAAGAACCAATGGGCCAATTTCAACTAAACTTGGCAGGGACAATCCTCATGTGAAGTTAAATAATGTTTTCGAATGAAAAAGGGCAAGGACCCATAGGGGCTCTAATAGGGACAAAAATTGAAATTTGCTATGCATGATTTTTAAGTCAATATCTGCAGATTTGCATATGAAATTGTAATTGGTTCATAGATTAGCATTTAGCGGGCAATTGACAAATGACATAGGGTACAAATGGCTATTTGAACTCAGAACTGATTGACTTTTTGTATACAATGATATATTAGAAAGTTGTAAGGAATTATTTAAGGATCATGGTGAAAAAGTTTCAAGGTCAGAGGTGATCAAAGATCAAGGTCACTGGCACTATTGTTTTGCAACTACTATATATAAGACAAATATAAAATTATAAAATCTGAGATATTGCTGCTGAAATGTTGACCAAACCTCAAAGTTTGATTCAAATTTCAATGGTCAGATTTTACTCTTCAAATATCTTTTTTTCATTGTTTATTTTCAGTTACAAGATTAAATTTACAGGCTATGCTAGTTACAAAGAAATGGGGGACATAGCACTTGATGATGTTTCCTTCAGTCCACAATGTTTTGGTGCAGGTATGCGATTTTCAACAGATTTTTGTATCTTTTTAGTCACATACGTGACCTTTTGTAATTATACCCCATGTAACAAAATTGCAAGTGCTATAACCAGTTGGTCTGTCAGTCTGTTAGTCATTCTGGTGTCCAGTCAATAACATGTATGTTAAGATGTTCTTTAATCCATTGTTTAAAATTTCAGACAGTTAGAGCTTCTTCTCAAAACATTGATTACCAATTCTAAAACTATGCCTTGCCAATTCTCTTCAAATTTGGTGTACCTCTAGGCCAAGATGAAAGGTAGTGTGGGGATTCAGATTAAGGTGCTTTAAACTTCTTGTTATCTGTGCCCTAACAGTTCAAGGGGCACTATAGTTTTGCATTGTGTCTGTCAGTCCCTTGCTTTGCCCTGGGCAAATTTTCCTCATTACCTCCACAAAGCTGTCCATATTTGGTGCAGTTATACATCAAACAAAGACAGAATGTCACATAAAATTTTTTTTTTTAATTTCACCCCTATTTCTATTATTTTTAGAGTTATTCCTCTTTTTGATTTTACATGCCCAGGTCATATCCCAGTTATTTCTTCACCTAAGCTCCCCATGTTTGGTAGATATACATCATTTAAGTAGACAGAGTGTCACATATAAAAAAATGCACTTCAAATTCACAGTGTGTGTTGTGATCCACTTATTGAATTTATACCAAATGGAGAATAACTGAATTTATGTTTTGGGGGCATGTTTGTAGAAAATAAGTAATTACTTCAAGTGCAATCTCAAAGATATCATGTCACAAAGAGCAAATGTTTAGTTTTACTCTGATTTATGTTTCCACACTTAATCTTGTCAAATTAAACCAAATATAAACGAGAGGCCAATGTCATCAAACTTACAACCCTGACAAATTTAGGACCTTAGATGATACAAATATTCTTTGCTAAATTATTGATTAGATTACATTGAACGATCACTTTTGAATTCAGTTTAATTTTTAAACAGGAATATATAAAGATTTCTTCACCAGGATAGCCACTAGTACAGAAAGTTCAGAAACAACACCTGATGATACCATTAAAACTAGTGAAGCAATTGCACCAAATGCCACCACAGAGGAGGTTTCATCAAGAAATGGTAGGATTTTCTTTTAAATTCAGAAATATGTTGTTTCATCATGTCGATAAATGATATATTGCATCTGATTACCTGTAGATTTACCTATCTTGACACAAATTTCTAATATATTTAGTAAGATGTATCTAGTAAGGTATAACTAGTGCTTTGAGGTGGAGTTTTGATTAATAAAACCAATGATATTTGTTTTAGAATAAATCATTTTTTCAAATTCAAGGTTTTAAATATCTGGCTGGTCTCCAATGAATTGATTATTTCCAAAAACTGATATATATATATATATATTTGTAGGGTTCGGTTCTTGAATGTTCACTGTAAGTAATTCTGGTCCAGCCCAGTTTTAAACTGTTGTGTGACCAATGTTCATACATATAATGTTAAAGCCCCACTAGTGTCGATTAAGGTGTTAATTTTGTTTTAAGTGATGATGCATTTTACGTAATGTTTACATGAAATATATCATTCTCATGACTTCCACGTCCATATGTTGCTTTGTTTGAAAGTAATGTGAGTCTGAAAATAATTAACAATTTCAGTGGGGCCCCACCAATATTAAGCTGGTGTTGCATACTTGTTTGTTTTCTTCAGAATAGAATAAGATGTGTTTTAAGTGGTTCCAATCTACCAGGAATTTATTATTTCTATTTATCTCTTGGAAAGAACCATAGAATAAGATGTTAAAACAGTCTGATAACTTCTGTGTTTATTTATATGATTTCTAGATGACTATACCCAAGACAACTCATACCCAATCAAAGACATATCCTACCCTAGGAAATTTGGGTACGAATTGTCTGGTCAGATAATATCCAGTAAATAAATACGAATTGTCCTGGGCAACTCTTACACATATGAGTTCGTGTCCATAGCATTCAGTTTGTTACTCGGTGGGTTTGGGAATTTGACATGGGTACACGTTATCCTGATTACTTTTATAACTGGCACCAATCACCTTTCAGCACATCTCGTAGACATTCTGATAAAAGCAATATTTTTGCATATGAGAGATAGGTAATAACTCTCTTGTCTGTTATCCTGTGGCATACATCATCTTTTATTAAGTTTTATACCTTTTCGATCTTGACAGGAAGTATCTCCAATGAGATGCATAATGTTTATGAATGAAAGTAACCTAGGACCAATAGCATGAATAAGGGTTCCTAAAGGGCCAAAACTTTAAATATCTTCCCGTTGACAAATGATCAGTCTTTCAATGCTTTCATATTTTAAATATGGGCAGGTTATTTTCATACATGTGATTCTTTGGGCAGGAGTGAAAATCTCCCGACTCTGAGGGGCCCTTTTGCCCCTCCCGTCACATTTAAGTATCTTCTGTCAATCGTCTTGGATCATGGATAATTAGAAGCATGATACTGGCAATCAAAAAGAGTTATTACTACTTGCACTTCAACAAAAATATGACCAACAAAAATTATTATTATATTCACAATTACACATACAAGGCGTTTACCTTACTGTCGAAATTATCACAGTATAAACAAACTTCCGTTTAGAAAAGTAGTCCCACAAATCTCTGTATCCAACTACAGTGCAATAGATAGATTATAACATGGTAAAAATTCATATCGGATATCATATTAACCCTCGGGTATCCGCTACAACGATCTCGTGCAGTGACTGATGATACGGATAGAAACATCTGTGTGGTTTTGTATTTATAACATGTCGCTTATTTATCTATATATGTACAAATTTAAAATTCATTCTGCTTTAACGACACCGTCAAATATTTTGGATGACATGTCATGGCCATTTAGAAAAGTAGCTCCGGCAAAATTTCTGTATCCAACTATGTGCAATATGACATTACGTATTGCACGGTCGTATCGAACTCTGTATTGTAACTGTATGATCACACATGCATGTAATAGAAAAGCTATATTAGACAGTCCTTTGGTTTGATGGTAGCCTTTGTTTATGCCACTGGTTAATTGTATTATGCAGTAAAGATTTAAATGTTCATCTATAACTGCTGCTGAATACTGTGTGACTTGTTTTGCAGTTGTTTTCATCATCTGACCTAATTTTCAATACCTTCAGATCCATTTGTCTTTGGGGCACAAAAAGGGAATAAATTATACAACATTGATAATTACATTGCCATAAATAACAAAAAGAGAAAAAACAAGGCTTGAAGTCAGGTATATATTTAAATACCTTGTTTTATTATGACAAATAAACACAAACATTGTACATGTACAATAGGTGTACAGCAAGGTGTACATTATAATAAATAATAAAAACTACATTATTTGATAAACCTCTTTGAATCCATGTGTCTGTCAGCCAGAGTCTGAAATGTTAAGAGAGGCAGTGGCACAGATGTAGGATATAACAATAGTTTGATTGCCATGAAAAAAATACAGTAAAATACAAAGAGAATTCAAGAATTAAGTTCATGTATACATGTATTTATATTTACACATTATTTGATGATGATGATGATGATGAGGATGATAAATAAACACAGTCTATACAGGTATTTAATATGTTCATTAAAATATTTCATTGAACTTCTTACTAGCAAATATTCACTTTGGATGTCCAGCGATACTTGTTTTCAATGTAACAATTTTTAACTTTAGATCAAGTTTTCACTTGATGCATGATCACATTAACCCTTTGAACCCTGGCCACCTGAAATGAGCTTTTCTCCCACCCTGGGCTCCTTGACAGAAATACAAAAATTCAAATCACTCTCATTTCCTTTATTTTTTTGTTTTTAAATTGATTATTATGATAAATCACTACTTTCATAATTATCTACAGAGTCATCTGAATCTTACTCCCATTGAAAAGTGCTTTGCCCCTATTCATCGTTACCCAGACTTTCCCCATTATTAGAGTTCAACAACAGTTCGAGAACTTGATCAGCTGTCAACACGGTTGAGTGCCTTTTACTCATAATGTTTAGCCAAATTACCGAGCAATGTTTCTAGTGATGTTCTACAGTTTCACCCAAAGCATGATTTATCAAATACACAATGTTATAGGAGCTCTGATTGGTCAGTGAGAGCTATAGAAAATTCTAAATAACGGAATGATTTCCTGGCCGGAAAAATGGCCACCAGGGTATACAGGCGTTTATGTTATGGCCGGTTTTCCGGCCTCCAGGGTTCAAAGGGTTAAAGCAATTATGAGCTGTCAACAATGAATAGTTTTTTGAAATTGTCTAATAATCACTAAACCACTTAAATACATTTCAAAATATCTCCAAACACGAAATTACCTACATCTATTGTTATTTAACCCTTTCAATATGATAGTGTCCTATAACGCCTGCTAAATTTATTGTTGACCACTCACGATAACGTCCACGGTCGCCCAGCAGAAGTACAACTGCTGATTATGAGAACGTTATAAGCCACGTCATGTTTCTCCTTTGGTGGCTTCACTTTCAATTCAGGTTTTTCCCACTTTCAGTTTATGACCGGAAATCACGATTATAACGAGAGTTAGATGAGACTTTAGTCTGTATTATCACATGTACATGTAATGGATGCCAGCAAAAATTAGCAAGTTACAATGAATATAAAAGTGCTTTTATTTTGAAATCGGTGACTGAAATTCGTTGAAAAATGGCTGCCACTTATGTATCCAAGATTCCCCCAAGATGTTTTAGATATTTTCAACTCTGATTCCAACTCAAAAAATAACTTTTTAGTATCTGATTTGAACGATGATTCTGCACGTGAACAACATGTAAACCCTATTTCTACGAAAACAGAATCCAAGATAGATATAGATTCTGAATAAGATGTTAGCGGTTAAAATGAATTTATGGACAATTTCAATGCAGAAACCTCCTTCGTGGAACATGTGTCGTCAAATAATTTAAATCAAAGCATTAAATTTAACATATTTACAGCTGAAAATATTGGTCCAACTTACAATTTGGATATTTTATCAAGTCACAAATGAGTTAGCATATTTTCATCTCTTTTTTCATGATGAGTATACATGCAATTTTTTATATGAAACGCAAAGGAAAATTGTGTATACAATAAAATCTATACAAGTATTTAGAATGTATTGATTTTTTCAAGTTTTTCATTAAAAAGTTCTATTTGTACATTATTAAAATAAGATCATATTCTTTAAAATTTCTCTCACAAATTTATTCATTCCACACTCATGAATTAAAAATCACTGCACAGCAAAAAAACATCATGATGAAAATATGCTACAGTGAACAGACTGCAGAAAATGTAAACTGCTACAGTGTTAAACATCACTATGCAGCTGTGATGTTGCAGTATTGAAAGGGTTAAACCCATAAAGTTAGTTTTTCAGACATGAAATAATCATTGTCTTGCAAGACAGTATTTCTCTGATGTAATTGGCCTTTATGCAAATGAACTCTGGTCAAACATTCTGAGAACCTTTATTGCGCATGTACCGCCACTGGATATCTTGGACCATTACAAACTCATCCTACGCGGTCTCGGAAATAACATTATTGGCAATATATCATATATACATTGCTAATTATTTGCAAAAACAATCCCATCTTGTTTTCATATCTCTGATACAACACAGAAAATAAAGGCCAAGTTGAACAATGACCGAGTGTGTTATGGGCCAGATATGTGACACAGAGAGTGCCTGAGATTTCCCTGAACCCGCATGCTCAAAATATGTGTTGACACTGAAGCGATGTCGGGAACAGGTGGTCAGAATCTTAAATTGACAAATTTAGCAAGGAAACGGCATAGACAAATATCGAGCAGAAAGCTTAATAAAAACAAAATGTAATTGGATTCAAGAAAGACCATTGGATTGCAGTTTAGACATCATGTGATCAGATATGAATTCAGCAGCTTGTAACATTGGTCAGATAGAATAAAAAGTGCCAGAAAAATTCTTTAAAGTCCTGGCACCATTCTGGCTATGGCATTATGTAAGCAGTTTTAGAGCCAGAAGGTCACTGCTAGCTGCACTATCCTGCACTATTATGCACTATTTTGGCACTATAGTTCTGGCACACTGATTGATGTGCTGCAATATTGATGTAAGGTTGCGGCAATACTGCGGCAACATTTAGATTTTTATAAGGGGAAGGGATTCAATGGGCTAATTATGTTTGACAAGTTTATTATGCTTCTATTTGTTATTTTAACCACCAGGTGATGGATTTAGGATGTCTATGAGATAAAATATTGCATAAAATCTGCATGTAAAATTTTGCGCCGATGACATCTCATATTGCTTTAAAGAATTGGCAAATGATATATGTTTATTTTTCCACAGATCTAAATAAATAACATATAATTTTTCACAGTTGGGTTATTTGTTAGACATTCACAAATTTTAAATTGCGTTACACAAATCATACATAAAAGAATGTTTTTATAACTTTTCCCGTATTGAAATTCTTGGATTTAGGAAACGTATTGATGGCACCTTTAGCCCTTTTAACCCTACATACCACAATGGACCAGTCTAAACAATAAAAAAGACCATTATACTATCTAGAAACATAGGGCTGAAAGGGTTAAATAAACACTAGACTCCGTGTGGGCAGTGAATAAAATCCTCCAGTTTACATTCTGAAAAATACAGAACTTAATTGTTAATCAATACTATAAGTTTGCAAATAAAAATGAAATAGTGTTTTTAAACGAGCCACAAGGCAGACACTTCAAATGACATAATGAACAGTTTTATACAAATGTCTTATTAACTCAAAACTGACTGACTTTTTGTATAAAAGGTATATGAGAAAGTTGTTAGGAATTATATAAGGATTATTGTGACAGCGTTCAAGGCCACAAACACCTAAATATAGTGTGTTTGAGTACATATAGGACAGAGAAAAATCATGTGTACTAATAACATACATCAAAGTATTTCTAAATATCCTACATAACACATAAGCAATTTTCAAAATTTTTTGTCCAATTATGTGAAAGTTGTCTCTAAAACCTAATGTAAAATACAGATTGAAATTTACCTCTATTCCAACCTGTTTATAGTTACTAAGTTTAACAGCGGTGTTGAATTGTCAACCGTAAAGGGGTTGTCTCAGAAAGCTTAAATCATAAAATTATTTAGATAGTTGGAACATCAGTCTTTCATGAAATACTAGTTAATATACAAAACCACTGATCTCCAGCTTCGTTGCACCTTTCGTGACATTTATGGTGTTGCAGGTAGGAACACAGGTATTCATTTGCCTTCTAGAAAAGGACATGGTCTATTCTGTGCAAAGGGTGAATTTGACGTAAAATGTGATTAGTAATCTAAAGTATTACATAACACATTTAAATTATAGGTGAAAAATACCTAAAAGACACAATTTGTAATTTATTTAGGTACCAGCTGTTTTCATAAATGCTGTTTCTAAGTAAACCTATAACGTGACTACTTTGCAGCACTGTTTATGAACATAAATGAATGAATGAATGAATGAATGAATAACATTGAATAACATACTTATTGTAACATTGATTTATATGTTTTCCTGTCCCACGTAGGCCTACTGAGGATGTTGCAGCGTTAACCAGTTTGCATGTAAAACCAAATAGTGTGGTCACCTATCAAAGTCAGATGCCCAGTGGAATTACCCTACACAATACCTCATTTTAGAACTGATTTTTAACCTTTGAAAATATATAAACACAATTTATATGGAACACGAAGTTGCCACCTAGATCTATTTCGCTAATATTTTTCGTTATGGAATAAACACAAACACTTTAACAAGATACTTTGAAATGAGATAACTAATGCCTTATAACAAGATAAATAACATGTTTTAACCAGATACTATCTCATTTTAACGAGATAACTATCATGTTTTCACAAGAAAGTTAATGCGTTAAAATGACATAAATATTTTTTTTCCTTTGAAGAGTGACCCTTATAGGCTTCCGTACTTTAACCATATGAAAAAGGTTATAATTATATTAAATTTGCATACGGTAAATGTGTTTACATTCAGTTGATTGGCCACTTGTGTTCACATGGCAAAAAAAGTAGGTAATACGGGCTATTCTGCTGATTGTTTTAAACGTGTGAAATGACAGAAATATTGGAGATTTTCTAGGCATACAGGGCTCAACCTTGTGGATGGATTTATGTAGTAAATTCTGTGCTGTTGCATATTGTACAAGCAAATTCATTTTATGTAATATAATGAGATTCCACAATGAACGCCTTTGAGAAAATCATGAAAAACCTTGTCCTACATGTACCCAAACTCACTATTGAAAATTTCAGTTTGTGTCAACTTTTACACTTTTTCAACTTCATCTCAAAATCCAATGGTCCAGTTTTAGTCCAACTTAGCAGGAAGTATCCCTATGTAAGTCACCTGCTAAAAGATTGTGAGTGCAAAGGGGCTCGTATCCATAAATGTTCTAAAAATATCCCAAAGTTTCTACATGAACCAGTGATCAGCATTTTCTCACTGTAAACATATATTTATATAATAATGTAGGCCAGCCTTAATAATATGTTAGTTTCCCCTTCCCAACTCTAGCCTGAAGTGTTTGGGTAAGTAGGTAGGTTGGTAAATGTTTTTGTTTTCCTTGGCAAGCCTGATTTTGTATGACAAACTGAATTCCACACAAACCACATATTTTCAAGTGTAATATTATTTGTGTTCAATTGAATTTATGCTGTCCAATTTGGTGGTATCTCAGACTGGGAAAGTAAACAAAGTGTGTCATCGTCTGATGTCCTTGTACATGAATGTTTTATTGTATCAATAAAAACCTGAAGACTGTCTGACAGATATTAAGTTTTTTATTTGATGTTCAAAGGGATTCTAAGAAATTTTGCCAAGTGTTGTCAGTGCTAAGCTTTCTAAGCTTATTTTAAATGATGGTTTTGGACAGTATGCCATCAACTTTTACCTCAACTGAGCAGACATCTTAACCTCTGATGACCAAAAAGAGTTAGATTCACACTTCTAAAGCAGTAGCATTGTGCGCAGCATTTTGGCGGTATTTTGATGACCATATTTTTTCAAAGATATTAGGTCAAACAATGATAGCCCTGGGTCTGGAAATGTATTGGCCAAATCATTGGCAAACTTCACTTTTCGGTTAATTGCCAAAATTAAAAATAAATCAATCCTCGAGAGTTGCATATACCTATACATGTCAAACTATGTCGTTCTCACTCTCTCTTTCTTTAGGGGTTAAATTACAACTTTTGTCACTTTTAGTTTGCATTTTGTAAGTGTAATTGGGGTGTGGAACATGTGCGCATCATTATCATGCATTGTTAATATTGGATTTGTGGCAGAATTATTGCAACAGAAGCACTCTTTGAGGGTTTGTAGAGCGATAATAGATACTGAAATTTGATACGACGTGAATTCCGCAATTACTCACATAAAAAAAATATCGATATGACAGGCTATAAATTTTTTCAGTTGCAGTGATTTCCATGAGTCGGTCGGGGAAGGGGAAACAAACAATATTTCAATTTAGGCTGTATGTAGTATTTTTTTAGCTCACCTGAGCCAAAGGTTCAAGTGAGCTATTGTGATCACTCCCTGTCCGTCGTCCAGTGTCTGGCGTCTTCCCATGAACTTTTCATATTTTCAACTTCTTCTCTGAAAGCATGGAAATGATTTTGATGAAACTTGACAGGAAGCAAGTGCTCAATGTCCTCTCCCAAGTTTGTAGTTTGCAGCCAGATTAGCCCAGAGATGGATCCAGGGTGGGGCAGAATAGGTCCGAAAAGGTACCCTCTTTAAAAATCATCTTCTCCAGAACTGCTGCATGAATTGAAAAATGGATTGTGTCTGATTGATCTACATGGATGTATGATTCAAATTTGTATTTTTCATAGAAATCAGATTATAAATTTTTGAGGCATTTTTTTATGTCTTTCCAGACTCTGTCATTTTCATTCATTTTTGCATGATTTCCTCAATTATCTCCCCTTGTATTCACTTTGATGCATTCATTTAATGTGTTTTACTTGTAATTAGATGAAGAAATGTTTTTGTGCAAGAATTTTGTCAAAATTCAATTTTTGGGATTTTTTAATACTGCAAAAAAGACGGGGGAGGGGTGCATTTTTCACACCACTAGCTTTTCGTTTCAAAACCACTGTAGGAATTTTGACGAAACTTTACAGGAAGCAAGTACCCAAGGTTCACTACTAAGTTTATAGTTTTCAGCCAGATCGGCCCTGGAGTAGATCCGGGTGGGGCAAAATAGGTCCCATAAGATACCCCTCTTTAAAAATCTTCTTCTCTACAACCGCTGCATGAATTGAAAAATGGATTGTTTCTGAGTGAACTACATGGATGTATGATTTAAGTTTGTACTTTTTATAGAAATCAGAATATTAATTCTTGATGTATTTTTGAGGTCTTGTTTTGATTTTGTCAATGTCAGCATTCAGGGTAACATTAAAGATCCAAAATATTTCTGTTAGTGACCTGATCTATTTATTCATATATTCATCTGCTTTCCTTTAGGTATTTAAAATAGTGTTGAAAAGCATATATATTACATAATACATGCATTTTCCAATAAAAATCACATCTTGCATTTTAAAAGTAAATATAAAACATAAAAATCTGCTGAATTTAACATAGATCCGAATTGCGAAGTACATTTGATATGGCATGTTTGATAATGTATTTGAACACACATTTTATCATATTTTGGACTATATGTCAGGGGACAAAAATAATCATTGTGACAGCTTATATCTTTTTAAGACAAACATAGCTTTTTGAACAGTAAAGAACATAAATATACACATCAGGGTTCGAAAAGTCCACTCGCCCGCTCGCATTGGCGAGTAAAAAATCGTTTCGGGCGTGTATATATACATAATGAACTCACCTGTGTGGCGAGTGCTGACGCTCTACTGAAAATCTGTTTTGCCTTTTAAATTTCGAAACTGATCCATTTCCTTCTATTTTAAGTTCAAAATACATTACAATAAACAATTAGAAACTTAAATAATTATTTTTATTGACAATTAAACATGTTAGTCTTTACCAAATGGCCAAAAATGCCACAGAACACATCGTGTGTTGACCGCTGATACTTGCAGTTTGTTGAGGAAGTGGAAGTTTGATGTGTGTAAATAAAAAAACCAATACCGAACGGATCTGAATTTCAGGATTTTGTAAAATAATCATAACACTATAATTTGTGTAGAAGTTGTAAAATCTGAATTAAATGTAAGTAAATGATAAAAGTAAAAATAGTTACTCAATACTGTAAATAAAAGTTTTAATGAAAATATAGAAATGGATAGCTCTTGTTTTCATCTAACAACAGTGAAAACTTACATTTGTAATTTATATTGATTTAATTAAACACATAGTAGTAACATCATAAAATAGTAATAATAATAATTGATTATAGTAATAATAATGATGCATTTACAGTTAATTTAGATGTAAATGCATCATTCAGAGAAATAACAATAACTTAAAAAAACAAAATTAAATAAGATATTTTTTTTTCTTTGTGGGCAACCAGATTTTTATGGCGGGCAACCAAAATTTCAGTCATGAACATGAATTCTAAAAACTTAAAATGAGAGCATACAAAAGTTGTGGTAAGATTTTCACACATTTTCCATCGTAATTAGTACTTAATTAGAAAAAAAAGACGATTTGTCAAATGAAGAGTATCATATCTGTTAAGTCAAATAAGATCTATTTACTTTGAAAAAAGATTTTATACGCTCTTAACACATTTACTTTGAAATACTACATTTTAGTACTTGGGCGAGTGCAAAATGAGTTCGGGTGAGTGGAAGTTATGTAATTTTATTTTATACAAATTTTTCGAACCCTGCACATACACATTCATTTTCAATTTCATAGACGCACTCTACATTTGAATACTAGCTGAGTGTATACAATCATTGAAATCACAAATGAAAGAAAGATAAACAACTTGCATGACAACAACTTGTATGATATAACTTATATGACAACAACTTGTATGACAACAACTTGTATGTTATAACTTGTATGACAACAACTTGTATGTTATAACTTGTATGACAACAACTTGTATGATATAACTTGTATGGCAACAACTTGTATGATATAACTTGTATGACAACAAGTTGTATGATATAACTTGTATGACAACAACTTGTATGATATAACTTGTATGACAACAACTTGTATGATGTAACTTATATGATAACAACTTGTATGATATAACTTGTATGACAACAAGTTGTATGATATAACTTGTATGACAACAACTTGTATGTTATAACTTGTATGACAACAACTTGTATGTTATAACTTGTATGATATAACTTGTATGACAACAACTTGTATGATATAACTTATATGACAACAATTTGTATGACAACAATCTGTATGATATAACTTGTATGACAAATTGTATGGTATAGCTAATATGACAACAACTTGTATGATATAACTTATATGACAACAACTTGTATGATATAACTTATATGACAACAACTTGTATGATATAACTTATATGACAACAACTTGTATGATATAACTTATATGACAACAACTTGTATGATATCACTTATATGACAACAACTTGTATGACAACAACTTGTATGATATAACTTATATGACAACAACTTGTATGATATAACTTATATGACAACAACTTGTATGATATAACTTGTATGACAACAACTTGTATGATATAACTTATATGACAACAATTTGTATGACAACAATCTGTATGATATAACTTGTATGACAAATTGTATGGTATAGCTAATATGACAACAACTTGTATGATATAACTTATATGACAACAACTTGTATGATATAACTTATATGACAACAACTTGTATGATATAACTTATATGACAACAACTTGTATGATATAACTTATATGACAACAACTTGTATGATATAACTTATATGACAACAACTTGTATGACAACAACTTGTATGATATAACTTATATGACAACAACTTGTATGATATAACTTATATGACAACAACTTGTATGATATAACTTATATGACAACAACTTGTATGATATAACTTATATGACAACAACTTGTATGTTATAACTTATATGACAACAACTTGTATGATATAACTTATATGACAACAACTTGTATGACAACAACTTGTATGATATAACTTATATGACAACAACTTGTATGACAACAACTTGTATGATATAACTTATATGACAACAACTTGTATGACAACAACTTGTATGATATAACTTATATGACAACAACTTGTATGACAACAACTTGTATGATATAACTTATATGACAACAACTTGTATGTTATAACTTATATGATAACAACTTGTATAATATAACTTATATGACAACAACTTGTATGATATAACTTGTATGACAACAACTTGTATGATATAACTTGTATGACAACAACCTGTATGATATAACTTGTATGATGTAACTTATATGACAACAACTTGTATGATATAATTTGTATGACAACAACTTGTATGATATAACTTGTATGACAACAAGTTGTATGATATAACTTATATGACAACAACTTGTATGATGTAACTTATATGACAACAACTTGTATGATATAACTTGTATGACAACAACTTGTATGATATAACTTGTATGACAACAACCTATATGACATAACTTGTATGACAACAACTTGTATGACATAACTTGTATGACAACAACTTGTATGACAACACAGGGCTCTAAGTGGTGAGTAATTTGGTTGCCATTTGGCGACCGCAAATGGGGTAGCGTAAATGCAGTGTTATCGTACCTGGAATCCGTATTTTGTATTCTGGTTGATCCCGAACTGTTTGTAACCAATCTGAGTCATAAATCGCTTCTTTTATGCTGATTGATGCATGTTAAGACAACATGATTTTGACCCATGTAAGCGCTTATTTAACCTAAAAGAAGGTTACACTAAAACCCAGTAAAACATTAATATACCCATTAGGCATGGTAATGAGATTTACTTGTTTGTTTCATAGATACTTCCTAAAACAATTATTGTACATGTACATGTTTGGCGACTAGAAGTCAATGTGTACTTAGAGCCCTGCAACACCTTGTATGACATAACTTGTATGATAACACCTTGTATGACATAACTTGTATGACATGACTTGTATGACAACACCTTCTTTCACATAACTTGTATGACAACTTGTATGACACTACATTTATGACAACAACTTGTATGACATTAACAACTTGTATGACATTAACAACTCATATGATATAAACAACTTGTATGATATAAACAACTTGTATGATATAAACAACTTATATGATATAAACAACTTGTATGATATAAACAACTTGTATGATATAAACAAGTTGTATGATATAAACAACTGGTATGATATAAACAACACGTATAATATAAACAACTTGTATGATATAAACAACTTGTATGATATAAACAACTGGTATGATATAAACAACACATATGATATAAACAACTTGTATGATATAAACAACTTGTATGATATTAAGCCAGTCCACAAGGGAGATTAGTCTTATTTAAAGCAACAGTAAACTTCAACACTAGATGAACTTTTATGATAAAATATATATTCTCATGAGTGTGGAGTTGTAGAATTTGAGAAATTTCTTTTGATTATGTTCAGTATATTGAAGATATTGTTAAGATGTATTGCGTTAGCACTCTATACAGTGTTAATTGTTCAAAGGCATTTAGTTCAAGATGATGTCCCTTCAGAATAGTAGAAAGCAATTGGTAGTTCACTTTGTAAATAGAGAAAATAATTTCCCATTATCTAAGTTAACATAGATAACCATTCTTGTTTTACTTGTTCAGGAAAAAAACAGGTTAAAATATACCTGGGTAAACAATTATTGGCCTGTGTAAATAAATTGACAGGATGTGAGAAATGCCAAAGTTAAGATTGGCAGGATGTGACAAATATCAAGGTTAAAATTGGCAGGATTAAGAAATATCAAGGTTAAAATTGGCAGGATTGAGAAAAATTGGCAGGATCTGAGAAATGTCAAGGTCAAAATTGGGAGGGTGTGAGAAATATCAAAGTTAAAAGTGCGATGCTCTACCTGAACTGGTACACATAGAGCCTTAAGAGATCAGGGATAGGTCACTCTAGCCACCTTAGTATCCAGGCATTGGTAAAGGTCCGTCCCTTCTTCCATTCCTTAGCTAATTTAAGTTCTTTTGGGGAGTAATTGGCATATAATACTTTAAATTGTCAAGTTCCTAAACTATTATCTATATTGATTCCAGCCCCACTTAAACACATAGCTAAATATGTGAGGAAATGTGTCAGTTACTAACTGAAGGATGATTATAAGTTAAACTGCCATTGGTTACTGAAAACATCAAAGTACTGAAAGTACTGAAACAAGGAGACGAATGATACAGGGATCAAATTTAACATTTTTGTCTCACTAGTCAGTTGGACTAGTTGATAGTTGGACTAGTTGACAGTTGGACTAGTTGATAGTTAGACTAGTTGATAGTTGGACTAGTTGACAGTTGGACTAGTTGACAGTTGGACTAGTTGATAGTTGGACTAGTTGATAGTTGGACTAGTTGATAGTTGGACTAGTTGACAGTTGGACTAGTTGACAGTTGGACTAGTTGATAGTTGGACTAGTTGACAGTTGGACTAGTTGACAGTTGGACTAGTTGACAGTTGGACTAGTTGACCGTTGGACTAGTTGACCATTGGACTAGTTGACCGTTGGACTAGTTGACAGTTGGACTAGTTGATAGTTGGACTAGTTGATAGTTGGACTAGTTGACAGTTGGACTAGTTGACAGTTAGACTAGTTGACAGTTAGACTAGTTGATAGTTGGACTAGTTGACAGTTGGACTAGTTGACAGTTGGACTAGTTGACAGTTGGACTATTTGGAAACAATTTTAGTAATATGAATGTAGCACGTATATATGCTGAGAAATATGTTTCTCAATCACATCATTTATTTTCTTAACCACAAAACTGTAATTAAACATTTTCCATTACTTTTGTTAGTATACACAGCTGTCGGCAACTTATCAGTGATATATTGAACTCTAAATCTCCAGTACAGTGATTGCATAATTATAGGAACACACATATGTGGGTCTGTATGACAAACATTACACATTCCTCTTGTATACAAAAACTGGCCACCACCATATAACTGACAAATTGTTGAGTGTGCCGTAAACCAGTATTCAAAATTCAAATTATTGTATACAACAGCATGATGTGTATGAATATAAATCTAAAACAATGTTTCACTATTTCTATAAAATTACTATCTCCGATATTTTCTTCAATATTTCTCTCCATTTAACTATCTTTATCTTTATTTTCTGTGTCATCAACTAAATCCCGTACCTTGTTGTTAATTCAAATTAAAACAATGAACTGTTGTATTTTTCGGGAGCAGTTATTTGTGTAATTAATAGTCTGAACAAAAACGTGGGAAATTTTTTTTTTTTAATCTTTGAGAGTGACAGTAACATACATATGTATACATATGTGACATTAATGGATATTGTGGCAAAATACCTTCATCCTGTATGTATTATTGTTGATCTAATCTTCTGGACAATTGTTCATAAAATATAATTGATAAACTTAATTAAGTGTCCATTTTACTTTTGCAAAGGTCTATTTTTGAAAGAAAACATTATACATTCAGATCCTTGACTGTTTATACTGAATTGTAGGTACAGAGCCTTGACTGTTATTACTTTATTTTAGTAACCTTGACTGTTATTACTTTATTTTAGGTAGCCTTGACTGTTATTACTTTATTTTAGGTAGCCTTGACTGTTATTACTTTATTTTAGGTAGCCTTGACTGTTATTACTTTATTTTAGGTAGCCTTGACTGCTATTACTTTATTTTAGGTAGCCTTGACTGTTATTACTTTATTTTAGGTAGCCTTGACTGTTATTACTTTATTTTAGGTAGCCTTGACTGTTATTACTTTATTTTAGGTAGCCTTGACTGCTATTACTTTATTTTAGGTAGCCTTGACTGCTATTACTTTATTTTAGGTACAGATCTTCGACTTTTATTGCTGTAATTTAGGTGCAGATCTTTGACGGTTATTGCTGTATTCTAGGTACAGATCCTTGACTGTTATTACTGTATTGTAGATACAGATTCTTGACTGGTTTAACTGTATTTGAGTTACAGATCCTTGACTGTTAGTAGTGTATTAAGGTACAGATCCTTGACTATTACAACTGTATTTTAGGTACAGGTTCTTGACTGTTATTATTGTATTTTAGGTACATATCCTTTTACTATTATTACTGTGATTTAGGTACAGAAGTTATTATTGTATTTTAGGTACATATTCTTTTACTATTATTACTGTGATTTAGGTACAGAAGTTATTATTGTATTTTAGGTACATATTGTTGACTATTATTACTGTGATTTAGGTACAGATCCTTGACTGTTATTACTGTGATTTAGGTACAGATCCTTGACCGGTATTACTGTATTTTAAGTACAGATCCTTGACTGTTATTGCTGTATTTTAGGTACAGATCCTTGACTGTTATTACCATGTTTTAGGTACAGATCCTTGACTGTTATTACTATAATTTAGGTACAGATTCATGACTGTTATTACTGTATTTTAGGCACAGAGCCTTGACTGTTATTGCTGTATTTTAGGTACAGATCTTTGACTGTTATTACTGTATTTTAGGTGCAGATCCTTGGCTGTTATTATTGTATTTTAGGTGCAGATCCTTGACTGTTATTACAGTATTTAATGTACAGATCCTTGACTGTTATTGCTGTATTTTAAGTACAGATCCTTGTCTGTTATTGCTGTATTTTAGGTACAGATCCTTGACTGTTATTACCGTGTTTTAGGTACAGATCCTTGACTGTTATTACTGTAATTTAGGTACAGATTCATGACTGTTATTACTGTATTTTAGGCACAGAACCTTGACTGTTGATGCTGTATTTTAAGTACAGATCTTTGACTGTTATAACTGTATTTTAGGTGCAGATCCTTGGCCATTATTACTGTATTTTAGGTGCAGATCCTTGGGTGTTATTATTGTATTTAAGGTGCAGACCCTTGACTGTTATTACAGTATTTGGGCCAGCGGCTGAGAAAAAGGTCCTTAGGACAATTTTGGGGGGAAATGTGATTTTTATGTTTTCAGAAACTAGAACATATGAGGATTTGAAAAATATATAATTTAATGTACTTCCGGTAAATATTCTTTGCATAACTGGCGCTCAAAAATGGGGGAGTATCGTCCCAGTAATAAAATAACGTCATGAAAACGCAATGATATGATAACGTCATTATAACTCTGTTGTATTATCATGCATGTCCATTCATCTTATGTTCTGTAGTTGACCGTTATGTCAGATTTATTGAAATTGAAACAAATACTCAATATTTAGTCTCTCGATATATTTATGAGGAGGGTTACCAACATTTTCACTCTGAAAATTAAAATATAACAACAAACCCACTAAATTTCAGCAATTGAACAGTAAGATTTTAATGCATCGCCATGTAAACTAATGTGATCAAAATAATATAAAATCCCATAATTGATGTGAAAATTGTGTATACTGGGTGCCATGATGAAAATAATAAGATTGCAACATAGTTAATAAATAAAAAATATGAAGAAGATAAAGGCAGTATTGTAGATAATCTGCTTAATTCTATACATTTAAATATTAAAAATATAATTATTGAAAAACGTAAGTTGTAATCACATGTTTCTCAGATGCATGCAGTGAAAAAAGTTAAATTATTTTATAAATTTAGATTTAAAAGTTTTCTGGTTTTTTTAAATTATAAACTGTATCTATACTGCATGTAGATATAGTAAAATATTAATTTTTAGGAGTTGATGGAACATCAACACAGTTATGTTATGCCAAGTTGTTTATTGGGAACAAGTCAAAGCACATTTTGCAGTATGGGGTTAATAAATCACATATTATATTGACGGAAAATTACACATTTATGTGCATTTCAACAACATAAACTCAACTTCTATATTAAAATTTCCCAAATCACACTTTTATTCCTATATTTTTTATTTTTGAAATGACAAAAATATAGTAACAAATCACTGATAAATATAGGTCTACAAGACTTGTTGAAATGTATGCTATTAAAGGTCAGTTCAAAGTCCTTTATGAATTTTAAGATGTTATAAATTTGCTTTAGAATGTTACTTTTCAATCATATTTAACATTATACTCCTATGATAGAATTGGCATTAAAAGTGATTGACTGAACTGTTCACAATTCTTGCGCAGCATTAATATGGCAAATGAGCTTTAGTCAAGTTTCCCGTACTGTGTATTGGTCAAGATATCCAGTTCCTCCACCTCGAGGAATTTTCTGACACATCTGAGTATAACTGAACTTTTTAATTGTGAGGTGATGATAATTGTATGCACTCTTTTAAGTCACTCAAACTATCTATATCACTTGTGCGAATTCTCCGTTTTGCAATCCCAAACATTCCATAGACCAGACATCTTGCATGATACGGCTTCATTGTCCTCATGTAGCCCATTACCAACCCTCCATGCTAGATAACTTGTTATGATCTAAAATAATAAGTGAAAATATTGTTTCAATCAACACATGTACACTTACTTACCAGTACTAAGAGATGCAAAACTTCCATCATTTGCAACATGCATCTCTAGTATAATACTCAAATATAGAAATGTTATACAGTGAAACCTGTCTATAAATACCACCAAGGCAAAATGATCAAATAAATCTTTATAAGCATTTTGTTATTCTATTTGCTCAGTGGAATTCTACATAAATGGTATGTTTTTGAGACCACAGGAAACCAATCTTTAAGACCAGGTGGTTGTTATAAACAGTTGGCACTATACAGAGGTACATAACAATAGCAGTGGACTATTTTGGACACAGAAAACAATCTTTATGAACATGTCTTTGTTGTATACAGGTGTTCCCTAGGGCAGGTTTTAAATGTAGTTATAGCATATTTTCTATACTGCTAAATTTTTGAAATTGACTCAATCTAGCTGTAGGTTTATCAGTAAATTAGTAATTTAGGCTCTTATATAATAAAAGTAGGTCATGTTTAAGATAAAAATAAGTATTACAAAAGTAATAAAAACAAATGTACAGGCTTATTATTGTAATGTTACCTGATTTTTATTCTGACCACCACAATTATCAGCATTTAGGAAGCAGGTCTTCTCACCTTCACCATGGGTAGCAAAGTAATGATGCAGCATTGATACCACAGAGTTGGCTGAATGGCTATGGAGTCCATCTATTCCCATGCACTGCTCTTCCCCAAATACATAGTTTGTTTGTGTTGATCTGCCATCATTGCATATGCCAAATAGATTTGCTTTTTTAAAGTGATCTGACTTTGTAAAATATTTACAATTTTTTTTTTAATAAAATATGGGACTTAGCACAAAAATCTAAATATATTGGTATATTATTAACAATTTAAACAAATTTCAAACATTTAATTTTCAAGTATATAGTCTCAATATAGTTTTTAACATACATATGAATTAAAATCAACTGCAGGTCTTGAAAATCTGCCATAATATAATTATGCTGTAAGGGTACAATGGGATTTTTCTATAGGGATTCACAATCAATCTATAATACATACATATATTTTTAATAACCATTAAAAGTTTAAGAATATAAAATTTTCGCCTGTATATAGAGATACATAGCATTTAAACTAACTTAAATAAGCCCAAGCTTAAAAAATGTTAATATGTTGTTTGTCCTTTTCTGATCCTACCATGTTTAACTCAGTTCATGTAGGTAGTCAAAATATTTTTTTCTGTTCATGAAATATGACATTGCCACCTCTTCTGAGGTACATCAGAATTTTTTTTGTACTTGACATTTATTTTACCTTTGATCCATATCATTTTGATAAAGCTGAATGTAAAATATCAAAATGCTACACAAACTGGAATATAAGTTTTAATTTTTCATTTTCTGATATAATTTAATATAGTTGAAGCTATTTTTGGGGTCAGTCTAAGAAGGGCATACAGTGTGGGCATGTGGAAAAACTATACATCAAGTTTGACGCCCAACTTTTTTGAGCATCCCATGGTTTATAAAAAAAATATTTTTACTTTTTGCAAAATAACTTATAACATATTTACTATAAAATCAAAATTATAGAGAATTTATAATAATCTTGTTGAACTAAAGGCTGAATTATAATATGATTATTTAATGTATATTATCAAGCATCAGTTGATTAAAATAAAATTCAACAAGGTTATCTCGCGGGTAAGTATAATAACTACATGTAAATGCATAAAAAGATGGTATCATGGGTGTATGTACAGGTTCATACACTGTTTGTTATAAAATGCCTACCTGCAAACCTCCTCATATTTTCTTGTTGATTGATTTGTATGTCTCATGACCTGGTAAGTATATTGGAGCAAAACCATCCCTGCCCCTTGGGGCTTCTGCCTGTGGTAAACTATCTCATCAGCTAACCTGCATGTAAATAAAGTAATAATTATTCATTATATTTATAACTCAATAAACAATACATGAAATGATATAATATTGTAAATTATCAGGGTTAAAAATCAGTTTACCACAACTCCTCTTAAATTAAGACAGTGGTTTATAAATTCTTGACAATTTCTAGCAATAGGTAACTTGCATATTTAATTACTATTTAAACTAGTAGGCTACCACATACATAGGCCTACACAGAAAATGTTTCATAAGTTCCACATGTTATTGATCAAATAGATGAAAAATAAATAAATAAAATAAAAATAAATCATGGCAATGTAGACTCTAACATCTGATCACTTTTATACATTTTCAAAATTTAAAAGATAAATGGCAAAAAAATGATATTATCTGTTTAAAAACTATGTCTAGTCTACATACCTGGTGAGAAACTGGACAATGCATTGGACATTGTCGTAGGTAACAGCATGCTTAGGAGTTCTGTTGCTATTTCCGTGAACACTGGGGGCTGGCCATACTTTAGAAAAATGTTCACGAACATTTTACTTTTAGGTAGTGAATGCTTATATTGTTCACAAAATAAAGCAAAAATACAAACACTCTAGATTGTTATATTGGTAATCAAACTTGTGCCTCTTCCGTGAACCTTTTTCTCGTTTCGTTTCCTTTACTGACCCCACATGCCTGCAGTTTGCCTATTATTAGCATATCTCTTGATTCCTTGTCCAATCCAAGAACATTTAAACGATTTTCTTGTAATTCTTCAAATGTATATCCATTTAAACACCTTTTTTGCATTGGTCTTTTATCCTAAAAAGTTGTTTTTATCACTGACATTTCCGTCATCACCGGTAATATCATCGCCATGCATGTCACGGACATCTCCCTGATCTGGTTCACATTCGTCGTCGCTGTCAGGAT
This sequence comes from Atrina japonica, assembly GCA_030159075.1. Lineage (NCBI taxonomy): Eukaryota > Metazoa > Mollusca > Bivalvia > Pterioida > Pinnidae > Atrina > Atrina japonica. The sequence continues at coordinate 1,801,610 of BROG01000012.1, read as the reverse complement.
TTGTATTGTTCAGAAACTGTCTAATACTCCCCTTGGACAATTGGAGAATTGATCAAGTCCAACGATAATTCTTCCACTTCCTGATCGCTTTCGATGCCATCGTCATTGTCATAGTCATCTGTGTCAGGGTGCGATCTCAAATCGCTACTTACACTAGCGATACCATTTAACAGCGTCATTTGAGATACATGCTGGAAAAAATCACTTAGTTCTTCGTCTGAAGCTGCAGCTAAATTACTGTCACATCCGACAATTCTTAAGTTGGAAGCCATATTATTCCATAAAACTTACTGTAAACATCGTTCTCGGAAGGAAACCCGAACCAGCTAATCTGTCAAACTTGACAACATGTAAAACAACTAACACCGGAAACACGCTGTGTACTTTTAGCAGACGGAAAACCCCGGCAAGGTAGCCCTGATATTCGAAGAATATTTCATATTATATTATGTAATCTGTGTTGTTTTTTCAAACATAAATATGAAATTCGCCATCTTTAATATTATGAGACAAAAATTTCAGCTATTATGTTCGATATTAAGAAAGAAACATGCACGGGAATGAGCGCAGGCGAGCTTTTTGTTTCCGCGCGAATACGTTACAAAATTAGAAATATTACGTCAGACGGAATTCCCTGTTTTATCACATTTCATTGGTCATGTCGTAAGGACCCTTTTCTCAGCCGCTGGCTCATTTAATGTACAGATCCTTGACTGTTATTGCTGAATTTTAGGTACAGATCCTTGACTGTTATTACTGTATGTTAGGTACAGATCCCTGTCTATTATTACTGTATTTTAGGTACAGATCCTTGACTGTTATTACTGTATGTTAGGTACAGATCCTTGACTGTTATTACCATATTTTAGGTACAGATCCCTGTCTATTATTACTGTAATTTAGGTACAGATCCCTGACTGTTGTCACTGTAATTGTAGGTACAGATCCTTGACTGTTATGACCAATTCTTTAGATATAAACTCTTGACTGTTTTAAACTTTTAAAACTAAATGTAATCAATATCATTCTAGCTAGCAGTATCTCAGAAATATCACAAAAGATATAAAAGTTGACATCTATATCATCATCCATGTGTTGTGTCTTCTCATGTTGCTAGTAATTGTTAACACATCTGAGATGAATTTGCCTAAAATAGTCCCAGCTCACAGCAAAATGAGAAATAGCAATATGGAATCGTCAATCCCACAGCCAAGTAATAAAGTTATTAAAATACCTCACTGTTATAATGATTGATATAGTGCTTGATTTATTTAGTGGATGACATGAAATTAGCTTTAGTTTGCAATTCTGGAATATTTCTAATGATTTCCTGAAGAATGATCATTGTTATGTCCGACATTGACCAGATATCCGGATAATTGAAGCTCTAGAATGGTGTCATTCATACCGCTATATCACACTTTGCTAGCCATTGTTTAGTGCCATATTGTATTCTTGACATAGACTTGCTAGCCAGGCCTTGATTTTAATAAGAAACGGAAGAAATCAAATCTTACTGATTAAGAAATTCATACTACGTCTAATCTTATTCACTATAGTCACCCTCTAACTGTAACTGCGGTCCTGTGACTTGGAGTGGCAAAATGATACATATACCAACAAAAAACATAGACATCATTATAGTAACTGATTGTTTCTTGACGTCATTTTCCAGAAATCTATCATTTTGCCACTGTAAGTCACAGGACCGCAGTTACAGTTGAAGGGTCTATTGTTGTAGAAATTTATAGTAAATATAGGATCTGTCATGAGTTTTCATTCATATCACATTTATGATACAAGTTTTGAATTTTCCATTTTTGCTCGCCAGAGGCTCGCAAAATGGAAAATTCAAAACTTGTATCATAAATGTGATATGATTGGAAATTAGTGACAGATTCTTTTTATCATATGATCAAACACATGTAATTTAAACGGCATTTTCTGATAATGGGGAATGAGAATCTATATTCTGCACAAAACATATCATAAATATTGCTTATATTTGAATACATATATTTTACTACATTTTAAATTATCATTTACACCTAAGCATAATTTATCAGATGTTGAAATTAGCAAAATTGCCGACTTGAATACAAGAAAATTTTTTAATTGTCTTCACAACATGTTTTATTCGATTGTCCCCATTCAAGTTCAAGCGACGTCACAAACACCAAAAGACATTATCGCCAACCTTCAGATGAATGAAGTGAAGTCATTGCCAACATTCATGACAATCATGAAGTTTGCGTATGTAGTGAATAAAAGTAGTTCAGTTTGCTGCACATAAGCCAATCAAATCACCGCTAGGCTTTATCATACAGGTTACATATAACATATTTATGAAATTTGTTATGAAGCTGCATAACACAGAGATCATATGATAAATCTCTATCTTAACTCTTCTTATCCTCTGCTGCAATTCAAACAAGGACATAGGTCTGCCCATTGCCATGTAGGCAGATGTTCATGTCATTTACATAATCAAAGCACTGAAAGTACTGATACAAGTTGATGGCAATCGTAAGTTTTAATGAGGTATAATACACTCACTATACTGAAGACTTTTTAATTCGGTAAATTATGTTTTACAAAAAAAATAACTAAAAATCGGGTCAGACATTTGGGCTAACGTGAGTACTGATGGCTTATTTATTATGCAACAAACTACATAGATCAGCGATATGATTATAAAATCTTGTGCTTATGAACATCGTTTCATCGATATTAAATTTCTATGCGACAGGACAATATTATACAATTACGCTATACTACCTATCAGTAGCCTTAAATCTCTAGGTCAATACATGTACATGTAAAACATTTTCCCAACTTCAAAGACTGACGCTAGTTTCTCATCAGTTAAGATCAGATGAATGGGGAATGACGCAACTTCTATTTCTAACTTCACAGACAGATCTTGCCAATACACAGTAAGGGAAACTTGACCAAAACTCATTTGCATATTAATAGTGCGCTAGAATTGTTAACAGTCCAGTCTATCGCTTTTAATGTTAATTCTATCACAAGAGTATAATGGTAAAATATAATTGAAAAGTAACATTCTGAAGCAAATTTATAATATCTTAAAATTCATAAAGGACTCCGAACTTACCTTTAATGGCATATATTTCAACAAGTCTTGTAGACCTATATTTTACAGCGAATTGTTACTATAATTTCATCATTTTAAAAAGCAAAAATATTCGAATAAAAGTGTGATTTGGAAATTTCATTCTTGAAGTTGAGTTTATGTTGCTGAAATGCACATACATGTGTAAATTTGCGTCAATATAATGTGTTATTAACCCCATACTGCAAAATGTGCTTTGACATGTTCCCAATAAACAACTTAGCATAGCATAACTGCGTTGATGTTCCATCAACTCATAAAAACTTACAAACATTAACATTTTAAACAAGATTGAAAATTATTAGCCCACCATCTATTGATATTCATATGGCCCTGCATCCATAGTCTGTCCGTCGTCGGTCAGTCCGTCCGTCATCTGCTGAACAATTCTTGTTACCGCTAGTTCTCAGAAAAGAGTGAAGGGATCTACTTGAAATTTGACATGAAATGTGCATATTACATTTTCAAGGAGATTGGAATCCAACATGGCCAACAGGGGGCCATCTTGGATTTTGACCAAAGGAAGTTTGTTACTGCTACTTCTCAGAATATACTGAAGGGATCTACTTGAAATTTGACATAAAGGTTCCCCTTGAGGTCTAGTTGTGCAAATTACATTTTCAAAGAGATCAGAATCCAACATGGCCTCCAGGCGTCCGTCTTGGATTTTGACCAAAGGAAGTTTGTTACCGCTACTTCTCAGAAAGTACTGAAGGGATCTACATGAAATTTGACATCAAGGTTCCCATTGAGGTCGAGTTGTGCATATTGCATTTTCAGAGAGATCGGAATCCAACATGGCCAACAGGCGGCCATCTTGGATTTTGACCAAAGAATGTTTGTTACTACTACTATTTCTCAGAAAGGACTGATGTGATCTCATTGAAATTTGACATCAAGGTTCCCCTTAAGATCTAGTTGTGCATATTGCATTTTCAGAGAGATTGGAATCCAATTTGGCTGATAGGCAGCCATCTTGGATTTTGACCATAGGAAGTTTGTTATTGCTATTTCTCAGAAAGGACTGAAGGGATTTCCTTGAAATTTGACATGTAGGTTCCCTGTGAGGTTTAGTTGTGCATATTACATTTTCAGAGAGATTGGATTCCAACATGGCTGACAGATGGCCATCATGGATTTTGATAATGGAAGTATGTATTTCTCAGAATGTACTGAAGGAATCGTTTCAGGAAATTGATTAAAGAGGTTCCCCCTGAGGTCTACATGTAGATGTGCATATTACATTTTCAGAGAGATCAAAATCCAAGTTGGACACCTGTCGGCCATGTTGAATTCCATTTTCTCTTAAAGTGTAATATGTTCACTTCAAGTTCAATTTCGCTATAATCTTGTGAAAAAAGTATTTCACAGAAATATGGATTTAAGTTCAAATTCAATGTTGAGACACAGAATAAGAGAAAAGAAGAGAAAAGAACAGTCTGTCATAGATCAGACCTAAAACATTCAATGGTGGACACCAAGATCCCTCTGGGATCTCTTGTATTATCACTGATTAGATAATTTTTGTTGATGCTATGCTCTTTAGAAATGTAAATTTTTAGGAATTTTCTGTTGTAAACGCTCTCAAGCCTACAAATCTCAATGGAATTTTAAGAAACTTGTGTCAGTTGTTATATGTTATGTTTGATCCTATGTTTGATACTTTTTTTATGTTTGATCCTTTGTTTTGGGCCCGAAGTCACCAAATTTACTCAGTACTCAAGCTCAACTAACTTTTCACGATTTTAAGGTAAAACATGCAAACTTTATTCTGTAACTGGACATAGTTGTATTTTGACAGCATACAATTGTAAATAATGATAAAAATTATTGCTCATTTGAAGAAAACTTCAGAAATTTAAAAAAAATGTTTGAGTACATACTCAAATCTTAAGTACTGTACTCAACATATTTTTTTGTTTTTTACAGGTAAATCATCAGTGTGACACAAAAATTTATATGTAAATGATTAAAAATCATAATATGTTTCTTAATCACTAAAATCCAAAAGTTTTATAAACAATTTTATTGTCAAAATAATGAAATAAAAGTTGAGCTTGAGTATTGAGAACATTTGGTGACTTCGGGCCCTGATGTTTGATCCTTTTTTCAAGGACTTACATTCATTGGAGATAGACTTCTAGTGTCAATTTCTTTTTTAAGCACTTTCATGCCCACAAAGCTCAATGGATTTTTATGAAGTGTCCACAGGATTTTTATTTTTATGCTCCTGTGGCAGAAAGTTGGGAGCCAAATATTAATTTACCCCTGTCTCTCCAGATATAGATAAATGAGTTTTCTCCTCCTACAGTTTTGTAGCTACAGCTTTAATATTTTATTAGATGTTTCTACACGTAATGTACATGTAAGTGTCTATGTTAATTGATTATTCTAAAAATAATAAGTAGTTCATTTTAGTTACATTTTTTCGTACTAGCTGCATAAAGGGAACATGGTTTGTCAGACTAACTCTTCGTACAGTTTTGAACTACTGACGGTCGGTAAGGAGAAATTTCAGCAATACTGTACAGTTGTTTATTCCAGAAACGGTGTAAATCAGATGTGGGTACTTAAAAATTCTAAACAACTTTTCGAAAATTTGAGGGCACACAGTTTTTCTCAGATTCAGAGTATCAAAACATATGACTTCTCTGCTCTTTGCACAACAATTCCACATAAAAAATTAAAAGAGAGACTTTTTAGCATCATAGACAACTGTTTTTCACTTAAGGTGGTACCTGAAAATTTAAATATCTAGTGATTGGTTATCATGATACTTATTTTATCCAACACCACTCTGATTCTAACATAAATACACTGAAGTTGATATAAAAAAGATGGTGGAATTTCTAATAGACAATATATTTGTAATGTTCGCAGACGTGGTCTTTCAACAAACTGTCGGCAATCCTGTGGGAACCAATTGTGCTCCTTTATTGACTAACCTGTTCCTTTATTCATACAAAGCAGACTTCGACGTTTTGTCAATTAATAATGACAATTTTCATACATATGTCAAAACGATATATGCCAGTGATCTAGAAATTAAAGATACAACAGAATCAAGCACACACGCTTCATACTTAGACATTTTACCTACTATAGACACAGACGGGAAATTAACTCATTGACCCCTTCTACTACTACTATGCATTGTAACTGATAACACTGAGCAGCACTGGTTTTCCTGAAGCATAACTGCTGTTGTCGTGTTGATGAATCTCACAACTTGCATGTATGTGTTGCAGTACAAATTCATGTGTTTTTTAAAGTTGAATTGTATTCGTGATACTTTTCATCTATTAAAGCGATATGAGCTGTCGTAGGTAAAAAAAAATACATGCCCATTTTATGTAATATTCTATCTAATATATATTCCAAAGAGAACATCTGATGGTTAGAATAACAAATGCATGTATAAAATTGCAACAATCTTGCCAAACGTAACCCATAATATCAGTTATTTTTTGTCTGCCATACTTTGAGCATTGCAAATTAACTTTTATGTAATTTTTTACGAAGATAACCGAGTGACCAATAAACACATGCTATTTGCAGTTAATATACATTCTGTTCTTATTACCCTTTGTGTTTATTTTTGTACATCATCATTTCATACCAAAATCAGGCAAAGTTTGTCTTTTTCATCGTTTCAAAACATTCGTCTCTGAATTGTTCACGTGACGGGTATATCGGGTGATCTCGACCCATTTTTAACTCATCTTATCGCATTCTCGGCTTTTTCATTCTTGACACATATGATCATGAACTGCCCAACTCTACCGGACATGGCGGCATGATTGTAAAACGTGAGGTACACATACTTTTCACAGTTATATTGTTTTGATTTTGTCAATGTCAGCATTTAGGGTAACATTAAAGATAGGAAACATTTCTTTTAGTGACCAGATATATTTATTCATACATTCATCCGATTTTCTTCAGGTATTTAAAACAGCGTTGAAAAGCATATATTTTACACAATACATGCACTTTCCAATAAAAATCACATCCTGTATTTTAAAAATGAATATAAAACACATAAAAATCGGCCGACTTTAACATAGTCCGAGCGTGTAAAGGACCGAGATCCCCTGACCGAATTACGAAGTACATTTGGTATGGCGAAATAGTTTATCTGAAAGGTCATTGCATACGGAAATACAGCTGGATTGTTTAAGGTAAGGGAAAACCTAAATTCTAATAAACAAATAACTTTGAAAAGAAGATCTCTTACAATGTTTTTACGTGTTTGATAATGTCTTTGAACACACATTTTATCATATTCTCAACTATGTGTCAGGGAACAAAAATATGTAATTGTAAATTAAAAAAGGAAAACAATACTTATAGTTTTGTTGTTGTTTTTCTTTATTTATGCATGGTAAAGCTTAAAGCAAAGTACACAAAGATGTGTTTTACAGCCAGAGCACTCCCATTTCACATCTAATCTTTTTTAGCTCACCTGAGCCAAAGGCTCAAGTGAGCTAATGTGATCACTCCCCATCCGTCGTCCGGTGTCCAGATTCCGTCCATAAACTTTTCATATTTTTGACTTCTTCTCTGAAACCACTGAAGGGATTTTGATGAAACTTGACAGGAAGCAAGTGCTCAAGATCCTTTACCAAGTTTGTAGTTTTCAGCCAGTTTGGCCTAGGGGTGGATCCAGGGCGGAGCAGAATAAGTCCCAAAAGTTAAAAACCCCTCTTTAAAAATCATCTTCTCTAGAACAACTGCATGAGTTGAAAAACGGATTGTTTCTGAGTGATCTACATGGATGTATGATTCAAGTTTGTATTTTTCATAAAAATTGGAATACCAATTTTTGATGCCTTTTTGAGGTCTTTTCAGACTTTGTCATTTTCATTCATTTTTGCATGATTTCCTCAATTATCTCCCCTTGCATTCCCTTTGATACATTCATTTTATGTGTTTTACTTGTAATTAGGTGAAGAAATATTTTTGTGCAAGAATTTTGCCAAAATTTAGTTTCTAGAGTATTTTATGAATTTCTTTAAACAGCAATATTTATGTTTCTTGGCCAGATCAGCCAACATGTACATCATTCTCTTCTTTCGACATTTGTAGATGGTTCTAAGGTGAGCGATTGAGGCCCTCTTGTTTAATTTTAGCACATTGTTTACAACGCCCCCGTTTTATGCTTTCAATTGGCCAGTGTCCAATACTCCGGGTTGGGTCACCATTTGAATTTCTTTTTCTTTTCCTTGCTCTTATGTGTCCCATTAGTAGTTTAGACAGATTCATTCTAAATTTAAGCATTGATCTTTGCTTAAGTTTTCCACTTTTAGTTTTCAAAGTATGATTTTTGGATTCCTTCATCAATATGAAAGCATTAGCAATAGCAAGATCTAGGAGAAAAAATAACGCATAGACCCACCATTTTTTTTTTACACATTTGGTAAGTTAGATGTCGGTTCAAGTTTGATCAGCCCGATCAACACCATTCATTTTTGTATTATATTTTAAAACAACTACCAGAGCACTGACTTGCTTTATACTTCCATCTTTCTGCCTCATATCAACTAAAATATCTGCAGCAGTAGGGTCATCTGCTGATGATAGAAAAAAAAAAGTTTTTTTTATCCTTCCATGCATATGCCAATTTCCCATCCTCCAATTGAACAACTTTTTTCTCCCCTTGATATTTCACACATTTCTTGTTTAGAATTTTGCGAAAACCTTTTCTGTTTGTTCTTGTGGTACCCTGGGCATAAATTATATATTTTTTTTAATTTCTGAAGTAAATCCACACTAGTGAAATAATTGTCAATGTTGATAATGTGATTTTTCCCAGCAATTTTCTCTGTCAAATTTAGCACAACACGAGAACATAATCCAGTGGACTCGTAGTTATTGTCGGATTTCCCGGTATAAATTTCAAAATCATTACAAAATCCATTTTCAGAATCTGCACGCATCCATACCTTTATACCATACTTGGTAGGTTTGGCCGGTAGATGTTGACGATACCCTAAGCACCCTCTAAAGGCAATCATAGCCTCATCGACACTTGTATTTTGATGTGGATTATATTGTTCTTAACAACATTTTTTCACAATTTGTAAAATAGCCCTAATATGGTGCAGTCTGTCATGACCAGGCTCTCCTCTTTTGGGGTGTTCTGTGTTATCATTTGCATGCAGATACTGGGAACTCTTATCAAATCGATCCCTCGGCATAATATTTGGTAAGAAACTATTCCCATATAACCAGTCAGTGGACCAATACATGTCCAATTTAGGTAGCTGAAAAATACTCATATAAATTTGCATACCTATGTATGCTTTTAATTCTTAGACTATAATTACATTCCAATTTTTATCTTTATGGCCAGCTGCTTGTTTTTATTTAGCATAAATATTTGTTTGGGTTGTTAAAATAACAAACACTGACTCAGGAAAAATTAATTTAAAAAAATCCAGTTCACTTTTATCTGATTGTAACTCTGATGTTGGACCAACAGGTTCAGTAAAATCCTTGACTGTAATTTTTTCAAGTTACTTCGCTCAGGTATATCGTCATCATCTGAACTTTCTCTTTCACTTTCACTTTCAGAACTTAAAGTAATGTCCGAAAGGTTTACATCAAAAGATTGCTTTTTCATTGACATTTCTATGTGAATTTAAAACATTGGCGGCCGTAAAACCTTCAAAATTTATATCATCTGAACTAGTTTCAAAATTAAATTCAAAACTACTATCACTATCATTTGCCATGCTACTTTCATATTACGTTCTGTTAGAGTGTATACTTGCAGTAATATTAGGTCAATGCACTAGATATCTAGTCCTAAAATATGTCATAACCTTTATTTTAGCCAATAATATTATTATTTAATCTGCAGCTCTGTTTTAAATTGTGTTAATTTTACACAATGCAACATCATTTTCACAGGTTGATTTTTATGTATATATTTGTATCTGTATTTGCAGACAAACTGTCAAGACCTAATTTTAGGTGACCTTATGAATATTAATGAGCATATATCTAGGTTACTGACCATATTATAAATATGAACCAATCGTGACAGGGATATCAAAACCACGTTTGATGCCAACGTTCTGAAAATTTTACAGTCAGTATAATGGTCTTGTTTGAGGGTACTTTATTTAACTAAGTGAAATGTTGTTACCTGTTTGATGGTGGTTGTTGAGATGTCTGTACCAATTGTGATCAGGATTCGTTTCTCACATATTTCATTTTGATTTGACTGTGGACTCATGGTGGGTGTGACCAGTCAACAGGGGATGTTTACTCCTCCATGGCACCTGATCCCACCTCTTGATTGCAAGAGGTCCATGTCTGTCCATTTTTTACCAGATTTGTACCTATATCCTGGATATTCTAAAGATTTATACTTTAGTATCTGAGATTTTTTATATCTATAAATTTATACATATTATGTAGATGTTAATGTCTGAAAAAACTTTTTGAAAATGCTTGAACTTTACTATGAAAAATGTGTGCGACCTCTCAATGGATGAGTGAGAGAGGGGGAGTGTATAGTACTTAAGGGCCCCTGTGATTGGACTTTTGAGTGCAAACATTTTGTTTTGCAATTCAACATTGAAGGGCAGACAGATATAGACATTTAAGTATACACAAACTGGCTGTTTGAGTGCATATCGATATTACTCCTGAATACACACTTATCCATAACACATACAAATTTACCTGTTTGGCATTGTTCTTATCTTTACCTACATGTCTTGCTCTCAAATGTCTACTTTACTTGTACTAAAATGTCTGATTTCTTAGTGCTCAAATGTCCGATTTCCTCACTCTCAAAAATAAACTACACATGCTTTGAAGTGTAATATCAATGTGTTCAGATGTAAGTTACTGATGTGATTCTAAATGCGTGGTTAGGACAGAGGCTGCTGATGATACCTGCATGTGTTACAAATGTTAAAATCTGAAGATTTGTGTATCTATCAAACCCATGTAGATCAAATTTGATAATTCTCTGTATGTCAAGTTTTCTGTGTTCCACTTCAATTACACAAAAAAGAGAAGAAAAATAGTTATTTTACATAAATACATTATATCTAATTGCATCTGTTGGTTTTATACTTAAAAGCTAACTTCAGCTGTCATTGACAGTAATTTGACATGCAGATTTGATGCCATATTTATCTCGGATAGATCAGAAAGAGATCAGCTGGTGGTTCAAAGAATAAATGCATAGATATTACAGTGAAGCTTGGATATAAAGATCCCCTTAGGGACACAACAAAACCAGACTTTATAGGGAAGTGATCTTAATATTTTGGTATTGGGGACAGCAAAAAAGGTTTTTAAGACCAGGTGGTTTTTATACATAGGCTGTTGCCAAAGCAAGTTTTACTGTATTAGAATAAACTTAGTTAATCACAAATTAACTTTTAAATTTTTTTACAAAAATAATCAAGTAATGGATGCAAGTGCTTATACAATAAAACTTAGCAACCACCTGTCCCCAATAGTACCATTTGTGTACATATCAACCTCTATATAAAGGCCACCCCCCTATAAAGACTGGTTTTCTTATGTTTGTAAGAGAGTCTTTACATACAAGTTTTACTGTATTTCAAATTCATGCCAAAAGAATCATTATATGTGAATAATGGTTATTGTGCTTTTCAACATTGCTTCAGCTTTAGTAGGGTAAGAGTTAAGGGTTTAAGATATCTCAGGTTCAGAATTTTGTTTGTTGAATTTTACTCGTTTAGAGTTGATTTGACCATTTTGAAAAAAAAAACAATGCCAGCAATGACAGCTGATATTGCTTTAAAGCGACATACATTAGCTGTGTTTACCAAAATAACTTACCATATTCGACCCATTAAGCCCCCATGTCCCTATTAACGCCACCTCCCCTGAATTTCACACAATCAAAAAATCCTTTCTGACTGGTTTACGAGGAGATGTGCACCTGAAAATCATTTACGTAACAATCTGTAGTCCCCCCAGCAACAGAAATATGTTAATAGGTGTCCTCTGTAAATAACTACAACTTTACCACAGTCCTCACCAGCTAGCATTGGTAATGACACTTTCTCTTAATTTGGTTTTCAGCATATCATCACCAGCTAGCATTTGTAATGACACTTTCTCTTAATTTGGTTTTCAGCATATCCTCACCAGCTAGCATTGGCAATGGTTCTTACTTTCTCTGGATTTGGTTTTCAGCATATCCTCACCAGCTAGCATTGGTAATGACCCACTTTCTCTGGATTTGGTTTTCAGCATATCCTCACCAGCTAGCATTGGCAATGGTTCTTACTTTCTCTGGATTTGGTTTTCAGCATATCCTCACCAGCTAGCATTGGTAATGACCAACTTTCTCTTAATTTGGTTTCCATCATATCCTCACCAGCTAGCATTGGCAATAGCTCTTACTTTCTCTTAATTTGGTTTCCATCATATCCTCACCAGCTAGCATTGGCAATGGCTCTTACTTTCTCTGGATTTGGTTTTCAGCATATCCTCACCAGCTAGCATTGGCAATGGTTCTTACTTTCTCTGGATTTGGTTTTCAGCATATCCTTACCAGCTAGCATTGGCAATGGCTCTTACTTTCTCTGGATTTGGTTTCCAGCATATCTTCACCAGCTAGCATTGGCAATGGCTCTTACTTTCTCTGAATTTTTGTTCATCATATCCTCACCAGCTAGCATTGGCAATGACTCTTACTTTCTCTGGATTTTTTTTTCATCATATCCTCACTGATGATGTGACCTAGGCATTCCAGACTGTTATAGACTGTTGAGTTTTCATTTGGCATTGTAGTTAGTTAATTGAGATTCTCCTAATGATCTTGTAAATCATAGGTAAAAACAGGAGTATGATCTATCAACTTATTGGTATTCTGAAAAAAATATATATAAAAATCAAACTAAAGCATAGTACATTGTAATACTTATAGTTTATACTTATAGTAAATAGCACAGTATAAGCTGTGTTGAGAGATCACTCTCATAAAAGAGAATCTATCATTTGAGACCACATTTTGAAAACCACTTAGTTAAATAATCCTTTAGATAAAGCCTCTTTTGAGAGACCATCTGCCTTGAGGGATCAGGTTTCAGTGACAGACGGTTGAGAGTTCAGGTTTCAGTAGCAGGTGGTTGAGGGACCAGGTTTCAGTTACAAATGGTTCTGGGTTCAGGTTTCAGTGACAGGTGGTTGAGGGACCAAGTTTCAGTGACAGATGTTTGAGGGACCAGGTTTCAGTGGCAGATGTTTGAGGGACCAGGTTTCAGTGGCAGATGGTTGAGGGACCAGGTTTTAGTGGCAGATGGTTCTGGGTTCAGGTTTCAGTGACAGGTGGTTGAGTGACCAAGTTTCAGTGACAGATGTTTGAGGGACCAGGTTTCAGTGGCAGATGGTTAAGGAATCAGGTTTTAGTGGCAGATGGTTCTGGGTTCAGGTTTCAGTGACAGGTGGTTGAGGCACCAAGTTTCAGTGACAGATGTTTGAGGGACCAGGTTTTAATGGCAGATGGTTGAGGGACCAGGCTTTAGTGGCAGATGGTTCTGGGTTCAGGTTTCAGTGACAGGTGGTTGAGGGACCAAGTTTCAGTGACAGATGTTTGAGGGATCAGGTTTCAGTGGCAGATGGTTGAGGGATCAGGTTTTAGTGGCAGATGGTTGAGGGACCATGTTTAAGTGGCAGGTGGTTGAGGGACCAGGTTTCAGTGGCAGATTGTTGATGGACCAGGTTTCAGTGACAGATGGGATGGTCTTTTAAGACAGTTTCCACTGTTGTACATATCTACTTGAAGTATTAACTAGTGTTTTTATAGATAAAATACACTAAATGTTAGTACCTACATGTATAGGAAATAGAAATACAGTAAAACTTGCTTTAGTGACCACCTTTGTATAAAGGTCAAATGGTCATTTTTGTTGTCCCCAATAGTACCATTTGTGTACAAATCAACCTCTTTATAAAGACCACCTCCCTATAAAGACAGGTTTTGTTGTGTCCCTAAGGGGGTCTTTATATACAAGTTTCACTGTACAACTACAATTTACATACACAGAACTATATTTTGACAAATTAAACTCTGAAAATTCCTTTTTACTGATCTTGACAGACTGACTGGATAGATTGATTTTTCATATTGTGAAATTGACGTGATTTGAAACAATTATCATAATTTTTTATGGTTGAATGATAGTAAAATAAAACCCAAGATACATGTATTATATAATCTGAAATAATCCCTTACTGCTTTAGGGCTTGTAATATCAAACATAAACAATCCTTTGCTTTGAATTTAATTACTAAGATATGTGAACAAATATGCTGCCTAGACGAAAGAAAGAAAATAAACAACGTTCTTTATCTTGTTTAAGTTCCGTAGTAATAATTGTAAAGTAAAGAAAAGAACATTTACTCAATATTTATTGTAAAAGAAATCATTTTTTATCAACATAAAAGTTGCCATGTTATAAGTTGCTTTATAACATGAACACGTCCGACAAAATATAAAGCTTTGCTTTTTAATGAGGTCATCATTTTTGTTTGAAATCCAAAATCAACAGTAATTCAGAAGGTTCAGGTTTATATGCCCAAATCTACCGATAATTAAATTTTGAGGTGTTTCATTTGTTGTTGGAAATGAGATTATTTAAAGTAGGACACTTGATGTTTGAGTTATCTCCCTTTGCAGTCATAAGACGATGTATACAAGTTGCTGTTGGCTGAAATTGAGCAGTCTGAAAGTTTCTGAACATCATAATACATGTACACCAAATGCTTCTGTGATAGAAATTATATTAAGTATATTTGACAACTTTTAATAATTAAGTACAATGCAAATTAGTATCTTAATTATAATAAAACACATAATGAAATGACAAAATTATTTAAGCTTCCCCTAAGTCCAAATATAAAAATACTTGGTAAGAAAGAACTTCAGGGCACTGAGTGGACTTCAGCTATTGATGAGACCTGGTAGATAGCTATATGTACATACAGCTGAACTAGGTCCAAGTACATGTACCTGACTTGGGACAGGCATATGGAAACTTATTTAAAATGTGGAAGAATGTAGTATACAAAAAGGCTTGTATACTAAATCAGAAATATTTGTTATAAAACCTAGAAAAGCACTTCATTTTAAACCCCAGAATGTTATACTGAACAATTGTTTTCCTGATGGTCAGTACTGGAACTTTGTGGAGATGTACATGCGTAGTAGTGTATCCATTTAACTTCATAGAACAGGAGAGACTGGGCAATCATTTAATGTTAGTTTTAAATCCATTGTGACAATGATCTCTGAAGTTCTGAAATTAATGCTTGCATGTGCATACTAAGAGTAAACATGAGTTGATGCAGATAGTTTAGGAAAGTAATTGATTCTACTATTTTCACTGTGTGCCTGTTTTAGTACTAAAGTTACATAATATCACAGTATTTAAACTTTTATCATAACTCTAATACCAAAGTATTTAAATTTTTATCATAATTCAAATTAATCGGAGTGGGGACTTATCATGCACTTATGTGCCAGTGGGAACAAAGAGATAGGTGATTGGACTAAAATTTATACAGACTACATACAAATGTATTTGAAAGTTAAAAAAGTAACTTAAAGTCTTGACAGAATTTCAACCTAAGAAATGCACAGCACCTGTGGTTACTTGTACTGCATTACTGTGCCTTATTTTTTTGTCATCAGACTCTTGATTAAACCACTTAATAATAATAATAATACTAATAATAATAAAAAGATTGATCCTCACTTTAAAAGTAAAAGCTCAAAGGAATAATATACATGTATTATGGAATCAGTGACAATAAGAAAGTGCAACTTGCATCAAGTTAAACCCTTTTCCTGGTATAGTAATAGTTGCAAAGAAGAATTGAATCACACTTTTAAAAATACGTGTGGTAATTCCTTCCTCATTGCCACTGTAACTACCCTACCCTTTTCTATCATTAGTAATACTCATTTGATTCAAGAACTCAAATGAATAAAAGATCTTCTGATTAATTTTGGAATCTGATGCGGGTGTTTCAGACATGATGCAAGCAGGCAGAAATTTATTTCAAATTTTCACAAATCAATTTTCATGTGTGAGCAGTCTGGAAAATAACTAATTAAACATGTAAAATATATCTTTTTTCTGAAAAAAAACAAACAAAGAAACAAAAGAAAGATTTATCTATATAACAAGTTAATAAAACAATAACATTGAGATACATAAATTATTGATTGAAAACAACTAATTGACATATTTTAATTTTTATATTTATACAAAGCAATAAATTTAAAAAAACACAAAAAAAACCATACTTATCATAAATTGTAAGAAATAGACACTTAGTGAAAAAAACCTTTTGAACTCTGGTCCCACACAGTGCGGCTAACCACTGGAAATTTTTGCCGTGCGTTATCTCCCCTGTGAAAATTTTCAAATGTTGGCAAGTATGTATTTGTCAAGAATGATAAGCTGAGTTTGCGATTGAATGAGTTAAAAATGGGTCAAGTTTGGGCAATTATAAGCATGCATTTGTTATTCTAACCACCAGATGGTCTGTTTGGGATATATGCAAGATAAAATAATACATAAAATGGGCATGTAAATTTTTCATTTACGACAGCTCATATCGCTTTAAGAACCATTGAACAGATTGCCTTCAAACTTGGTCTCTGATTGTCTTAGATATTTTCCACTAAATCTTAGAAACCACTGAACCAACTCAACCAGAACACCTTAATTAAAGACATATTGCTCTTTGCCAAAATGTTGATTGTCCACACTGTCATCATTATTATGAAATGTATATAAGTCACATGATGATCTGTGTTAACTGGATGACCTTCAGGATGTAGAACTCCTTATTTACACAATTATAACCCTTTGCTATAGTTTTGTGATGGCCTGTCTATGAGGTAACAGCATTAACTTTTGTAATTCAGTATTGATCACATTACAATGTGCAATGCCCACAATCTATGGTCTTCATCTCCTTGTTTGCAGAGTTATGGTCCTTTGTCATAATGTCACTAACAGATTGTCTTGAAAATCTGAAAATCCACAAAAGACACCAAGCCTTCTGATCAGCGTAACATTAGCAAGGAGTGCCATTGTTTGTACAAATTATTCATTCCAACATTACCACCGTTGCTTAATTCTCTTTAGTTCAGTAATGTTTAACTTTTCAATCCAGACATCTTGTGCATTCAATTTCTAACTTGCTACAAATTATCCTCATGAAGTCCCTACCATGTGCTGCTACTTATGCTGCTCAAACCTATGAAAAGCTCAGACATTACCTCCTGTAAAATATGTGAGTGTCAAGGCCCATGGGCCTCTTGTTACTTATAACATAAAAACCGTTCACAGCCCAATCCGTAAACCATATATAATTTGGATTGTTATTTATTAGTGCATATGTGAGTCCTGCCTGAGATTTATATTTTTGCTTATAACTTAAAAACAGTTCCCAGCCTCACCCTTAAACCTTATATATTATTGATCATTATTAGGAAACATATTCAGTGGTGTATTGGGGGGGGGGGGGGGGGGGGGGGGGGGGGGGGGGGGGGGGGGGGGGGGGGGGGGGGGGGGGTTTGGGGGACAAATATTTCTAGAAGAAATAATTACCATTTTAAATCTTTCTTTTCCTTTAGGTTGTTATTAAATAATATAGCAACTCCTGCCCCAGCCTCTGAAATATATATTTTTACTTATAACTAAAAAAAACCCTTCACATCCTCACCCTTAAACCATATATATTATGGATTGTTATGGAGAGACACTTTTAGTGGTGCATGTGCCGGTCCTGCCCCACCCCCTTTTAATTTAAAGTTTTGCTTATAACTGTTCATAGCCCCATACTTAAACCATATATGTTATTGATCATTATTGGGAACCACATTCAATGGTATGTGGGTGTCCTGCCCTACCCTCTGAAATATATATTTTTACTTATAACTTAAAAATTGTTCACAATCTTATACCCTTAAATCACATACATTTTGGATTGTTAAGGGGAGACACATTTAGTGGTGCATAGGCAGGTCTTGTCCCACCCCCTGAAATTTATATTTTTGCTTACAACTTAAAAACTGTTCACAGTCCCATCCTTAAACTATATACATTATTGATTGTTATTAAAAAATAAAACATCAAGTTGTGTATGGGGAACCTTGGGAGTCTTTTGGGGACCAGCCCCACCCTCTGAAATATATATTTTTACTTATAACTTAAAAACTGTTCACAGCCCCACCCTTAAACCATATATATTATGGAGACACATATAATTGTGCATATGGGGTCTTGCCCCACCCCTAAAATTTATGTTTTTGCTTATAATATAAAAACCATTGGTGGCCCTGTCCTTAAGCCATATATAATATTGATTGTTGACAGGTATGGTGAAGCTATCTTGGATTATAACATGTATTTGGTATTGTTATAATATTGTGAGAAAGCACTTGACAGATATTTAGGTTTTAGTTCAAATTCATTGTTAAGCCACAAAATAAGAGAAAAGAATAGTCTGTCATGGATCAAATGAAAAACATTCGATGGTGGATGCTCCCTATTTATTGGGAAATATATAAATCGGAGAAACAAAGGGAAAAATGCATACTTCACCATATGGGTTACTTGCAACAAACTGAACAGAAAGTTGATTTACAGCTAGCAAAAACTGAAATACAAAAGATCACTGTGGTGAAAAACCATTTGTCATGAAAGCCAACTTCAGAAAAAATCTGCTTTGAAGTATATCTCTTCTTTTATTGAAATATCTGTGAGAGAAACATTATTCTCGCACCTGGGATAGATGGATCTCATTTTTTGATCAGTACTGCAAATTTCTATCTGAAACTGCTGGTCCAGAACACTTTGTATCCCTAACACATGTCGTCTGATTGTAAACAGTGGATCAAGGATATTTTGGTGTTGATACTTTACATTCTTAAAGTTTGATAGCAGTTGCACATAAATCTTACCAAATTTGCATAATAATTATGTATGTGCATAATATAGGTTTATATATTTGCTGATGGCAAGTGAAAAAGCATGAGTGTTGCAGCAACTAAAATAGGTCAAACTGATGAATACATGTATGTTAAAACAAACGGGATCTCAAGTTTACAATGTGTGAGAAAAATAATCGGCCTCGGTTGGGACTTATTGATTCATCCCATGGAACTAGATTCTATCAGTCTTCAAGGATGACATTATCAGGTGGGATGGGGTAGTCTCAAATCTCTGTGAGATCCACCTGTCTTTAAGGATGACATTATCAGGTGGAATGGGGTAGTCTCAAATCTCCGTAAGATCTACCTGTCTTTAAGGATGACATTATCAGGTGTGATGGGATAGTCATAGATCTCCGTGAAATCCACCTGTCATTAAGGATAACATTATCAGGTGGGATGGGATAGTCTCAGATCTCCATGAAATCCACCTGTCATTAAGGATAACATAATCAGGTGGGATTTTGATTCATTTAAACCTAGTTTTCTTCCAGTAAATGCACATGTTAATAAAAAAATAGGTTTAACTGGAAAACACTAGGGGTCACTGGAAAAAAAGCCTATATTCAACTTACATATAACAATAATGTGGTAAACTTATTTGTATTACATTTAACCTAGTTTTTCTCTTGCTTATGAGAGTTTAGAGAAAAACTAGGTTTAATTTATTAATGAGATTTTGGCATTGCTATTTGAATAAACTGTAGAAAAACCATGTTAAACTAAGAAAAAACTAGGTTTAAGTCATTTATGTGATTTTTGCAGAATTAAACCTAATTTAAATCTAGTTTAGTCTAATTTTTTTCCATTTAATACAACTCAATGGGAAAAACTAGGTTTGGTTAGGGAAAGTTTTGTTTAATCAGGAATAACTAGGATTAGTCAAAGAATAACTCAATTTAGTTAGAGAAAATCCAAGATTTAATGAGAGAAATACTTGGTTTAATTGAGAAAAACTAGATTTACTTATAGAAAAACTAGGTTTAGTTTTAGAAAAACTTGGTTTAGTTATAGAAAAAAATGTAAATGTGATTTTGGCATATTAGCTTCCTGTTTGTATAAATCTCTCTTTCCCTTTGTCACAATGGGCTTAATTTGCTTTAAAATGAGCAACTTCAAATTGTTTTGCTGTCTACCTTCCTGGTGCTAATATGACCCAAGAGAGCCCTCATTTCTATACAATTACCTTAAACCAAAATAAACAGTATGTAATGCTTTGAGTACATATAGGACACAGTAAATAAAATCTTTGTTGTTGTGGAAAATATACACCATGATTACTGATAAAGTATATCATTTTATTTCTAAATATAAAACATAACACATGCAAATTTCAGAACTTCAAAATATGGGTTGAAATTTAATTCTTTTCTGACATGTTTGATTTATAGATTGAACAGCAGTAATGAATTCTATGCAGTAGAGTGGTCATCTTAGAAAGTGGATATTAAGGAAAATAGATATAATGTAGGTAGTATGAACTTTGATCTTAAGTGAATACAGTCAAATTTGTTTTAGTGACTACCTGTGTATAAAGACCACCTGGTCACAAAGACAATTATTTGCTGTCCCAAATACTACCGCTTGTGTACTAATCAACCTCTATATAAAGACCCCCTCCCTGTAAAGCCCAGTTTTCTTATCTCTCTAAGGAGGTCATTTTACACAAGTTTCACTGTACTAGCTACTGTACATAACCACTGACGCTTTCAAAGGGGATTTAACTGTGTTTTCCAAAAAGTTTAATCTCTTTTTAGCATTGCATGTGTCTGTGGTCCGTTGTCAGTCCTTAAACAATTCTTATCATCACTATTTCTCAGAAAGTACTGAAGGGATCTTTATGAAATTTGACATATAGGTTTTTCTTGAGGTCTAGTTGTGCACTGTATATTTTCAGGATTACTGGATAACTAAATGGCTGCCAGGTGGCCATCTTGGATTTTGACAATTAAAGTTTGTTATCACTATTTTGCGAAAGTACTGAAGGGATCTTTATTAAATTTGACAGGTAGGTTCTCTTTGAGGTCAAGTGCAGTTTACATTTTCAGGAGGGTCAGATCACATAATAGCTGCCAGGAGGCCATCTTGGATTTTGACAATTAAAGTTTGTTATCACTTTTTCTCAGAAAGTTTTCAGTTGGTCAGATCACAAAATGGCTGCCAAGTGGCCATTTCGGATTTTGACAGCTGAAGTTTGTTATTGCTCTTTTTATTAAGTACTGAAGGGACGTTTATGAAATTTGATGTGTAGAGTCTGTTTGAGATCTAGTTGTGCACTGTACAAATTCAGGGTGCATAGAAAACAAAATGGTCACCTGGAGGCCATCTTGAATTTTGACAATTAAAGTATGTTATCGCAATTTTTCAGAAAATACTGAAGGAATCTTAATGGAATTGATTTGATATGTAAGTTAGAAGTTTGACATATAGGTTTTCTTTGCGGTCTAGTTTTGCACTGTACATTTTCAGGATTGCCGGATAACAAAATGACTGCCAGGTGGCTATCTTGGATTTTGACAATTGAAGATTGTTACAGCTATTTCTCAGAAAGTACTAAAAGGATCTTTTTGAAATTTGAAAAGGGGATTCCTCTTGAGGTCTAATTATGCATATTACGTTTTCAGAGAGATCTGTATCCATCATGGCTGAGAGGTGGCCATCTTGTATTTTGAAAATTGTAGAGTGTTACCACTATTTCTCAGAAAGTTCTGAAAGGATCTTTTTGAAATTTGACATGGAGATTCCCGAGGTCTAGTTGTGTATATAAATTTTTTAGATAGATCGGAATCCAACATTGCGGAGAGGTGGCCATCTTGGATTTTGGCAATTGAAGTTTAATTGTTACCATATTTCTCATAAAGTATTAAAGGGATATTTTTTAAATTTGACACTGAGATTAGCCTCTAGGTTTAGTTGTGCAAATTACAATCTCAGAGAGATCAGAATCCAAAAATGGCCAACAAGTTTGTTACCACTATTTCTCAAAAAATACAATGTACTGAATGGATCTTTTTGAAATTTGACCTCAAGGTTCCCCTTGAGAGTTAAGCTGTCTTGGATTATAGCAGTTTTTGGTATTGTTGTACTCTTGTGAGTCACAAAATAAGAGAAAAGAACAGTCTGTCATAGATCAAATGAAGGACATTCGATGGTGGGCTCAAGATCTATCTGGGATTTCTTGTTTAATACTTAGATTGATGTACAATAACAAATAAGAGCTATACACAGGCATAAAAATTATTATATTTTGTAACAATAAGGTCAGGTCCAGTGTCGTATGCAAATATAAAATAGTGAGGTTCATACTATCATTTGCAAACGAATAATAATTGCCAAACAGGATTTCTTGGGCAATTTTCACATAATATTTACTAATTTAAGACTTTTTATGACTGTGTATATTGAACATCAAAAACAAAAAAAGAAAGATATTTTTTACCCATTAATGTTTTACACAAATACTCGACAACAATGCTGTTTTGCAGAAATGCCTGATGACACAACCATTTAAAGCGATATAAGCTGTCACGTATAGTCGAGATTATGATAAAATGTGTGTTCAAATACATTATCAAACACGTAAAACAATGTAAGAGATCTTTTTTTCAAACTTATTTGTTTGATTAGAATTTAGGTTTTCCCGTACCTTAAAAAATCCAGCTGTATTTCTGACCTTTCAGATAAACTCTATCACCATATCAAATGTACTTTTTAATACGGTCAGGGGATCTCAGTCCTTTGTGTGCTCGGACTATGTTAAAGTCGGCCGATTTTTATGTGTTTTATATTCATTTTTAAAATACAGGATGTGATTTTTATTGGAAAGTGCATGTATTGTGTAAAATATATGCTTTTCAACCCTATTTTAAATACCTGAAGAAAATCAGATGAATATATGAATAAATATGTCACTAAAAGAAATGTTTCCGATCTTTAATGTTACCCTTTATGCTGACATTGACAAAATCAAAACAATATAACTGAAAAGTATGCGTGCCTCACGACAAAATCAAAACAATATAACTGAAAAGTATGCGTGCCTCACGTTTTACAAAATGCTGCCGTGCCCGGTAGAGTTGGGCTGTTCATGATCATATGTGTCAAGAATGATAAAGCCAAGAATGCAATGGGACAAGATCACCTAATATACCTAGCACATGGACAATTCAGAAACAAATGTTTTGAAACGACGAAAAAGAAAAACCTGATTTAGGTATGAAATGATAATGTATGAAAAAGACAACTCAAAGTGTAATAAGTATAGAACGTATATTAACTGCAAATAGCTCATGTTTGTTGGTCTCTCGGTTATCTTTGTAAAAAATTAAGTTAATTTGCAATGCTCAAAGTATGGCGGACAAAAAATAACTGATATTACGGGTTACATTTGGCAAGATTGTTGTAATTTTACACATGCATTTGTTATTCTAACAACCAGATGCTCTTTTTGGAATATATATGAGATAGAATATTACATAAAATGGGCATGTAATTTTTTTTTTACCTTCGACAGCTCATATTGCTTTAACACAGACCTCTTACTTTCAGAATTTGTAACACATATACCTTACTTTCAGCTGTTTAACATACTGATACCTTACTTTCAGCTGTTTAACACAGATACCTTACTTTCAGATGTTTAACACAAATACCTTACTTTCTGCTGTTTAACACACTGATACCTTACTTTCAGCTGTTTAACACATCTTCCTTACTTTCAGCTGTTTAACACAGATACCTTACTTTCAGCTGTTTAACACATATACTTTACTTTCAGCTGTTTAACACACTGATACCTTACTTTCAGCTGTTTAACACACTGATACCTTACTTTCAGCTGTTTAACACATCTTCCTTATTTTCAGTTGTATAACACAGATACAACATCTTCCTTACTTTCAGCTGTTTAACACAGATACCTCATTTTCAACTGTTTAACGCAGATACCTTACTTTCAGCTGTTTAACACAGATACCTTACTTTCAGCTGTTTAACAAACACAGATACCTCATTTTAAGATGTTTAATACATCTTCCTGACTTTCAGCTGTTTAACACAGATACCTCATTTTAAGCTGTTTAACAGATACCTTACTTTCAGCTGTTTAACACAGATACCTTACTTTCTGCTGTTTAACACAGATACCTCACTTTAATCTGTTTAATACACTACACTGATACCTTACTTTCAGCTGTTTAACACAGATATCTCACTTTCAGCTGTTTAACACAGATACCTCACTTTAAGCTGTTGAACACAGATACCTCACTTTAAGCTGTTTAACACACTGATACCTTACTTTCAGCTGTTTAACACAGATACCTCACTTTAAGCTGTTTTACAGATACCTTACTTTCAGCTGTTTAACACAGATACCTCACTTTCAGCTGTTTAACACAGATACCTCACTTTCAGCTGTTTAACACACTGATACCTTACTTTCAGCTGTTTAACACAGATACCTCACTTTAAGCTGTTTAACACAGATACCTCACTTTCAGCTGTTTAACACAGATACCTCACTTTCAGCTTTTTAACAGATACCTTACTTTCAGCTGTTTAAGACAGATACCTTACTTTCAGCTGTTTAACAGATACCTCACTTTCAGCTGTTGAACACAGATACCTCACTTTCTGCTGTTTAACACAGATACCTTACTTTCAGCTGTTTAAGACAGATACCTTACTTTCAGCTGTTTAACACACATATACCTCACTTTCAGCTGTTTAACAGAGATACCTCACTTTAAGCTGTTTAACATATACCATACTTTCAGCTGTTTAACACAGATACCTTACTTTCAGCTGTTTAACACAGACATATACCTCACGTTGAGCTGTTTAACACAGATACCTCACTTTAAGCGGTGGTAATAGATACTATACTTTCAGCTGTTTAACACAGATACCTTACTTTCTACTCTTTAACACAGATACCTCACTTTAATCTGTTTAACACACTACACTGATACATTACTTTCAGCTGTTTAACACGGATACCTCACTTTCAGCTGCTGAACACAGATACCTCACTTTAAGCTTATTAACAGATACCTCACTTTAAGCTGTTTAACAGATACCTTACTTTCAGCTGTTTAATAGATACCTTACTTTAAGATGTTTAACAGATACGTCACTTTATGCTGTTAACACTACACTTATACCTTACTATCAGCTGTTTAACAGATACCTCACTTTAAGCTGTTTAAGAGATACCTTACTTTCTGCTGTTTAAGAGATACCTTACTTTAAGCTGTTTAACAGATACCTTACTTTAAGCTGTTTAACAGATACCTTACTTTAAGCTGTTTAACAGATACCTTACTTTCAGCTGTTTAACACAGATACCTTACTTTCAGCTGTTTAACACAGATACCTTACTTTAAGCTGTTTAACAGATACCTTACTTTCAGCTGTTTAACACATGCAGATACCTCACTTTCAGCTGTTTAACAGATACCTCACTTTCAGCTGTTTAACACATGCATATACCTCACTTTCAGCTGTTTAACAGATACCTCACTTTCAGCTGTTTAACAGATACCTCACTTTCAGCTGTTTAACACACACATATACCTCACTTTCAGCTGTTTAACAGATACCTCACTTTCAGCTGTTTAACACAGATACCTCACTTTAAGCTGTTTAACAGATACCTCACTTTCAGCTGTTTAACACAGATACCTCACTTTAAGCTTATTAACAGATACCTCACTTTCAGCTGTTTAACAGTTACCTCACTTTAAGCTGTTTAACAGATATCTCACTTTAAGCTGTTTAACACAGATACCTCACGTTAAGCTGTTTAACAGATACCTTACTTTAAGCTGTTTAACACAGATACCTAACTTTAAGCTATTTAACAGATACCTCACCTTAAGCTGTTTAACAGATACCTCACTTTCAGCTGTTTAACACAGATACCTTACGTTCTGCTGCTTAACACAGATACCTTACTTTCTGCTGTTTAACACAGATACCTTACTTTCAGCTGTTTAACACAGATACCTCACTTCAAGCTGTTGAATGCAGACACCTCACTTTCAGCTGTTTAACAAATATACCTTACTTTTAGCTGTTTAACACAGATACCTCACTTCAAGCTGTTGAACACAGATACCTCACTTTTAGCTGTTTAACAGATACCTAACTTTCAGCTGTTTAACACAGATACCTCACTTTCAGCTGTTGAACACAGATACCTCACTTTAAGCTGTTTAACAGATACCTTACTTTCAGCTGTTTAACACAGATACCTCACTTCAAGCTGTTGAACACAGATACCTCACTTTAAGCTGTTTAACAGATACCTTACTTTCAGCTGTTTAACACAGATACCTCACTTCAAGCTGTTGAACACAGATACCTCGCTTTTAGCTGTTTAACACAGATACCTTACTTTCAGCTGTTGAACACAGATACCTTACATTCAGCTGTTTAACACAGATACCTTCCTTTCTGCTGTTTAACACAGATACCTCACTTTCAGCTGTTAAACATAGATACCTCACTTTAAGCTGTTGAACACAGATACCTCACTTTAAGCTGTTTAACAGAGATACCTCACTTTAAGCTGTTTAACAGATACCTCACTTTCAGCTGTTTAACAGATACCTCACTTTAAGCTGTTTAACAGATACCTTACTTTCAGCTGTTTAACAGATACCTTTATTTCTGCTGTTTAACAGATACCTCACTTTAAGCTGTTTAACAGATACGTCACTTTTAGCTGTTTAACACAGATACCTTACTTTCAGCTGTTGAACACAGATACCTCACTTTCAGCTGTTTAACACAGATACCTTACTTTCAGCTGTTTAACACAGATACCTTACTTTCTGCTGTTTAACACAGATACCTTTCTTTCAGCTGTTTAAGACAGATACCTTACTTTCAGCTGTTTAACACACACATATACCTCACTTTCAGCTGTTTAACAGAGATACCTCACTTTAAGCTATTTAACATATACCATACTTTCAGCTGTTTAACACAGATACCTTACTTTCAGCTGTTTAACACAGACATATACCTCACATTCAGCTGTTTAACACAGATACCTCACTTTAAGCTGTTTAATAGATACCATACTTTCAGCTGTTTAACAGATACCTTACTTTCTACTCTTTAACACAGATACCTCACTTTAATCTGTTTAACACACTACACTGATACATCACTTTCAGCTGTTTAACAGATACCTTACTTTCAGCTGTTTAACACAGATACCTCACTTCAAGCTGTTGAACACAGATACCTCACTTTTAGCTGTTTAACACACTGATACCTTACTTTCAGCTGTTGAACACAGATACCTCACTTTCAGCTGTTTAACACAGATACCTCACTTTCAGCTGTTGAACACAGATACCTCACTTTCTGCTGTTTAACACAGATACCTTACTTTCAGCTGTTTAAGACAGATACCTTACTTTCAGCTGTTTAACACACATATACCTCACTTTCAGCTGTTTAACAGAGATACCTCACTTTAAGCTGTTTAACATATACCATACTTTCAGCTGTTTAACACAGATACCTTACTTTCAGCTGTTTAACACAGACATATACCTCACGTTGAGCTGTTTAACACAGATACCTCACTTTAAGCGGTGGTAATAGATACCATACTTTCAGCTGTTTAACACAGATACCTTACTTTCTACTCTTTAACACAGATACCTCACTTTAATCTGTTTAACACACTACACTGATACATTACTTTCAGCTGTTTAACAAGGATACCTCACTTTCAGCTGCTGAACACAGATACCTCACTTTAAGCTTATTAACAGATACCTCACTTTAAGCTGTTTAACAGATACCTTACTTTCAGCTGTTTAATAGATACCTTACTTTAAGATGTTTAACAGATACGTCACTTTATGCTGTTAACACTACACTTATACCTTACTATCAGCTGTTTAACAGATACCTCACTTTAAGCTGTTTAAGAGATACCTTACTTTCTGCTGTTTAAGAGATACCTTACTTTAAGCTGTTTAACAGATACCTTACTTTAAGCTGTTTAACAGATACCTTACTTTAAGCTGTTTAACAGATACCTTACTTTCAGCTGTTTAACAGATACCTTACTTTCAGCTGTTTAACACATGCAGATACCTCACTTTCAGCTGTTTAACAGATACCTCACTTTCAGCTGTTTAACACATGCATATACCTCACTTTCAGCTGTTTAACAGATACCTCACTTTCAGCTGTTTAACAGATACCTCACTTTCAGCTGTTTAACACACACATATACCTCACTTTCAGCTGTTTAACAGATACCTCACTTTCAGCTGTTTAAAAGATACCTCACTTTCAGCTGTTTAACACAGATACCTTAATTTCAGTTGCTTAACAGATACCTCACTTTCAGCTGTTGAACACAGATACCTTACTTTCAGCTGTTTAACACAGATACCTTCCTTTCTGCTGTTTAACAGATACCTTACTTTAAGATGTTTAACAGATACGTCACTTTATGCTGTTAACACTACACTTATACCTTACTATCAGCTGTTTAACAGATACCTCACTTTAAGCTGTTTAAGAGATACCTTACTTTCTGCTGTTTAAGAGATACCTTACTTTAAGCTGTTTAACAGATACCTTACTTTAAGCTGTTTAACAGATACCTTACTTTAAGCTGTTTAACAGATACCTTACTTTCAGCTGTTTAACACAGATACCTTACTTTAAGCTGTTTAACAGATAACTTACTTTCAGCTGTTTAACACATGCAGATACCTCACTTTCAGCTGTTTAACAGATACCTCACTTTCAGCTGTTTAACACATGCATATACCTCACTTTCAGCTGTTTAACAGATACCTCACTTTCAGCTGTTTAACAGATACCTCACTTTCAGCTGTTTAACACACACATATACCTCACTTTCAACTGTTTAACAGATACCTCACTTTCAGCTGTTTAAAAGATACCTCACTTTCAGCTGTTTAACACAGATACCTCAATTTCAGTTGCTTAACAGATACCTCACTTTCAGCTTTTTAACACAGACATATACCTCACTTTCAGCTGTTTAACAGATACCTCACTTTCAGCTGTTTAACTCACACATGTACCTCACTTTCAGCTGTTTAACAGATACCTCACTTTCAGCTGTTTAAAAGATACCTCACTTTCAGCTGTTTAACACAGATACCTCAATTTCAGTTGCTTAACACTACTTTCTTACTTTCAGCATTTGTAACACAGAAACATTTACCTGACTCATTGTTAGTTGAAAGGATAAGCAATTTTATGGGTCCCAGGTCTGATATTCAAGTTCTTTGCTAATCCAATTACACACACATACTTACACCATATTAGATACATTTGTAAGACCCTGAGGACATATTCTGCAATATCAAGGTTTTGTTTTCACCATCTAGAAGAAAATTTTTCCATAATGCATTTTTGATGTTTTAACAGTTTTGAGGAGTCGATGGATCAACTCCATTATGTTACCAAACACTGCCTCTAAAGAGACAAAGTCAAAGCACATTTCTGTAGGTTTACTGTACATTCCAATAAATGGGGAAATATGCAGATATATGCAAAAATTATCAACAAAATATCTACTTCAAGGTTAAATTTTTCAAAGTACACTCATATTAAAAAATATCACTTTGCTTAACAACGTAGTTCAAGAAAACTGGCCCAAATATCTACATGGTATACCAAGTTAGAATCAAATGTCCTGCATCAGTATTGTGATATCTCTTACTTGCTTTAAGATATTACATTTTACTGATTTTGTGCAATCATAAAATTTTTATTTTTACATTTCTTGGACTATTGTGATATGCAAATGAGTTAAGCGGTCCATTCAACTGTAGTTATCTCTTGCTGGAACATAACTGTCAACTTCTAAAAGTGAAAATGCATGTCAGGCATAAACAAAATTTCAGGTCATAATACTTTTTTGGGGAGCTCAATCAAATAAAAAATTGTACTTGATAAAGGCCGAGTGGCCCAAAATTTTTGAATTTTAAGTGTTTTACTGGTTTTTTTTTTTCACAAAAAAAAATATTTACATATAATTATATCTAAAAAAGATATAAAAACTATAAATACAATTGACCTTGTTTGTACCTGTAGATTTACCTTCCCTGAAGTTAAGAATTTTAGTGGAAATTAATCAATATACTGTAGATATTTTTTGGGGTTCTATTCCAGGATTTACTAAGTGTATTGTTTCGCGGGATGGCACGCTTGCACGTTATTGTTCAATTTTCAGGACATATTAAATTTTTGGGAGGAATTATTAAAAACCAGATGTGTTGTGTGATCAGACACTCTCCTTCAGATTAATTTAGCGATACTGTTTTTTTTTTGTTGCACCCAAAATGTATATATCCTATGTAGTCTTGTGTTATAACAGTTATAATAGTTAATAAAGACATATATCAGTACTCACATGTGATTATAGTAATTATATCTGGTGGGTGGAGTCTCAGTCTTGACCTGGAAGAGTATGAATTTTAGGTTATTCATTAAAATACATGGACAAGAATAATCACTACTATTTGTTATCATGTGTATGGTAATCCAATAGGTAATAAAGCACATTTCCAGTGAAGCCATTCATAACCAAAAAGCAAGTAAAATTGACCGTATGAAAATTGAAAGGTTACAACCCCCCACCCCTGCCATGTTATGTAAATCGGACAATATGAATGGTATCTAAAGAATATGGAAAACGTGTAAGTATTTTCATTGTGCTTATTTTTAATTAGAATTGTGTGATTCATGCAGGTTTTTATGGCAAGGCCTTATTGCTATGACAGGCTCAGAACTGTGGGGTTTTCCGTGTACTTAATTAAGCATCCTGTGCTATATCATACAATAATCAAAGTGCCATAGGACTTGCCGAACTACTTTATCTTGCACTGTAGAATATAGTTACCTGAGATTCAACCGTTAAAACACATGTCTTTGTATCTAATTTGAATCTTGTTACATTAGCATACTATCACATTATTATTCCTGAACTAGGATGCTGTTTCTATTAATTTGAAAACACATTGAAACTTAATTGAACAACAAAGACAGTCAAAAATGCTGTGATGAATTATTTTTATAGACACTTGACATAGGACAAACTGTTGAAAAGATAAAATACCCTCAGTTCAGCTTTGCCGATTTTGACAATGATAGCATTTTAATTACCGTTTTTTTTTTTTTTTAGCAACTAGAATTGGTCATTGTTTACTTTTTATTCATACAACATGAATTATTTTCTGTAGTTAAATAAACAACTGATATATTATTGTTTAAGTTTTCAAGATTACTCGCAGAATTGATCATAGACAAATTAACTCACAATTAAACCTTTCATGTCTGACAATGAGTAAGATACATTCCTGGTGTGCTGTGAATTCTGTTCATTCACAAGAGAATTAAAGATAAATTTACTAGATCGTGGTTCTGGTCAGAAAACACAGATTTCAATGACTCGATGTTTAAATTTTTTATCCCAGTTCCTATTTGAGACATCAATCTACATTTTTTATTTTGTTTTTTAACATACCAAATAATGATGTAATAAGACTGCAACATTTTTTAACGATGTTGCAAGTCATGATAGATTTACATTTAAATCTAAGTATGGCTCTGTATGTTTTCTGTTTTGTAATGTAAACATATTGTAAAATGTTTAAATTTCTACTGATGCATAATCAAATATCCGCAATCACTAATTTCTTATACAGTCAAACTTGTATATAAAGACCACTCAGGGGGAAAATACTGAACGGTCTTTATAGACACATGAGATATTATGAAATCCAAGGTATCGGAGATGACTTTCATTATTTCCAACTACATATTTATTCCCCAGTTAGACGTTTCATTTAGTAGTTAAATGTATTATGTGTTTTTTTACTAAAATGATTTTCCTAAGTCCAGGGTCTGGAAAATTAGAAAATATTCATTTTTTTAATTCCAAATTAGGAATTTTTGTATATTCTGGAGAAAATACAAGCCACTTTTGCATTGAGAAGGATCCTTTAATCAGACCAAAAAAGGCATAGGAAAATCCCTGTAACTAGCTATAGTACATGAATAACATATAAATAATGAGAATAAGAAATAATTCAATGTTTTTAAGTAATCTAAATTAATTTATGATGTAATTGAATTATATACATGGACATCGAGGATATGGCGCATTATTAAAACTGAGGCAAATATCCAAAACATGTGCTCAAAGTCAATGGTCTAGGGCCAATGATTTTCCATTTCAGATTTGCTTCAATTCTGTTTTCAGTTTTTTTGGTGAATTTTTTTCTGTTTTCATAAGAACAAGAACTAAAAACATAACTTAGATGAAAAATAATTAACAATATAGACTCATAATCATACTTTCAATATTCTCCCACACCATTTAATGATAAATTTAAATAGGGGATTAAGTAAAACATACATGTATATGCAACACTATGTTTTTATGATTTAAAATCTGTAGGCCTATATTCATATACATGTAGGTAATAAGTTTTTTGTTGCAAATTGTACAGCTAATTTCTAGTTACTTATTTTTGCTTCAATTCATCACCTAACTTAGAACAAGTCTGTGATGTTTTATTTGATGGTTTTTTTTTACTTCAGATAAACTTATAAAGTAGATCTACATGTACATGTATTTAATTTTTAGTCTTTTAATTTCTTGTATCAACACTAGGGTAACCTATACTATGGTGACAGACTTTGCAAAATTAAATGTCACCATCCTTATAAAGATTCCATGGAAACTATCAACCGGTGCTAATGTATTTATTTTGCAAATGGAAGGAAGTCTCCTTTTTACATATATGTGTCTTCAGCCATTGTAGCTCGCTGTCAAAAACGTCAAGGTGTGAACATGTGTTTGTGTTGGTAACAAAAACCAGCTGTCATTCCAGCGGCATATGGTAAAAAGTTAGGATGGATTGTACTTTGTGAAATATTACTCTAAATTATAAAAATTGGTATATATATTCAGAAATTGAAATAATCATTATAAAAACCTAATTCAAGATATCAAATTAAGCTATTTTTGTTTTTTAGAAGACACCAGATTGGCAGATGTCAGTCAGTACTGATGTTACGACAATGGAAATGATATCATGTAGGCTAATGGATTTACGGGATAAGATAGTAATTGATGTAAAATTATGTGATGAAATATTTTAAATAAACAAAGAATTAAAGTTTATAACACACAGAAATAGCACACCAGTTCACAATTTAATAAATGCTATCTCATGTTGGATTTTTAAAAGATTTTTCAAAAATGCAAATTCTGTTACAGATTGCCAATTCTGTGATTCTCTCCATGATTCCGCGATTGCGGAAAATCACTAGCTTTAGTGGTCTGTGTCATTAAGTCACACTTAAGTGTAAGAATATACAGCAAGATGTAGATCATACAGAGGTGTAAGAATATAAATTGTAGAACATGTAGATAGATGAATTTTATTTAATTTTCATTTTATTAGACATAATCCAATGCTACGAGTGCTGATGATTTTACTCTTTCGATTGAGATTTTGACTTGCTAATCAAGTGATTATGTTCGATAATATAAGATGTAAGACAATTACCCCATTGCATTCCAGAATACAAGTTAACAATTCACGAGTCGTTCAGCGATGATATTTAAATGCTCCTGTTTGTAAAAGCATCTTGTCACAAAGTGTGCCCTTTCTGAATGTTTTTCTTTTTAGTCTTAGTCTATCGCTGATTAAGTAATCATCACCCGAAACTTAGGTCATTAAGTGATGATCGAAAACAACACATCAATCAGTCAGCGATGGATGTTAGTTCCTGGTTGTAAAAACACCCTGTCATAAAGCACATCTGAGTGCCTAATTACTACCCGGGCATTAATTGACACCTTCAGGTGTGATGTGACTGTCAAAACATTGTGTATTTGTTGATTAGGTCTCGAAATGTACCGCAAGAATTATCTATGAGTTATCTCCCTTCCACGAGTAGTAAGTGTATAAGCAGTCACTATACACAAGTAGGACAACTACCGGCGGACAAAATATAGCTGTTGTTGGTCGCATAAGGCAAGTGGTCGCTATATAAAGGATAAATATATAGTTTTTCTCAAGGGGCGGTCCAAATACGGTCGTTATATGAGGGGGTCGCTAAGGCAAGTTTGACTGTATTTTGAATAAATGTTATGGTTTCAAGATGTACCATGGCATACAACAGCCTATACTAATTTCTGACTTTAATAGATCTAGGCTGTATATTCCCAGGTTAAAGAAACTGCATTTACACGTAGGTCATTATCAAAAATTACATGTACCTGTTATAATGGGAACTAAAACTGATCCCCAAATTTTCAGTGTCATAATATATATATATATTAAGGACAAAAGCCTGACTTTATCATCAGGAACATTAGTATTACATAGAATTAATCAAGAATAGTTTGTGTGTAACTAATCTGAGAAATATTCTGTGAGTAGGCCCAAGTACAGGTACCTTTGAATGATTTAATTTTTGTACATGTAACACAAAAGCAGAAACATGGAACGTAAATATTTGCCACTTAATTATATTATTATCTATAAAACCAAGAAGTTTAAATGCTGGTCAAATCCACAAATACCAGGATTTGACAAATTTGTACAAAGTTATAGACGGATAATTTCATATTTCTAAAATATGTGCATTTTTAAATTATTATATTTATTTATAGAAATGACAGTATTTTTCTCAAAATTTTGTAAATTATGTAATTATTCTTTCAGTCTAATGAAATATGTCAAAATTTACCTAAAATACTTTTATCCTCCACAGAGTCATTATTTTCTCAAAATAAAAAGAAAGTATATCTAAATTTCAAAAAGATTAAAAATATGAATTCAATTTCCTTCATGTAAAAATAAATTATTTGAAATATTGCTTAAATTATTGGATTCTGTGGGCATTTAAAAATTGTTTGTTTTATATAAAACAAAGAAGAAAATAACATAAGTGATAAACATCTATGTCCCATCACTGTATGTCTATGATACCAACTTTGAATGTTGTTAAGAGCCGGCCTGGCTCAGTCGGTAGCGCGCTCGACTCTGGATCGTCGAGGTCGTGAGTTCGAGTCCTGCCAGCGACAGGTTGGTTTCCTGTCTTTCGGATGAGACAGTAAAAACTGGAGGTCCCCTGTCACAGTAGGTGTCGGCACGTTAAAGAACCCTCACTGCTCAATGGCCGTAAGTGCCGAGCATAGGCCAAAATTTGAAGCCCTTCACCGGCATTTGGTGACGTCTCCATATGAGTGAAATATTCTTGAGTGGGACGTTAAACAACAATAAACAAACAAATTGAATGTTGTTAACATTGATTTGCATCTTGATATAGATTCTTGTATATTACTTTCTTATTCCTAACAAAAGAGGCGAACACCAGTTTGGGCAATATCCATGATTTTATTACGGAAATGATGATATATATGTACATTACATTGTAACGTGTCCTGGCCAAGTGAGGAGTCTGGGGATCAGTATGCAGCAATGGTAAAAGCCATAACTACATGTATAATGACTCGGCCGTGTGAAGCAGTATGAATAAAATCATGGTAGACCTAATCTTCTAAACTACAAAACAAGATAAATATAACAATACCCACATAACAACACATGCATAAAAAAAAAAAAAAAAAAAAAAAAAAAAAAAAATATTGTGACCTGTGCCTGAGGCGATGATATTTGTACTGACGCTAAGAACTTAAATTAAAACAGCATTGCTGCCAATATTAAACAATCTGATTGGTTAGTTTAAAACTTGTTATGGTCACTGACCAAGCCAAGGATGACCTTGATTGGCTAACAGGGAACCGGTCATCTAATAGATGGCGACACTATTGAACATGGTCAACTAAGACAAGTATTAGCTCAATAGGGTGACACCACATCAGGCTAAGAAATAAATGGAATCCAAATTAATACCTATTAAATGATATTTAATACTACAATATTGTGTATTGTACCTCCTTTTAAGTATACTTAGTTCAAATAGGGTGACACCTTTTACATACTCAGGCTTGTACCTCCTTTTAAGAAATATTGTACCTCCTTTTAAATGGTACCTCCTTTTAAGTATACTTAGTTAAATTAATAGTGTATTGTACCTCCTTTTAAGTATACTCAGTGTATTGTACCTCATTATATTATACTCACTCCTTTTAAGTATACTTATATTGTGTATTGTACCTCCTTTTAAGTATTGTACCTCCTTTTAAGTATACTCAGTGTATTTTACCACCTTTTAAGTGTATTATACCTCCTTTTAAGTATACTCAGTGTATTGTACCTCCTTTTAAGTATACTCAGTGTATTGTACCTCCTTTTAAGTATACTTAGTGTATTATACCTCCATTTAAATATATTTAGTGTATTGTACCTCAGTGTATTGTACCTCCTTTTAAGTCAGTGTACTCCTTGTAAGTATACTCAGTGTATTGTACCTCCATACTAAATATATTTTTAAGTGTATTGTACCTCCTTTTAAGTATACTCAGTGTATTGTACCTCCTTTTAAGTATACTTAGTTATTGTACCTCCTTTTAAGTATACTCAGTGTATTGTACCTCCTTTTATTATAAATATATTTTAGTGTTATTGTACCTCCTTTTAAGTATACTCAGTGTATTTTACCACCTTTTAAGTATACTCAGTGTATTGTACCTCCTTTTAAGTATACTCAGTGTATTGTACCTCCTTTTAAGTATACTTAGTTATTGTACCTCCTTTTAAGTATACTCAGTGTATTTTACCACCTTTTAAGTATACTCAGTGTATTGTACCTCATTATAAGTATACTCAGTGTATTGCACCTCCTTTTAAGTATACTCAGTGTATTGCACCTCCTTTTAAGTATACTCAGTGTATTGTACCTCATTATAAGTATACTCAGTGTATTGTACCTCCTTTTAAGTATTATATCCTTTTAGTGTATTGTATTGTACCTCCTTTTACTCAGTGTATTGCACCTCCTTTTACACTCAGTGTATTGTACCTCCTTTTAAGTATACTCAGTGTATTGTACCTCCTTTTAAGTATACTCAGTGTATTGTACCTCCTTTTACCAGTGTATTGCACCTCCTTTAAGTATACTCCATTTAAGTATTTTAGTGTACCTCATTTTAAGTATACTCAGTGTATTGTACCTCCTTTTAAGTATACTCACTCAGTACCTCCTTTTAAGTATACTCAGTGTATTGCACCTCCTTTTAAGTATACTCAGTGTATTTTACCACCTTTATACTCAGTGTATTGTACCTCCATTTAAGTATATTCAGTGTATTGTACCTCCTTTTAAGTATACTCAGTGTATTGTACCTCCTTTTAAGTATACTCAGTGTATTGTACCTCCTTTTAAGTATATTTAGTGCATTGTACCTCCTTTTAAGTATACTTAGTGTATTGTACCTCATTATAAGTATACTCAATGTATTGTACCTCTTTTAAACTTAACAAGTATTAGTACTTCCAGTACTTTTTTTATGATAGTGTTTGTTGTAACCTCCGTGAGTCTGCTACTGTCATCTATTACATGGTGTCTGTGTGTTAGACTTTCTCATTAATGATGAGGTTTAAGCACAAAACATGTCAATCTCTAAAAGAAGAATATCTTGGCAATTTTCTGTCCAAATAGTTTTCTGTGAATCTGAATGACCTAATAGTGTATCTAGCTTGTAATTTTGTTAATTCCAAGAAAGTCACCTCTTCAAATAGATTGCCAATTTTCCATGCAAATAATTTCGTGTCATGTCCATCATGATATCAGACCTAAATAAGAACTAAACTCATATATCATTGAAAGTAAGTTAATATCAGTGTGCAATAATATGCTGTAATTGGATCAAATCAGTGTATGTGTCCCAAAATAGATGTATGAAAATGGAATCAATTTTTTGGCCTGGATAATCTGATAATTGTAAACTAATATATCACATTAAACTTACTTTGATTTCTTACACTTTAAGAAATATAAATAAATGATAAAAATGTTAAAATTACAGACATTTTTATGTGTGCAAGTAGGATCTTTTTATTACTATCTGTCTGCTAGTTTCTTTAATGTGCTCAAGTCAGCGACTCTTATTTTTAAATTTATTCTTCAGCAGATATTAAAATAAAAGTATACAAACAATATATTGTGGGAACTGGACTTAAATCTGAACAACTGAAATGTAATCTGAACAACTATCAGCTATAAAGTCATGAAATGTAATCAACAACTGATAAACTATAATTAATCTGAACAGCTATAAAGTCATCCGAATGACTGTAATATAAACAATTGAAATGTAATCTGAACAGCTATAATGTAATCTGAACAGCTGTACCAAATCTGGAGGACTGTTATGTAATCTGAACTACTATAATGTAATCTGAACAGCTGAAATGTAATCTGAACAGCTGTAATGTAATATGAACAGCTATAATGTAATCTGAACAGCTGAAATATAATCTGAACAGCTGAAATGTAATCTGAATGAATAAAATGTAATGTAATCTACATAATTTTATTGCACAAATAAAGAGATACAACAAAATAAAAATGTTTGCAAAGCTAGTATTCACATGTTTCTTTTATTAATACAACATAATATATGTTGTATAATCAAAAGAAATAAATATCTCTCCATTTTAGATTTCAATATATACAGCTTTGTAGTGCCCCACATTCCATTTTTTCCCCCCAAAATTTGTGACAATACACAACCTAAAGAACAATGGTGAAATAAGAATGTATGTAAAACTAGTTAAACAGGTTTAGTTTGAATATGCTGTTTAAACAAAAGAAAAAGATATCTACCCATGATAAATGTATGCTATTCTTGTATATATATTATTAATAACAACATAAGTAAGCATATTGGCAACACATCATTAACACCGATATATGAAACTCCCTATAATACTATTTTTCATATAAATTTAACAATATCAAAGTCTTGACCAATCATAAGTCTTTATTTTATTACCATGGCAACCAACACTTCCATTTCATTTACCACTGAATGTACAACATCAAAATACCCCCTATACCAATTTTCAGCAAAATCTGAAAATATCCTCTTTTTTTGCCAATCAGTAGCCTTTATTTTGTTACCACGACAACTGACATTTTTATAACACCTGCCATTGAATTTGTAATATGAAAATGTCCCTAAGTACCATTTTTCATGAAAATCTGACAATATAATCTGCAGCATTTCTTTATGTTGTTTACATAGTGTTACACATTCAGGTGACCTTGATATAGTGAGTAGTCAGGTCGCGCACACTTGACCAAAGAAAAAGTACCCCTTCTAATAATTTTACAAAGATGACAACAAAATAAATAAATGTTATAAGAGACATAGATGTGAAACATTGCTATCAAATTATTCTAAATGGATGCAAGTGGTCCTGTAAAATGAGCCAAGTAATTGAATATATATTTCAAGTTAACCTTTGTCTGACTTGTTCTTAATTCTTTATTTCAGAAGTGACAGTATTCATATCATAACAGGTGGTCTGAGCTCCCGTTTGTTTATAATTTTATGATTTTCTCATGAGGAATTTGGAATAATGTTTGATATTCTCATGTTTAAACTGATTATTTACATGTTTGTGAACTGTATATTAGTCGGCTAAATGTCCAAAAAGAGTGAATGAACTTTGTTGATATCATTATTTATTTTTGACATGCAGGTGAGTTATACAAAAACTTCATTACTTCACACATTGTTCTATGCGACTGTAGTTAGACAATGATGACTGATTTTGCAAACTCACCTTTCATCGGTTGTGGGGCCTTGTTTCTATTTAGAAAACTGAACAAATATGGCTACCAGTGGAAATAAATACTGGAGATGTTTCAAAATCTATATTATTTATTTTTGATTAAATTGGTTTAAAAGTTGACATAACAGCTTTAAGCAAGTTTTAGAGTTTTGATAAGTTATTCACCTTTCAAAGTGGTACAAGTACTATTTGAGACCTCTTAGTATCAGTGTTATTTTTGTGTTTCTATAAGATTTTAATCATATAGAAAAGTCAAAATAACATCTAACTGGCACAGACGGTATGCAGTTGTTGGGTTTTTTTTTTTTTCGTGTTTACCCTCAACCCACTAATAGTATACTGAGTGTGTTTAATTCATCCTGACCGACACCCTGAAACAAACATCAGCCATCTATCCTGTGAAGACATTTTCTTCAAGAATAAGATCATTGCTTGGCAGTCAGAATAAGATCATTGCTTTGGCAGTCAGATTAGTTGATTTTTAAAAATTACTGTCTATACAAAGAGTACATTTACCATATAGTCAGCATTAGATATGGAAGTGACATGGGTCTTACAGACTAGCAGGTGCTTTTTCATAGAATTTGATCAAATCAGATTCATTCTTTCTATTGACAAAAACATTTGTAAGTACTGAAAGCATGACATATACAGAGACATGCATGACATATTCATACACTACTATTTTTTACTACATATTTTATATAAAACCACATTTTTTCCAAAAATGATTGTGAAGTCATTTCGTATTTCATTTCAATAGAATTTTCACCACAATGAAAAAAGAGTTGAATACAATTTCATTATCTATTTTGATTTTTAATTTTCTAAATCGAATATTAAAAGATTATTTAAACAGAAAGTTTGTCTTTTGATGAAAACTCCCTATATGTGTAAGAAAAATTGTGATGTCTAATTTTTATTTTGTTTAAATTGTCAAATCTTTGAGATGATTCATTACAAAATTACACCCCAAAAAAAGCAATGAAACTTGGAAACATTTTCTTTTTAATGGTTAAAATTTACTAAAATGCAATACAAAATGGCTTCATAATATATTTTTGAAAAATTGTAATTTTGTATGAAATATATAGTAAAATTTAATAGTATATGGACCTTTTTGCACTTCTCTGTACATACAATTATAATATATTCCAATCCACACTAACTGAGCCTGGAGTTATCAAATGAACTCAATATTTACACTTAACTAACTTTTTTATGATTTTAAGATAAAGCACATAAACTGTATGCTGTAGTTTGGGACATGTCTTTTTATATTGATATCTTACAGTTCTCAACAATGATCAAAATCATTGCTCATTTGAAGAAAACTTGAGAAATATTGCAAAATTGTTTAAGTACATACTCAAATTTTTGAGTACCATACTCAACATATTTATTCATTTTTTTAAAGAAAAGTCATAAGTGTGACAGCGATTTTTTTTAGGAATGATGAAATATAATTATGTGTTTCCTGTACATTAAGTTCTATATTAACAATCATAAAGTCAAAATAATAAGGTAAAAGTTGAGCTTTGTGACGTTCAGACCAGGAAATATGAAACTTTATCATTTACAATTATCTTACCTTTAACAGTCACTCAGTATTTGGACAAAAATGTCCAGATCAATTTATGTTGTTTAAGACAGTAGTCCTTTGGTGTGTTTAATTAGGAATGTATGGATTCTTACTTATCATTATCTTAATGATCTCATGCAATTCAAATTTTCATCTTATTTCTTCTTATCTAAGAAGTTGTACATTAAGTTGAATGTCATAAGTGGTGAGAAACACATTGCACTTTCACTGACATTTAGTGACAGACACCTTGCACTTTCACTGACATTAGGTGACAGACACCTTGCACTTTCACTGACATTAGGTGACAGACACATGGCACTTTCACTGACATTAGGTGACAGACACATGGCACTTTCACTGACATTAGGTGACAGACACATTGCACTTTCACTGACATTAGGTGACAGACACCTTGCACTTTCATTGACATTAGGTGACAGACACCTTGCACTTTCATTGACATTGCACTTTACTAGGTGACAGACACCTTGCACTTTCACTGGCATTATGTGACAGACACCTTGCACTTTCACTGACATTACGTGACAGACACTTAACACTTTTACTGACTTTAGATAAGAGACACATTACACTTTCACTGACTTTAGGGAAGACATTGTACTTTCACTGACATTAGGTGAGAGTCACTTTACACTTTTACTGACTTTAGTTAAGAGACACATTACACTTTCACTGACTTTAGGGAAGACATTGTACTTTCACTGACATTATATGAGAGTCACTTTACTCTTTTACTGACTTTAGGGAAGACATTGTACTTTCACTGATGTTACTGGTGAAAGCCACTCAAAAACTTTCACTGACTTTAGGTAAGACACTGGCTTTTCACTGACTTAACTGAATTTTCACCGACATTAGGTGAGAGGCACGTTGCACTTTCACTTATTTTAGGTAAGAGACACATGTATACTTTCGCTAACTTTAGGTAAGGCATTCTACGTTCACTGACTTTTAAATTAGGTGAGAGGCACATTGCACTTTCATTTACTTCAGGTAAGAGACAAATCACGCTTTCACTGAGATTTTAAGTGGTGGTAAATGTAATTAATGTACATGTAAGTGCACTGACAATGCAATCATTGTAGGCAATATAATTTGTGTTGAAGACCAAAATTAAATCAATATGAGCCAAAACATATGTAAACTGTAATCAATCAAACACATAAAGATGAAAATGCAAAACAAAATGTCACTGACATACAGAAATATGGTATCATGTTAAGCAGCATTTTAAATTGCCTGCTTATTATCCTTCATGCATATTTTGTCAGAAATTTTGATGCATTTCGTTTCTCTGCATAATAATACAATATGTTACAATCATATGCAAATACACCATGTTGAAGCTTGCAGCATATGAATGATTTACCTAGAGGTAAAGATATACACGATATATATATGAAACAGGAATATAGTGTATACCAAAAAATAATGAAAGTATCAATATATGTAATGATAAGAATGATATTGATCATATTGTCTGTGATAAGTATATATATATATACAGTTCACCCATGATAGACTGCCACCTTTTATTTTCCTGAATTTTGGCAGTATAACGGTTATGGCAATATATTGAGGTTTACTATTTTCGAGGTGTGGTCATTTTCATCTTGACATGTCTTTAATCCCTGTGTATATCATATCCTGTTTACAATCACTATAGTAAATTCGAATATTTTTTCTATGTTAAAGTTTGGACAATTTGGCCACCAGATTAAAATGGCCAATTATAAACCGTCCAAAATATGCAGTAGGCCTACAGGTTCGATGGCCAGAAAATCTATGTCTGTTTCTAAAATTAGCCAAAAATGTTAAGTTTCATCATTTTTGTTTAAACGTTTTCACAGGCTGGTAATATAAAGGCTGTAAGTTTATAAATCTCATTTACTCATAATTATTTTCTGACGTATGGTGATTGCTTCGTAAACACACGGCGTGTTGATTTTTTGCAACTATCACGGAAGCATGACATTAGTAAGACTTCTACATTTTGTTCATACAACCGGATACAATTTTATGACAATCGATAGTCGAGCCATCCCCTTTGCAGTCGAAGTATGAAGTAAACAAGCTAACGTCGGCTAAAAGTTTTATTCACACCTGTTTTTTCATCTGGTCTGGTGAAATGCATACCTGCCAGCTATTCCGATTTGGGAGGAAGAGTCCCGATTTTCATATATAAATTCCAGGTTCCGGATTTGCACTGTCCAGTTCTCATTTAGACACAGAATCTTACAAATGTTTGAATGCAATATTTACACATCTCTGCCTTTTCCAGTGACGCTTTATAAAAGATGGAGTCACCCAAAAAGAATGTCAAGCGGATGCAAAAATTCAAGGACTCTTATTCAAGTCAATTTATTCCTGTCATAACAAGATCGACATGAGGATGCAACTACGCATTTTATACAAAGTGTCGTACAGACATTACTGTTTGGCATGGTGGTTTCAAAGACATTCAAAAACACAAATACCGGGAAGCACAAAAATACTGCTGTGTCAATAGAAGGAAGTCATGGGTTAAATAGTTATTTTTTCACAAATACTGATGACGTTTATGACGTAACAAGAGCTGAAGCTTTATTTTCAGAGTTTATAGTTGAAGGACATTATTGTTGTATCTGTTACATAGTCAGGATAGTCTGCATATTCTTCAATCTTTATGCAGAATGAAACAAGAATTTGGAACTGAAATATTAAAGTCATGAGCATGCTTTATATTCTCAGAAATGCTCTAGAATGTGTTCAAAAAAGTTGAATAGCCAGGATTTTCCGGGGGCTTCACCCCCTGGTTCCACAGCAGGGCTTCACCTCTGCACCCTATTGGAGACCTGGTGCCCCGAAGCCCCCGGCTGATTGTTCCACTTTTCAATTACTCAAAGTTAAAAACTTAAAAATCTTGTCAGACATTTTGACTGACAAACTTGTACAACCCGTCAGTGTGA
The DNA here is from genome assembly GCA_030159075.1 of Atrina japonica. Lineage (NCBI taxonomy): Eukaryota > Metazoa > Mollusca > Bivalvia > Pterioida > Pinnidae > Atrina > Atrina japonica. The sequence continues at coordinate 1,757,107 of BROG01000012.1, read as the reverse complement.
ATGTAAATCTGTCAGTCCGAAAAAAGCAAATCCATAAATTTTGTTTGAAATTGAGATAGAGACTAATAATATAGATCCAACTGTTTTACGTTTCATTTTTTCATATTTCTATCTCCAATTCAAACAAAATCTCACTCTCATCTTGCTCACACTTGTGTACAAAACTGTCCATGTATCAAAACGTCCGTACTCAAAACTACCGGTATATTTGCATCTTAAAAAACACTGTGATGATTACATTTAGATACTCACCACTGGGATTAACACACAGGTGACGGTGATCAGATACAATTGAAGGTTACACTTAGACACTCGGCAGGGGCCTAAAAGTGTTAGTAACATTAAAACATAATTGGTATTGATTGGACCCAATTTTAGGATTCCCTTTCACTACTGCAACATACTATCAGCATTATATAAATCAACAGTTACACTTTAATATATCCCTGTTCCCTGCAATTGATGTATATAAAGACAAAGAAATAATCAACAATTAACATCTTATTTTAACTGGTTTTGAAGAAAAAACTGATACATGTACATCTATCAACTGGAATTGGAAACAAAATAATTGATCTACTGTTTTATTTACTGTCTTTATATTTGTATATATATTTTCCACATTTCATCTTATGTAACTGACATCCTTTCATGATAATTTTTATTGCATATTTTCATATCACTTGTGGCATAATCATCACGATCCGAGATCTCAATATTAAAACAAAATTTGTAAGACTAGCCTACTTCAATACTTCATTACTATCATTTTGTTCAAAGTCAGTAAATAGTGATCACTGATCATGCTGATCAACATCAAGTTTAAAGTCATTTTCTGCTTCCATTTCTACATAAATAATCCCCTGAAACACTCTAAGTAATCCTTCATGTACAGCTTGGCCATTATGGCAAAGTGTCATTGAGCAAGAAGATCAAATCACTTTATTTCAGTTCATATTTTCCCTCTTAACTGACATGGATTTTCATTGTAATCAGCCATGCTTTTCATAACAATATATCACGTTGTAGTCTCGTATACTGCGAGACTTTCGTTCTCAGAAAATGAAAGTACAATCGGGCAGTAATAAAGCATCGGAATATTAGCAGGCGTTTTGGGCACTGGGTTAAAAGTCTTAAAAACATACAAATTGTCAACAATGTGTCGCTGTCAGACATTTTGTCTGACACATGCAGCTCTTTCGTTGGACATAGACAATTTTTTGCCGACAAGACTGACAGATATCAACAGCTTTGTATTTGTATGGGAGAATTGGTGGCGGATGGCCTTATGCAGGTTTTGGCATTATAATGGTGGCAGGGGGGTTATATGAGAGGAAATAGCAATGTTATACAGGTTGGGCGTTGTAATGGAGGTGAACTGTTTATATATATATATATATATATATATATATATTTGTGTGTGTGAGTAGAAGTAGTAATAGTAGTAGTAGTTGTATAGCTACAGAGATACAATAACAATTTTACTGTAAATGTTGCTTATAGTACACAGGTTTTGCAGAATTTCTTTGCATAACCTTTTACACATAATTAACACGATTGTAAAACATGTTATAAATTATCTACATATATGTATTAACATTACAGGTCTCCAAGTACACATTGACTCATTGTCAAAAGGTAACCTACTCAGAATTTACTCGCCATCTGAAATTTTTTTTCACCTTACTAAAACCCTTCCATTTCTGATTTTTTTGCCCTCTAGACTGACTTAGATAGTTTGGAAGATGGGGTGTCAATGGTTTTGGTCATTTACTATATTCCATTAAATATTGAGATTTTTAGTCCTCCAATTTTAACCACATATACTATGATATGCTATATATTTCATATTAACAAAATGGGATAAGGTCAATTATGGCCAACATTTATCAATATTTGACAGAGTTGTTGGCCTTGGTTATGAATGGCTTAGCTTGCTTGTATATAATGTTTCTCAAACACATGAGTGTTAGTACAAACAGTTCACAACAGTAAAATGTCTAAGAAGCTAAATACTTTTGTTACTGTAACTTTAATAGATGATCAGCAGTGACAGCAATCCTCGCTCATGGGAGACTCTTATGTCCCATTGTCTCCATTATAGCAAATACCTCATTATCACTACATGATAAGTACTAAGTGCTTTTGTCTTTTACATTTTTGTTCATGCATTCAGACCATCCATTAAAATCCTGGACTATCATTAGTGTAAAGAAGAAGTGTACAAAATGGTTGTAGGTACCTTTTAGTCGTGTGTCTACAAATTGGGAGCTGATATCGTTAATTCTGGTATTTATAGTCGCCAGTAGGACGTAAACTTAAAATTGTATACTTCAGTCAGATGGGTTTGTACATCACTAAAAAATGTCACCTTGTTCAGGTCATAATTGAAGTTGTCAATTTGAGCTTCTGTAGCAGACACGTTACTCTACAAATTCCTTGACTGATAATCTAGCCAGTAATTTTCTAAAAAGGTTAAAGATTTCATACAGAAATCAACCAGATTCAGTAGTGAATTAATGGCTCGATTTTCATGGAAACCACAATGTTAACACTCATCCAATGTGACTAGTGATTTTGAAAACCACTCGTCCCGAGACATCTTCAGTTGTTCCAATTTTTTAGAAACTTAATGGAAACATTAACGTGATATCACCTGTCAAAATGATGATTTTTGTTCCATGACATATAGACAAAAATATGATAAAATATTTGTTTAAATTTATTATCAAGCACGTGAAACATTGTAAAAGAAGATGGGGGGGGGGGGCTCGAGGGCATCAGTTGTGTCAAGTGCAGGGCTTAATTTCTTTTTTTATTTGTTTTTGTTTGTTTGTTTTATTCTTATGCTTTAAGAAACAAAGATGTCGAACAGACAAAGATCTACAAAAAAGTACAAGAAAAAATTCTTAGATGTATACTTAGGTGTATTATTAGCCCTTTTGTAATCATTTTTCATGTTCTTGGATGTCTTTGGCAATTATTTTAAGGTATTATAGATAGAAAGTGTAATGAGTGTATGGCACATAGATCTATACATGGTCAAAATTTTCAGTTGGCTCTTTTTGAAAATATTTCCCTTTTTAATCTCCAGGAAAGTGATTAAGTCTCTGGGGAGCCTCTGCTTTTTTGTTTGATAAAATATAAGGTGTAAGTAACATATGGAGTTGTGCCCCTTAAATGATTTGTGTTGGAATCCTTTATGATATTGCCGTAAGCAAGGGGGAGGCAAATATACTTGTCAACCCCTTAATAACAGTTCTCATTTCATTGATGCATATTCAGCTTTAATGTACAATGGAATCTCACCATCTCCACATTAACTGGACTGCCCCATTTAATTTGAGATATCTGAAATTCCAGATAACCAAAGTTTTCAATTCACATATTTTTTTATTCTGATTTAACAAAGAATAAACCTACTCAGGGTACTGCTTAATCCAATTGGATTTAGGCAGTTATTAATTACACTTTCATTTTGGCTCCTTTACAGAAGTCTATTGTCCCGTGTTTTGCAGGTAAACAAGTAATTTTAAGAATGATATTTGCGTACAAAATGTAAATCTTCTTTCACAGATGGTAACTTTGAGATAACAAGTGACAATTCTGTAATATTTTGATACTTCAGACCAGAAAACCACCTTGAGATAAGCGAAATTTCCACATAAAAACTTCGAGATATCAGGCATGAAAGTAGTATAAATATATAGTAAAATAATCGGGACCAGCCAATCGACTTTGACATAACCGGAATTTCGACTCATCCGAATTTGACATGAAGGGTTTCTGCTGTACATGTGTAAACAGACTTTTCTTTAAGTTTACTGATAAATCTTTACCTCTTATGTGCCGTGTACAGAGTTTACAGGTACCTACTGGTATTGAAGATTATTTTTTTTTTTGTGTGATGCATATTCAGCTTTTATGTACATACAGATTTTGATTTTAAAGGGATATAAGCTGTCACAATGATGCATAATCAGCTTTTATGTACATAACAATTTTATTTTAAAGTGATATAAGCTGTCACAATGATGATTTTTGTCGCAAGACATATAGATGAGAATATGATAAAATGTGTGTTCAAATACATAATCAAACACGTGAAACTTTGTAAAAGATCTTCTTTTCTGAGTTATTTGTTTTATCAAAATTTAAGTTTTCCTGTACCTTAAAAAATCTAGTTGTATTTCCATATGCAATGATCTTTCAGATAAACTCTTTCGCCATATCAAATGTGCTTCGTAATTCGGTCAGGAATCCTGTCCTTTACGCACTCGATCTACCTGCAGGGTTCTTGACAAAATTGAGTGTGTTAAAGTCAGCCAATATTTATGTGTTTTATATTTGCTTTTAAAATACAGGACTTAATCTTTAATGGAAAGTACATGTATTATGTAAAATAAATGTTTTTCAATGCTATTTGAAATGCCTGAATACTCCTAAAGACTATCTAGATGATAACAGTTTACATCGCAGTACTCCCCAAGACTTTCTAAATGTCGACCAATGTCAGTGTGGTACTCCTCAAGACTATCTAGATGACAACTGTTGACATTGCTTCACAGGATTATCAAGATAACAACCATTTACATTGCATTACACCCCAGGACTGTCTAGATGGCAACTGTTGTCATTAATCCCCAGAACTATCAAGATGACAATTGTTGTTATTGCAATACTTTCTAAGATTATCTAGATGGCAACTAATGTCATTGCAATACTCCCAAGGACTATCTAGATGACAACTGTTGTCATTGCAATACTCCCCAGGACTATCTAGATGACAACTATTGTCATTGCAATACTCCCTAGGACTATCTAGATGACAACTGTTGTCATTGCAATACTCCCCAAGACTATCTAGATGACAACTGTTATCATTGCAATACTCCCTAGGTCTATCTAGATGACAACTAATGTCATTGCATTACTCCCCAGGACTGTCTAGATGTCAACTTTGTAATTGCAATACTCCCCAGGACTATCTAGATGACAACTGTTGTCATTGCGATACTCCCCAGGACTATATAGATGACAACTGTTGTCATTGCAATACTCCCCAGGACTATATAGATGACAACGGACGTCATTGCATTTCTCCCCAGAACTGTCTAGATGACAACTGTTGTCATTGCAATACTCCCCAGGACTATCTAGATGACAACTGTTGTCATTGCAATACTCCCCAGGACTATATACATGACAACGGATGATGTTGCATTACTCCCAAGAACTGTCAAGATGTCATCTGTTGTAATTGATCCCAAAAACTATCTAGATGGCAACTGTTGTCATTACTCCCCATGACTATGTAGATGACAATGGGAAACTGTTGTTATTACACCCCATGACTATCTAGATGACAATGGGTTCTAATTTCTCTGAAAGACTATCTAGATGACAACTGTTGTCATTGCAATACTCCCCAGGACTATATACATGACAACGGATGTCGTTGCATTACTCCCAAGAACTGTCTAGATGTCATCTGTTGTAATTGATCCCAAAAACTATCTAGATGGCAACTGTTGTCATTACTCCCCATGACTATGTAGATGACAATGGGAAACTGTTGTTATTACACCCCATGACTATATAGATGACAATGGGTTCTAATTTCTCTGAAAGACTATCTAGATGACAACTGTTGTCATTGCAATACTCCCCAAGACTATCTAGATGGCAACTGATGTCATTGCAATACTCCCAAGGACTATCTGGATGACAACTGTTGTCATTGCAATACTCCCTAGGACTATCTAGATGACAACTGTTGTCATTGCAATACTCCCCAGGACGTTCTAGATGACAACTGTTGTCATTGCAATACTCCCAGGACTATCTAGATGACAACTGTTGTCATTGCAATTTCTCCCCAGGACTATATAGATGACAAACTGTTGTCATTGCAATACTCCCCAGGACTATCTAGATGACAACTGTTGTCATTACTCCCCAGGACTATCTAAATGACAACTGTTGTCATTGCAATACTCCCCAAGACTATCTAGATGGCAACTGATGTCATTGCAATACTCCCCAGAACTATATAGATGACAAATGATATCATTGCATTACTCCCCAGGACTGTCAAGATGTCAACTGTTGTAATTGATCTTCAAAACTATCTACATGGCAACTGTTTGTCATTACTCCCAATGACTACCAAGATGACAACAGGCAACTGTTGTCATTACACCCCATGACTATCTAGATGACAATGGGTTCTAATTGCTTTGAAAGACTATCTAGATGACAACTGTTGTCATTGCAATACTCCCCAGGACTATCTAGATGACATCTGTTGTCATTGCAATACTCCCCATAGACAGGACTGTTGTCTACAATGGACTATCTAAATTGACAACTGTTGTCATTGCAATACTCCCCAGGACTATATAGATGACAACGGATGTCATTGCATTACTCCCCAGGACTGTCTAGATGACAACTGTTGTCATTGCAATACTCCCCAGGACTATCTAGATGACAATGTCAACTGTTGTTGTCATTGCAACTGTTTGTCATACTCCACAAGACTATCTAGATAAACATATGGGTTCTACAACTGTTGTCATTGCACTCCCCCCAGGACTATCTATCTGACATGACTCCCCAACTGTGACAACTGTTGTCATTGCAATACTCCCCAAGACTATCTAGATGGCAACTGATGTCATTGCAATACTATCTAGAATGACTCCCCCCAGGACTATATACATGACAACGGATGTCGTTGCATTACTCCCCAGAACTGTCTAGATGTCATCTGTTGTAATTGATCCCCAAAACTATCTAGATGGGAACTGTTGTCATTACTCCCCATGACTATGTAGATGACAATGGGAAGCTGTTGTTATTACACCCCATGACTATCTAGATGACAACGGACAACTGTTGTTATTACACCCCATGACTATCTAGATGACAATGGGTTCTAATTTCTCTGAAAGACTATCTAGATGACAACTGTTGTCATTGCAATACTCCCAAAGATTACCTAGATGACAACTGTTATCATTGCAATACTCCCTAGGTCTATCTAGATGACAAACTAATGTCATTGCATTACTCCCCAGGACTGTCTTGCAATAGATGTCAAACTTTGTAATTGCAATACTCCCCAGGACTATCTTGATGACAACTGTTGTCATTGCGATACTCCCCAGAACTATATAGATGACAAAGACTGTTTAGTCATTGCTCATACTCCCCTATCTAGGGATTTGTCACTACTCACTATAGATGACAACGGACGTCATTGCATTTCTCCCCTAGAAAACTGTCTAGTATGACAACTGTTGTCATTGCAATACTCCCAGGACTATGACTATTAGATGACAACTGTTGTCATTGCAATACTCCCCAGAGGATCTATATACATGACAACGGATGATGTTGCATTACTCCCAAGAAAGACTGTCAAGATGTCATCTGTTTGTAATTGATCCCCGAAAACTATCTAGATGGCAACTGTTGGTATCATTACTCCCCATGACTATGTAGATGACAATGGGAACACTGTTGTTATTGCACACCCCATGACTATCTAGATGACAATGGGTTCTAATTTCTCTGAAAGACTATCTAGATGACAACTGTTGTCATTGCAATACTCCCCAGGACTATATACATGACAACGGATGTCGTTGCATTACTCCCAAGAACTGTCTAGATGTCATCTGTTGTAATTGATCCCAAAAACTATCTAGATGGCAACTGTTGTCATTACACCCCATGACTATGTAGATGACAATGGGAAACTGTTGTTATTACACCCCATGACTATATAGATGACAACTGGGTTGTTATAATTTCTCTGAAAGACTATCTAGATGACAACTGTTGTCATTGCAATTACTCCCCATTACAGACTATTACTAGATGGCAACTGATGATCATTTGCAATACTCCCAAGGACTATCTGGATGACAACTGTTGTCATTGCAATACTCCTTAGGACTATCTAGATGACAACTGTTGTCATTGCAATACTCCCCAGGACGTTCTAGATGACAACTGTTGTCATTGCAATACTCCCCAGGACTATCTAGATGACAACTGTTGTCATTGCAATTCTCCCCAGGACTATATAGATGACAACTGTTGTCATTGCAATACTCCCCAGGACTATCTAGATGACAACTGTTGTCATTACTCCCCAGGACTATCTAAATGACAACTGTTGTCATTGCAATACTCCCCAAGACTCTCTAGATGGCAACTGATGTCATTGCAATACTCCCCTAGATGACTATATAGATGACTCTAATGATATCATTGCATTACTCCCCAGGACTGTCAAGATGTCAACTGTTGTAATTGATCTTCAAAACTATCTACATGGCAACTGTTTGTCATTACTCCCAATGACTACCAAGATGACAACAGGCAACTGTTGTCATTACACCCCATGACTATCTAGATGACAATGGGTTCTAATTGCTTGGAATAGGACTATCTAGATGACAACTGTTGTCATTGCAATACTCCCCAGGTTCCTAGCTGACACTATCCCCTGACTAGATGACATGTTGTGTTGTCATTTGCAATACTCCCCCTAGGACTGTCTAGGATGACAACTGTTGTCATTGCAATACTCCCCAGGACTCTATAGATGACAACGGATGTCATTGCATTACTCCCATAACTTATATAGGACTGTCTTCAGATGACAATGTTGTCATTGCAATACTCCCTATCTACAGGACTATCTAGATGACAAGGACTGTTGTCATTGCAATACTCCAATTGCAAGACTATCTAGATGACAACTGTTGTCATTACTCCCCAGGACTATCTAAATGACAACTGTTGTCATTGCAATACTCCCCAAGGACTATCTAGATGGCAATATCTCCCAGGATATATAGATGACAATGGATGTCATTGCATTACTCCCCAGGACTATATACATGACAATACTCCCCGAGGATGTCGTTGACAACGGTTGTCATTGCTCCCCAGAACTGTCTAGATGTCATCTGTTGTAATTGATCAATACCCAAAACTATCTAGATGGGAACTGTTGTTCATCATTACTCCCCATGACTATGTAGATGACAATGGGTCAAGCTGTTGTTATTACACCCCTGTTTTGTCATGACTATCTAAGATGACAACGGACAACTGTTGTTATTACACCCCATGACTATCTAGATGACAATGGGTTCTAATTTCTCTGAAAGACTATCTAGATGACAACTGTTGTCATTGCAATACTCCCAAAGATTACCTAGATGACAACTGTTGTCATTGCAATACTCCCCAGGAAAGATTACCGTTACTCCCCAGATGACAAACTGTTGTCATTGCAATATCTCCCAAGGACTATCTAGATGCATTAACTGTTGTCATGCTGCAATATCTCCCCTTGGACTATCCCCATGAGATGACAAAGCTGTTGTCAATTGCAACGGACAATCTACTCCCCAAGACCATCTAGATGACAACTCTGTTGTCATTGCAATACTCCCAGGACTACTCTAGATGACTACTGTTGTCATTGCAATACTCCAATACTCCCGAGATGTCTCTCTCGATGGCAACTGATGTCATTGCATTACTCCCCAGGACTGTCTAGATGTCAACTGTTGTAATTGATCCCCAAAACTATCCAGATAACAACTGTTCTCATTACTCCCAAGGACTATCTAGATGACAACTGTTGTCATTGCAATACTCACTTGGACTATCTAGATGACAGCTTTTGTCATTGCAATACTCCCCAGAACTATCTAGATAACAACTGTTGTCATTGCAATACTCCCCAGGACTATAAAGATGACAACTGTTGTCATAGCATTACCCAAAAGTATCTAGATGACAACTGTTGTCATTGCAATACTCCCAAAGATTACCTAGATGACAACTGTTGTCATTGCAATACTCCCAAGACTATCTAGATGGCAACTAATGTCATTGCAATACTCCCAAGGACTATCTAGATGACAACTGTTGTCATTGCAATACTCCCAAGACTATCTAGATGACAACTGTTGTCATTGCAATACTCCCTAGGACCTATCTGTCAATAGATGACAGCTGTTATCATTGCAATTACTCCCAATACTCAAGAACATCTAGATGACAAATGTTGTACATTGCATAGTACAATGGATCCCGAAAACTGATGGTCAGAATTATCTAGATGACAACTGTTGTTATTGCAATACTCCCCAAGACGATCTTAATGACAACTGTTGTCATTGCAATACTCCCAAAGATTATCTAGATGACAACTGTTGTCATTGCAATACTCCCAAAGACTATCTAGATGGCAACTGTTGTCATTGGAATACTTCCAAGGACTATCTAGATGACAAATGTTGGCATTGCACTGTATCTAGTCATTGCAATACTCCGCAGGACAACGAGTTGTCATCTAGATGGACAATGTAGAATGACAACTGTTGTCATTGCAATACTCCACTAGGGATGTTTTCTATTGCCAATAGATGACATCGGATGTCATTTGCAGTACTCCCCAGGACTGTCTTAGATGTCAACAGTTGTTGTAATTGATCCCCAAAACTATCTACATGGCAACTGTTGTCATTACTCCCCAATGACTATCTATCTAGATGACAACTTTTGTTCACAGGCAACTTTTTTTGTCATTTCACCCCAAAGATTATCTAGATGACAATGGGTTCTCAGAAAAGACTATCTAATTGCTCTGAAAGACTTGGCACCTAGACGTGATACTAACTGTTGTCATTACTCCCCATGACTATCTAGATGACAATGGGAAACTGTTGTTATTACACCCCATGACTATTAAGATGACAACTGGCAATTGTTGTTATTACACCCCATGACTATCTAGATGACAACTGTTGTCATTGCAATACTCTCCAGGACTATCTAGACGACAACTGTTGTCATTGCAATTCTCCCCATGATTATCTAGATGACAATGGGAAACTGTTGTCATTACACCCCCAGACGTTACTATGGCAGCTATGTCATATGCATATACCCATGACAATGTGTTCTAATTGCTCTGAAAGGACTGACTATCTAGTTTGTTATGACAAAACTGTTTGTCCTTTTGCAATACTCCCAAAGACTATCTAGATGGCAACTGTTGTCATTGCAATACTCCCCAGGATTATCAAGATGACAACTGTTGTCATTGCAATACTCCCCAGGACTATCTAGATGACAACTGTTGTCATTGCAATACCCCCTAGAACTAGCTAGATGACAACTGTTGTCATTGCAATACTCCCCAAGACTATCTAGATGACAACTGTTGTCATTGCAATACTCCCCAGGACTATCTAGATGACAAATGTTGTCATTGCAATATTCCCCAAGACTATCTAGATGACAAATGTTGTCATTGCAATACTCCCCAAGACTATCTTGATGACAACTGTTGTCATTGCAATACCCCCGAAGACTGTCAAGATTACAAATGTTGTCATTGCAATACTCCCAAAGATTAGATGACAACTCTTGTCATTGCAATACTCCCAAGAACTATCTAAATGACAAATGTTGTCATTGCAATACTCCCCAAAACTATCTAGATGACATCTGATGTCACTGCAATGCTCCCAAGGATTATGTAGACGACAACTGTTGTCATTGCAATACTCCCCAGGACTATCTAGATGACAAATGTTGTCATTGCAATACTCCCTAGGACTATCTAGATGACAAATGTTGTCATTGCAATACTCCCCAGGACTATCTAGATGACAAATGTTGTCATTGCAATACTCCCCAAGACTATCTAGATGACATCTGATGTCATTGCAATGCTCCCAAGTATTATGTAGACGACAACTGTTGTCATTGCAATACTCCCCAGGACTATCTAGATGACAAATACTGTTGTCATTGCAATACTCCCTAGGACTATCTAGATGACAAATGTTGTCATTGCAAAATACCTCATTGCAATACTCCCCAAGACTATCTAGATGACAAATGTTGGCATTGCAATTCTCCCCAAGACTATCTAGATAACAACTGTTGTCATTGCAATACTCCCCAAAACTATCTAGAAGACAACTGTTGTCATTGCAATACTCTCCAGGACTATCTAGATGACAACTGTTGTCATTGCAATACTCCCTAGGACTATCTAGATGACAGGTGTTGTCATTGCAATACTCCCCAAGGCTATCTAGATGACAACTGTTGTCATTGCAGTACTCCGAAAGATTATCTAGATGACAACTGTTGTCATTGCAATACTCCCTAGGGAACTTATTGTTGTAGTACTCCTGAAAAGATGACTAGGGCAACTGTTGTCATTGCAATACTCCCCAAGACTATCTAGATGACAACTGTTGTCATTGCAGTACTCCGGAAGATTATCTAGATGACAACTGTTGTCATTACAATACTCCCAAAGACTATCTAGATGACAACTTTTGTCATTACAATACTCCCCAGGACTATATAGATGACAACTGTTGTCATTGCAGTACTCCCAAAGATTATCTAGATGACAAGGACTGTCTGTCTCATTGCAATACTCCCTGCTATGTCAAAGACTATCTAGATGGACAATGGCAAATTGCTCTGAAAGTTGTGACATCTATTGCAATACTCCCAGGAATCTATATGACTATCTAGATGACAACTGTTGTCATTGCAATACTCCCCAGGACTATCTAGATGACAACTGTTGTCATTGCAATACTCCCCAGGACTATTTAGATGACAACAGATGTCATTGTATTACTCCCCAGGACTGTCTAGATGTCAACTGTTGTAATTGATCCCCAAAACTATCTAGATAGGGACACGTTGTCATATGTCAAACTGTTGTCATTACTCCCCATGACTATCTAGATGACAATGGGTTCTAATTGCTCTGAAAGACTATCTAGATGACATCTGTTGTCATTGCAATACTCACAGGACTATCTAGATGACAACTGTTGTCATTGCAATACTCCCCAGGACTATCTAGACGACAACTGTTGTCATTGCAATTCTCCCCAGGACTATATAGATGACAACTGTTGTCATTGTATTACTCCCAAGGACTGTCTAGATGACAACTGTTGTAATTGATCCCAAAACTATCTAGATGACAACTGTTGTTATTATTCCCCAGGACTATGTAGATAGCACTATTCTGATGTCATTGCAATTAACAATACTCCCAGGACTATCTAGATGACAACAGATGTCCATTGCATTACTCCCCAAGGATCTGTCTAGATGTCTCCCTACTATCTGTTGTTATTGATCCCAAAACTATCTAGTTGGCAAATTCTGTTGTCATTACTTGCCCATGACTATCTAGAAGACAACTGATGACAATGGACTATAGAAACTGTTGTCATTACACCCCATTACTATCTAGATGACAATGTGTTCTAATTTCTCTGAAAGACTTGCATCTAGATTTACTATGACAACTGTTGTCATTGCAATACTCCCAAAGGACTATCTAGATGGCAACTGTTGTCATTGCAATACTACTCCCCAGGACTATCTAGATGACAAATACTGTTGTCATTTTAGCACATACTCCCCAGGACTATATAGATGACAACTGTTGTCATTGCTAATACCTCCTAGAACTACTAGCTAGATGACACTGTTGTTACTGTTGTCATTGCATTGCAATACTCCCCAGGACAACTGTATCTAGATGACAAATGTCATGTCATTCCCCAGGACTGTCTAGCAACTATTCCCCAAAACGACTATGTGCAACTGTTGTCCATTACTAGATGACAAATGTTGTCATTGCAATACTCCCCAAGACTATCTTGATGACAACTGTTGTCATTGCAATTCTCCCCAGGACTATATAGATGACAACTGTTGTCATTGTATTACTCCCAAGGACTGTCTAGATGACAACTGTTGGAATTGATCCCAAAACTATCTAGATGACAACTGTTGTTATTATTCCCCAGGACTATGTAGATAGCAGCTGATGTCATTGCAATACTCCCCAGGACTATCTAGATGACAACAGATGTCATTGCATTACTCCCAAGGACTGTCTAGATGTCAACTGTTGTTATTGATCCCAAAACTATCTAGATGGCAACTGTTGTCATTACTCCCCATGACTATCTAGATGACAATGGGAAACTGTTGTCATTACACCCTATTACTATCTAGATGACAATGTGTTCTAATTTCTCTGAAAGACTATCTAGATGACAACTGTTGTCATTGCAATACTCCCAAAGACTATCTAGATGGCAACTGTTGTCATTGCAATACTCCCCAGGACTATCTAGATGACAACTGTTGTCATTGCAATACTCCCCAGGACTATATAGATGACAACTGTTGTCATTGCAATACCTCCTAGAACTATCTAGATGACAACTGTTGTCATTGCAATACTCCCCAGGACTATCTAGATGACAAATGTTGTCATTGCAATATTCCCCAAGACTATCTAGATGACAAATGTTGTCATTGCAATACTCCCAAATGTTGACTATCTCCCAAAGACTGATGACAAACTGTTGTCATTGCAATACCCCCGAAGACTGTCAAGATTACAAATGTTGTCATTGCAATACTCCCAAAGATTAGATGACAACTCTTGTCATTGCAATACTCCCAAGAACTATCTAAATGACAAAATGTTGTCATTGCAATACTCCCCAAAACTATCTAGATGACATCTGATGTCACTGCAATGCTCCCAAGGATTATGTAGACGACAACTGTTGTCATTGCAATACTCCCCAGGACTATCTAGATGACAACTGTTGTCATTGCAATACTCCCTAGGACTATCTAGATGACAAATGTTGTCATTGCAATACTCCCCAGGACTATCTAGATGACAAATGTTGTCATTGCAATACTCCCCAAGACTATCTAGATGACATCTGATGTCATTGCAATGCTCCCAAGTATTATGTAGACGACAACTGTTGTCATTGCAATACTCCCCAGGACTATCTAGATGACAACTGTTGTCATTGCAATACTCCCTAGGACTATCTAGATGACAAATGTTGTCATTGCAATACTCCCCAGGACTATCTAGATGACAAATGTTGTCATTGCAATACTCCCTAGGACTATCTAGATGACAGGTGTTGTCATTGCAATACTCCCCAAGACTATCTAGATGACAACTGTTGTCATTGCAGTACTCCGAAAGATTTTCTAGATGACAACTGTTGTCATTGCAATACTCCCTAGGACTATCTAGATGACAGGTGTTGTCATTGCAATACTCCCCAAGACTTTTCTATCCTAGATGACAAATACTGTTGTCATTTGCCATTTGTACTCCGGAAGATTATCTAGATGACAACTGTTGTCATTACAATACTCGCAAAGACTATCTAGATGATAACTTTTGTTGTTGCAGTACTCTGAAAGATTATCTAGATGGCAACTGATGTCGATGCAATACTCCCCAGGACTATCTAGATGACAACTGTTGTCATTACAATACTCCCCAGGACTATATAGATGACAACTGTTGTCATTGCAGTACTCCCAAAGATTATCTAGATGACAACTGTTGTCATTGCAATACTCCCAAAGACTATCTAGATGGCAACTGTTGTTATTGCAATACTCCCAAGGACTATCTAGATGACAACTGTTGTCATTGCAATACTCCCCAGGACTATCTAGATGACAACTGTTGTCATTGCAATACTCCCCAGGACTATATAGATGACAACGGATGTCATTGCATTACTCCCCAGGACTGTCTAGATGTCAACTGTTGTAATTGATCCCCAAAACTATCTACATGTCAACTGTTGTCATTACTCCCCATGACTATCTAGATGACAATGGGTTCTAATTGCTCTGAAAGACTATCTAGATGACATCTGTTGTCATTGCAATACTCACAGGACTATCTAGATGACAACTGTTGTCATTGCAATACTCCCCAGGACTATCTAGATGACAACTGTTGTCATTGCAATTCTCCCCAGTACTATATAGATGACAACTTGTCATTGCATTACTCCCCAGGACTGTCTAGAAGTCAACTGTTGTAATTGATCCCCAAAATTATCTAGATGGCAACTTTTGTCATTACTCCCCGGGACTATTTAGATGGCAACTGATGTCATTGCAATACTCCCCAGGACTATCTAGATGACAACTGATCTCATTGCAATATTCCCCAGGACTATATAGATGACAACGGATGTCATTGCATTACTCCCTAGGACTGTCTAGATGTCAACTGTTGTAATTGATCCCCAAAACTATCTAGATGGGAAACTGTTGTCATTACACCCTATGACTATCTAGATGACAACGGGCAACTGTTGTCATTACACCCCATGACTATCTAGATGACAATGGGTTCTAATTTCTCTGAAAGACTATATAGATGACAACTGTTGTCATTGTAATACATCCAGGACTATCTAGATGACAACTGTTGTCATTTCAATACTCTCCAGGACTATCTAGATGACAAATGTTGTTATTGCAGTACTCCCCAGAACTATCTAGATGACAAATGTTGTCATTGCAATACTCCCCAGGACTATCTTGCTGACAACTGTTGTCATTGCAGTACTCCCCAGAACTATCTTGCTGACAACTGTTGTCATTGCAATACTCCCCAGGACTATCTTGCTGACAAATGTTGTCATTGCAATACTGCCGAGGATCTATCTAATCTTTTGTTGTGACAAATGTTGTGATTGCAATACTCCCAGGACTATCTTGCTGACAACTGTTGTCATTGCAATACTCCCCAGGACTATCTTGCTGACAAATGTTGTCATTGCAATACTGCCCAGGACTATCTTGCTGACAAATGTTGTGATTGCAATACTCCCCAGGACTATCTTGCTGACAACTGTTGTGATTGCAATACTCCCCAGGACTATCTTGCTGACAACTGTTGTCATTGCAATACTCCCCAGGACTATCTTGCTGACCCCAATGTTGTGATTGCAATACTGCCCAGGACTATCTCTGCTGAACTGTTGTAATATGACCCCAAAAATATCTAGCATGTCAATTTGCATTACTCCCCAGGACTATCTTGCTGACAAATGTTGTCATTGCTCTGAAATACTGCCCAGGACTATCTTGCTGACAAATGTTGTGATTGCATTACAATGCCCAGGGACTATCTTGCTGACAACTGTTGTCATTGCAATACTGCCCAGGACTATCTTGCTGACAACTGTTGTCATTGCAATACTCCCCAGGACTATCTTGCTGACAACTGTTGTCATTGATGGCAATACATTGACCCCAGGACTATCTTGGATGACAAATGTTGTCATTGCAATACTCCCCAGGACTATCTTGCTGACAAATGTTGTGATTTGCAATACTGCCCAGGACTATCTTGCTGACAACTGATGTTGTCATTGCAATACTGCCCCCTAGGACTATCTTGCTGTCAAAACTGTTGTCATGATGCAATACTCCTAGTAGGACTCTATCTTGCTGACAAATGTTATGATTGCAATACTCCCATGACAGGACTATCTTGCTGACAATATGTTGTCATTGCAATATACTCCACAGGGACTATCTTGCTGACAAACTGTTGTGATTGCAATACTCCCCAGGACTATCTTGCTGACAAATGTTGTCATTGCAATACTGCCCAGGACTATCTTGCTGACAAATGTTGTGATTGCAATACTCCCCAGGACTATCTTGCTGACAACTGTTGTGATTGCAATACTGCCCAGGACTATCTTGCTGACAAATGTTGTGATTGCAATACTGCCCAGGACTATCTTGCTGACAAATGTTGTGATTGCAATACTGCCCAGGACTATCTTGCTGACAACTGTTCTGATTGCAATACTGCCCAGGACTATCTTGCTGACAAATGTTGTCATTGCAATACTGCCCAGGACTATCTTGCTGACAACTGTTGTCATTGCAATACTGCCCAGGACTATCTTGCTGACAAATGTTGTCATTGCAATACTGCCCAGGACTATCTTGCTGACAAATGTTGTCATTGCAATACTGCCCAGGACTATCTTGCTGACAAATGTTGTCATTTGCAATACTGCCCTAGGATGACTATCTTGCTGAACAAGATGTTGTCATTGCCAATACTGCCCAGGACTATCTAGATGACAAATGTTGTCATTGCAATACTGCCCAGGACTATCTTGCTGACAAATGTTGTCATTGCAATACTGCCCATCTAGGACTATCTTGCTGACAAATGTTGTCATTGCAATACTGCCCAGGACTATCTTGCTGACAAATGTTGTGATTGCAATACTGCCCAGGACTATCTAGATGACAACTGTTGTCATTGCAATACTCCCCAGGACTATCTAGATGACAACTGTTGTCATTGCAGTACTCTCCAGAACTATACACAATGAACCTTAGTAGAATATGTTCTGTGATGAATTTTAATGTGCCGGATATCATACTGAATTTGATCTGTCTTGTTTGTCATTTGCTCTTTAACCCATTCATCCCTAAAGACACATTTGTACTGGTTTAAGTTTTTGATTTACAGCAGAGTCCATTATTTGTAGGGGTTATGAGTTAAATTTGTCTTTCTGTTGGCTACATATTGCTTTTTGTTAAATAAATCAATTTTCTTTCCATAATTTTTACCTAATTTGGTACAGAGCTTCTTATCAATAAGGTAGTGGTTAATGTTCAGTATTTTCATAAATGGCTTACTTCTTAGTAAAAGTGTTTTTCAAAAGCATCTTGTTTCGTGGAAAGTAAGAAATTTCTGTTTGCCATCACTTTCCATTCATATTTTACATTTTGAACTTCTCCTAGAGAATCAAGAAATGGATTGAAATGAAACATGGCATATACATTACTTACAAGAGGGTGACCAAGTGTTCTTACTTTGGTGCTGCTATGCCATCAAACATGTCCATGAGTGGGGACTAAATTACCACCCTATGGGAAATACAGAAAAACGTAGCAAATAGCAAACTTCTATGGACATTGTATACAAATTTGTTATAACCATTATTTGTAATACGATTAAAGCTAATTCATAACTTAATTCTAACACAAATTTGCTATAAAATTAGCATTAAAATTGCTCTATAAAATGAACATGTGTTTTAAAAATTTGGGGAAATATACATTTTCATATAATTAATTATTGTAGTAATAAAGTGATTATTAAATGGAAATTAAATTATTTAATGGAAATGATTATTAAATGTTGTTGCATGGTAACATATGTGTATAAATGTGTACAGCCTGTTATCAAGAATTTTGCCAACAAAAAATGCATAAATAGAAAAAATTAATGCAAATAAAATTAAAATTGTTTATTTTTTAGAATCAGCAATCCTCTTGACAAAAATATGATTAGAAATTGTGTTATCTCCTGTTTGGTACAGGAGACCAATCAAATGTATACATGAATTGTATGACAATAGCTTTGTTATAAAAGTTGATTTTACATTTTATTTTAAGTCAAGGGGAACAGAAATTACTTCATTATCAGCTTAAATTTGTCATAAGTGGGTTTACTATAGATGCAGAATTTGTGTATAGCATACTAAGGAATCCAGGCCATTGGGGAAATCATTTTTGCTGCACTATAACCATCAAATTTCTAATTCCGTGCTTGCTATATTCAAGTTTTATTGTACATACATTAATCTTCTTCCAGAGAAACACTGAATGAATTGAAACAAAACTTGGCATGAATGTTGATTATGAAATGCTAATGCTTTAGTGACAACAATACTTGATCCTAGATGTATGCCATCACAGGACTTATTTTAACATATTTCTTACACGGTATTGACCAAATGGTTTTGCTTTGGTGTTATTCCCTCATCTAAGATGGCTGCCAACAGAGAATTTAGTTTGATATAAGATTGAATGGATTGAAATGAAACATGGCAAATTTTACTTTGGTGTCAATCCATCATCCAAGATTGCTCTCAGAAGGGAACAATTAAGACGACATCTTGTAAGGAATTTATTGATCTTTTTTTTGTTGTTGAAAAAGTTCTGTTTCAATATTGTTCTGCCAACTTTGGGCCAGGTGAGCAATTACAGGTTTCTGGGAACCTCTAGTTACTGCATGTAGCGCACTCATATTTCAGCTCTCTAAGGGGTTGTAGACTTATTAGCACAATCTTGAATACACACAATTACAACAAGAATATATTTAAATTGGTGATGATATACTTTCCTTATACACATTGTACTTAAACAGTGATGATGTACAGGTAATATTGTCCTGGATTTGTGTTTGTTATGAAACGGCTTATACAATGTAGGTAAGGTGACCATTGCAACTGACCATTTATAGGTATCATTACATGATACTAGTAAAGAGTATTCAAAACTGATTGCTTGTACTATAAATACCATTAGTTTTGTCGTGTATGCAGATGGTAGAATGACAGATGGAGGATTTTTAGCGCTGCACTTGAATTAGCACTATGACTTGAGTGCCAAAGGTGCTAATATTAGAATACTGCTAAAGTAAGTACACGTACAGTGTATCACAGGAAAGTAACTGAAATGAATTACTTTTGTGGACTATCAGTATACTGGTTAGTACGTAGGCACATTTCACAGTGTCCGAGGAGTCAAGTATATCATGCTATGGCTCAATGTTTGTTATCCATACATTAACCTTTCCAATTAAATGACTTCTTTTTCTTTTTTCTCCTTTTTTTGCATATCACAGCTTTTGATTTTCTTGTTTTGTTCAAACATATAACCAACTGAACACCTTTTTAAAGCGATACGAGCTGTCGTTGGTGACAAATTTTACATTTCCATTTTATGTGATATTCTATCTCAAATATATTCCAAAGATACCATCTGGTGGCTAGAATAACAAATGCATGTGTAAAATTGCAACAATCTTGCCAAACCTAACCCGTAATATCAGTTGTTTCTTGTCCACCATACTTTGAGCATTGCAAATTAACTTTCGGTAAATTTTTATGAAGATTACCAAGAGACCAATAAACACGTGCTATTTGCAGTTAATATACATTCTATTCTTATTACCCTTTGTGTTTATTTTCGTACATCATCATTTCATACCTAAATTAGGCAAAGTTTGTCTTTTTCGTCGTTTCAAAACATTCATTTCTGAAATTGTCCATGTGTCGGGTATATTGGGTGATATCGACCCATTTTTAACTCATCCCATCGCATTCTCGGTTTTATCATTCTTGACACATACGATCACGAATTGCCCAACTCCGCCAGACATGGCTACACGATTGTAAAATGTGAGGTACGTATACTTTTCACAGTTATGTTGATGTCAGCATTTAGGGTAACAATGAAGATCGGAAAATTTTCTTTTATATATTCATCCGATTTTCTTCAGGTATTTAAAATTGTGTTTAAAAGCATATATATCACATAATACATGCACTTTCCAATAAAAATCACGTCCTGTATTTTAGAAGTAAATATAAACAACGGCCGACTTTAACATAGTCCCAGAGTGTAAAGGACCGATCCCCATACCGAATTACGAAGTACATTTTATATGGTGAAAGAGTTTATCTGAAAGGTCATTGCATACAGAAATACAACTGGATATTTTAAGGTACTGGAAAAACTCAAATTCTAATAAAAGAGATAACTTCAAAAAGAAGATCTTTTACATCGTTTTACGTGTTTGACAATGAATTTGAACACACATTTTATCATATTCTCGACTATATGTTACGGGACAAAAATAGTAATTGTGACAGCTTATATGGTTTTAAGATTATTGCATGCATTTTTCAAGTTTATACACATACCAGTTGAATAAAAGATAGCAACTTTGTTTATAATCTAAAAAAAAAAATTAAGTTTCCATAATTTAAATACCAGTCCGGTCCATTTCTGTTTCTTATACTACTTCTGGAAGTAAGTCCGCCATTAAATTAACTCAAATAATTCAAGCCCACTCTGTTTCCGATTCTTGCCATACTATGTTAATGTAGTGAAAGGAATATAACAACTGAATTATTCGGGCTACCATTACATCTGCTTTGTGACAATTTAGACCTCGAGGTAAATGCTTTGCATGCTTGATTATAAATAAAATGATTTTTTTGGTCATTTATTTAGTTTAAGAACATTACAAATATCTTTTGAGACCGTAAGATGTTGTAATAACTATTTTGATGGCTGGAATCATGCTTCTAATCATCAGTGATCCAAGCTTGTGTCACATGACATACACACACTCTCTTAGTCTTATCACCAATTAACTGCCAATCATTTAATCATTAACACCCTCAATAATTAACATGCCCACAGGCTATTTACATGTAAAAGTGTCAACTGATTGATGACTGGACATTTGCTGATTAGTACTTATGTGGAGTTTACATATTGGTCACATTTTTTTTCGGTACTTGAAATTTCCATTGAATAAAATGTGACGAAAGGGACCGTAAAAATTGGCATCGGAAAAAAATTTCCTTCACATTGGAAGAATCACATGTATGCTTCCTCTCAAGAATCAATGGACAGAGTTATATATATATATATATATATATATATATTAGGAAGCTTGGTCCTGGTTTGCAATAGATGTTGGGGTGGAGTAGTACCCAGAGGGCCTTCTGGGGTCAAAACTTGGTACATCTTTGAAAATTCCTTTTCATGAACCATTGATTAGTTTTCTTTCAAATTGGGTATATATTATATTAAAATGAAATTAAAATCTGTTCATAAACGAACCTTTTGTAGTTGCTTCATATGACATATGATACAGCTTTATGCAGATGGATTATTAACTCACAGCTGATCGACTTATTATATACAAAGATGAAGTAGTTATTAGGAATTAACTAATGACTACTGTGACAAAGTGTCAAGGTCATGGAATCAAAGGTCAATAGGTAGGAGCCTTACACTCCTTAAGCCTTTTGTCTATATGATGTAAAAGTTTTTCTTTGTTTCCCAGAAACTAATCTTGTACACAAAACATTTTTATATTTATTTCTCTACCTGCTTACTCCTCCATGGCACCTGACAGATCCAACATCTGGATTTCCAAACATCTGTGTTTGTCCAATATTCACCAGGTTTTTATATGTGTCCTGGGCATCCTGAAGATTTATACTTTGATATTCAAGAGTTTTAAATTGTTTCATTTATTTTCTTCAGGTCATAGATTTCCTATGAAATCCAATTTCTACCATCTCTATCCAAACACTCCATTTGAAGTTGGTAGTTCAAAATTTTGCAACTCTTGCTTTGTCAATATTTTGTTGTATATGTTTAAATCACCTCCATTTTTTTTTTTTTTTGCTCACAATTCAGCATTCAGCGTATCAACATTATTATTTGTGTGTTACGATCGAACTTGCAAGCTGGCCTGGCTCAGTCTGTAACGCGCTTGTCTCTTGATCATAAGGTCATGAGTTCGAGTTCAGTCGGCGGCATGTTGGATTCCTGTCCTTCAGATGAAACAGTAAGAACCGATGTCCTGTGTCATAGTAGGTGTCTGCATGTTTAAGAACCCTCAATGCTCAATGGCCGTAAGTGCCAAGCATAGGCCAAAATTTTAAGCCCTTCACCGGCATATAGTGACGTCTCCATATGAGTGAAAGATTCTTGAGTGAGACGTTAAACAACAAACAAACAAAGGACTTACCTTTCAAAAAATGTATATACTGCTCTTATAAATACTTAAAAGAGAGGGGGTGGAGGTAACAATGTCCCTGAAGATGGACAGTATAAATAATCCAGTAGGAGTCTTCACCGTGGATACCGAAGGTATATAAAAAAAGAAGATGGCACATTACGTACTACCCTGTACACATAGCCAACCGATACTCACCTTTACCTACATTATTCTTCATGTCACCCTAAGCACCAAATTCGCAACATACCATTGGGCCAATTCATGAGAGTACAACAGATATGTACAGACTAAGCAGACTTTCAACATCACAGCAAGTCTATGCTACAACATTTCAGAAATAGAGGATACCCCCAAACAAAGCGTTGGAAACGGCTAGAAATTCGAATCGCAACCTTTTACTAAAAAAGCCGGCACTCAAAGAACCAAACAGTGTAGCGTTCATTATCAAGTATGATCCCTGACTATCACACATCAGCAGAATCTTACATGAACATCAAGGAATCTTAAGCAACAATAATCCAGAAAAGCTAACTATGGTAAGCTACAGGAGACCAATGAACATTAGAGATTTAGTAGTAAAGGCCGATATCAGCATGAAAAAACCAACAAAGGTTAGCCACACTTGTCTTAAACCATGTTGAACTGTACAGAAGTGATATGTAATTCAAATGGCAAAAAAATAAGAATTCACCAAAGCATAAATTGCAGCACCATCAGTACTATTTATCTTATACAATGTTGCAGCACCATCAGTACTATTTATCTTATACAATGTTGCAGCACCACCAGTACTATTTATCTTAAATAATGTTGCAGTACCACCAGTACTATTTATCTTATACAATGTTGCAGCACCACCAGTACTATTTATCTTAAATAATGTTGCAGCACCACCAGTACTATTTATCTTATACAATGTTGCAGCACCACCAGTACTATTTATCTTATACAATGTTGCAGCACCACCAGTACTATTTATCTTATACAATGTTGCAGCACCACCAGTACTATTTATCTTATACAATGTTGCAGCACCACCAGTACTATTTATCTTATACAATGTTGTAGCACCACCAGTACTATTTATCTTATACAGTGTTGCAGCACCACCAGTACTATTTATCTTATACAATGCCGCAAGTGTAATATACTGTACATTGGTCAGACCTCTAACAGTATTCGGGACCGATTCAACGACCACTTTTCGAATATAAGACAAGGCAACCAGTACAAACCGATATCTAAACATTTCACATCAGACAATCACAGCAAAGAGGATATTGCTATTATTGGTTTACAAAACACAGAACAAAACATTAATATCAGACTGCGCACAGAGGAGGCATACATCGCATATATGAAAACAATGGAACCATTCGGACTAAATATACGCTATTAAAACTAAGTGTTAAGAATGCCGAAATGAACTATAACACCATGATAATTAGATTGATATGGACACATACACTTTTTCCTCAGATTATTTAAATACGATTTATTTAGAATAACCAGAAAATTTCATTTATTTTTTTTAATTTCTACATGTTTAGATCACATGCATCAACTTGTATAATTCCGTGTTTTATGTAACATCACATTGTACACATACGCTTCAATACCATTACTTAATATGAACTCTATACAGCGATGGGTATAAGACTTTTACGCGGCATTATGTTGTCATCATTTTTTATTTATTTACTCAAGTATTGATGATTTAATTCTACTGTCATTTGTTCTGAAGACGGCTCCGCTTGGAGCTGAAACATATAAACAACAAGCTCAACGTTAATACAATTTATACAACCTTACGGAGTTTTTATTGTGTTGGACACAAACCCCTTTTTGGAATTCTTATAAATACTTAGTTATGCATGAAGATTCTCATCTTTTTTCAGCATGTTGTAGAGGTATGTTTTACATGATAAAGAGAGTTAAGTAAACTGAAGAATAAATCTTATTTCAGATTCAACATTATTTATTTTTTGTGTATAGTTGTAGAAATCATTTCTAGTCATGTCAGATAACAATGAACACAGAAAAGTCAATAAGAGAGACAACATCCTCTCAGCATTTGCAGAGTCTGACTGGTAGATTTTCTTGGTTTTACCTAGATGATGTATAGAGCTGAGCAGTAACTACTCAAAACTCGAATTAATAAACAATATCCAGAATTTTTTTTATAAAATTATACAAAGACCAAGAAACATAAGGCCAACAACATACACAGTCAAACCTCTGATAGGACTACAGGACAGGATTTCCCTAGGTTGTTTTGGGGTCTGGTCTTGCCACCATAAAACTTAAGAATTACTTAAGTCTTAAAGTTTAACTCACATCTGGCTAATCCTGAAAGCTGATTTGCTGAGCAAGCCAAGTTGAGAATATTCTCAGACTTGAGTAAATTCTCTAGTTTTATGGTGATGGGACCTGATCAACAGACCTTTTCCCAAAATAGTATCTTCAAATAAATGTCTCAAATAAAGATTTTCTATTCTGACAGATTAGCTCTATATCAAAATCAGATACGTGATTCAAATTGTCCTGTGATGGATACTGCCAGTATCATTATTTCTTCATTTCCAGTTGTTATTGTTGTAATACATACCTCCGGTTGTACTTATGACCAAAAACATGGCCATTACACAAAACATATCTCAAGTTACCATAAACACACTGAATGAACCGAAAACATACTCAGTGAGATAACTTTATGCTTAATATTTATCATTACTGTATTGTCTTTTATGTGGAAGGAAATAAAACTAGAGGTCACTGATACATTGATCTGTGTCATGTGATTGGCACCATGATAAAATATTATCTTCAAATCTGAATTTGTAAGAATATTTCTACATTTCTTATTTTAAAATTTAGAGTAATATCTTAATGCTCAGTACCCAGTGTTAACGTTTATTGACTTGGGGTCAAACTATATACAGTAAAACCTGCTATAGTGGCCACCTCTATATAAGGATCACCTGTCTATAAAGGCCAGTTTTGAAAAGTCCCTTGACTGCATACTTCAACTAAATTGAACCTGTGTATAAGGGCCACCTGCACATAAAGGCCAATATTTTCTGGTCCCTTGGGTGGCCCCTATATACAGGTTTTACTGTACTTAGTTATAATGACTACCTAATATGTCGCACTTCCTTTGAAGTAGATTCATTTTTTTCCCACCTTGGACAGAAATATCTACCATTTTGCCAGGCCAGAATTTCTCTGTCCACTCTCTAGGGTGTAGACAAGCTACACACAATATGATGTCACAACATAATTCTATAATGTAGGACTGTGATAAGAATTAACACAGTTCAGTAATAGTTGCTTCAGACTTTATGTATGTGCATAAACTAGTATTTGAAGCATGGGAGAAAACTAATCAAGCATGGCTGTGATGAGTGGAAAAGGACATTTTAATCCTCGTGTTAAGAATCTGAAAGTTCAATCCCAGGGTTTCCCAATTCTTATCATTCAAGTGGAGATTTCCTAAAATACATGCAACATCCCCATGCAAAATTATATTGTCACAATGTACCAAAGCTATAGAAAGTCCCAATTTTAGTTAAAAAATTGTGTATTTTCCCAATTTATTGACCTTGAACCCAGACTGCAAGAAAAAATCCCGCAGGAGTAAAAATAGAGATAGACATCATATCTCTCACATCTTCTAATACATGTAGAAAGCTGCCAGTTCAACTGATATACTTACCAGTAGTTGTATTGAAACTGAACTTGGATCCACTTTCTCCATGTAGAAATTCAAATATATACAATGCCATTTTAAAAATGTCACAAAGCCAAATGGCTACTTTCAAAGACAGGCTTAAGGTATTAATGACATAATACAAGATATGCATTTACTTTTTGCTTCTGTTGAGAGTTCAAATGAAAGGACTCAATCCTGACCAGTCTGGTGATCCTCTATTTAGATACTAATTTGTACGACTATTTTGAGTTGAAAAATCAAATTATTATTGTGTCTCATGTGCCAGCCAGGATGAAGAGTTGGGTGGTTTTTTGGCTAATATGGTCAATAATGTGTGTAAAGGAGGTTAATCATTACCTGTAAATTCATAGGAAATTATCTGTGACCTCCAATTGCATG
The DNA here is from genome assembly GCA_030159075.1 of Atrina japonica. Lineage (NCBI taxonomy): Eukaryota > Metazoa > Mollusca > Bivalvia > Pterioida > Pinnidae > Atrina > Atrina japonica. Next base: position 1,729,463 of record BROG01000012.1, on the reverse strand, counting down.
CAGCTTTCTTTCTTCACCGAAGATGAACTCTGAGATTTGGAGCACTGTAGTTTAATATTATAATCAACCTATTTATATACACAACCCACAATCACTCCAAAGTTGTGGGGGTATACTGTAATCACCCTGCCTGTCTGTCTATCTGTTGATGTACCTTTAGGATGGATTTTGACAGTGTTTTTGTCCATAAATGGCTGAAGTCAAATTTCAAAAGCATGTGTACATTGCCACAAAATTGTTTGTATTTTAAGCTCAAGATATTTCATCTTGAAAAAATCCTTGACACCTTTCTAATTAAGCTAATTAATTTCAGAGAACACTTTCAAAATTTCATAAACTACAGAGCCACAGAGTTAGGATCTAATCATCTTAAGATGTCCTAAGTGTTGAGTTTTTTTTACGTGCTTTGTGAAATAGCGAATTTAACTATTTTTTTTTATTGCTTCTTTGTTTATAAAAATATATATTGTAGGTAATCTTTGACGACTAACATGTATATTGACATAAATCTTATACAGGTAAGCTGTTCAAGGCACACTGTCATTAATCTTGTATAATTCCAATGAGAATTAACATGTTTTTATTGATTTTTTTTATTAGCATTATTTTAGTATTTTTGTCATTTCCAATAAAACTTCCATATACTAAAGTAATTAAACCAGTGATGTGTATATCTTAGTTTGGAAATGTAAAAAAAGTCTTAGAAAAAGTTGTTCCTCATTTAAGGAGCTAAAGGAGTATGAAGTATTCTAAAAATAAATAAACTTGCTTTTAGTGGAGTCTGCATGCTAAGTCACCAAGCTGACAACACTAGCAGTTAAATCTATACACAGATATATTTAAAGCAGCGATGTTAACTGTGTGTATACTACCAAAGTGTTTATGTTTTCAGTGCTTGGTTATGTATGGCCATATAGTTTTGTTCATGTTTATTCTGAATGTGACTTCCACAATGGAGGCTTTACTAGAGAAAAATTTATCCAACAAAACAACAAGTAAGTACTGCATTTATACCATATTTTCTGACACTTCTGTTTCTTTTGCAGAGACAAAACTTGACTCCAACAGCACAAGTAAGTGTTTTAATTCTTCTTATCAATCATCTTAAACATTTTGGTGAAGTCAAGTTGTCAACATTTTCCCTGAAAATAGATTATTGTTATGATTTATTAAAAAAATAAAATAGATTTACATGATATAACTCACCCTAATCAATTTCACTATCCGTTGAGTTTGTTACATACTCTATTGATCTTATGTGTTTGTCGATTCTTTAGGAATATTTTAGGAAAATATCTGAAGGAAATTGTACAAAACAAATCTTTGAAATCTGATGTTTAACTGACTCAAATTTGAGAATAACTGATTCTAAACCAGGATATATCCAAGGTACATACATTTTCACACTAGTATAAAAATGGTCCACACACACACACTCTCTCTCTCTCTCTCTCTCTCTCTCTCTCTCTCTCTCTCTCTCTCTCTCTCTCTCTCTCTCTCAATCTACGTATATACCTGTATCATTGTCACTGTCTGTTCTGTTTTATCATTGTCACTGTCTGTTTTATCTTTGTCTCTGTCAGTTTTATCATTGTTGCTGTCTGTTCTGTTTTATCATTGTCACTGTCTGTTCTGTTTTATCATTGTCTCTGTTCTGTTTTATCATTGTCACTGTCTGTTCTGTTTTATCATTGTCACTGTCTGTTCTGTTTTATCATTGTTGCTGTCTGTTTTACCTTTGTCTCTATTTTATTTTATTATTGTCACTGTGTTGTTTTATCGTCTCTATTTGTTTTATTGTTTTTTCTCTGTCTATGTCTGTTTTGTTCCATTTGTTTGTTTTGTTCTTGAGCTTAGAGATGGGAAGAAGAAAGCACCGTTGCCTCACACTAATAGTTATATATGTACACTCAAACAGAAAAGATTGAACTGTAGGCTTTGCTTTCTTTAAGATCAGGGAGCATATAGTTTGTTGATCAGGGAGTATATAGTTTGTTGTCTATTTGTCTGTTTTTATTTATCTTGTCTGTTTACAGCATTTTGGTTTCATCAACAAACTTTGTTTTTTCCTCGAATTTCCATCAGATCAATGAAGTGTAATGAACATTTTCGTATATTTGCCTTAATTATGGGACATTGAAATCTTAATGACTTATCTAGCCTTGGGGACACAAGATTAACTCATCTTGTTAGTTATCAGTATGGTTTGAAGTTGTTCTGTTTAGGTTTAACTTATGAGTAAGTACTATATACACACGGTTTTACATTTCAGTAATCCCAGACTATTCTTACTGACAACTACTTATAAAAAGCACCTTACACTGTCACAACTAAATTATTAGCGATGTATAAACTACACAACGTGTTTCTGCTTAGTGATGTCTGAATCTTACAGTGTATGTCTATATGTAGTGATGCATTTACTATAATGTATGATTGTAATCAGTGATGCAAATAATATATGTTTTTATTACGATCGTCTTTGGTCTGTGATCGTCCATTGTACATCAATAACATTTACACTTACGAATTATTCTCAAGAACCAGTGGACCAATTTTAACCAAAATTGGCATATAGTATCCCCATGTGAAGCTGCATAAAGTTTGTGAATGAAAAGGGGCTAGGACCCATAGGGGTCCCAAAAGGAGCCAGATAATACCAACATTTTATACATATTAAAAAATCTTCTCATGAATCTATGATCAGATGACTCAAATCTTGTATGCATGGTCGTTAAGTCAGTATCTACAAAGTTTGCAAATGAAATCTCAAGGTCATGGGGTCAAAGGGCCAAGGTCATAGACCTAAATAAACAGAAAATATAAGTTTTTTGTCAAATTTTAGACATTTTAAACTTCTCCTTAAGAACCAGTGGACTAATTCTAACCAAACTTGACAGCATATTTTTCTCAGAAACAGAGAGAGTGTGTTAGTATTAGTTTGCTTCCGGCTTGTTTTGGGATGGTGCACAGATTTTGTACTGAGTCAAGGTCATATTGTCAGCTGTTATAGAGCTTGATCATAATTATAGATGGTGTCATCTTGTCATCATCGCTCTATTTCATCTGTTACCTTCACAGATGTGGTTGACTAATGCTTGATCATAATTATAGATGGTGTCATCTTGTCATCATCGCTCTATTTCATCTGTTACCTTCACAGATGTGGTTGACTAATGCTGTTCATGTTTTTTTTAAATTAAAGAGAAATAAGTAATCAAGATAGAGATACAAGAGTCAGCTGGTTACTGATGTATTCTGTGAAATACAAGAGTCACTTACCAATGTATTCTGTGAAATACAAGAGTCAATCACTGATGTACTCTGTGAAATACAAGAGTCAATCACTGATGTACTCTGTGAAATACAAGAGTCAATCACTGATGTACTCTGTGAAATACAAGAGTCAATCACTGATGTACTCTGTGAAATACAAGAGTCAATCACTGATGTACTCTGTGAAATACAAGAGTCAATCACTGATGTACTCTGTGATATACAAGAGTCAATCACTGATGTACTCTGTGAAATACAAGAGTCAATCACTGATGTACTCTGTGAAATACAAGAGTCAATCACTGATGTACTCTGTGATATACAAGAGTCAATCACTGATGTACTCTGTGAAATACAAGAGTCAATCACTGATGTACTCTGTGAAATACAAGAGTCAATCACTGATGTACTCTGTGAAATACAAGAGTCAATCACTGATGTACTCTGTGAAATACAAGAGTCAATCACTGATGTACTCTGTGAAATACAAGAGTCAATCACTGATGTACTCTGTGAAATACAAGAGTCAATCACTGATGTACTCTGTGAAATACAAGAGTCAATCACTGATGTACTCTGTGAAATACAAGAGTCAATCACTGATGTACTCTGTGAAATACAAGAGTCAATCACTGATGTACTCTGTGAAATACAAGAGTCAATCACTGATGTACTCTATGAAATACAAGAGTTACTTACTGATGTATTCTGTGAAATATAAAAGTCACTTACTGATGTATTCTCTGAAATACAAGAGTCAGTTGGTTACTGATGTATTCTGTGAAATACAACAGTCAGTTGGTTACTGATGTATTCTGTGAAATACAAGAGTCACTTACTGATGTACTCTGTGAAATACAACAGTCAGTTGGTTACTGATGTATTCTGTGAAATACAAGAGTCACTTACTGATGTACTCTGTGAAATACAAGATTTTTCTGTTTTTAAGTCATGTCCACAGGTATATAGAACATATCTATGAACATAGCCATTATGACCCAGTTGTGTGTAGGAATTATTTTCCACGCTTTTAGAGAGTGATCTTAAAATCTCTAATGAGATAAATACAAAAAAATAGAATGATTACAAAAGTCTTACAGATAAGTTAGATTACTAGAATATTGGTCTGCTTGAAACACTTCTTTATATCAATTTTATTTTGATATTGTCCAATACTACAAATAAGAGTAAATGTGAAGAGGAAGAAAGTGACTGAATTGATACATTCTTTATCTGATAATTACATAAATTGTCAGGGAATTACCTGGAGTTAACAATGATGTTGTCCTTATCATCTGGAATACAATAGAGACGGTATTGATATGCAGAGTTGATCAGTAGCAGGCTCATGTAGAGCCTTAGATTGTTACAGACTCATGTAGAGCCTTAGATTGTTACAAACTCATGTAGAACCTTAGATTGTTACAGGTTCATGTAGAACCTTAGATTGTTACAGGTTCATGTAGAACCTTAGATTGTTACAGACTCATGTAGAGCCTTCGATTGTTACAGACTCATGTAGAACCTTAGATTGTTACAGGCTCATGTAGAACCTTAGATTGTTACAGACTCATGTAGAACCTTAGATTGTTACAGACTCATGTAGAACCTTAGATTGTTACAGACTCATGTAGAACCTTAGATTGTTACAGGCTCATGTAGAACCTTCGATTGTTACAGGCTCCTTAGATTGTTACAGACTCATGTAGAACCTTAGATTGTTAAAGGCTCATGTAGAACCTTAGATTGTTACAGGCTCATGTAGAACCTTAGATTGTTACAGGCTCATGTAGAACCTTCGATTGTTACAGGCTCCTTAGATTGTTACAGACTCATGTAGAACCTTAGATTGTTACAGACTAATGTATAGCCTTAGATTGTTAAAGGCTCATGTACAACCTTAGATTGTTACAGGCTCATGTAGAACCTTAGATTGTTACAGACTAATGTATAGCCTTAGATTGTTAAAGGCTCATGTACAACCTTAGATTGTTACAGGCTCATGTAGAACCTTAGATTGTTACAGACTCATGTAGAACCTTAGATTGTTACAGGCTCATGTAGAACATTAGATTGTTACAGGCTCATGTAGAGCTTCTGATATATTGAGGCTCATGTGGATCCACTAATGGGCGATTATTGTCAGTTTCCTCCCATATCTGTTACATAGGTGGCACACGAGACGCTCCGGTTCTGCTTGTTTATAAATGACATGGGGCTACCTAACTGAAATGGGAATTTTTGTAACATTTTAAACTGATCAAGACCCATTTTACTTGAAATTGGCTAATAGAATGCTCCTGTGCTCCATTAGAGGCAGTATACGGTTTCCAAAAAATATATATTTGTGTAAACGAATTGTATTCAGATCAGCGCTGGCTGAAATCCGTATATTTGCCTACCTTCTATAGGCCTAGACATCTGTACGACTCGCTCCAGAAAAGAGAAAATAATCTACAAAAACTGAAATAAATCATTTCATCATTAAAATGTAGTCTCTCAACGTCACTATCTTATTTTATTTTACACCAATAATGGATGTAGGCCCGAGGGTATATGCAATTAATTTTGCGGGAAAATGTAAAATAATGATATTTTTAAATACAAATATTACAGATCAAATTGATTTTCAATGTATTAAAGACTTCTAATTGAAAACATTTAATTAGTAATATTATGTTTACGTAGGGGACTATACTAATTGTCACGAAATGTGCTACAGAGGTAAATAACAAGCCCTGGAAATAACTTGTACATTTATTAATTTAAGTTGCCCAATGATTGAGAATCAGTGGAGTGGTTCAAATGTATTTTCCAATCTTTCAGAAATATTCAACGTAAATATCTATTTGCATAACAATATTTTGTGAAAAAGGTTACGTGAGGCCATAAAACCAGAGTCCGAAATCACCAAATTTACTCAGTACTCAAGCTCAACTAACTTTTCATGAAGAGATAAAACATGCAAAATATATTCTATAACAGCACATGTAAACTTGTATGTTGATGGCATACAATTGTAAATAATGATAAAAAAAATTGCCAATTTGACAAACACCTCAGAAATATTTTTTTTAAAAATGTTTGAAAACGTACTCAAATTTTAAGTACCGTACTCAACATATTTGTTATCAGAACATTATAAATGTGCATATGACAGAAAATTTTATACCTGAAAGATGAAAAAAAAAATGTTTCTTTATCACTCAAACCCAAAGGTATTATAAATGAATATACAGTCAAAATAATGTGGTAAAAAGTTGAGCTTCTGTATTGAGCAAATTTGGTGACCCAGATATCAGCAATACAAACGAAAATTGAAGTTCTGAAGTATTTAATCAACAAAATTTATATCTTGCAGAATATTAAAAAAGAATGCAAATCTAACAAAATGTCTTGATATTTTAGAAAAATCTTATCAAAATTTCTTTTATAAAATTTAAAACAAGTAACCACAAACTAAGCTTACCGACAAATATAGGCAGATGGTTTAGAAATCAGAGAAACGGGAGAAAATAGATGTATCATCTGTAATCAGAATGATATTGGTGATGAATTTCATTATATTCAATTTAACTGTCCCAAGATAAACTCCATTAGAAAAAATTATTTAAATGATGAATTTTAAATAAATGTCAAAATGTTCAAATTAATTGCATCACAATGACTGAAGACTACGTTAAAAAATCCTCAGCTTCTTCCGATGGACTGCTTGACCAAAATGATTTTTTGACAGAAATAACACATTTAGCTTTTATAAGGAAAACATGGGGTGAATGTTTTCAGTAAATCATTAAGATCGCTTATTTAAGCAGAAAAATTGCTTTTAAAATTCTATTGAAATGAATCTTTGCAGGTGCCCGTACAAACATTTTCAAGTTTCGAAATACTATTGCAATAAGTGTCAATTTGTAAATTTCCAAGGTGCAGATTTCACTGGGTGCTGACAACTTTGACTTGCATCCCTCTTGGTTCTTGCCAGCTTCTTCCTTTCTCTTGTCTGAAATTAAGATGTAGTTTACACTAAATGTGAATGTAAATGGCTTTTCATTCAGTTATGGCTAATCGGATAATATCTAAACATACAATTTATTTCTGTTTAAAACGGTTTAATCATGTAAACCTGACGATGAGAGAGTGTGAAAAATGAGTTGAAAATGAAAATAGACCTAAGTTAGAATCTACACAAAGTGACAAACGCAAAGCTTTCAGTACTCCTGCTTTTTGTCTTACATCTTTTGTCGAATAATTAGGCTCTTTTGAGCTGTGGCAATGACATCAAAGCATATTATTTCCATTTTTAAATGATTTTTAACAGTATTTCTTTGTTGTGATGATAATCATACAACGTGAAGGCATGGCGTAGCCTTTATCAAATACCGTCTGATGAACCTGAATGTATCATGCGCCACCTTAGGCCATGGGGAGATAAATCTTGGTATAATCCCCCATTGTTATTCTTCATTCTCTTCCCTCATGTAGTCTCTAGTTGTTGTTCTTCCATTCTCTTCCCTCATGTAGTCTCTAGTTGTTGTTCTTCCATTCTCTTCCCTCATGTAGTCTCTAGTTGTTGTTCTTCCATTCTCTTCCCTCATGTAGTCTCTAGTTGTTGTTCTTCCATTCTCTTCCCTCATGTAGTCTCTAGTTGTTGTTCTTCCATTCTCTTCCCTCATGTAGTCTCTAGTTGTTGTTCTTTCCATTCTCTTCCCTCATGTAGTCTCTAGTTGTTGTTCTTCCATTCTCTTCCCTCATGTAGTCTCTAGTAGTTGTTGTTATTCTTCCCCCTCATGTAGTCTCTAGTTGTTGTTCTTCCCTCTTCCCTCATGTAGTCTCTAGTTGTTGTTCTTCCATTCTCTTCCCTCATGTAGTCTCTAGTTGTTGTTCTTCCATTCTCTTCCCTCATGTAGTCTCTAGTTGTTGTTCGTCCATTCTCTTCCCTCATGTAGTCTCTAGTTGTTGTTCGTCCATTCTCTCTCCTTGCTAGGTCACCTGTCTGATAAGTTACACTTTTTTTATCAGATTGAAGATCTGTAACTATTATTTTGGGTCCATCTGTTTGTCTACTTAATGCATTTTGTTTTCTGTCTAATAATTTAAGTTTAATCTTTCCTACAGTTTAAAACAATAAGTCAGACATGGCATGACTTTGATGATGGCTAGAGTTATGAACCTTTGAAAATGTAATGAATGTCTATGTTCTCTCACAAATTTATGTCTTATTTATTTGCATGATTCACAAAATTCATAAAATATGATTTATTTGTTGATGAAATTTATTTTGTAAACTAAAAAAATCATTTATTACATCATTTTAAAATTTACATCCTTAGTTTAAACACTCGGATAAAAAAAGAGCTTTCGTACCCATTTTGTACCCATTTATCCAACACTTTGGCTGTTGTGTAATGATTTATCAAGCAATTTTTGCTTTCTCTTGGCAACTTTAAGTCTAGGTCAGTGATCGCTGGCTCCTTGGAGCTTCCATTTTATTTATTATTTTTAGTTCCATTTTGTAAAAAGTCAGTGCATATATCCAAGTCATATATTTTTTTCTACAAAACATATTTTACAATACAATTATAAAATTTATTGTAAAACTTATAGTTTTATCTGGCAAGAAGCAGTTAAGCATAATTTTTACGTTAAATTATAGTTTGTAGATCATTTTTACTGGAAATGTTTTGGTTATTTTATCTTTTTTTTTTTTTTTTTTGGTATTTCATGAGAGTGTATGTTAGTTAAATACTGTAGTGGTTGCCTCAACAGTAAAGATAAAGCATTATTGTTGATCTATTCTTAGTTTTTATTGTCACTGATGTAAATAACCAACACAACATTAGAAACGATTGATCATGAAGCATATCAAGGTTAGAAGTAAGTTCCTGTATAAATTGTGCAAAAAATTAGACAGATGAAGGGAAAAAATCCCCTATATAAATAATAGCATTGTAATTGTTCATTCTGTATCTTAATTAAAAAGATAATTGTATTTATGTATGAGTCCTCATCACATAGATATGTCTCCTGTGACCTGGATTAATTCATATTTCTGTCATAGAGATAATTTTCTTTGTTTCCTTTAAAGATTTGGAGGTAAGAATGTAGGAGTTTGATATGAATAAGCTTGTCTGATAGTTTGATATGATTCACTCTCTGACGGGATATGATTCATTTTGTTTAATATTCTGATATGAATCACTGTCTGCCCATCTGCTATGATTCATTGTGTCTGACAATCTGATATGATTCACTCTCTGACAGGATATGATTCACTGTGTCTGATAGTTTGATATGATTCACTCTCTGATAGGATATGAATCACTGTCTGACATTCTCCTATGATTCACTGTGTCTGCTAGTTTGATATGATTCACTCTCTGAGAGGAAATGAATCACTGTCTGACATTCTCCTATGATTCACTGTGTCTGCTAGTTTGATATGATTCACTCTCTGATAGGATATGAATCACTGTCTGACATTCTCCTATGATTCACTGTAGTTTCTGATTCACTCTAGTCACTGATTATATGATTCACTCTCTGCTAGTTTGATGGATAGGATATGAATCACTGTTTGACATTCTCCTATGATTCAGTTTGATATGATTCACTCTCCAAGAGGATATGATTCACCATTTGACATTCTCCTATGATTCACTGTGTCTGATATGATTCACTCTCTGAGAGTATATGATTCACTGTGGCTGATATTCTGATATGATTCACTCTCTGAGAGTATATGATTTACTGTGGCTGATATGATATGATTCACTCTGAAAGTGTGATTTACTCTGCTAGTCTGATATGATTCACTCTGAGGGGATATGATTCACTGTCTCACATTCTTCTATGATTCACTGTGTCTGATAATCTGATGTGGTATATTTTGTCTGATAATTCATTTTGTCTGATAGTGTGATTTTATTTATTTTGTCTTAATGGATTCATCATGTTTTATGTTATATGATTCACCATGGCTGACTAAAGGATTCACTCTGTCTCATAGGCTTATATGTGATTTGATTCACTTTGTCTGAGAATCTGAACTGTTTCACTTTTTAGCCACATGGCCAGGTGAGCTTATGCCATCACTTTGTGTCAGTGGTTATCCATCCTTATAAACTATTCAAAAAGTCTTCTCCTCTGAAACTACTGATCCAAATGCTTCCAAACTTCAACTAAATGTTCCTGAGGGTATATTTGTTATCAATTGCATCCAGGGATTTGATCCATCCACATACATGACATGCTAAAAATAGAACATTTCTATGTTACTGTCCCAGAATTATTTAATTTTTAGGAAATTTCACAGTTTCAGGTTATTAGTCCCGTACTGGTGAAACTAGAGAGGACTATAGTTTTTGTTTGTGTCTGTCTGTTAGTCCATCCATCTGAAACCTTTGGTTAATGTTTTGGTTAAAGTTTTTCAGTGGTTCACCATTCATTTAATAATAGTATTCGGATGCTGATACTTTGTATATACGTTCTTTGGGGGTCGAACACTAATGTTGAAGAGTAAAACTGCACAAAATTTGTAATTATTTTCTTCTTTTTTGTTGTGTTATGAACTTCACTTTTTTTGCCCCAAATCTGCAGGTTTTGGTTAAAGTTTTTCAGTGGTTCACCATTCATTTTTTAATAATAGTATTAGAATGCAGATACTTTGCATAGAGATTCTTTAGTTGTCAAACATTTATGCTGGGGAGTAAAAATGGAAAAATATTTTAATTACTTTTTATTTGTAATGGTGTCACTGGTAGGGGACATGTATTGATTCATCAATACTCTCAGAATGCTTGTTGTCTTTGATGATGAAAATTAGTAGTTATAATACTTATGGTTCCCTACAGGTGGTGTAGGTTGGACACTTTGAGGGTTGGATCCAAGGTAGGGCAAAATAGCTATAGTGGATATCCTCTTTTAAGATACTTTTTCTTCAGACAATTAGTTTAGACTGCATACAGGGAGAAGCCAAATGCATGAGAGTGATCTAGAAGGATGTGTAAAGAATTGTTTTTATTTTGGGGTCTATTTTGAAATCATACTTTTAATGCAGTTTAGATGACTTTTTGGACTCTGTCATTTTCTGACATTCAATTTGTGTTTTATTTTATTTTCCCTACCTTGTTAAGTGAAACAATGTTTCTATTCAGTTTATAAGAGCATAGTGATTTTTCTTTTGAAAAATAAAATTTGATGCACTAAAGCAAGTATTACAACACATTTAACTCTTCTCCAGAAACAACTGATGGATTTGGATGAAACTTGACTGGGATGAAATACTAATGATCCTTTACAAGTGTTGCTGTTTTTTACCAAGTGTGCCCAGGGGTGGACAAAATAACTTGCATTGGGACCCAACCTTTGACATATCTCTTCTTGAGACACAATGTCTGTAACAAACTCACATGATGTATACAACTAATGATTCTTAGTAAATTATGCTAAAATCAGATACTGGATCAAATCTGTATTTTAACAAAACTGTTCTTTTTTAGAAGTATTTAATGTTTTACAACAGGTAAGCCTGTATGGTTTCCAGATCTCAGATGCTTGATGATTTAACCCACTCTTTTTTCAATTTTAGGTTCTAAAAAAACTTGTGTTATTTTTCTTTACAGCCCTGTGACCGCTCATTTATGCTCAGTTGGGGTCAATTTTGTTTTAACAGATAATGTGCTTTTTATGTAATGGGTGTATCTGCATGTATGTTTGAAAAACCAATAATTTGGGTTCATTGTCAGATAATAATGATTCCAATAGAGGTCAACCAGACTTTTATTTGATTATATTGTATAATTATATTTTGATCCTGTAAATAAATACAATTTAACCTCAGTCCTAACATAAATATAAGATACAGAATTGTTTACTCTAGAATACATTCAAAAAGTTCTTCTATTGTAAAAGATAATTTGTTGAAGTTAAAAACCAATACACAAGTTATGTCCCTTTAATACATTTACATCTTCATACTCAAAAAACTTTATAAGACAAAATTATAGATATTTGTCTGTATTGTTTCAAGATAATTATAATTTCAGTATTTACAATAATAGTAAAGGTTATAATATAAATAATAAACTATCCTTACCTGTTTATGGAAGTAAGGTCTCATATCACTCATGATGTTCATGATAATTTATGAAATTTTTATATGTATAGTGAGTTTGGTCTCCATTGAAAGTTGGGTTTTGTTAAATTCTTAAACTACACGTAATCATCAAATGTGACTAAATTTGTTCTGACGTAATCGGTAATGCCAGAATAAATGTCAATACAAGTATTGCAAAACAAAAATACAAATTGAAAACAAATAAAAATAATTAATTATGTTTGAGTATTTATTTCTTAATACCCAACTGTACTGGCAAGTAAATGTCACTCACATTTTAATAGGAACAACCCATGCTATTTCTAGATCATGGATGCGACACTATCATTATACATTTAAGAACGGAAATTCTAAAAATGAATTTTTTAAAGTAACATTAGCAATGTAGATTTAAGATTGCAGAGCAAATTAACAGAATTTTTTGTGAAGATTTTTATTCATTATATGTTCTAAAAAAAAAAGATACAGAAAAAATATTTTGCCAGCACTAGTCATATAATCACAATGATTTAATGACGATGTACAAAAAAATAACTTCCAGATAACTGGTCAATTTCACATTGAAACTAAACATGGGGACCCTGCTTTAATATTGACATTAGTGGTTTTTCGACTTTTCTGATCTCTCGTTATCAAGTCTTTTTATTGTAAGATATAGAAGGAAAATTGCCAAGACCGGCGCTTGGATCTCGCGATAACCAAGCATATCCAGATTACCAGTCTCAACATGAGTTTTGACTGTATATAAATTTAATTTCACCCTTTGGATATTGAGGCGAAATGATATTGAGTCAAGGTATTTATATATTTTCATTCTTGAGGGGTATTGCATATAAGTAGCAGTCACATTGACTAATTTTAACCATGTGGTTCGAAAACTGTTTATATTTACAGTATTATGGCTGTTCAATGAATTAGATTTACACCCACATAATTTTCCATGAAATTTGAAAGAAACTTACATTATTAGTAATGGGAAACTTTTTCCTTTGAATTGTTTCATGCAATTAAAATTCATTTTCATAGTTATGTTTAACATTTAGAATAATGATGAGCATTTTAGATGTATAACTAAAGTGGTTTATGCAAAAAATTACTAAACCCCACGTTCAGTGAAGAGCAAATAGACTATATATAACCACACAGTAATTTGTTTTCAAGGGCTATAGTCAACTTTTACAAAATTGCAAATTGTACCCAAGTGAATTGTTGAACTCTTCAAGTCAAACGATGGATACCAACTCACCAAATTATTTTGGGTATGAGTCAGCCATGGATGGGTATGACTCAGCCGAAGTGGGTATGAGTTGAGATTCTGTAAGAGTTGACTAGCCTAATTAGTAAAATGACCGATTCAAAAGAAAAGAAAACAGGTCACCCTGTACCAAATACACCAAACAAAAAGAAATAAAATTTTTTAGAGAGTTTAAATCAATAAGAAAAAATGCTCTGTCCTTAAAGGATAAGAAAAAGAGCATATTGGAAAGTTTTGAGCAAGGATGTGAAGCTGTATTAATAATTAAAGGGGCATTAGCTGCATTTTTTTCAAAACTTTTATTTTCCATTTTTACTGCTTAGATTGATATACAATTACATAAAAGAGATATACACAAACATAAACATTCTTAAATCCCTATATATTTTGGTGAAAATTGCTTCTGAAACTCAGGTCTGGCACTTTTTCATTTGCAATGGATTAACTCAACCTTACTATTTCTAGATGAATACAGTACTAGACCTGACCTTATGTTTACATAATGCATAGCAATATAAGATTCTTTATGCCTGTGTATAGCTTTTATCTTTTGTTGTACATCAAGTACATGTAGTAAAAGTTCAAAAAATGGAAATATTGTTTTTGGTTAACACAGCTAATGGCCCTTTAACCATTAATTATTCTTTGTATTTCCCCCTCTTATTTACTTATCTAAACTTTCAGTAACCTTGTAAATGTTAAATTTGGATAATTGGGGAATATCAAATATGTTTGTACGAGATGAGCTTCACAATGTTTTGTGTTAGATGGTTTTTGCAAAGTTTTTGTTAAGTGAGCTTTGCAAAATTTGTGCTAAGTGAGCTTTGCAAACTTTATGCTAAGTGAGCTTCACAATGTTTGTGTTAGATGAGCTTCACAATGTTTGTGTTAGATGAGCTTCACAATGTTTGTGTTGGATGAGCTTCACAATGTTTGTGTTAACTGAGCTTCACAATGTTTGTGTTAGATGAACTTCACAATGTTTGTGTTAGATGAACTTCACAATGTTTGTGTTAGATGAACTTCACAATGTTTGTGTTAGATGAGCTTCACAATGTTTGTGTTAGATGAACTTCACAATGTTTGTGTTTGATGAGTTTCACAATGTTTGTGTTGTATGAGCTTCACAATGTTTGTGTTAGATGAACTTCACAATGTTTGTGTTTGATGAGTTTCACAATGTTTGTGTTGTATGAGCTTCACAATGTTTGTGTGTAAAGTTCTTTATTTGTCTATATTTGGGTTTGGGATAGAATGCATTCGTGAAAAGAAAACAATGATTCATATTTTCAGGTAATCAGAATATATTTTGTGATTGAAATGAATTATAAAATGATTTCCCTGTAATGATGCAAACAATGCCCTTCAACAGAAATTCAAGCAGCCCATGTAACTTTTCAGAACATATTGATAAAAAAACAATTGTCTATTGGTAGTGGACAGTATAGTAATGTCTGGAGTAGGTGATTATACCATTGTAAAAAATAAAGGCAAAACATGACAAAATCCAATAAATCGGTGACCTGATATTATAAATATTTTACTTTTTCTTTGTTATTAAGATTAATGATGGACACAAGTGTCAAATAAATTGAAATGTATTACTCTTCCAAAAAAAAATGCAATTTATGCCGATAAGTAAATTTGGCAATGAAATTCGTGAAGGGATAAGTGAGGATGTGAATAAGTTATATGGAAATGCTTCAATCAATCATTCCATAAGTCATGGAAATTCAATGTAACTAGGCCAACCTTTTTATGTATCTCTTCATGTTTCAGATATCATTTAAATTGATTTGAAATAGATACCATTTCTGTTCCATAGTATTGACATTATGTTTTCATGTTCTGATTTGTGATAAATGATATACATGTATATCAATTTGTTTTCTATGAGCATTTTGCATTCATTTATGTTGCGAGTATTAGTTGTGTTTGTAGTAGGATCTGTTTTCTGTGAGCATTTTGCCATCATTAATGTTGAGAGTATAAGTTGTGTAACTATAGTAGGATCTGTTTTCTGTGAGCATTTTGCCATCATTAATGTTGAGAGTATAAGTTGTGTAACTATAGTAGGATCTGTTTTCTGTGAGCATTTTGCCATCATTAATGTTGAGAGTATAAGTTGTGTAACTATAGTAGGATCTGTTTTCTGTGAGCATTTTGCCATCATTAATGTTCAGAGTATAAGTTGTGTAACTGTAGTTCCCCAGTGAAATGATGCATGGCCAACCATGAAATAACATGGTTAACCATGTTTAAACATGGTTCTGAGAACATGGTCAACCATGGTTGACCATGTTTTGTTAAATGAGACTAACATGGTTATCCATGGTCTACCCATACCATGGTCGACCAAGGTTGAACAGGGTCAACCATGGTTACTGAACACGGTCAACCATGGTTACTGAACATGGTCAACCATGGTTACTGAACATGGTCAACCATGATTGACCATGTTTTGTTAAATGAGACTAACATGGTTATCCATGGTCTACCCATACCATGGTCGACCAAGGTTGAACATGGTCAACCATGGTTACAGAACATGGTCGATCCTGGCTGACCATGGTTACTGAACATGGTCGACCATGGAGTGGAATTTGTTCTAAAACATGAGCTGTAATGGGGAAACAACCATGGTCGATGATGATTTACCATGAACAACCAGATTCAAACATGTTTTACTGTAACCAACTCAAGTGTTTAAAACCATGGAAATTAGATCATGTTCATTGCAAGATATGTAGAAGACATACCTTAATACATCAACTTATAACTCTTCTATAACTGACCACTGTGATATCTTGCATATAGTATTTGTAATAGGACCACATAATATAAACAAAAAATTAACACTTCATTGAGATATATCAGATTAATTTATAACAAAATACATAAACAAACAATAGTTATCAACAGATTTCAAAAAATAAAATGGAAATTTGATGTTGTCCTGTCTTTTCAGTGAAAAAAAAGAACAAAACTATTAAGCAAATTTCAATAACTTTAAATGTCACACATAGTTTCAAATAGTAATGTTTTGCTATTAAGATAGAACACTACACTATAGACCACATAGTATAAATGAAAACATTAACTCTTGAGAGATATATCAGATTCATAATTTTAAAAAAATTAACAACAATCAAGCAACACAGTTACAAATTTAAAAATAAAACTAAAATGTGATGCAATGAAGATAACAACAGCACAATATCAAGAAACAACTATTTTTAAATGAAACAGTTAAAAGTTCAAATATTATCATTGAATGTGAAGATAGGACATCATAAATGAAGCAGATTCTAAAAATATTATGTTGCGAGTATTATGTTACTTGCAGTTGTGTTTGTAGTAGGATCTGTTTTCTGTGAGCATTTTGCCATCATTAAAATGTTGAGAGTATAAGTTGTGTAACTGTAGTAGGATCTGTTTTAACTTCAATGATAAAATGTGAGCATTTTGCCATCATTTATGTTGAGAGTATAAGTTGTTTGTGTGAACTATAGTAGGATCTGTTTTCTGACATGTGAGCATTTTGCCATCATTTGAATGTTGAGAGTATAATTGTTGTGTAACTATAGTCTAGGATCTGTTTTCTGTGAGCATTTTTGCCATCACCTTTTGCATTATGTTGAGAGTATAAGTTGTGTAACGATCTATAGTAGGATCATGTGACGAAGGGTTTTCTGTGAGCATTTTGCCAAATCATTTATGACTTTAATTTGAGAGTATAAGTTGTGTAACTATAGTATGAATGATCTGTTTTCTGTGAGCATTTTGCCATCATTAATGTTGAGAGTATAAGTTGTGTAACTATAGTAGGATCTGTTTTCTGTGAGCATTTTGCCATCATTTATGTTGAGAGTATAAGTTGTGTAACTGTAGTAGGATCTGTTTACTGTGAGCATTTTGCCATCATTTATGTTGAGTATATCGAAATAAATTAAATAGTTGTGTAACTAAATAGTAGTACGATTTTCTGAATCTGATTTCTGTGAGCATTTTGCCATCATTTATGTTGAGAGTATAACGTGCTCGGGCCTTTCCGTCATTTTGTTGTTGTGTAACTATAGTAGGATCTGATGGTTTTCTGTGAGCATTTTGCCATCAGAGACCTTTTTATGTTGAGAGTATAAGCTCAATGTAAAAACGAAATTGTGTAACTGCAAACAAACAATAGTAGGATCTGTTTTCTGTGAGCAGGTTTTTTTGCCATCATTAATGTTGAGAGTATAAGTTGTGTAAACTATAGTAGGATCTGTTTTCTGTGAGCATTTTGCTTAAATTTTCAGCCATCATTAATGATTTTTGAGAGTATAAGTTGTGTAACAAAATATCTCGGAAGCAAAGAATAGTAGGATCTGTTTTCATGATTTAAGGTGTGAGCATTTTGCCATCATTACCCAAATGTTTTGAGTCAAAGTATAAGTTGTGTAACTATAGTAGGATCTGTTTTCTGTGAGCATTTTGCCATCATTAATGTTCAGAGTATAAGTTGTGTAACTGTAGTAGGGTCTGTTTTCTGTATTACTTGTGTAACTATAGTAGGATCTGTTTTCTGTAAGCATTTTGCCATCATTAATGTTGAGTATAAGTTGTGTAACTATAGTAGGATCTGATTTCTGTAAGCATTTTGCCATCATTAATGTTGAGTATAAGTTGTGTAACTATAGTAGGGTCTGTTTTCTGTGAGCATTTTGCCATCATTGACAAGTCACTTGATGTTGAGATGTTACTTAGTTGTGTAACTATAGTAGGATCTGTTTTCTGTGAGCATTTTGCCATCACTGATGTCGAGTGTTAGTTGTGTAACTATAGTAGAATCTGTTTTCTGTGAGCATTTTGCCATCATTAATGTTGAGTATTAGTTGTGAATCTGTTTTCTGTAAGCATTTTGCCATCATTAATGTTGAGAGTATAACTAGGATGAGTGGAATCTGTTTTCTGTGAGCATTTTGCCATCATTAATGTATAGTGAGAGTAATGTTAAGTTTTGTAACTATAGTATTTGTTTTCTTTTAGGATCTGTTTTCTGTGAGCATTTTGCCATCATTAATGTTGAGAGTATAAGTTGTGTAACTATAGTAGGATCTGTTTTCTGTAAGCATTTTGCCATCATTAATGTTGAGTATTAGTTGTGTAACTATAGTGGAATCTGTTTTCTGTGAGCATTTTGCCATCTGTTTTCTGTGAGCAGTTGTGTTTGTTTTCTGTGAGCATTTTGCCATCATTAATGTTGAGAGTATTAGGTCTTTTCTTCACTAACCATTAAAAGTCAAAACACAGTATCTGTTTGCCGACTAGCAAGCCCTGCACAGAGCCGCCACAAATGTATTCTCATACATGGAGCATGGTTACGATACAAATAGATGCAAATAAATATGTAGACATAAAAAAAAACCAACATTTTTTTTATGTGAACATTATGTACGTATTAGGTATATTACCATAATAGTATACATTTATACACAAATGCATGTATATAAAAACCACTGATGTTGAAACAAAATAACCTGATGAAAATCCTCACCTTCCAAACCGACCTGAATATTTACAGGTTAACGGGTAACCTGTGCTTAAGACACAGTGCTGGGTTAAATCATTGAAGACAAAAACGCACTAAGCTTGTGCGAATAATGTTTAAATGAAATATCGTGTATTGTATAATTATGAAAGAAATGAAATAAATGTCTATATTTTTGTGAAAATTAATTTTGTAAAAAACCTGACATATACAGATTGATGGCGAGACTAGAACTGGTTTTCTTAAGACACCTGCGCAAGTCACATGACTTGTGCTTGACCACTATAATAATGAATATTCATTACAATAAAACAACAAATTTCTACCATACTACAAAATATGGAAATTTTCTATTGTGTGGGACAGTAGTAGAATCTGTTTTCTGTTATCAAGATAAATGACAACAATTAATTATCTTTTCTGTTTGAAACTTTTCTTTAATGAAGTCAATATCTTGTCTTATTACATTAGAATCAAAATTGATACCAGCTGCATATATATACACTCACACACACACACACACACACACACTCTAGATATACTTAAAGTGCAATTTTAGTTGTTCAGAAACATTCTTTGAGTATTCAAATGCTTAATATGCTAATCTAAAAATCCAAAAAATAAAAAAAATATCTGATTTTATTAGATCTAATTTAAACTTTTGATAAAAATCTAAAATCTAAAAAGCTAAACAAATTAGGATTTTTTTATTTTAGAAATTGGGTATAGAATCTAAAAATATATTTAAAAAAAACCCAAAACAGTTATAGATACATGTATTTGATAATTTAGGTTTAAGTTAAAATTTTGATTATATAAAATTCCAAAACATTGATTTGTTTAATTGTTTAGTGTTATATGAACTGAGTATGTCCAATTTTATCCATGATTTGTTTACACAGGATGCTGTTCCTTAGCCAGTGAAATTCACATATTTTTGTGAATGAAACAAATTAATGAAATAATACAGGACGCTGATCAAATATGTTAGTGCATGTATTTGTAAGTGAAAACCACAATTTGGTCTAGGAAAAATCTGAATTTTTTTTAATCCTAGATGATGGCAATCATGATATTCTTAGTTCTCTTTGTTTTACAATTTATGTTTCTAAGTCATGTTTATGATCAATTTACCATGAAATTTTTATGAATATTAAATAAAGGATGACCCTAGATTATTGAAGCCTGAATGCTTTTATATTGAATGCTTTTATATTGAATGCTTTTACAAAATGTAAATGATTTATAAGACTTTGAATTATATGCAACAGTACGGAGAAGTTTAGCAGTCCAGTGAGTATGGTCATGTGACTTGTAAAATATAACACAGATAACTTAATACGTACATGTACTGTAATCGACCCATTAAGTGCCCAGGGCGCTACAAAAATCAGTAAAAAGGGCTGGGCGCTTAATGGGACAATTAATAATCAAATTGACGTAAAACAATAAATTTTTTATAAGGCACAGTGGTAAAGTTGTTGTAGTTATTACCGAGGACACCATCAAGGCACAGTGGTAAAGTTGTTGTAGTTATTACCCAGGACAACTATCAAGGCACAGTGGTAAAGTTGTTGTAATTATTACCCAGGACACCATCAAGGCACAGTGGTAAAGTTGTTGTAGTTATTACCAAGGACACCATCAAGGCACAGTGGTAAAGTTGTTGTAGTTATTACTGAGGACACCTATCAAGGCACAGTGGTAAAGTTGTTGTAGTTATTACCCAGGACACCATCAAGGCACAGTGGTAAAGTTGTTATAGTTATTACCGAGGACACCATCAAGGCACAGTGGTAAAGTTGTTGTAGTTATTACCAAGGACACCTATCAAGGCACAGTGGTAAAGTTGTAGTTATTACCCAGGACACCTATCAAGGCACAGTGGTAAAGTTGTTATAGTTATTACCAAGGACACCATCAAGGCACAGTGGTAAAGTTGTTATAGTTATTACCAAGGACACCATCAAGGCACAGTGGTAAAGTTGTTATAGTTATTACCAAGGACACCATCAAGGCACAGTGGTAAAGTTGTTGTAGTTATTACCAAGGACACCATCAAGTCACAGTGGTAAAGTTGTTGTAGTTATTACCAAGGACACCTTCAAGGCACAGTGGTAAAGTTGTTGTAGTTATTACCAAGGACACCATCAAGGCACAGTGGTATAGTTGTTGTAGTTATTACCAAGGACACCTTCAAGGCACAGTGGTAAAGTTGTTATAGTTATTACCAAGGACACCATCAAGGCACAGTGGTAAAGTTGTTGTAGTTATTACCAAGGACACCTTCAAGGCACAGTGGTAAAGTTGTTATAGTTATTACCAAGGATACCATCAAGGCACAGTGGTAAAGTTGTTGTAGTTATTACCAAGGACACCATCAAGGCACAGTGGTAAAGTTGTTGTAGTTATTACCAAAGACACCTATCACATAATTCTGTTTCTCATTTTCAGTATAATTCCAACCATTGCAGATTTAATTGCTGAATTAATATTACAAATTTTCACAGTTTATCTCAAACAAATTCCGTAAAATCTAGTTTCCGGGATGAAATTTCTATTTAGTCTGGCTTGGACCCATATTTTCTCATAATACTATTTCCTGTCAATCACTTTTCAGTAACAGTACGTTGTATGGTTATTTGGCTTAGTGTCTTATATAAACATGCAGACAATGTGTAGGAGTAGCATAAGGGAAAGTCAAAATGGCATCATCACGGAAAAAAATAAAGATTAGGCAATAATTTTGAAAGGATTATACACAAAAGTACATATACTTAAAACATCAAAACTTGGAGAACATCATGAGTATTGAGTCAATTTGTGAAGTTTGTGGATGTGATTTCTGTCGAACATGGTGACCTCATATACTGCATAGGGAGAAACATTTACTAAACTAATTGTGGATTACTGAAAATGATCTCAAATCTAGGAAAAATTGCATTGGTGGCTACATTATTACATAGGATTGGTATCTATGATAATGGAAGATTGAGAGACTGAGGCAAGTTATAGGCATCTATAGGCTAACACATTTTTTTCTTTTGGGTATGTAGGCCCTGATTACTTCTCATGGGTATGTGGGCCCTGATTTCTTCTTTTGGGTATGTAGGCCCTGATTACTTCTCATGGGTATGTGGGCCCTGGTTCCTTCTTTTGGGTATGTAGGCCCTGATTACTTCTCATGGGTATGTGGACCCTGATTTCTTCTCTTGGTATGTGGGCCCTGATATTTTCTCTTGGATATGTGGGCCCTGGTTCCTTCTTTTGGGTATGTGGGCTCTGATTTCTTCTCATGGGTATGTGGGCCCTGATTTCTTCTCTTGGTATGTGGGCCCTGATATTTTCTCTTGGATATGTGGGCCCTGGTTCCTTCTTTTGGGTATGTGGGCTCTGATTTCTTCTCATGGGTATGTGGACCATGATTTCTTCTCTTGGTATGTGGGCCCTGGTTCCTTCTTTTAGGTATGTGGGTCCTGATTTTTTCTTGTGTATGTGGACCCTGATTTCTTCTCTTGGATATGCGGGCCCTGGTTTCTTCTCTTGGGTATGTGGGCCCTGATTTCTTCTCTTAGGTATGTGGACCCTGATTTCTTCTCTAGGGTATGTGGTTTCTGATTTCTTCTCTTGGGTATATGGACCCTGATTTCTTCTCTTGGGTATGTGGACCCTGATTTGTTCTCTCTTGTATGTGAACCTGATTTCTTCTCTTGGTTATGTGGGCCCTGATTTGTTCTCTTAGGTATGTGGACCCTGATTTCTTCTCTCGGGTATGTGGGCCCCGATTTTCTTCTCTTGGGTATGTGGGCCCCGATTTTCTTCTCTTGGGTATGTGGGCCCCGATATTCTTCTCTTGGGTATGTGGACCCTGATTTCTTCTCTTGGATATGTGGACCCTGATTTCTTCTCTTGAGTATGTGGACCCTGATTTCTTCTCTTGGGTATGTAAGCCCTGATATCTTCTCTCGGGTATGTGGACCCTGATTTGTTCTCTCGGGTATGTGGACCCTGATTTCTTCTCTTGGTTATGTTGGCCCTGATTTCTTCTCTTGAGTATGTGGGCCCTGATTTTCTTCTCTTAGGTATGTGGGCTTCTGATTTCTTCTCTTGGGTATGTGGACCCTGATATCTTCTCTTGGGTATGTGGGCCCTGATTTCAAGTAAAGAAGAACAACCAGTGGTTAATGATGATACATATTGCAATGGAAGGACATTATTTTCCACTTCACAGACTAAATGTCCAGAAACACTAAAATGCCTCTGGGAATAGATTGTTGACATGTTAAAGCACCAAAATGTTAACTATGATGTCTTTTACCTCTCTCTTTAGTCACCAAAGGATCTAATTTTGTTTGATTCACTGCAACTTAATTCGGAAAATTTCCCATTTGTGGATAGCCATTAATGATCTTTCCCAAGGACATTGAATCTTTGTTCTTCATCATTAAAGATGGTTTTCTTTTTCCATAAAATTTCATATTATTCTATTGCTATTTTTTTTCTGTTATGAAATGTTTCTGGTTGTTAAAAATATGTCATCAATTGCGTTGTTTTAATAATTGTATTCCCAACTATAAGACGCCAAGGGTGAAGTGGAGAAACTTACTCTACTATGCTGTGCAAGTTCCTTATATTTACTGTATAGAGCTTATGCAGACAATGTTATTTATTTTGTTTCAAGTCTGTCAATGATATAGAAATAAGTCTAGTAATTACCAAAAACAAACTAACACAAATATTAAGTTTTGATCACATGAAAATCTCAGAAGGAACATAGACTGGCTTCTTCCATTAAAGCAAAGCATGGTGATAGTGGTATTTACATACTGACTGCAATTCCCTTCATTGCCAGTATAAAGAGCGAGGCAATGCATATGTTAGTATTTGTAGTCATGTGACCCGAGTGTTAATGACTTTAATTTTTGGTGTAGGAATACATGAAGGAATCAATAAAGAAAAGAATATCATATATTTATTTTGTATTTATTTAATCTTAAAAGCCATACATTACCACAAAATAAATAAAAATCACAGAAAGAAATCGGAAACACAAGACTACATCTGTAGCACACTGTACAGCCTACAGGCCCATATTGCGATATATCTAGGTCATGTTATGACCAGAACCACAGACCACAGTAATAAATGTTCGCTTTGTAGTTACAATTGTAACTTGCCTGTTGAACAGAAAAAAGAGAGTTAGGCCTAGTGCAACCTTGTCAAGCATCTCTGATAAAAACAGGTTGATTTGTTTGCCTTCATCGGATATTCCTGTCAGAAACAATTCGTCACTCACATCGTGTGAAATCAGGTTGTGTGAAATACTTACATAAGTTACGTACAAATTAACCATCATGGTTCCCAGCTGATTGTTAAAAAATGTCAAATCAAATGGCTACTTTCAGTTGTCATAAACGAATATCAGCTGTCTCATTTCTTGTAAGTCACACTCACACTTTCTATGGTATATCCCATTAACAATATATCAGAATTCAAATGCAAATTCATTGTAAATAAACCAGTTGTCATTCCACAGCATGGCTATGGGCACGGCCATTTAACCTTCCTGCACCAAGCAGTCAAATAATAATAATTTTGAACCAAATCTGACAATTAATATTCAAGTTTTCAATATCACTGGTTTATTTCAAAATGATATGAAAATTAGAAACTATAAAGTCAATGGGGGATTATACTGAGATTTATCTCCCCATGGCACAAGGTGGCGCATTATATGTTCAGGTCCATCAGACAGTATTTGATAAAGGCTAGGCCATGCCTTCACGTTGTATGATTATCATTACTACAACGAAATAGTGTTAAAAATCATTTGAAAATGGAAATAATACGCTTTGATGTCATTGCCACTGGTCAGAAAAGCCTAAATGATTGACGTGCTTGTATATAGCGTACTGAGAACTCAGCGTTTGTCATTTTGTGTAGCTTATTTTCATTTTCAACCCATTTTTCGCACTTTTGCTTCGCCAGGTTTACATGATTAAACCATTTAAACGGATATAAATTGTATGTTTATATATTATCAAATTAGCCTCAATTGAATAAATGCCATTTACATTCACAAAATAATAAACTAGATCTAAATTTCATACAAAAGAAAGGAAGAAAACTTGAAAATGTTTGTATGGGCACCCGTGAAGATTCATTTCAACAGAATTTTTAAAAATCTAAATTTTATAAAACGAATATAAATAAGATTTTTCTAGAATATCAAGATATTTTGTTATATTTAAATTCTTTTTGAATATTCTGCAAGATATAACTTTTGTTTATTAAATACTTCCAAACTCCAATTTACGTTTGTATTGCCGAATTTAAAACTCTTCTCTGGGCCAACAAATTTACTAAATACACAAGCTCAACTTTTACCTTATTATTTTGACTATATATTCATTTATAAAACTTTTGGGTTTGAGTGATAGGGAAACATATTATTTTTCATCACTCACATATAAATTTTTGCGTCACATGCACATTTATAATGTTCCCGTAAAAAATTAATAAATATTTTGAGTGCGGTACTTAAAATTTGAGTACATTTTCAAACATCATTTTTTTTAATATTTCTGAAAGTTTTCTTCAAACTAGCAATTTTTTATCATTATTTACAATTGTTTGCAATCAATATACAAACATGTCCTGTTATAGAATATGTTTTGTGTGTTTTATCTTAAATCATGAAAAGTTAGTCAAGCTTGAGTACTCAGTACTTTTGGTGACTTCGAGCCCTGGTTTTATAGCCTCACTTAACCTTGTTTCATAAAATATCATTAAAACAATAGATATTTACGTTAAATATTTCTGAAAGAACGGAAAATACGTCAGAACCATTCCTTTGACTCTCAATCATTAGGCAAGTTAAATTAATAAATGTGCAAGTTCTTTCCAAGACTTGTTATTTACCTTCGTAGCACATTACGTGACAATTAATAAAGTCTCTTTTAAAATTCCGTATGTAAACATAATATTACTAATTAAATGTTATAAAATAGAAGTCTTTAATACATTAGAAATCAAGTTAATTTGTAATATTTGTATTTTAAAATATCATAATTTTACATTTTCCTGCAACTGAATTAATTACATATAGACTAGGGCCTACATCCGTTACAGGTGTAAAATAAAAGAAAACAGTGATGTTGAGAGATTACATTTTAATTATGAACCAACTTATTTCAGTTTTTGTAGCCTTTAACAATGTAATGTTTGAAGATTATTTTCTCATTTCTGGAGCGAGTCGCACAGATGTCTACAGAAGGTATAGGCAGACCTATACTGATTTCAGTGGGCGCTGATCTGACTAGAATTCGTTGACGCATATATATATATTTATTTATTATATATATACTCTAATGGAACACGGCAGCATTCTATTAGCTGATTTCAAGTATAATGGGTTTTGATCAGTTTAAACTGTCACATGAATTCCCGAATCAGTTGGCTAGCCCAATGTCATTTAGAAACAAGCAGGACCTGAGCGTATCGTGTGCCACCTATGTAAAAGATATGGGAGGTAACTGACAATAATAGCCCATTATATTGAATGAATTTTGTAACCAGCTGAATACAGTTTCACAGAAAATGGTAATATTTATAGATATAAGGATTGTTTTTCATTTTTTGAAAAAGCATGGAATATATATACTTTGTGCTGCACAGAATTTTTTTCCTTGATCCATTGCATATATATTTCATGCTTTTTCAAAAAATGTAAAACAATCCTTAAATAAAAACAACCAGCTCTAGCCATCTAAATGTAAACATTCTTAATAGTAGTATTAAACACCAGTAAAACAAATTATTAATAGAATCTACCCCTACCTTGAGGATATGACAAAGGAATCTCAATCTGAGGGTAAGATTAATCTTGAATGACAAAACCAAGGCATGCTGAGGGTTTGTCATTCAAGAATCTTATCCTGAGGAATGAGATTCCTTTGTCATACCCACAAGGTAGAGGTTGATTATTTTTCTCTCATGTTTTAAAATACATGTATATGTAGATCTATGCAAATGAAATCTGACATTATGCACTTCATTCTAGGCGCCACAGACACCCTACATCTTATCAATTGTATTGTGACGTCATAGCGTGTGTAGCTTGTCAATAGCTTGTAATTCCCGTTAAAATGAAATAAAAATCAGTGAACAATGGGATAAAAAAATCGCCGCTAGCAACCTAAGGACTATTTAATTATCTTTTTCATGCACTCTAAATCCTAATTATGTAAGAGTTACTTTGACAGTATTTTAGTTTAATTCCGAATATTTTTTGGCAAAATCAGGCAAGTTTTGTTTGAGATTGAGATAAAAATTTGATATGAGTTGATGTTTTAGATGAATTAGCGATTTCTACATTCAAGTGCTGACATAAATGATCAATTTCAAGAAATTGAAACACAATATTTGGAAACACATCATTTGGAAACATATTATTTGGAAGTTTTTATCCAAATTTCTCTGGAACTGGCACAATGTCAATATAATAAAGGAAATTTGACTGTTCAGCTAGAAATCTGTTTTATTTGTAGTTGATATTTAGCTCACCTGACCTCTGAAGGTGAGCTGTTGTCATCATTTGTCTCTGTTGTCTGCCATCTGTCTGTTATACAATTTCAAAAATCTTTTCTCTGAGGCATTTGTGATCAAACTTCGTATGAATGTTCAATAGGGTCCGTAAATTCAAGTTAGTGATTTTCATATTTGCCTATTTCTTCTCATAATTTTCTTAAAATTTTCATTTGTTACGGTCTGCTGTTAAGTGGTCGGATTCCTGTCCTTCGGATAAGACAGTAAAAACCGAGGTCCCGTGTCACAGTAGGTATTGGCACGTTAAAGAACCCTCACTGCTTTATGACCGTAAGTGTCGAGCATAGGCCAAAATTTGAAGCCCTTGGTGAAGTCTCCATACAAGTGAAAGTTTCTTGAGTGGGACGTTAAACAACAATACAACAACATTTGTATCGGTCTGCTGTTAAATTATAAGTGTACAGTTTCTCTGATATTTCTTAAAGTGGGGAGATTCTTCACATAAATGATTAAGATTTATTTGCTAGTTATGTATGTGTATATATTCATCAGGAATGCTTGTGAGCCGGGCTGGCTCAGTCGGTGGCGCTTGACTCTTGATTGCGAGGTTGTGAGTTCCAGTCCACCCAGTGGCAGGTCCGATTCCTGTCCTTCGATAAGACAGTAAAAACTGAGGTCCCATGTCTCAGTAGGTGTTGGCATTTTAAAGAACCCTGACTTCTCAATGCCTGTAAGTGCCGAGCATAGGCCAAAATTTGTCTCCTTGTGAGTGAAAGATTCTTGAGTGGGACATTAAACAACAATACAACAACAACAACAATTGTTCTTAAAATGTGGAGATTTATAGAAAAATGTTTCTTCACCTAAATGATTAAGACTTATTTGGTAGTTATGTATGTGTATATATTCATCAGGAATGTAAGTTTGTTAACAAGTTATTTCTTTGTCTTCTATTCACAATATTTTTTAAATTTCTTAGAAATATATTTGTGAAAGTACTATCACTGACATTTTGAAATAACACATCATTTAATCTAACAGGTGATTTTATTGAGATAGAATAGATTACAACAGTATAGTATAGGTATGCCATCTTTACAACAATGCAATTAGTCATATTTTTACAAACACATCATTTGAACTAACAGGTGATTTTACTGAGATACAAATAGATTAGAACAGTATAGATTTTTCACTCCAATGTATCTTAAAAAGGTATGCAATCTTTACAACAATGCAATTAGTCATATTTTTACAACCAGAAGCATTCCATGATAGAAATATCAAAAATGGAATTTAATGAAATCTTTGAAATATCAAAAATGAAATTAAATGAAATCTTTAAACATTCTTCAAGAGAGCACCTGTCTCCAGATGGATACATTCCAATAGCAGCTGAGATGGTCTTTCATATCTGGTATCAGAGATGTTAATTGAAACATCAGCTGATATCTAAGAGAAAGAATATTAAATTATCAATGACACTGGTATTTCCTCAGGCAAGAGAATGGTAATATATTTTTTTCTATTCTATCTTTAAATTCCATGCAAAGATTTTTATAAATCATGTGTAGGTTTAGATGGCAATAAAAATTTCTGTTGGTTATTATATGGGTGTTTTTGGATAGAAATCACAAACTAATGATTAATTAAATGCCAAAGTTGATACATTTGGTATATGCATAAATTTTCATGTTCTGTCAACCACCCTTCAAAAATTAAAAGTACTGAAGGTTTACCCTGCAACATAAATGAAGAAGTAAGTCCTGTTAGTATCGTTGAGACTGAGCAAAGTATCAAAATGAATGCTGTTAATATGGGTGAGGTTGAGAGACTGAGTAAAGTATCAAAATGAATGCTGCAATACCTAATGAGTCTATCTTTAACGTACAGTGTACAAAACATATATAAAATTTGTCACAGAGTTGTCTCCATTAGTGCCTAATAGGACTACATTATATAGCATAGTAAATCATCTTTTAAACTACTGGTTATTTTTCCACAGATAACATAAGAAATTTATACATTAATCTAACAAATACAAAGGGTTATATGTTACCTTAAAGTCAAATCTTTGGGATACCCTCGGATTGGACAACCAGGTTCTTACCACTGTGGTGGGGGTTATTAGTTTATGTTGTGTCCATCCTTTCCTTTTCCTATATTCCATCCATTTTGCTCTATTCCGACCTTTTCGCTCTATTCCATCCCTTTTGCTCTATTCCATCCATTTTACTTTATCCAATCCATTTTGATTCATTCCATCCATTTTGCTCTATTTCATCCATTTTGATTTATTCCATCCCTTTTCTTATATCCTATCCGTTTTGCTGTATTCCATCCCTTTTGCTCTATTCAATCCATTTTGCTTTATCCCATCCATTTTATTTATTCCATTCCTTTTCATTTATTATATCCCTTATGCTCTATTCAATCCATTTTGCTCTATTCCATCCCTTTTCCTTTATTCCATCCCTTTTGCTCTATTCCATCCATTTTCCTTTATCCCATCCATTTTGCTTTATTCCATCCCTTTTGATTTATTCCATCCCTTTTCTTTTATCCTATTCATTTTGCTCTATTCACTCCATTTTGCTTTATCTCATTCTTTTTGCTTTATTTCTTCATTTTTGCTCTATTCCATCCATTTTGCTTTATCCCATCCATTTTGATTTACTCTGTCCTTTTTCTTTTATCCCAACCATTTTGCTCTATTCCATTCATTTTGCTCTATTCCATCCATTTTGCTTTATTCCATCCATTTTACTCTATTTCATCCATTTTGATTTATTCCATTCATTTTGCTGCATTCCATCTCTTTTGCTCTATTCCATCCTTTTTGCTCTATTCCATCCATTTTGCTTTATTCCATCCCTTTTGATTTATTCCATCCCTTTTCTTTTATCCTATCCATTTTGCTCTATTCACTCCATTTTGCTTTATCTCATCCCTTTTGCTTTATTTAATCCTTTTTGCTCTATTCCATCCATTTTGCTTTATTCCATCCAATTTCCTTTATCCCATCCATTTTGATTTACTCTGTCCTTTTTCTTTTATCCAAACCATTTCGCTTTATTCCATCCATTTTTCTTTATTCCATTCATTTTGCTCTATTCCATCCATTTTCCATTATTCCATCCATTTTACTCTATTTCATCCATTTTGATTTATTCCATTCATTTTGCTGCATTCCATCCCTTTTGCTTTATTCCATCCTTTTTGCACAATTCCATCCATTTTGCTTTATTCCATCAATTTTGCTTTATCCCATCCATTTTGAATTATTCCATCCATTTTATTTTATCCCAGCCATTTTGCCTTATTCCATCCATTTTGCGCTATTCCATCCATTTTGCTTTATTTCATCTATTTTGCTCTATTCCATCCATTTTACTTTATTCCATCATGTTTTCTTTATTCCATCACTTTTGCTCTATTCCATACATTTTGCTTTATACCATCCATGTTGCTTTATTCCATCCATTTTGCTTTCTCCAAACCATTTTGCTTTATTTCATCCATTTTGCTCTATTCCATTCCTTATGTTTTATTCCACCCATTTTCTGTTATTTGATTCATTTTGCTTTATCCCATCCCTTTTCTTTTATCCCATCCATTTGGCTTTATTCCATCCATTTTCCTTTATCTCATCCATTTTGCTTTATTCCATCCCTTTTGATTTATTCCATCCCTTTTCTTTTATCCCATCCATTTTGCTCTATTCAATACATGTTGCTTTACCATCCCTTTTGCTTTATTCAATCCATTTTTCTGTATTTTGCTCTATTCCAATTTTTTTTTATCCCAGCCATTTTGCCTTCTTCCATCAATTTTGCTCTATTCCATCCATTTTGCTTTAGACCATCCATTTTCTTTTATCCCATCCATTTTCCTTTATTCAATCCATTTTGCTCTATTCCATCCGTTTTGTTTTATTCCATCCATTTTGCTTTATTCCATCACTTTTCTTTTATCCCATCTATTTTGCTCTATTCCATCCATTTTGTTATTCCATGAGTTTTCTTTTATCCCATCCATTTTGCTCTATTCCATCCATTATGCTTCTTTCCATCCCTTTTGCTCTATTCCATCCAATTTGCTTTATCCTATCCAATTTGCTTTATTCCATCCATTTTGCTTTATTCCATGCCTTTTCTTTTATCCCATCCATTTTGATTTATTCCATCCCTTTTGCTTTATTCCATCCATTTGCTTTATCCCATCCATTTTGAATTATTCCATCCCTTTTCTTTTATCCCAGCCAGTTTGCCTTATTCCATCCATTTTTCTCTATTCCATCCATTTTGCTCTATTCCATCCATTTTACTTTATTCCATCATGTTTTCTTTATTCCAATGCTTTTGCTCTATTCCATACATTTTGCTTTATACCATCCATGTTGCTTTAATCCATCTCTTTTGCTTTATAAAATCCCTTTTCTTTTATTCCATCCATTTTGCTTTCTCCAAACCATTTTGCTTTATTTCATCCATTTTGCTCCATTCCATTCCTTATGATTTATTCAATCCCTTTTCCTTTATTTGCTTTATTTTGCTTTATTCCATCCATTTAGCTCTATTTCATCCATTTGGCTTTATTCCAACAATTTTGCTCTATTCCATCCATTTTGCATTATTTCATCCATTTTGCTCGATTCCATCCATCTTTCTCTATTCCATACATTTTCTTTTTCCCTATCCATTTTGCTTTATTCTATCCAGTTTGCTTTATTCATCCCTTTTCTTTTATCCCATCCATTTTGCTTTATTCCATCCCTTTTGTTTTATCCCATCAATTTGCCTTTATTCAATCCATTTTGCTCTATTCCATCAGTTTTGTTTTATTCCATCCCTTTTTTTTTCCTGTCCATTTTGCTTTATTCCATCCCTTTTCTTTTATCCCATTCATTTTGCTCTATTTAATCCATTTTGCTCTATTCCACCCCTTTTACTCTATTCCATTCATTTTGCTCAATTCCATCCATTTTGCTCTATTCCATACAAATTTTGTCTATCCATTTTGCTTTATTCCATCCAATTTGCTTAATTCCATCCCTTTTTTTTATCCCATCCATTTTCCTTTATTCAATCCATTTTGCTTTATTCCATCCCTTTTCTTTTATCCCATCAATTTTGCTCTATTCCATCCATTTTGTTATTCCATCCCTTTTCTTTGTTCCCATCCAGTTTGCTTTATTCCATCCATTTTGATTCTTTCCCTCCATTTTGCTTTATTCCATCCCTTTTGCTCTATTTCATCCATTTTGCTTTATCCTATCCATTTTGCTTTATTCCATCAATTTTGCTTTATTCCATGTCTTTTCTTTTATCCCATCCAGTTTGCTCTATTCCATCAATTTTGCTTTATTTCATCCATTTTGCTCAATTCCACCCATTTTGCTTTATTCCATCCCTTCAGTTTTATTCCATCTGTTTTGCTTTATTCTATCCCTTTTCTTTTATTCCATTCATTTTGCTCTATCCCATCCATTTTGATTTATTCCATTCCTTTTCTTTTATCCTATCCATTTTGCTGCTTTCCATCAATTTTGCTCTATTCCATCCATTTTGCTTTATTCCATCCCTTTTCTTTTATCATATCCATTTTCCTTTATCCCATCCAGTTTGCTCTGTTCCATCCATTTTGCTTGATCCCATCCATTTTGCTTTATTCCATCCATTTTGCTCTATGGCCGACAGGTGGCCACCTTGGATTTTGACCATAGGAAGTTTGTTATTGCTATTTCTCAAAAAATAAAAGTTCCCCTTGAAGTCTAGTTCTGCATATTACATTTTCAGAGAGATCAGAATCCTACCTGGCTGACAGGCGGCCATCTTAGATTTTGACCATAGGATGTTTGTTACCAATATTTCTAAGAAAGGACTGAAGGGATCTCATTGAAATTTGTCATGAATGTTCCCCTTAAGATCTAGTTGTGCATATGATATTTTCAGATAGATTGGAGTCCAACATGGCTGACAGGTGGCCATCTTGGATTTTGACAATGGAAGTATGTATTTCTCAGAATGTACTGAAGGAATCTTTTCGAAATTGATGATGGAGGTTCATCCTGAGGTCTAGATGTGCATATTACATTTTCAGAGAGATCAAAATCCAAGATGGATACCTGTCGGCTATGTTGAATTCCATTCTCTCTTAAAATGTAATATGTTCACTTCAAGTTCAGTTTTGCTATAATCTTGTGAAAAAAGTATTTCACAGAACTATGGATTTAAGTTCAAATTCAATGTTGAGACACAAAATAAGAGAAAAGAACAATCTGTCATTGAACAGACATAGAACATTCCATGGTGGGCACCAAGATCCCTCTGGGATCTCTTGTTTCCCATTCAGTTTGCTATATTCTATCTATTTTTCTTTATTCCATCCCTTTTCTTTTATCCCATCTATTTTGCTCTATTCCATCCAGTTTGCTTTATTTCATCCCTTTTCTTTTATATCATCCATTTTACTTTATTCTATCCATTTTGCCCTATTCCATCCATTTTGCTTTATTCCATGCCTTTTCTTACATCCCATCCATTTTGCTTGATCCCATCCATTTTGCTTTATTCCATCCATTTTGCTTTATTCCATCCATTTTGTTTTATTTCATCCCTTTTCTTTTATCCCATCCATTTTGCTTTATTCCACCCATATTTTATCCAATCCATTTTGCTTTATTCCAACCATTTTGCTTTATTTCATCCCTTTTCTTTTATCCCATCCATTTTGCTCTATTCCATCCATTTTGCTTTATTCCATTCATTTTTCTCTGTTCCATCCATTTTCCTTTATTCCACCCATTTTGCTCTATTCCTCCCATTTTGCTTTATCCCATCAATTTTGCTTTATTCCATCCATTTTGCTTTATTCCATCCATTTTGCTCTATTCCATCCATTTTGCTTCATTCTATCCATTTTACTTTATCCCATCCATTTTCCTTTTTTCCATTCATTTTGCTTTATTCCATCCATTTTGCTTTATTTCATTCTTTTTCTTTTAACCCATCCATTTTGCTTTATCCCATCCATTTTGCTTCATTCTATTCATTTTGCTCTATTTCATCCATTTTGCTTTATTCCATTCTTTTTCTTTTATCTCATCTATTTTCCTTTATTCCATCCATTTTTCTTTATTCCATCTATTTTGCTTTATTCCATCTATTTTGCTCTAATCCATCCATTTTGCTCTACCCAATCCATTTTGCTCTATTCCATCCCATTCCCTTTATTTCATTCATTTTTCTTTATCCCATCCATTTTTGCTTCATTTCATCACTTTTACTTTATTCCATCCCCTTTTCTTTATATTTTTATGCACCCGGCCCTCGAGGTCACCCGGGCCCATCTAGTGTTTGGATCTCTCTGTTTGTTTGTCTGCCAGTCTGTCCCTAATTCTGTCCCGCTTACATATAAAGTGCAATATTTCAAGTTTGAATTGTGATACAGTAACCAAATTTAGAATGTAAGTTCATCTAAGGGTTGCTCACACTTCACTTACATCACATGCCCTTGGAGGTAGGGTCAAAATGTAGGACATTGCAATATTTTGCCATCATAGAAATTTGTTGTGACCGGGGGCATTTGTGTTGATCATTTTCACATGATCTAAGCTCACCATTTGTTGGTACATATATAACACATTTTGTGTAGATGGAGTGTTATGTACACAAATAGTGATGGTATCATCCTTATTTCTAGAGTCATTCCCTTTTGTTTAGATTTCAAACCTGATAGGACACTGTAATTCCTTCAGAATTACCTTCTTTTATTTAATAATAGTGCTCAGGTTTAAGCAATAATAGTGCTCAGGTTTAAACAATTTTCTAGCTGATGGCATAGAAGAATTAATTTAGAAAATCAATTTCCTAAAAATAGTTTGATGAAAATCGATTCAATCAAAATGACTTATGAAATTATACCGTCAATAAGATTGTCTGATCTGAAAATAATGTCCAAAAAATGGTGAATACCAGAAAGTTCATTTTGTATGTGAACATGTTGAAAATGAGCTTTTGTGGATAATTACCGTCTAAAGTCAAATGTTCTGGAAAGACTCGTGTCATGTTATGAATTTTAGCTCACCTAAACCTAAGGGCCTCTTGTTTTGTGTTATAATTGCAGTAAACAACATTCTTTTTTATTTCTGTTTTATTTTCAGATATGTTAAGTTTCTATTTTTCTGTATTTGTTCTTTTTTAACAGATGTTTGAAATGAATCAGGTTTTGAATTTTGAATATTGCTTTATGCCACACCCAACAATATTTCAGTCATATGGTGGTGACCAGTTTTAATGGTGGATGAGAGAACCTAGATATATAATACCTGGGAAGAGGCAACCGACTTTCCACAGATAAACCCACAACAGGAAATAAGGCTTACTGTTTTTATATAGTAGCCACCTGGGCTACTGAAGTTTAAAAACTGGTAGCTTAGCTAGAAAACCATTAGGCCAACTTCTGTTGAGGATGGCAAAAGTAGTCTGAATATGCTAGGTGGGTTATGGGGCATACCCCCTCCCCAAGAAAATTTTGAAACTTTTAAAGCTAAATACTGCATTTTAGAGATCTTTTGACGATAATAAAACAGAGATTTTTCCACTAATATTTTAAGTTTTGATAATTTTTTTATCGATTTGAAAAAACCACATTTTTCAAATTCTGAAGAGAGGAAGAATAAAAAAAAATTGCACCATGACGTTGCTCAACGAAACTGGCCAGACTAATATTTTTGAGTTTTAAAAAGAGAAATATTATTTTGAAAAATGGCTGTTAATAATAAAAAAAAAATAGACAAAACAGAATAATTGATTTTTCGTTTCTTTATGTAAAAATTAACAAACTGACTGTTACAACCTGGCCTCAACCTTAAAATTTCGAACAAAGTGCTACTGAAATTTTGGTTGGCCACCATGAAAACCTGGTTGAACACAACGAAAAAACAATATTTTATTCAATTTTATAATTCATTAATTTATTGTTATTTTGATAGATACCTTATATATGTATTTACAATGAATGTTGTCTCTGAATGATGTATGTACATTTAAATTAATTGTTAATGCATCGTTGTTATTGTCTATCAGTACAAAAGTATTTATAAATTTTTCACTCTTGTTAAATAGATACAATAGCCATCCATTTTTATGTATTTCATCAAAACTTTTTTATAGTAAATTGTAATAATAACAATTTGATAATTACCCATGAATCCTTTGCAAAATATAAATCAATAGGCCTTTTCCATTCCATTCAGTCTTGTGGAAATAGTTTTGTTCTCAAATCATGACGTTAACAGAAATAGGTCTATTGGACAAATCATTTCATTCCATCTATGCATATCAGTATACAGTTATTAAATTGGTATGAAGGAAATAGTACTTTTATTGTTACCCAGGGAAATAGTTTTGGTCAAGGGAGATAATTAAAAATGCTATTTCTCAAAATATACATTCAAAAACTGTTTGTTTTGTTATACCTAAAAAAATAACACAAGATGAATTTAAAAAATATCTAACAATAAAGAAGGCCAAGTCGAGGGAAAATACCAAAATAGGCCTGGTCAAGGGGAATCTGAATCTTGCTATTGTTTTGGGTTTGTTAGTTTGTAATATTTTGGCTTCCGTCAGATAACTTAAACTAACAAGTCATATCAATGACATCACAGTTAATTTTGAGGTCATGGCAAGCATAAAAGTAATATTTAATTAATCAGAGTTTACAAAAAAAAAATTCATGAATGACTTAGCTTTGGGGGTATACTGTTCCTCCAGTACATCTTGTGTCCCTTTGAATATGATTACCATTTCTTATAAAAAGATTTCCATAGTTTAAACAACATTTTTTAAATTTAAAAGTTTTGAGCGATAGAAATTTAAATTTTGACCTACTTCTGAAATTTCAACTCATATTGTTTTTATAAATACTCTGATGAATTTTGGAGATAACTAAACTTCTCATTTATTTAAAGTGGGAAGCTTAAGTACAAGATTGCATCAAATTGAAAGTTCCTTATCCACTGTGATTTTTGTTTTTGGATAATCAGTTTAGATAATGATTGGATATGACTGTTCATTCCTACTTTGCCGGACTTTGTTAGGCAGGTTGCACCACAAATGCAGCTGAAAGATTTACAGTTACTTTCCGTCCAACGTCAACTTTTTTTCTGACCTTTCTGTTTGTGTTTGTTACAGCCAAATTATAAGATTTACAATTATCAAAGATGGTATTATAACCCTGACAGTTATCAAAGATGGTAGAATAAGCCTGACAATTATCAAAGATGGTAGTATAAGCCTGACAATTATCAAAGATGGTAGTATAAGCCTGACAATTATCAAAGATGGTAGTATAAGCCTGACAATTATCAAAGATGGTAGTATAAGCCTGACAATTATCAAAGATGGTAGTATAAGCCTGACAATTATCAAAGATGGTAGTATAAGCCTGACAATTATCAAAGATGGTAGTATAACCCTGACAATTATCAAAGATGGTAGTATAAGGCTGACAATTATCAAAGATGGTAGTATAACCCTGACAATTATCAAAGATGGTAGAATAAGCCTGACAATTATCAAAGATGGTAGTATAACCCTGACAATTATCAAAGATGGTAGTATAAGCCTGACAATTATCAAAGATGGTATTATAACCCTGACAATTATCAAAGATGGTAGTATAACCCTGACAATTATCAAAGATGGTAGTATAAGCCTGACAATTATCAAAGATGGTAGAATAAGCCTGACAATTATCAAAGATGGTAGTATAACCCTGACAATTATCAAATATGATATTATAACCCTGACAATTATCAAAGATGGTAGTATAAACCTGACAATTATCAAAGATGGTATTATAACCCTGACAATTATCAAAGATGGTAGTATAACCCTGACAATTATCAAAGATGGTATTATAACCCTGACAATTATCAAATATGATATTATAACCCTGACAATTATCAAAGATGGTAGTATAAGCCTGACAATTATCAAAGATGGTAGTATAAGCCTGACAATTATCAAAGATGGTAGTATAACCCTGACAATTATCAAAGATGGTAGTATAACCCTGACAATTATCAAAGATGGTAGTATAAGTCTGACAATTATCAAATATGATATTATAACCCTGACAATTATCAAAGATGGTAGTATAACCCTGACAATTATCAAAGATGGTATTATAACCCTGACAATTATCAAAGATGGTAGTATAAGCCTGACAATTATCAAAGATGGTAGTATAACCCTGACAATTATCAAAGATGGTAGTATAACCCTGACAATTATCAAAGATGGTAGTATAAGCCTGACAATTATCAAAGATGGTAGTATAAGCCTGACAATTATCAAAGATGGTAGTATAACCCTGACAATTATCAAAGATGGTAGTATAAGTCTGACAATTATCAAATATGATATTATAACCCTGACAATTATCAAAGATGGTAGTATAAGGCTGACAATTATCAAAGATGGTAGTATAAGGCTGACAATTATCAAAGATGGTAGTATAAGGCTGACAATTATCAAAGATGGTAGTATAACCCTGACAATTATCAAAGATGGTAGTATAACCCTGACAATTATCAAAGATGGTAGTATAACCCTGACAATTATCAAAGATGGTAGTATAAGTCTGACAATTATCAAAGATGGTAGTATAAGCCTGACAATTATCAAAGATGGTAGTATAAGGCTGACAATTATCAAAGATGGTAGTATAAGGCTGACAATTATCAAAGATGGTAGTATAAGCCTGACAATTATCAAAGATGGTAGTATAAGCCTGACAATTATCAAAGATGGTAGTATAAGCCTGACAATTATCAAAGATGGTAGTATAAGTCTGACAATTATCAAAGATGGTAGAATAAGTCTGACAATTATCAAAGATGGTAGTATAACCCTGACAATTATCAAAGATGGTAGAATAAGGCTGACAATTATCAAAGATGGTAGTATAAGGCTGACAATTATCCAAAAAACCGACCTAGTTTTTATGGTTCAGTGACGTACAGAATTCTCTGGTTGACATTTTCATGTACATTCTAGCCAAAAGTCAATATACATTATTGCCCTCTGAAGAAATATTAACTTGCCGCAGGTAAACAAGTCATCATGTCTCCGTACAACCAGGGCAGTATTGTTTATTATACAGAAAAACATAATAAAAATAGACGAAGCTTCTTTAATTCCCAGAATTTTGCTGATTTCAACAGTTTTAGGAAGGTGAAAACACCATCTGCTGTGATCTGGCATTTTTGTTTATGTTTTGTTTGTGTTTAAAACATTAGAGCGTTCTGTATCACATGGGCGTCATAAGAGGGAGACTCAAAATTTTGTGACAGCTCTCAACCAATCCCTGACTGAGTGTCATCTATGCGGTATGATGGTATACAAAATTGGGATTTAGAATGGTAATGTGGTCAACATAATTTCATTACATGCCCAGGAAAAATAATATCAGGATGATAATGCAGTACCCATAATCCAGTTTTGTGATTTAATTTCCATTGGCTTTATAAGAACAAAATAAATATTATAGTTTGGCCATACCACCTTCGATGGTTTTCTGGTATGACATTTTATCAATGTTGTGATAGTTTGTTTTATTGAAGGCATCAAATTGCATTTTTAACCTTGTGTATTTTCTTCATACAACAAGTATAACTCAATTCATGTATCACCTAATGATGACTGTTTTAAATTGATTTTGTCATTAGTGGGGGATAGTTTATGACCAAACAGTAAAACATGGACAACACTGCAAGCAATATAAACTTATATATCATACTAATGATGTCACATAATCTAATAAAACAGAGCTTCCAAAGGACGGATTTGACAACATGAATAGCTAGTGTATTACTCTCATGTTTGAAAAATAACTGTTGTGGATGATTTGATACGATAAAGTCATATGTATAACCATATAGCAAAGGTTTGTAGGAAATAGAGGTAGGCGTTAAAAAGATGAAGAACATGGAAATTGGTTAACAATGTAATCAATGATTGATGCCGGAAAATGAATGATGAAATCAAAGTCTTCTTACAGCAACTTTTCGGTTATTCTGATTATAAAGTGATCTGAATAATTCTGAAAATACTCAGTCTTTTGAAAAATTCTGTGACACAGTACCTCAGTTTTAAGTCTATTCCAAAAGACCCCATTATTTCTATATTTAGATATGAATTGTCCCATTGGGAAGCTTGGGTCATACGTTTTGTAATATGATTTTATTGTAGATTTCCTGACATTATAGAAATGAACTATTATAGAAATTGAATATTGAAAAGTTACCAGAAAGTAACTTTATATTACAAAAGTTGTGAGGATAATTTCAAACATTTTAGATAAAGTGCACATTAATAAGAGTTTATAAAACACAAGGGAATCATAAATGTTATAGACATGTCAAATAGATGGATTATGTTACATACAGATCTAATGAGAAGTTGTCTAGTGTCCAACTTTTACAAGTGTTTAAATCGTTTGGGCCATGTTTACATACACATCAAATAAAGAGTCGTCTGGGCCATGTTTACATACAGATCAAATTAGGAGTTGTCTGTTGTCCAACATTTTTATGTCTAGTGTCCAACTTTTACAAGTGTTTAAATCGTTTGGGTCATGTTTACATTCAGATCAAATTAGGAGTCGTCTGGGCCATGTTTACATACAGATCAAATTAGGAGTTGTCTGTTGTCCAACATTTTTATGTCTAGTGTCCAACTTTTACAAGTGTTTAAATCGTTTGGGCCATGTTTACATACATATCAAATAAGGAGTCATCTGTTGTCCAACATTTTAAGCTCACCTGAACCAAAGGTTCAAGTGAGCTTTTCTGATCGCCTTTTGTCCGTCGTCCATCTGTCCATAAACTTTTCACATTTTTAACTGTTCCTCCAAAATAGCTGGAGGGATTTTGATGAAACTTTATAGAAAGCAAGTACTCAAGGTGTTCTACCAAGTTTGTTTATTTCGGCCTGATCGACCCAGGTGTGGCAAAAGGGCCCCCAGGGGGTACCCCTCTTTAAAACTCTTCTCCTCCAGAACTGCTGCATGAATTGAAAAACTAATTGTATCTGAGTGATGTACATAGATGTATGATTCAAATTTGTTAATTTTGTTGTAATCGGAAAATAAATTATTGACACATTTTTTATGTCTTTTTAGACTTTGTAATTTTCATTCATTTGTGTAAGATTTCTTTGATTTTCTCCCCTATTATTCATTATGATGCATTTATTATGGATACATAGAC
The DNA here is from genome assembly GCA_030159075.1 of Atrina japonica. Classification (NCBI taxonomy): domain Eukaryota; kingdom Metazoa; phylum Mollusca; class Bivalvia; order Pterioida; family Pinnidae; genus Atrina; species Atrina japonica. The sequence continues at coordinate 1,687,462 of BROG01000012.1, read as the reverse complement.
CAATCCAAATGTGTCTTTAGGGGTGAATGAGTTAAAAAAAACCTTTACTACATTGGCTATAGCACAGGTCTAAATTTGTGGCATGTTACGTGTAGCTGGTATCTCTGTATAAGTGAACAATTCTTAACAGACAAAATACACATTTTTAAAGGTGTAACTAGGACCCGAAAACAGATGAGGCAGGGGTTTGAAGCCCTGTAAGTTGGGGATTACATGGATAGGGGGGAGCAAACACTGTTTCCAAACATATCCATAACATTATTTATTAAGAAAAAAGGTTGGCAACAAATCAGATGAGGCAACTGTGCCTCATAGGTAGTTATGGCCCTGACTATCCACTTGTAAGTATTTGGTAAGCCTACAAATTGAGAAGTCCCATAACACTATACTATATCATCAAACCTTGACAATATATGAACATTTTGCAGTAAATATCCCCATGACAGATACCATTTTTCAAACAAAAACTTTGCTGAAAAAAGGTCAAAATTTGATGATATTCCAAATCTTCACAGGAACCATTGATCAGATTGCTTTCATATTTGGTATGCATAACTGTTAAGTTATTAAATATATACCTAGTTTGCAAATGAAAACAAATTTGTTTATAAACATGATGAATGAGCCACTTAGAGGAAGCTCTAAATGACAATGTTGTATTGAAATGAATAATTAACTCAAAACTGATTAATGTTTTATATACTTAGATATATGAGAAAGTTGCTAGGAATTATATGAGGATTTTTATGGCAAAGCTTCAAAGTCTTAAAGTCATTGGTCATAAATACTTTTGTGATTAAGTTATTTTTCTTGAAGATCATTGTGTCAAAATTTCAAACTTCGATCATGCAATATCACTGTTATTTTTTCTTTGTTTATCAGTTTTCATTGGTCAAAATTGATGTCTATATCATATCTGATTATAAAGGTTATGGTCATTACCACAATATTGTGTATACTATTGCCACATTAAGGCCCCTCAGATCTCTTGTTTACTTATTTGTAAAATCAGTATTATGTGATTATAATGTTTATCTGTGTATTATGTGATTATAATGAAGTTTATCCTGTGCCTGATGCCATTTTAATGAAAATTATTTTAGTTGTCATGGCAACTGAAAGTTATTACCAGTTAGTCCTAGATACAGTCGGGGACTTCCTGCTTGCAATGAGCTGTTCAAAAATTAGACACTGGAGTATCATCTACTTCAATGTTGATTTTGTGAATAGTACCTTGGATATCTACAAGTCAGTCCATTTCCCCCGATTAATTAAGCAAAATGAATTTTAATTTATCAAACATCTTAAATGTAATTTATGGTCCCAATGGAATACATTTAATAAAATCCATGCTGAATTTGTGAGAGCACTGATTGGTAGTTTATATGACCTGTTTATTACTAATTATCATTAAGTAAACTTGTTGACATATAACAAAGTCAATATTAGAGCGTGATTACCACACAATTATTTTAGTAATCAGTTAAAAATAATTGAATTAAAAATCCACATCTTTGTCTCCTGTATTTTTAGTATTGTTGCTTATTGCCATGCCACCATCCTTAGCTTTTATTCTGTTTTCTGTAATTGACCTTCTTCTATTCTTTGTCATGATTTTGTATTGATCATAGCAATTGACAATTTTCATTTTACAAACATTAAATCAATATCCTCTCATTAACTGACTCTAATGTATATTCTCCACATCAGATTAAGGATAATCACAGTCAAATCAAATTACGTGCACTTCTTCTGATTTCTATAATAGTTTTGAGATGATGTAATCGCTATTGTTCTTATTTGCATAAAGGCATATGGCTGCTTGGTGATTGAAATTTTAGTTTGGTTTTAAATGCAGTAAATTCTTAAATTTATAATAATATTTAAAGTATTTTTTCCATAAACTTCCACATTACACTGTATTATGAGGTCTTAACATGTCAAATAAGGTTTTGTTGAGTTCTTGTATAGGTTGACAAAAGTTTGATTTGACCCAAGGTCTTTTCATATGACCTCTGGTTTGAACTCAATTGTTTTACATATTTGATCAACCCGATAAACAAAAACAAATATGTTAGATAGCAATAAAACCAATAGTGTGAGAAAGGGACTGCTAACAGATTCTGCAAGACTGGATCTGGTCTATATAAAGTTTACTATGAGTATATTATAATGTGAATGGCTGTTTAACTATGGAGTAATGTATATACTAGAATGCTGGTTCTATATAAAAGTTTACTAAAGTGTTTATACACTGAATGCTGGTCCTATATATAGTTTACATATGAAGTTTATATACTGAAATGCTTGTTCTATTATAAAGTTTTACTATGAGGTAATATACTGATACGGGTCTCTATAAAGTTTACTATGAGTATATACATAAATGCGGGGGGGGGGGTCAAGAGGCTGGTCTAAATATAGTTTACTATGAGTATATATACAAAATGCTGGTTCTATTGTAAAGTTTACTAAGAGGTAAAACACACTAAATGCTGGTCTATATAAAGTTTTACTAATGAGTTTATACACTAAATGCTGGTCTCTATATAAAGTTTACTGATGAGTATATTATCCTGATGGCTGGTCTATATAAAGTTTACTATGGAGGTACTATACACTACATGCTCGGTCTATGTAAAGGTTTACTATGAGTGTCATATACACATGAATGCTGGTCTATATATAGTTTACTATGAGTATATACACTGAATGCTGGTACTATAAAAAGTTTACTATGAGTATATATACTAAATGCTGGTCAATATAAAGTTTTACTATGAGTATTATTATACTAAATGCTGGTCCTATATAAAGTATACTATGGGGAAAAGATACTCGGAATTCTGGTCTATATAAAGTTTACTATGAGTATATACACTAAAATTCTGGTCCCTAAATAGAAGTTTTCTATGAGTGATATACACTAAATCTGGTCTAATATAAAGTTTAACTATGATGTAAATACACTGAATAGCTGGTCTTTTATAGTTTACTATGAGATTATACACTGAATGCTGGTCTACTAAAAAGTTTACTATGAGTAATACACTGGATCTGGTCTATATAAAGTTTATACACTGAATGCTGGTCTATATAAAGTTTATACACTAAATGCTGGTCTATATAAAGTTTATACACTAAATGCTGGTCTATATAAAGTTTATACACTAAATGCTGGTCTATATAAAGTTTATACACTAAATGCTGGTCTATATAAAGTTTATACACTAAATGCTGATCTATATAAAGTTTATACACTAAATGCTGGTCTATATAAAGTTTATACACTAAATGCTGGTCTATATAAAGTTTATACACTAAATGCTGGTCTATATAAAGTTTACTATGAGTATATACACTGAATGCTGGTCTATATAAAGTTTACTATGAGTATATACACTGAATGCTGGTCTATATAAAGTTTACTATGAGTATATACACTAAATGCAATATACACTGAATAGCTGGTCTATATAAAGTTTACTATGAGTATATACACTGAATGCTGGTCTATATAAAGTTTACTATGAGTATATACACTGAATGCTGGTCTATATAAAGTTTACTATGAGTATATACACTGAATGCTGGTCTATATAAAGTTTACTATGAGTATATACACTAAATGCTGGTCTATATAAAGTTTACTATGAGTATATACACTGAATGCTGGTCTATATAAAGTTTACTATGAGTATATACACTGAATGCTGGTCTATATAAAGTTTACTATGAGTATATACACTGAATGCTGGTCTATATAAAGTTTACTATGAGTATATACACTGAATGCTGGTCTATATAAGTTTACTATGAGTATATACACTGAATGCTGGTCTATATAAAGTTTACTATGAGTATATACACTGAATGCTGGTCTATATAAAGTTTACTATGAGTATATACACTGAATGCTGGTCTATATAAAGTTTACTATGAGTATATTACACTGAATGCTGGTCTATATAAAGTTTACTATGAGTATATACACTAAATGCTGGTCTATATAAAGTTTACTATGAGTATATACACTGAATGCTGGTCTATATAAAGTTTACTATGAGTATATACACTGAATGCTGGTCTATATAAAGTTTACTATGAGTATATACACTGAATGCTGGTCTATATAAAGTTTACTATGAGTATATACACTGAATGCTGGTCTGTATAAAGTTTACTATGAGTATATACACTGAATGCTGGTCTGAAATGCTGGTCTATCTGCATATAAAGTTAAGACTGGATCTGGTCTATATAAAGTTTATACACTGAATGCTGGTCTATATAAAGTTTATACACTAAATGCTGGTCTATATAATGCTAAAGTTTATACACTAAATGCTGGTCTATATAAAGTTTATACACTAAATGCTGGTCTATATAAAGTTTGGTCCTATATACTACTAAATGCTGGTCTATGAGTATATACACTATATAAAGTTTAACTATGAGTAAATACACTAAATGCTGGTCTAATAAATGTTTAATACATATAAAGTTTACTATTCACATATATACTAAATGCTGATCTATATAAAGTTTATATAAAGTTTACTATGAGTACACTAAATGCTGGTCTATATAAAGTTTATACATGAGTATATACACTAAATTGCTGGTACTATATAAAGTTTACAAAAAGTGCTGGTCTATATAAAGTTTTACTATGAGTATATACACTAAATGCTGGTCTATATAAAGTTTACTATGAGTATATACACTGAATGCTGGTCTATATAAAGTTTACTATGAGTATAAATTTTAGCTATGTATATACACTGAATGCTGGTTTACTATGAGTATATATACTAATGTGCTGTCTATATAAAGTTTACTATTTAAAGTTTACTATGAGTATATACACTAAATGCTGGTCTATATATATAAAGTATATACACTGTTTACTATGAGTATATATACTGAATGCTGGTCTATATAAAGTTTACTATGAGTGGTCTATATAAAGTTTATATATACACACTGAATGCTGGTCTATATAAAGTTTACTATGAGTATATATACTGAATGCTGGTCTATATAAAGTTTACTATGAGTATATATACTAAATGCTGGTCTATATAAAGTTTACTATGAGTATATACACTGAAAAGTTGCACTAAATGCTGGTCTATATAAAGTTTACTATGAGTATATAAAGTTTACTATATACACTGAATGCTGGTCTAAATGCTATATAAAGTTTTACTATGAGTATATACACTGAATGCACTGGTCTATATAAAGTTTACTATGAGTATATACACTGAATGCTGGTCTATATAAAGTTTACTATGAGTATATACACTGAATGCTGGTCTATATAATGAGTTTACTATGAGTATATACACTGAATGCTGGTCTATATAAAGAGTTATACACTACTATGAAAGTATATACACTGAATGCTGGTCTATATAAAGTTTACTATGAGTATATACACTGAATGCCTATATAAAGTTTACTGGTCTATAATAAAGTAAAGTTTACTATGAGTATATACACTAAAAAGTGAGTGGCTCTATATTTAAAGTTTAATAATGCTGAGTATATACACTAGAATGCTGGTCTATATAAAGTTTACTATAGTGCTGGTCTAGTTATATACACTGAATGCTGGTCTATATAAAGTTTACTATGAGTATATACACTGAATGCTGGTCTGGTGGTCTATGATAAAGCTGTATATACACTGAATTTACTATGAGAATATGAGTCTATAAAAAAGAGAGTATATACACTGAATGCTGGTCTGTATAAAGTTTAATATGAGTATATACACTGAATGCTGGTCTGTATAAAGGCATGTACAAAGGTTAAAGAGCAGCAGAAGTAAATTAAACTAACAATAGATTATTGTCTAACAGTGAGTCGACTTAGGAGTCTTTAAAACTTGGTTCTAAAAGGGACCTTTTCAATACATCATTAATAAGAATCTCTGGTTTGTGTTCTATTTTGGCATCTCTTTCACGTTTACTGGCAATCTGTCCGTCATATTGTGTCTCTTATATAAATGTCTTACAGGAATCAACATGTATTTCTATTCATCACAGATATTTCTCACAACTCCTGTTTTTTTCTGTAATAAATTATCCAATAAATAAGGTAAATTATCCCTAATGATTTCCTCCGGAATTTCTGGTGTAATGCTTCTTTTTTTATTATGCATTTATTTGTTGATACTGTGTCTTTAGATGACCTCAATTATTGCAGCGTTCAGCAGTATCATCCCATATTCTGTAAACAAGTATTTTATAGTTACCATGAAGCCATCAGTCAAACACTGTTATTGCCAGTACTTCATATATTCTATGAAATGTCAAATGTCTCTGTAATAATACATTTCCCAGATAAAAGATATTATCCTGTAGTAATAGGTTACTTTTCTTAGATCACTTGTAGCGTCATGTTTTAGGTCATCTGAGCTAATAACAATTGCTTTTTGTCTGTCAATCTGTAAACTGACCATCTCAAACTTACAAGGTGGACGTTAAGTCAGTGGACCTCCTCTTCTATCTTTCTGTACACAACTTTAAACTGTGGAAGGTCTGTGGTCTTTATCTGGGTAACTGGGGTTTCTCCTCCACCAATAAACTGACTGAAAGATTGTTGAGTATGGCATAAAAACAAAAAATCAAATCAAATCAAAACAACTTTAAACTAACTTAAAACTTTTGAACCAAGCATATTGACAGTCTTTATATTTGGTATAATTGAATTGAATAAGGTATTTCATGACTTTGGCATTTTAATGCAGAAAACTTATATAGCAATCATGCAGATACTGGCCCCTCAGTTTCTGCAGTTTTTAAACAATTATAGAATGCTAAAAACAAAAGTTGAATAAGTGAATAAAACTGCAAAAAGTAAGGGAAAAAAAACAGTGTCAAAAATGGATGTTTGATATTTTGTTTGCATTACGTGTTGACTTAAATTACCAAACACTTTATTTTCTGCTCCAGAGGAATATAAATTACCATATTGTATACTCATTACCACTCTACTTTTTACAGTAGGAATATATATACAAATAGTATGCAGAAATGGCATGTCTTATTTCATTTGGAATAATACAAAATAGCTCAATCACACAAACTTTAAGATAATACTGAAAAGTCTATTTTTCCAGATAAATACTTATATATTTACATACAGAGGATAATATACAACTTGTTAAGATTTACAGGTAGAGCTAAGATTAACTGATAGAACTTGGATACTGTAATGATAACATACAGAAGATAATTCAAGATATGGGTCAGCTGCTAAGGTTTTTTGGTAGAACTTAGATAATTACATACAGAAGATAATTCAAGGTATGGGTCAGCTGCTAAGTTTTTTTGGTAGAACTTAGATAATTACATACAGAAGATAATTCAAGGTATGGGTCAGCTGCTAAGGTTTATTGGTAGAACTTAGATAATTACATACAGAAGATAATTCAAGATATGGGTCAGCTGCTAAGGTTTATTGGTAGAACTTAGATAATTACATACAGAAGATAATTCAAGGTATGGGTCAGCTGCTAAGTTTTTTTGGTAGAACTTAGATAATTACATACAGAAGATAATTCAAAATATGGGTCAGCTGCTAAGGTTCATTGGTAAAACTTAGATAATTACATACAGAAGATAATTCAAGGTATGGGTCAGCAGCTAAGGTTTATTGGTAGAACGTAGATAATTACATACAGAAGATAATTCAAGATATGGGTCAGCTGCTAAGGTTTATTGGTAGAACTTAGATAATTACATACAGAAGATAATTCAAGGTATGGGTCAGCAGCTAAGGTTTATTGGTAGAACGTAGATAATTACATACAGAAGATAATTCAAGATATGGGTCAGCTGCTAAGGTTTATTGGTAGAACTTAGATAATTACATACAGAAGATAATTCAAGGTATGGATCAGCTGCTAAGGTTTATTGGTAGAACTTAGATAATTACATACAGAAGATAATTCAAGGTATGGGTCAGCTGCTAAGGTTTATTGGTAGAACTTAGATAATTACATACAGAAGATAATTCAAGATATGGGTCAGCTGCTAAGGTTTATTGGTAGAACTTAGATAATTACATACAGAAGATAATTCAAGATATGGGTCAGCTGCTAAGGTTTATTGGTAGAACTTAGATAATTACATACAGAAGATAATTCAAGGTATGGATCAGCTGCTAAGGTTTATTGGTAGAACTTGAATAGATAATTACATACAGAAGATAATTCAAGATATGGGCCAGCTGCTAAGGTATACACAGTATACGACTTTGTTTACAAAATGTTCAGCTAAGGAAGTGAAAGTCCCCAGTTTTTCACATGAAATTTAAATTTGAGTTCTTGGTCCACTGTAGACGTAGACATAGAATGTTAAAAGAAGTATCACATTATTGGCATCAGTCTGTAGCAATGGTCACAGTTTGTGGCATTTCTGCTATTGCTGCTGATTTTTCAATGTAAGTAAACAAGTCCCAGTGGGTTGTAAAACTGCATTAAAACACAAGCTATAGAACAAATCTGTAACACCCAAACCTCGTCAATGTCATACTCAACTTTTGTATCTTAGACTTTTACTAGTAGGACTCAGATCATGGTATATAGCTAGGTATTTCCATTAATACTCTTGATGATAATAATAATGATAGTTACACAGTCTAAATGATAGAAGAATGATGCTAATTGGGAATATCTTCAAACTTTATGTCAAAATTAACTCTACAGTAAAACATACAATTGGCCCCATGTGACTAACATCACCAGAAATGTAGGTTGTTAGATAGTGCTGACTTTTAGCATATCATTACCATAACATTATAAAACAATCCTTAACATGTAATGAATTTACATGAGCAATATACATACTGGTAAGAAATAGAATAGCTAAAAAACAACATAGTTGACTACCTATTGTAAATATAAATGCATTTATTATGTTTACTCCAAATGTTTTGTGTTTTCTATTTTAAGAATTACATGGTATTGTTTTCTTATAAACAATCATTTCGTTGGATGTAAAATCTGCTATATAGGTAACCTGGTCACTCACTTTTCACAAACAAATTTTTATGAGTTCATTGAAATATGTTTGTACTTGTATGGCAGGCTATTCCAATATTCACACTAGTGTTAGAGTTTTTATTTTAAATATTTTATGTTCATTTGAGTTTATGAATAAGAACGTTACAAAAACTACCAGTGAGTGTTGTAGACAATATCAATGCCTCTTTAGGTAAGCAGGACCTCAAAAATTGCTTTTCTAGGTGCATTTAGATATTATTTCTCATCTATGTGATTTCTCATACATTCGAGAGGATCAATAAATCTCATATTCCCTAGTTCTTTATCTGTCTCCTGAGTTTGTTTCTGGATACATTGTGTTTAGGCCAACTTCTGGGTGACCCATGTATTTTGACATTGTGTTTTGGCCATTTCTGGGTGAATTATGTATTTTGACATTGTCTTTTGGCCAACTTCTAGGTGACCTATATATTTTGACATTCTGTTTTGGCCAACTTCTGGGTGACCTATATATTTTGACATTGTGTTATGGCCAACTTCTGGGTGACCTGTATATTTTGAAATTGTGTTTTGGCCAACTTCTGAGTGAACTACATATTTTGACATTGCGTTTTGGCCAACTTGTGGGTGACCTATGTATTTTGACATGGTATTTTGGCCACTTTGTAGGTGATCTATATATTTTGACATTGTGTAATGGTCATCTTCTGGGTGAATTATGTATTTTGACATTGTCTTTTGGCCAACTTCTAGGTGACCTATATATTTTGACATTCTGTTTTGGCCAACTTCTGGGTGACCTATATATTTTGACATTGTGTTATGGCCATCTTCTGGGTGACCTGTATATCTTGAAATTGTGTTTTGGCCAACTTCTGGGTGAACTACGTATTTTGACATTGCGTTTTGGCCAACTTGTGGGTGATCTATGTATTTTGACATTGTATTTTGGCCACTTTATAAGTGATCTATATATTTTGACATTGTGTTATGGCCAGCTTCTGGGTGAATTATGTATTTTGACATTGTCTTTTGGCCAACTTGTGGGTGACCTATATATTTTGACATTCTGTTTTGGCCAACTTCTTGGTGACCTATATATTTTGACATTGTGTTTTGGCCATCTTCTGGGTGGCCTGTGTATTGTGACATTGTGTTTTGGCCAACTTCTGGGTGAACTACGTATTTTGACATTGTGTTTGGCCAACTTGTGGGTGACCTATGTATTTTGACATTGTGTTTTGGCCAAAATCTGTGTGACCTATATATTTTGACATTGTGTTTTGGCCATCTTCTGGGTGACTTGTGTATTGTGACATTGTGTTTTGGCCAACTTCTGGGTGAACTACATATTTTGACATTGTGTTTGGCCAACTTCTGGGTGACCTATGTATTTTGACATTGTCTTTTGGCCAAAATCTGTGTGACCTATATATTTTGACATTGTGTTTTGGCCATCTTCTGGGTGACCTGTGTATTGTGACATTGTCTTTTGGCCAACTTCTGGGTGAACTACGTATTTTGACATGGTATTTTGGCCACTTTGTAGGTGATCTATATATTTTGACATTGTGTTATGGCCAGCTTCTGGGTGAATTGTGTATTTTGACATTGTCTTTTGGCCAACTTCTAGGTGACCTATATATTTTGACATTCTGTTTTGGCCAACTTCTGGGTGACCTATATATTTTGACATTGTGTTATGGCCATCTTCTGGGTGACCTGTATATCTTGAAATTGTGTTTTGGCCAACTTCTGGGTGAACTATGTATTTTGACATGGTATTTTGGCCACTTTATAGGTGATCTATATATTTTGACATTGTGTTATGGCCAGCTTCTGGGTAAATTATGTATTTTGACATTGTCTTTTGGCCAACTTCTAGGTGACCTATATATTTTGACATTCTGTTTTGGCCAACTTCTGGGTGACCTATATATTTTGACATTGTGTTTTGGTCATCACCTGAGTGAACTACGTGTTTTGACATTGTATTTTGGCCAACTTCTGGGTGAACTACATATTTTGACATTGTGTTTGGCCAACTTGTGAGTGACCTATGTATTTTGACATTGTCTTTTGGCCAAAATCTGTGTGACCTATATATTTTGACATTGTGTTTTGGCCATCTTCTGGGTGACCTGTGTATTGTGACATTGTGTTTTGGCCAACTTCTGGGTGAACTACGTATTTTGACATGGTATTTTGGCCACTTTGTAGGTGATCTATATATTTTGACATTGTGTTATGGCCAGCTTCTGGGTGAATTGTGTATTTTGACATTGTCTTTTGGCCAACTTCTAGGTGACCTATATATCTTGACATTCTGTTTTGGCCAACTTCTGGGTGACCTATATATTTTGACATTGTGTTTTGGTCATCACCTGAGTGAACTACGTGTTTTGACATTGTGTTTTGGCCAACTTCTGGGTGAACTACATATTTTGACATTGTGTTTTGGCCATCTTCTGGGTGACTGTGTATTGTCACATTGTGTTTTGGCCAACTTCTGGGTGAACTACATATTTTGACATTGTGTTTGGCCAACTTCTGGGTGACCTATGTATTTTGACATTGTCTTTTAGCCAAAATCTGTGTGACCTATATATTTTGACATTGTGTTTTGGCCATCTTCTGGGTGACCTGTGTATTGTGACATTGTGTTTTGGCCAACTTCTGGGTGAACTACGTATTTTGACATGGTATTTTGGCCACTTTGTAGGTGATCTATATATTTTGACATTGTGTTATGGCCAGCTTCTGGGTGAATTGTGTATTTTGACATTGTCTTTTGGCCAACTTCTAGGTGACCTATATATCTTGACATTCTGTTTTGGCCAACTTCTGGGTGACCTATATATTTTGACATTGTGTTTTGGTCATCACCTGAGTGAACTACGTGTTTTGACATTGTATTTTGGCCAACTTCTGGGTGAACTACATATTTTGACATTGTGTTTGGCCAACTTGTGAGTGACCTATGTATTTTGACATTGTGTTTTGGCCAACTTCTGGGTGATATGTGTATTTTGACATTGTATTTTCGCAGTGTTAAGGCTAACTTTTATTTTTAAGTTTGACTTAAGGTCACACCTCAGATATTTCTGGTGGCTTTTATAGTGCTGTACACTTGTACAACCTGACAAAGAAACCAAACTTCACAATGTAGAGCTTTTTGACCTTCATATAACTTTGTATTTCTAATGGTTTTTATAGTGCTTTACCAGTTGTACAACCTGATAATGAAATCAAACCACAACCAAGAGCTTTTTGACCTTCATCTAACTTTGTCTCATTTAAACATGATTAAAAATGTGATTTTCTAGAGAAACATTCAAAAAGTTCCAAATTCTTCCTGTAGCTTTTAGCATTTGGTATATTTTTTTTCTGTTGAAGCACTTTTAAATGGCTAGATTTGAATAAAATGCTCTAGGAAAGATTCAAATCAGTTTGTTCTTTCTTTCTAAATGTAATCATTTATCAGCACTTTACATGTTGTCCTTCCTTGTAACTGTTCATTACAGTTATGTGTTATATGATAAGTATGTTAAGGTCAATATGTATTATATGATAAGTACGTTAAGGTCAATATGTATTATATGATAAGTACATTAAGGTCAATATGTATTATATGATCAGTACATTAGGGTCAATTTGCATCATATGATAAGTACATTAAGGTCAATATGTATTATATGATAAGTACATTAAGGTTAATATGTATTATATGATAAGTACATTAAGGTCAATATATATTATATGATAAGTACATTAAGGTCAATATGTATTATATGATAAGTACATTAAGGTTAAGGTGAATTAATTTGATCATGTGTGTTTTTTTCTTTAAATAACTAGGGGTGTAAGATGATTTTGTTTGTTTATTGTTGTTTAACGTCCCACTCAAGAATATTTCACTCATATAGAGACTTAACCAAATGCCGGTGAAGGGCTTCAAATTTTGGCCTATGCTTGACACTTACGGCCATTGAGCAGTAAGGGTTCTTTAACGTGCTGACACCTACTGTGACATTGGACCTCGGTTTTTACTCTCATCCGAAGGACAGGAAACCAACCTGCTGTCAGCTGGACTTGAAATCATGACCTCACGATCAAGAATCAAGTGCCCTACCGACTGAGCCAGGCCGGCTCGTGTAATATAAGAAAAGAAAAAACAGCATCTCAGAAGTTAAATTTTTTTTTTTTTTTTTGTCATAATAAATATTTTTAGGATCTTGTATTGTCTGTTCTTAATCTTTGTTTTACCAGTAATATTCCTTGTCTGTGGTGATGTGCTAGAAAGTGAGATTGATGCTGTAGTAATCCTTCACTGTGTCAAGAAAAATCTACTGTCTGTTTAAAAGAACAATGTTTACAGAATGTAGTATGTTGACTTCAGTGAATTAATTCAAAATACAACGTATAACAAAAGAAATTGTCATTATCATTGTTTTAAGTGTTATATTGATGAACTGCGTATTTCTCTTCCATGCCAATTTCATCAATTATACTTGTGTCACGTGACTTGCTACCAAAAATACAGTCAAGTTATTTGCATGTTGTTGATATAGGAGACAGATAATCAAACATGGGTTTATTTGGTGGAAAAGGAAATCTTATATCTAGAGGAAAAAATCTGAACGTCAAATCTTTGGGATACCCTCGGATTGGACATCCAGATTCTTACTACTTGGGTAGAGATTTCTTTATCAATTCCACACACCCATGTAAGAGTCTATTAGTCTTGTATTTGTCCTAATTTTTCACATCATTTACCATTTTTGTCTTTGTCCTAACTTTTCACTTTTTGACAATATTTGTCATGTATTTGTCCTATTAGTTCATTTTACTAGAATTTAAATTATGATAATTACATTTTTGTAAATACACTAGTCATGTGAGCCTATATCCTATCAAATCTTTTAAATTACAGAATATGAGTTTGGGACTTGTGGTGCTATGGGAAAGTTTGGACCAACTCAGTTCCTATGTGATTCTGTGTATGAAACAACTCCAGTGCAAGTCCGAGTTTTGGAGAATGACCGATTTAAAGGTGTTCAGGTGTGGACGGTTCCGGAGAATGGAACATATTTGTAAGTACCAATTCATGTCAGTAAATATATTACAAGAGTGTTCCTATAGGCACTCTAGCACCAAAAGTCAAAGAATTTTATTTATTATTTTTTCAAATAACTGATTAAATACCATTCATTGCATTGCTTTGACAGTTGCATCCCAAATTGAGAATGAGATGCACAGGGTTGAAACTTTGTAGGATATTTACATAAAACCCATACAGAAAAAATATTGAATTACAGATTAGTTGTACACTTATTAACATGACACCTGATCTCACCTCTGCGTTTCCAGAAGTCGATGTTTGTCCAATATTCACTACATGTATATTTGTATATGTACCCTAGACTTCCTGCAGATTTGTTATCTATTATATTTTACATAGTGTACTCTATGACATGTAACAAGGATGGTTTAGTTATAGTAAATAAATAGACCTTTACAATAACTGTAAGATTTGTGATCTGTGGGGGTATTATAGATGTACAAGAGATTGGATGGTGGAGAAAGATCATGCAGCCTACTTTTAAAAGACAAAAGACATGCTAAAAGCCCACAATAAAAATCAATTACATTAAGCAACTCTTCTGTTGATATATATGGTTACTAACTTGTATAGCTTATAGAAACCCATAATGGCTATATTTGAATTGCTATGTTTCTGGACAGTTAATGATGAAGAATTGGATCCTAGCAAATCGAGTTGATTAAAGTAGCCCTGCATGATCTCTGTTTATTTGGTTTCGTTATTCAGGACTGTTCATTGTCAGAATGTCTGATTATGGAGTGATACTTTAATACAGAGAAGTCAGAAATCAGTTCTTTTGCCCTTGATTATTAGTCCTGAACCAGGCAGTACTATATTTAGTAAATATTAAGTTTTTTGTGATTTTAAGATGGACTGTAGAATCAATCTCTGGACAGTGTTTTGCAAAAGTATAACATGATGTAGGGTGATTGTAGAATCAATCTCTGGACAGTGTTTTACAAAAGTATAACATGATGTAGGGTGATTGTAGAATCAATCTCTGGACAGTGTTTTACAAAAGTATAACATGATGTAGGTGACTGTAGAATCAATCTCTGGACAGTGTTTCACAAAAGTATAACATGATGTAGGTGACTGTAGAATCAATCTCTGGACAGTGTTTTACAAAAGTATAACATGATGTAGGGTGATTGTAGAATCAATCTCTGGACAGTGTTTTACAAAAGTATAACATGATGTAGGGTGATTGTAGAATCAATCTCTGGACAGTGTTTTACAAAAGTATAACATGATGTAGGTGACTGTAGAATCAATCTCTGGACAGTGTTTTACAAAAGTATAACATGATGTAGGGTGACTGTAGAATCAATCTCTGGACAGTGTTTTACAAAAGTATAACATGATGTAGGGTGATCGTAGAATCAATCTCTGGACAGTGTTTTACAAAAGTATAACATGATTAAGGGTGACTGTAGAATCAATCTCTGGACAGTGTTTTGCAAAAGTATAACATGATGTAGGGTGATTGTAGAATCAATCTCTGGACAGTGTTTTACAAAAGTATAACATGATGTAGGGTGATTGTAGAATCAATCTCTGGACAGTGTTTTACAAAAGTATAACATGATGTAGGTGACTGTAGAATCAATCTCTGGACAGTGTTTTACAAAAGTATAACATGATGTAGGTGACTGTAGAATCAATCTCTGGACAGTGTTTTACAAAAGTATAACATGATGTAGGGTGATTGTAGAATCAATCTCTGGACAGTGTGTTTTACAAAAGTATAACATGATGTAGGGTGATTGTAGAATTAATCTCTGGACAGTGTTTTACAAAAGTATAACATGATGTAGGTGACTGTAGAATCAATCTCTGGACAGTGTTTTACAAAAGTATAACATGATGTAGGTGACTGTAGAATCAATCTCTGGACAGTGTTTTACAAAAGTATAACATGATGTAGGGTGACTGTAGAATCAATCTCTGGACAGTGTTTTACAAAAGTATAACATGATGTAGGGTGATCGTAGAATCAATCTCTGGACAGTGTTTTACAAAAGTATAACATGATTAAGGGTGACTGTAGAATCAATCTCTGGACAGTGTTTTACAAAAGTATAACATGATGTAGGGTGACTGTAGAATCAATCTCTGGACAGTGTTTTACAAAAGTATACCATGATTAAGGGTGACTGTAGAATCAATCTCTGGACAGTGTTTTACAAAAGTATACCATGATTAAGGGTGACTGTAGAATCAATCTCTGGACAGTGTTTTACAAAAGTATAACATGATTAAGGGTGACTGTAGAATCAATCTCTGGACAGTGTTTTACAAAAGTATAACATGATTAAGGGTGACTGTAGAATCAATCTCTGGACAGTGTTTTACAAAAGTATAACATGATTAAGGGTGACTGTAGAATCAATCTCTGGACAGTGTTTTACAAAAGTATAACATGATTAAGGGTGACTGTAGAATCAATCTCTGGACAGTGTTTTACAAAAGTATAACATGATGTAGGGTGACTGTAGAATCAATCTCTGGACAGTGTTTTACAAAAGTATAACATGATTAAGGGTGACTGTAGAATCAATCTCTTGACAGTGTTTTACAAAAGTAGAACATGATGTAGGGTGATCGTAGACTCAATCTCTGGACAGTGTTTCACAAAAGTAGAACATGATGTAGGTGACTGTAGAATCAATCTCTGGACAGTGTTTTACAAAAGTATAACATAATGTAGGGTGACATTTAGAATCAATCTCTGGACAGTGTTTTACAAAAGTTCAGCACTGATGTAGGGTGACTGTAGAATCAATCTCTGGACAGTGTTTTATAGAAGTTCAGCACTGGTGAAGGATGACTGTAGAATCAATCTCTGGACAGTGTTTTACAAAAGTTCAGCACTGATATATTGTGACTCTAGAATCAATCTCTGGACAGTGTTTTACAAAAGTTCAGCACTGGTGAAGGATGACTTTAGAATCCAGCACTGGACAGTTTTTTACAAAAGTTCAGCACTGATGAGGAGTGAAAAGTTTGACTTTCCCATGTTAACCATTTTAACTTAAATATGTGTATTGGTTACTGTTGGGTTGCCAGTTCCAATATTTATTCTTATTAGTTGCATCATATGCAATTATAGTTTTATAATGTGACTTTAAATGTTAAAATGTGAACTTTGTTTACCAATGTAAGTGTTAATTCTACAGTTATGTAGAATAGATCTTAGCTGCATGAAGATGAATAAATAAACTTATATTGAATTCTGCTACCTAGCACCTCTCTAAATGAGGTTCAGTATATGCAGCTTGTGACTGATCCCTGAGTTCATGTAATGATCAGTGTTAATAACAAAGGTCTTGATATGATGTACTCCTGTCAGAAACACTTCCACTAGTTAAATCAAAGTACTGAAAGTACTCAAAGTCAGGCTAACAAAAATCATAATATTGCCTACTTTCATTCTGAGGGAGGCCATGCTAGCTTTCCTTCATTCTGCTTAGCCCTCTCTGGCTCTTTGTATGCAGAAAGATTTGAATTGTTAACCATTTACTAGAATTCATAAGTAGAGGAAATTCTCACCTAACTAATCTAAGTAATGTTAAAACCAATGTAGGAACAACATAAGACAATTTCAATACCTATTTTTGACATAACTTACATGCACTATATCATAACACGGCACACACAGTCTCATTCTGATAGTAGTACAAAGACCACACTATCTTTCACATGTTCTCTTGCTTTTTGTATGCGTGAGTTACAAAATAATCAAGACATAAAAATATGACTAAAACCATTAAAGGTAGAAATAGAATAATTGACATATTAATGGTCTGATATAGCAGAATGTTTAGATATATAACCAAATTTGATGAAGGAGAAGTTATTATTCAGTAAATAAACCAAACAATGGTCTTCAATTTTCTGTTATCACACAGTTATAGCTCTACACTGTTGTGAGTGCTTGTTACCTGTACTTCAATATCTCATTGATCATTTTTGTTTGTTATGCATGATGTACTGTTTTTCTAGGATATCTTACATCCAAAGGCACAGAAATCCGAGAACATTTGGCTGTCATTGTTTTAATAATGAGCAAAACTAGTTTGTCAGCTGCGAAAGAGAAAACAGTTTACTTGTAAAAACAAAAAAAAAACAGTAATCTGCACTTTATACAAATGATAATCCTCTGTAATAGATGTTGAAAAAATAGATAAGCAATTTACCTGAGGTAAAATACTAATGTGTGTACAATTTTGATAACTTAAGCACCTTTTAAAGATAAATTACATGCTAACATTATGAGATAATATCTTAGTACTGAATTTTGTCCACATAACATAGATAAGGTAACTAACACTAAACATACATATCCTGTAGCTGGGCCATACAGACATATACTGTAGCTGGGCCATACAGACATATACTGTAGCTGGGCCATACAGACATATACTGTAGCTGGGCCATACAGACATATACTGTAGCTGGGCCATACAGACATATCCTGTAGCTGGGCCATACAGACATATACTGTAGCTGGGCCATACAGACATATACTGTAGCTGGGCCATACAGACATATACTGTAGCTGGGCCATACAGACATATACTGTAGCTGGGCCATACAGACATATACTGTAGCTGGGCCATACAGACATATACTGTAGCTGGGCCGTACATACATGTCCTGTAGCTGGACCATAAATACATACATATACTGTAGCTGGGCCATACATACATATACTGTAGCTGGGCCATACAGATATATACTGTAGCTGGGCCATAAATACATACATATCCTGTAGCTGGGCCATACATACATATACTGTAACTGGGCCGTACATACATGTCATGTAGCTGGGCCATAAATACATACATATACTGTAGCTGGGCCATATATACATACATATCCTGTAGCTGGGCCATAAATACATACATATACTGTAGCTGGGCCATACATACATATACTGTAACTGGGCCGTACATACATGTACTGTAGCTGGGCAGTACATACATGTACTGTAACTGGGGCATAAATACATACATAAACTGTAGCTAGGCTGTACATACATGTCCTGTAGCTGGGCCATAAATACATACATATACTATAGCTGGGCCATACATACATATACTGTAGCTGGGCCATACATACATATACTGTAGCTGGGCCATAAATACATACATATACTGTAGCTGGGCCATACATACATATACTGTAGCTGGGCCATACAGACATATACTGTAGCTTGACCATACATACATATACTGTAGCTGGACCGTACATACATGTCCTGTAGCTGGGCCATAAATACATACATATACTGTAGCTGGGCCATACATATATGTACTGTAACTGGGTCATACATACATGTACTGTAGCTGGGCCATAAATACATACATATACTGTAGCTGGGTCATACATACATAAACTGTAGCTGGGCCATACATACATGTACTGTAGCTGGGCCATACATACCTATACTGTAGCTGGGCCATAAATGCATACATGTCCTGTAGCTGGGCCATACATACATGTACTGTAGCTGGGCCATAAATACATACATATACTGTAGCTGGGTCATACATACATAAACTGTAGCTGGGCCATACATACATGTACTGTAGCTGGGCCATACATACCTATACTGTAGCTGGGCCATAAATGCATACATGTCCTGTAGTTGGGCCATACGTACATGTACTATAGCTGGACCATAAATACATACATATTCTGTAGCTGGGCCATACATACATGTACTGTAGCTGGGCCATAAATACATACATGTACCGTAGCTGGGCCATAAATATTTACATGTACTGTAGCTGGGCCATACATACCTATACTGTAGCTGGGCCATACATATATGTACTGTAACTGGGCCGTACATACATGTACTGTAGCTGGGCCATAAATACATACATATACTATAGCTGGGCCATACATGCATAAACTGTAACTGGGCCGTACATATATATACTGTAGCTTGGTCGTACATACATGTATTGTATCTGGGCCAGAAATACATACATGTACTATACTTGGGCCATACACACATGTACTATAGCTGGGCAATAAATACATACATATACTGTAGCTGGGCAATAAATATATACATGTACTGTAGCTGGGCCATAAATACATACATGTACTGTAGCTGGGCCATAAATGCATACATGTACTGTAGTTGGGCCATACACACATGTACTATAGCTGGGCAATAAATACATACATATACTGTAGCTGGGCAATAAATACATACATATACTGTAGCTGGGCAATAAATACATACATGTACTGTAGCTGGGCCATAAATGCATACATGTACTGTAGTTGGGCCATACACACATGTACTATAGCTGGGCAATAAATACATACATATACTGTAGCTGGGCAATAAATACATACATATATTGTAGCTGGGCAATAAATACATACATGTACTGTAGCTGGGCCATAAATGCATACATGTACTATAGTTGGGCCATACACACATGTACTATAGCTGGACAATAAATACATGCATATACTGTAGCTGGGCAATAAATACATACATGTACTGTAGCTGGGCCATAAATGCATACATGTAATGTAGATGGGCCACACAAAAATATACTGTAGCTGGGTCACACATACATGTACTGTAGCTGGGCCATGCATAAATATTCTGTAGCTGGGTTATACATACATGTACTGTATCTGGGCCATGCATACATGTACTGTAGCTGGGCAGTACATACATGTACTGTAGCTGGGCCATGCATAAATATTTTGTAGCTGGGTCACACATACATGTACTGTATCTGGGCCATGCATACATGTACTCTAGCTGGGCAGTACATACATGTACTGTAGATTGGCCATACATACATGTACTGTAGCTGGGCCACACAAAAATATACTGTAGCTGGGCCATGTATACATGTACTGTAGCTGGGTCACACATACATGTACTGTATCTGGGCTATGCATACATGTACTGTAGCTGGGCAGTACATACATGTACTATACATACATGTACTGTAGCTGAGTCATACATAAATATATTGTAACTAGGCCATACATAAATATACTGTATCCGGGCCATAAATATGTGTACTGTAGCCGGGCCATAAATACATACATGTACTGTAGCTGGGTCATACATGCATGTACTGTAGCCGGGCCATAAATACATGTACTGTAGCCGGGCCATAAAAACATACATGTACTGTAGCCGGGCCATAAATACATGTATTGTAGCCGGGCCATAAATACATACATGTACTGTAGCTTGGTCATACATGCATGTACTGTAGCCGGGCCATAAATACATGTACTGTAGCCGGGCCATAAATACATACATGTACTGTAGCCGGGCCATAAATACATACATGTACTGTAGCCGGGCCATAAATACATACATGTACTGTAGCCGGGCCATAAATACATACATGTACTGTAGCCGGGTCATACATGCATGTACTGTAGCCAGGCCATAAATACATGTACTGTAGCCGGGCCATAAATACATACATGTACTGTAGGTGGGCCATACATACATGTACTGTAGCGGGACCAAAAGTTTTATCCCCATAATTTATCTTCACTGAATATTCTTAATGTGTTTTTTCAATAACTCCTCGACAAATATGTCTTTAATCTAATTTTAACAAAACTTGAAATTTGAGTTTTTGGTATTTATTTTGTAGAGATTCCATTGCAATCGATTTATTGTTCAGGCGAAATATATTATTCCACCATTGATACTGAAGCAATTTATGGATGTTGACACATGAAAATATGATCAAAATTAGGCCCAGACTCCCAGGGTTAAATGTGCCATTTTCCATTTATTTTGGATGTCTACCAAAGTCACAGAACAATGTTAGACAAATGTAGAATTATTAGGATGTATAGTGAAATTCATTTTTGAGAACAAACTAAATGGCCAAATACAGTAAAATCTGCTTTAGCAACCACCTGTGTATAGAGACCACCTGATCATAAAGACTGTTTTATGCTGTCCCCAATAGTACCATTTGTGTACAAATCAACCTCTATATAAAGACCACCGGTTTTGTTGTGTCCGTAAGAGGGTCATTATATACAACTTTCACTGTATGTCATGAAATCTGACAGAAATTACTGGTTGGTTTAGTGTGAAAATAGCGATACAACATTTATGGGCACATGGGCCCATCCATACTATGATTTAAGCTAACCTCATTCACACAGCTTCCATTTAAACTGAATAAAATTACATCTGAGTATGTTAGAAGAGTTAAATTAACCATTAATCTATTAATAAAATATAAAACTTACTACATGGGGCCAACATCTGTCAGAAATACGGATAAACTGACTTGTACAATGTAAATTAACAGACAACAGCTCTGGCAATATTAATATTCGCTAAGTTTCAGGATGTATTGTACAATTAGTAAAAACCAGAACCAACAACGGACAACAAATTCCACCTCATCACAAGGCCAATGCTGGGCTAAGATTTCTAACATGGAGGACCCTTTTTGTTCCTATTAAAACCAATACAGAAAATGTTGATTAATACTTTTTTACTAATTTATATTGTTTCAAGTCAATTCAATTATGTTATTACCAAAATTATAATTTTGAAAGGAAAATAAGATTTTAATATAATTACCTGACAATTTGATAAAGAACACCTATCATGGAAGAGAATTTGTCTTCCAAACAAAATAATTTGTGCTCTGGGCCTGACATCATAAAATGTAAGAATTACTTAAGTAGAAAATTTTTACTAAACTTGAAATCTGATTGCCTGAGCAGGCCAAGTTGAGAATATTCTCGGACTTAACTAAATCTCAAGTTTTATGGTGCCAGGCTCTGCAGATATGGCTTAATTAGACCTGAAAGTTATTATGAAACCGATTTTGTATGAAAAGGATTGAATATTTTAATCAGTTTACTTTCAGGTATTCTGAGTACAGTGAAACCTGTATATAAAGACCCCCTTATGGCCACAGCAAAACCATTCTTTATAGGGAAGCGGTCTTTATATAGAGTTTTATTTGTACACAAATTGTACTATTGGGGGCAGCAAAAACAGTCTTTATGACCAGATGGTCTTTATACACAGGTGGTCCCTAAAACAGGTTTTACTGTATATACTAAGATGACATATTGGAGTATGTTGCTTACTTCTATTGTTCAGGAGTTTGTTATTCGAAATCTTTCAGCATTTCAAATTTCATAGAAAAATGACCAACAAATTCTCTTTAAATTATGTGTACAACATCTCAAGGGTACATGAAATAAATATGGAGGATCATTGGTGGATAAATTTAGGGTAAAGGTGCCATATTCCATGTTGATGTTTAGTCTGTTTACTTCAGTTTTACAAGTTCTGTTAAAAGCTTTGTGAATGAATGCATCATAGACTGCAGCATGCATAACAAAATGTGAGAATATTATCACTCCAAAATCAACAACATGAAATCTGAAATCAGTGACAGTGACAAATATATAAATAAAATCAAAGATGGTGGCTTTGCTTCATATCAACAGTTGATCAACTTTTTCTGTCTTTTCATTTAATGTAAAAAAAAAAAGGCTTGACTGAAACCAGAAATCTCTGGATTTATTACAGCTGAGATGGAATTAATGAGATTGCCAAATATTATTGCTGAGATGTAATTAATGTTTGTGGATCGATTCACTGCCTTTCTTTATATCTAAAAGTCATGGAACGTGACAGTTGTATCAAATGATGAAAGAAAATTAATCTATTATCTTCAACATGCACACCTTGACACTGTTTCACAAAAAAGCTGTTCATCAGAAATCTTTATTCTGTAAATTGTGCACTTGTGATATCAATTACAAATTTCATAAATACCATTTTATGACAGTTTTTTAAATGCTGTCCTTGGTTGTCAAGTACTGTCCTTGGTTGTCAAGTGCTGTCATTGGTTGTCAAGTGCTGTCCTTGGTTGTCAAGTGCTGTCTGTGGTTGTCAAGTGCTGTCCTCGGTTGCCAAGTGCTGTCCTTGGTTGCCAAGTGCTGTTCTTGGTTGTCAGGTGCTGTCATAGATATTGTAGATCAATCAAAAGACTCCTGCATCCCTTTGTTTTAGACTTATAGTCTTTCAGTGCTGTCTCTGATGGATTGGTGGATGTTAAATTTACCCACATCAACAAAACTTGCTTGGTATATATCTTGAATTAATTTACTCATGTAAAACCTCTGTACTTTTTAAGATCTCCGGCTGTTGATTTTTGTTGACCACAACAACAACATGTATGCTGACCTTTTTGACAACAAGACAATTTGTTTACAAAAACACAAGTAAAAATAAAGATACTTTCTCCTCTCAAAAAAAGATAAGAATGATAAGTGCAAATGCACCAGTAGAGCAGTTTCCTCCAGATTTTAGGTAAGACTTCCTTTTGCACTCTCCACTCAGATATTTCCAAAAACATAAAATAAATACCTAAACATCCAACATTTAATTTCTGGATATATTTCATTGATATCATTCAAGAAATTTTCAAACAGTCTTATACATTTCAATGTCCTCTGCTTTTTATAATGTTTTGGGTAATATTTGAGTAGGAGGTGCAAAAGGAAGTCTTTCTGATTTTTATAATGATGACATTTTGTTTTATAAAGTTAACCAACAAAATATCAAGGGTTGAAACATTTAAAGACTTTAATATATCAAATACAGAACACACCAGACACAAAATCTCAGCTTTATTCTAAAGGATGTTTTAGTCAAAATTTAAATGAATTTAGCATTTTTGTATTTTTTTTTTTTTTTTTTTTTTTTTTTTTTTGTATGGCTGATATACCTGTCAATAAATTTTGAAGAAATGAGTCCAATTTTTGAAAAACATCCAAGGGAACTGGAGATCAAATATCAGTTTTTACATGTGATGTCCATAGATAATACTTTGTAATATGTACATTCTGTTTTCTTAGGTAACTTAATTAAAATGTCTAAAAATGCATTCCTGTTTTCACTTTTTGTTTAACATAGGTTATTAATGCATCATTTATAGTCTGTGTCATGGATTGTTCTGTATCTAAACTATGTGTAAAGTGTTTTATCTTATCAAGCTGCTAAATGAAAAACAGAATTCATCAAACTGGAAACAGAATTGTGGTAAATTTGAGACAGAAAATCACTGGCCATATGTTTGTTAATCCACTGTCTGATGTTGTTTCTGGCTTTACATATATAAAAATGTTAAATAGGTGCCATTGCTAAGACATTTTATAGTGAATTCAGTCCCAACTGTCCACATGGGTCACTTCCAAATTAAAAAAAAATACCTTAAACATTGCTCACATATTCTAAAAATATTGATTACCGGTAATTATTTAGGAAGATTACTGAGTGTCCAATAAGCACGTGCTATTTGCAGTTAATATACATTCTAGTCTTGTTACCCTTTGCGTTTATTTTTGTACGTCATCATTTCATACCTAAATCAGGCAAAGTTGGTCTTTTTCGTAGTTTCAAAACATTCGTTTCTGAAATTGTCATTGTTCCGGGTATATATCGGTTGATCTTGTCCTATTTTTAACTCATCCTATCGCATTCTCGCTTTTATCATTCTTGAAACATATAATCCTGAACTGCCCAACTCCATTGGACATGGCAGCATGATTATAAAACATTCAAATTCATATATACATCCGATTTTCTTCAAGTATTTAAAATAATGTTGAAAAGCACTATTTTACATAATACATGCACTTTCCAATAAAATCACATCCTATATTTGAAAGGAAAAATATAAAAGACATAAAAATTGGCCAATTTTAATAGACGCCGATTGTGTAAAAGGGCAAGATTGCTGATTGATTGAGCGCGTAAGGGATGAAACCCACTGACAGAATTACGAAGCACATTTGATATGGCGAAATTGTTTATTGTCATTGTATATGAAAATCAAGCTGCATTTTTTAAGGTACGGGAAAATTTAAATTCAAATGAAATAAATAACTTCAAAAAGAAGATCTTTCACAATGTTTCACGCGTTTGATAATGTATTTGAACACACATTTTATCATATTCTCGACTAAATGTCAGGGAACAAAAATATTATTGTGACAGCTTATATCTCTTTAATCATCTTTTGAATAATTATACCTTCAATTTTCCCTGCTGTTCTATTGATAGGAATCATAGTCAGGATAGAATACAGTTCACCCCCGATATATCTCTCCCCCTCCTCGTTATAATGCCAAACCAGCATAACACCACTATTTCTTAAAGAACAATTTCCTTCCATATAATTCCCCTGTTATAATGCCAAAACCTGCATACCGCCATCTGATGCCGACTCTCCAGTACAGATAGTCATTTATACATGTTAAATCCCTGGACTGTATTGCCAGACCAGGTGAAAAGACAGGTGTGAGTAAAATTGTTAGTCGATTGTAGCTTGTTTACTTCCTACTAGAGAGGGAGATAACTTGAACGAGTGTCATAAACTGACATCCGGTTGTATGAATAATGTGTAGTAGTGAGATGGGAACCAGCTTACAAGTGTCAAATCTTGCTTCCATGAAAGTTGAAAAAAATAAACACCGTGTGTTTACACAGCATTTATCATACATCAAGAAATAATTATAAGTATATGGGTCTATAAACCTGCATCCTTTAAATTACTGGCCTTTCAAAGAGTTATTTTAAACAAAAAACGTTGAAAGTTAACATTAGAAATGTTTGTTGGTTAATGTTAGAAACATTTAGATTTTCCAGCCATCGGACATGTACCCTACATATTTTGGATGGTTTGATTTTGGTCATTTTAATAGGGTGGCCAAATTGTTGTCCAAACTTAAACAATAGACAAAATATCCAAATTTATGGTAGGGAGTTGTGAAAGGGATATGATATACAGCAATGATTAAAAACTTGAAAAAGACCACACATGGAAAATGGTCAACCTTGATATATTGCCAAACCCATTATACCACCAAAATTAAGAAAAACAAAAGGTTGTAGTATATCGGGGTTGAACTGTACTTCAATTCAAGAAATGATAGAAGTAAACAATGTTAAATCATTTTAAATGGGCATTAGCTGTAATTTTCTCAAAAATGTTTTTTTTTTTTACTACTAAGATTGATATACAATAACAAAAAAGAGATACACACAGGCAAAAAAAATCTTAAATTCCTATATATTTTGTGAAAATTGCTTGAGAAACCCAGGTATGTCACTTTGTTCATTTGCAATTGATTAACGTAAAGTTACCATTTGTAAACACATACCACACTGGACCTGACCTTATTTTCACAAAATATATATAGGAATATAAGATTTGTATGTCTGTGTATAACTCTTATTTGTTATTGTACAGCAGGTACAAGTAGTAAAAGTAGACAAAAATACTGTGATATTTGGGGGTAATCACAGCTAATGCCCCTTTAAATAACTGCTATTAACTGTAAAAATACAAAGCTTTCCAGTATAAAGGGAACCTTGATATATAATGAGAACATAAAATACGTCAGTTTTTATATTTGGAGATATGAGCTGCTAAATCTGGCCCTTAAAAACAGCAGCACAAATTAAGACATCTTGGGGTTAAGAGAGAACTGTGCATGTAATAAAACCAAATGCAGAGACTTTAATCGCATGTAGAAAACTGTCAAATTACGCAAATTCCAAGCTTGTTAACTTATCATAGCATTGTAAGTTATGGGAATAATGCTCCCCTTGCCAAGTAAGAGTAAAAGATTGACCTGCAACAATATGTGATATAGCATTTAATTTCTAAAGAGAATTTCTTGAAACTTCTAACATGCAAGATTATGTGGAAGAATAGTAACAGGGTTTAATAATCAAGTCTTGCCCAAAAGATTTGTCCAATTCTTATTGAACAAGGAACAATCAGTACCTGTTTAAATTCTAATGTATAACCCAGTACTGGGAATCAAACCAGTGACCTTTCACTTGAGTGACCTGACTATGGGAATCAAATCTGAACCTTTCACTTGAGTGACCTAACCATGGGAATCAAACCAGGGACCTTTCACTTGTGTGACCTGACCATGGGAATCAAATCTGAACCTTTCACTTATGTGACCTAACCATGGGAATCAAACCAGGGACCTTTCACTTGTGTGACCTAACCATGGGAATCAAACCAGGGACCTTTCACTTGTGTGACCTAACCATGGGAATTAAACCAGGGACCTTTCACTTGAGTGACCTGACTATGGGAATCAAACCAGGGACCTTTTACTTGTGTGACCTAACCATGGGAATCAAACCAGGGACCTTTCACTTGTGTGACCTAACCATGGGAATCAAACCAGGGACCTTTCACTTGTGTGACCTAACCATGGGAATTAACCAGGGACCTTTCACTTGAGTGACCTGACTATGGGAATCAAACCAGGGACCTTTCACTTGAGTGACCTAACCATGGGAATCAAACCAGGGACCTTTCACTTGTGTGACCTAACCATGGGAATCAAACCAGGGACCTTTCACTTGAGTGACCTAACCATGGGAATCAAACCAGGGACCTTTCACTTGAGTGACCTAACCATGGGAATCAAACCAGGGACCTTTCACTTGAGTGACCTGACTATGGGAATCAAACCAGGGACCTTTCACTTGAGTGACCTGACTATGGGAATCAAACCAGGGACCTTTCACTTGTGTGACCTAACCATGGGAATCAAACCAGGGATTTTTCACTTGTGTGACCTAACCATGGGAATCAAACCAGGGATTTTTCACTTGTGTGACCTAACCATGGGAATCAAACCAGGGATTTTTCACTTGTGTGACCTAACCGATGGAATCAAGCCAGGGATGTTTTACTTGTGTGACCTAACGATTGGAATCAAGCCAGGGATGTTTTACTTGTGTGACCTAGTACAGGGAATCAAACCAGGGATTTTTCAATTGTGTGACCTAACCATTGGAATCAAGCCAGTGACAATCGAATTGTGTGACCTAATACAGGGCGTCAAACCAGGGATATTTTACTTGTGTGACCTAGTAGAGGGAGGTAAACCAGGGATATTTTACTTGTGTGACCTAGTACAGGGAATCAAACCAGGGATGTTTTATTTGTGTGACCTAGTACAGGGAATCAAACCAGGGATATTTTACTTGTGTGACCTAGTACAGGGAATCAAACCAGGGATGTTTTACTTGTGTGACCTAGTACAGGGAATCAAACCAGGGATGTTTTATTTGTGTGACCTAGTACAGGGAATCAAACCAGGGATATTTTACTTGTGTGACCTAGTACAGGGAATCAAACCAGGGATGTTTTACTTGTGTGACCTAGTACAGGGAATCAAACTAGGGATGTTTTACTTGTGTGACCTAGTACAGGGAATCAAACTAGGGATGTTTTACTTGTGTGACCTAGTACAGGGAATCAAACCAGGGATTTTTTACTTGTGTGACCTAGTATAGGGCGTCAAACCAGGGATATTTTATTTCTGTGACCTAGTACAGGGAGGTAAACCAGGGATATTTTACTTGTGTGACATAGTACAGGGAATCAAACCAGGGATAATTTATTTGTGTGACCTAGTACAGGGAGTCAAACTAGGGATAATTTATTTGTGTGACCTAGTACAGGGAATCAAACTAGGGATAATTTATTTGTGTGACCTAGTACAGGGAATCAAACTAGGGATAATTTATTTGTGTGACCTAGTACAGGGAATCAAACCAGGGATGTTTTACTTGTGTGACCTAGTACAGGGAATCAAACCAGGGATGTTTTACTTGTGTGACCTAGTACAGGGAATCAAACCAGGGATGTTTTACTTGTGACATAAATGCTCAAAACAATCAAATACTAAATACAGCAGATAAGGAAGTTTTTGGTGAAAAAAGAAAGAAGTTAAATAAGCAAAATGGATTTCCTACTTTAATAAATTTTGCACTTAAAAGATGTTAACTTTATTTTAGTAGAGATGTTGCTAACGTGTTTTTTAAAAGATAAAAGGCATTAGAAAAATCACTTACCACAACTAATGTATCAATTAAAGAAATTCAGACAAGCATCAACAACAATGTGGTATCCATGAGATGTGCAGAAACCTTGTTTATCAAGTTATTGAATCGAGTATGCAAAAAATACAAACAAAACAACAATTAAATTGTCAAGATTTCTATTTATCATGACAAACAAATTGAGCTTAACTGCAAATATTGATTAATTGGTATCATGTCACTTAGCTCTAAATGTGCCATTGACGTAAAAAAAACAAAATCTTGTGAAAAATATCAAGAAAATTATCGTAGATTTCAGCTTGCAAATAGTTTAAAAGATGGTGTCATATGCCCCTTGTGTTTGTTGTATCAGCTGATATCAAATGTCATATTTGTAAACCGCTGACATCAGTCACACAGTGACTACGTACAGCAGAGTTTCGGAGAGAAGTCACTTGACAAATATGGCTGTAAATGCATAGTATGTGTATGGTATAGGGAGGGGGTGCATGAATTCAATTTTCCCGTGTCATAGATCTCAAATTGTACTTCTTTTTATAAGTGAATATATCTGAGACTGCAGGGTTCAAAAATTTGTATAAAAGCACTCGCCCTTTGGGTGAGTGATTACATAACTTCCACTTACCCTAACTCATTTTTCACTCGCCCAAGTATGAAAACGTATTTCAAAGTAAATGTGTTATGAGCGTATACATTTTTTTTTCAAAGTAAATAGATCTTACATGACTTAACAGATATGTTACTCTTTATTTGACAAATTGTCTTTTTTCTACTTATTACGATGGAAAATGTGTCAAAATCTTACAACTTTTGTATGCTATTATTTTAAGTTTTTAGAATTAAAATTCTTGACTGAAGTTTTGGTTGCCCACAAAGAAAAAAATATTTTATTTAATTAATTTTTTTTTTTTAAATTATTGTTATTTTAATAAATAAATTTACATGTATATACAATATATATTGTCTCTGAATGATGTATTTACATCTAAATTAACTGTAAATGCATCATTATTATTCCTATAATCAATTATTATTATTATAATTACTATTTTGTGATGTTACTGCTATGTGTTTAATTAAATCAATATAAATTACAAAAGTAAGTTTTCACTATTGTTGGATGAAAACAACAGCTATACATTTCTGTATTTTCATTAAAACTTTTATTTACAATATTGAGTAACTATCTTTACTTTTATCATTCACTTACATTTAATTCAGATTTTACAACTTTTATACAAATTATAGTGTTATGATTGTTTTACCAAATCCTGTATTCAGGTCCGTTCGGTATTGGTTCCTTTATTTACACACATCCAACTTCCACTTCCTCCACAAACTGCAAGTAACAGCAGTCAACACACGATGTGTTCTGTGACATTTTCGGCCATGAGGTAAAGATTAACATGTTTAATTGTCAATAAAACAATTATTTAAGTTTCCAATTGCGAGCGGGCGAGTGGATTTTTCAAACCCTGGAGGGTACATAAGTTTTTTAGACTTTTAATGAATTCAGTATGGCATGACTACTAAGCAGATGTAAGGCATATACACTAATATGAATTAAGGCAAAGCCTTGAAAGCGAGCACAGCTTGGTCATTGTTTGAACAATTTTTAAAAGTAAAACTTCTTAGTGAAATACCCATGTATCGATACATCTGACAAATGTTAATAATGATATGCTGCTCCACCAATACCACATTCAATCCAATAAGCATCTATATCCCTATTTATAAGCTTATAAGCACCCCTCCCCTTTATACACATGATAACGTATCTTTCCTACCCCATTGACAAGGCAATGTGGACCACAAAAACGTAAATAACAGTTATCTCTAGCCCCATACAACACAAGAATGTCAATAGGTGTCCACTGTATTAACTACAACAATTTTACCACTGACCCTTGTAAAAAATTAAATGCTTTTCTTCAGTTTGACTATTGATTAGTTCCAATAAGCGCCCACATCTTTTTTTCTTTCTTTTTTTTTTGTAGGCGCTTATTGGGTAGAATACGGTATTGGCAATAAGAGACATATATGTAATGAGTGGCATTGTGCTACAGATCCCGCATTTTCCGATTTTTCTTGACGCTTTGTCAAACTTTTATAAAGTTTCTATGTTGCCTGTGATAAAGAAATAAATGTTCATAGATAAACCAAAATTCTGCACCTTATTTGACACTTCTTTCCTCGTAAATCTTGCATTAAGACAATGAGACAACAGACTGATGGCAAGTGCAAACTATTGGTTTATATATACATGTTGCAAATTTTTGTCAAATTCTGGTGGTTGATTTGATTGGCCAGTGGGATAACTTTCAAGAAATCCTGCTAGCGCTGGTACAGTGAAAACTGTCCTTGATCTTACTCATGCTTTCAAACCAGCAATAGAGAGCCTAGGCTTTATTTATCAGTGATCAAACGTATTTGTCTGTGATCGCTCAAAATATGCACCAAACAGGAACAAAAATTCTGCAGAAAATTAGCCAATTTCATGTTTAACCAATGATGAGAAAAATAAATCCATGGCTAAATGAATTATTGACTAATGGCAGGGTGAGCCCTGGTAAATACATCTGTATACTCAAAAAAGCATCAGAATGCGAACATTCAACAAGACTCTCAAATGTATCACAATTATGAATGGCTATTGAAGTGTTTTAAAACAATGCAGTTCATTTTAATAATGAAATTTTGGATGCAGATTATGAACAATAGTAGAATTTAAACTGCAGAAGTAATGTAAACAGACAGATGTTTGTTAGATGGAAAATACCATGAATTTTTCCTTTACTTGAGTCTTTTTGTTGTTGCATATTATCAAATTTATGCTAGAATAAAATTGTGTCGATAATAAATATTGGTTTAAATCCAAATGATGAGTGGAAACAAGTATTCAGACACCATACGAAAACATAATTATAGTAGTTGTGAGATAGCAGTAATAGATTTTCTAAAAATATTTATAACAATGATGTTTAAATTTGAGAGAGAGAGAGAGAGAGAGAGAGAGAGAGAGAGAGAGAGAGACTTTTTCAGGATTTTTTTTCTAGAACTTCTATTTATGCTTTTCTCCTGCATATGTTACATTAAAACAATTTTGTTGATCGGTTCATGGTGAAGAAATGATCAATCTGTAATTGACAATCTGATGAGAAGTGTAGTGTCAATTTAACAAGTCACTAAAGAAAACAAACAACTCAAGCAAGGACACACACACACACACACACACACACACTATACATCTCTCTCCGTGCCTCTCATGGATGAGTGGCAATTAATTAGTCATCAAGCCAAAGCAAGCAAGGAAGGTTTATCAGACTTATATGTTCTTGTTCTTTTTTTTTTTTTTTTTTTTCAACCTATTGGTTTAAACCTAAAATTTCATTGTTCTGTGAATTTGCTGTTATAAGGTTCGGTGTACTAAAGTCAACTAAAATCAGTTCCTCTTCAGATGTAATGATTATTTTTTCTTTAAATATGTATCATTTGGAATCAAAATATAACAATGTAGATCTACAGTTAAATTGGTCACATAGAAAATCAATATATACAAGTAAGTAAGTCGTGTACCAGCATAAGATTAGTAGTCAAATATTATGATACGTCAAAGAAGTCAAAAGGCTTAGTTCGATGTTTAATCAGTGATTCCAGTGAATTCATGAACACCAAAATATAGGCTACTGGAAGTAAAATGAAAAATATCACAGCAAAATGATATGTATGTAGAGTAGCTATATTTTATTATAAAGTAAAAAAAGTGCATTTTCTTTTCCCTTTTTTTTTTTTTGAGGGGAGAGGGGAGCTTTAAATTAAATTTTCATTTCAGATAATTATTCACTTGTTCTTTTATCTTCATCTAATAATTTCTGTATGGCTATGGAAGTGTTAAAAACCTATATAGAAAGTTTGTATCGGCTAATTTATTCTCTACTGTAAATGTGTGCACAATTTCAAAAATGTTTCTGCAGGATGACAGAGTTTCTTCCCCTTAGAAAGTAGCTAATCTGTCATGTTTGTCGAAATTTACTGTTAACTTTTACGTCAGTAAATTGATACAGTCTTTCATTTGAAGCGTTCACAGTTACTATGTTAATGTTAATTCCATCATATTTTTTGTTAATGAAATTGATTCCAAAATAATTCTACGTTAATAACCGATAGTAAAATTTAAAATCATACATGGTATGATAAGAGAGAGTATTTTGATCTCCGTGAGAGAAACCCAGAAATGACCTCATGGGACTTGCAATAGTAGGACTCTCGTAAACAAGATAATTGCAACATGAGTACATCTCAATATTCTCAAAAATAAACTGTCATTTCATTTTTTTAAAACTTATTTTGAAATTAACAAGTTAAGAAATATCCGATGTCTGGCGCGAGTCCTACAATCCAGCGTAACTGAGCATGTCGGGTTAGGAAAGCCATTAACGCCCTTGGTCGGAACTCTTCATTTCTGGTAGGTAAAAAATGGTGTCTGCTTGGAGACGCTGTTAACCAGTTTTTAAAAATCCGGTGTGCGATTAATAAGGACTTATTTGCCTTCGTACTGTTTTTTAAAATTTGTTCATGGTGTGATATATGATCACAAATTTTGTTTTTGACCTTCTCGATAAAAATGCAATATTCAACGCGAACTTGACCCAGGACTGTTAGACGAAAGTTTTTTTGCTCATGGTATGTGTAAATTTGACCTATTTGTACTTACACATACACATTACCATAAAAGCTCGCTTCGCGCCGCTCGAGCTGCGCTCGCTATGATTCTTGACAGGACAAAAACTATTTATGCTTGAGACTCTTCAGGTACTTCTTGGGACTCTTGATTTATTTAGAATAAAACTGACATCCTCAACAAAATCAAAGTTGGTCAAGGCCTTAGGGGTTTTTTTTATTATTATTTAGCATAGTGTTTTATGCCACACAACAATTTTTCTGTTTTATGTTGGCAGCCAGTTTTTAATGTTGGAGGGGGAACTTGGTTGCAATGTACCTGGAAAGAGACCAATGGCAAACTTTCTCACAAAATCAGCTTAGGTTCCAACAGGACTTGGTCCTGCACTAACTAGAGGTGAGATATTTAATGGTTTACAAAGTCAAATACTTATATCCATCTGACTTTATAAATAATGACACCGTCACATAAATATCATCTACGAATAATACACTCTGGTAAGAATTAAGACATATGGGTCATTTTTCTATATGGAAATACGGTCATTGAAAATCGGGTAGGCATCAGTTTGATCCAGATTTAGTAGAATGTAAAACGGGTAACTTGTCTGTGGTGGTCATGTTTCTTCCCAAATCTTAATTTTATAAATCCTATGTTGCTGCTGGTGGCAAACTACACATTACTATATCTTTCCAGATCTCAATTATTATGTCTGTTTTTTATGTACTTTTGTATTTCCGTTTTAGACGAAGGCAAATGTGTAATTAGTGACTATAAAATATTTTATTTCCTCTGCAAGTCTTGCAGTTTAGTTCCCTTGATAACTGATACATTTTATTGTGTATAAATTGTGGTGTTTTCTCTGCTTTAGCTTGTGGATTAGATCTGTAAAATGGCAGTCTTGAGTTCATTCCTCATCATGATCATAAAAAGTAGAATAATAAAAACAAATATTAGCATAATTAAAAAGCTAAGAATCATTGAAGATATATGAACATCTGCCTTAACGTAAACCATTTTATATTTATGTCCCAGATCTAAATACACGTGTACAGGGGCATTGTAATGTGATATGTCCCAGATCTAAATATATATGTACAGTGGCATTATAATGTGCCAGATCTAAATACATGTGTACAGGGGCATTGTAATGTGATATGTCCCAGATCTAAATATATATCTACAGGGGCATTGTAATGTGATATGTCCCAGATCTCAATATATATGTACAGGGGCATTGTAATGTGATATGTCCCAGATCTAAATATATATCTACAGGGGCATTGTAATGTGATATGTCCCAGATCTAAATATATATGTACAGGGGCATTATAATGTGATATGTCCCAGATCTCAATATATATGTACAGGGGCATTGTAACTGTGATATGTCCCAGATCTAAATATATATCTATAGGGGCATTGTAATGTGATATGTCCCAGATCTCAATATATATGTACAGGGGCATTGTAACTGTGATATGTCCCAGATCTAAATATATATCTATAGGGGCATTGTATTGTGATATGTCCCAGATCTAAATATATATGTACAGGAGCATTGTAATGTGATATGTCCCAGATCTAAATACACGTGTACAGGGGCATTGTAATGTGATATGTCCCAGATCTAAATATATATGTACAGTGGCATTGTAATGTGATATGTCCCAGATCTAAATATATATGTACAGTGGCATTGTAATGTGATATGTCCCAGATCTAAATATATATGTACAGGGGCATTGTAATGTGATATGTCCCAGATCTAAATATATATGTACAGTGGCATTGTAATGTGATATGTCCCAGATCTAAATATATATGTACAGTGGCATTGTAATGTGATATGTCCCAGATCTAAATATATATGTACAGTGGCATTGTAATGTGATATGTCCCAGATCTAAATATATATGTACAGGGGCATTGTAATGTGATATGTCCCAGATCTAAATATATATGTACAGGGGCATTGTAATGTGATATGTCCCAGATCTAAATATATATCTACAGGGGCATTGTAATGTGATATGTCCCAGATCTAAATACATGTGTACAGGGGCATTGTAATGTGATATGTCCCAGATCTAAATATATATCTACAGGGGCATTGTAATTGTGATATGTCCCAGATCTAAATATATATCTACAGGGGCATTGTAATGTGATATGTCCCAGATCTCAATATATATGTACAGGGGCATTGTAACTGTGATATGTCCCAGATCTAAATATATATGTACAGGGGCATTGTAACTGTGATATGTCCCAGATCTAAATACATGTGTACAGGGGCATTGTAATGTGATATGTCCCAGATCTAAATACATGTGTACAGGGGCATTGTAATGTGATATGTCCCAGATCTAAATATATATCTACAGGGGCATTGTAATGTGATATGTCCAAGATCTAAATATATATCTACAGGGGCATTGTAACTGTGATATGTCCCAGATCTAAATACATATCTATAGGGGCATTGTAATGTGATATGTCCCAGATCTAAATACACGTGTACAGGGGCATTGTAATGTGATATGTCCCAGATCTAAATACATGTGTACAGGGGCATTGTAATGTGATATGTCCCAGATCTAAATACATGTGTACAGGGGCATTGTAATGTGATATGTCCCAGATCTAAATATATATCTACAGGGGCATTGTAATGTGATATGTCCCAGATCTAAATATATATGTACAGGGGCATTGTAATGTGATATGTCCCAGATCTAAATACATGTGTACAGGGGCATTGTAATGTGATATGTCCCAGATCTAAATATATATCTACAGGGGCATTGTAATGTGATATGTCCAAGATCTAAATATATATCTACAGGGGCATTGTAATGTGATATGTCCCAGATCTAAATATATATCTACAGGGGCATTGTAATGTGATATGTCCCAGATCTAAATATATATGTACAGGGGCATTGTAATGTGATATTTCCCAGATCTAAATACACGTGTACAGGGGCATTGTAATGTGTCAGATCTAAATATATATGTACAGGGGCATATTATAATTGTGATTTATCAGTTACATTTATCTGTCAGAACAGATATCATAGATATAATTAGAACCATTTATTTTCAGCCATTGTAGACACTTAGAGCTTCTACGTCATTACTTATGATTATTTTTAGATTTATTACGGGAACTCTTCCACAGCTGGTACACCAATACCACATGTTCATGTCATTTGTATTAACTTAATTTTACATGAAAAAAAAAAATTGTTGGTCTTACCACTTGTCTTCATGAACACCTTTACAAAACAAAGCGTAGGTGGAAATAACAGTAAAATATTTATTTTACACCTCAAAGACAAAAGGTAGAAATAACATTAAAATATTTTTAATATAACAACACAAAGACAAATTAAAAAAACAATTCAAATATTGCTTTTTTACAACACAAGGACTGATGGTATAAAAAACCCATAAAACAGCTATTTTTACAGATGTAAAATGCTATATAAATTTTCAGAATTAGACATGTTTTTCCTATTACCAGATTGATCAACGAACTTTAAGAATAACACTGACCAAAATCCCAAGTATGATATTTATAAAACATTTATATAAAGGATTTTACACAAAATTCATGAAGGATGCAATTTATATGGAAATCAACATTTTGTAAACAATCCCAAACAAATCTTATATGCAGAAAGATTTGGATTATGTTTTTTTTTTACTTTCATTTTCTTGTGATTGATTTGTAATTCATTGCCACTGAGATGATTGTTCACCATTCTGTAATTGGTTTAGAAATAGACATGTACAATTAGAGGAAAAGTATGGCCAGTAAGAACTTTCTACATAGTGTGTACATAGGATACAATATAGGAAGAGTATGGCCATAGTGTGTACATGGGATACAATTATAGGAAGAGTATGGCCATAGTGTGTACATAGGATACAATTATAGGAAGAGTATGGCTAATACTTGAAATTTCTACATAGTGTGTACATATGATACAATTATAGGAAGAGTATGGCCATAGTGTGTACATAGGATACAATTATAGGAAGAGTATGGCCATAGTGTGTACATAGGATACAATTAGAGGAAGAGTATGGCCATAGTGTGTACATAGGATACAATTATAGGAAGAGTATGGCCATAGTGTGTACATAGGATACAATTATAGGAAGAGTATGGCCATAGTGTGTACATAGGATACAATTATAGGAAGAGTATGGCCATAGTGTGTACATAGGATACAATTATAGAAAGAATATGGCCATAGTGTGTACATAGGATACAATTATAGAAGAGTATGGCCATAGTGTGTACATAGGATACAATTATAGAAAGAATATGGCCATAGTGTGTACATAGGATACAATTATAGGAAGAGTATGGCCATAGTGTGTACATAGGATACAATTAGAGGAAGAATATGGCCATAGTGTGTACATAGGATACAATTATAGGAAGAGTATGGCCATAGTGTGTACATAGGATACAATTATAGAAAGAATATGGCCATAGTGTGTACATAGGATACAATTAGAGGAAGAGTATGGCCATAGTGTGTACATAGGATACAATTATAGAAAGAATATGGCCATAGTGTGTACATAGGATACAATTAGAGGAAGAGTATGGCCATAGTGTGTACATAGGATACAATTATAGGAAGAGTATGGCCATAGTGTGTACATAGGATACAATTATAGGAAGAGTATGGCCATAGTGTGTACATAGGATACAATTATAGGAAGAGTATGGCTAATACTTGAAATTTCTACATAGTGTGTACATAGGATACAATTATAGGAAGAGTATGGCCATAGTGTGTACATAGGATACAATTATAGGAAGAGTATGGCCATAGTGTGTACATAGG
Organism: Atrina japonica; assembly: GCA_030159075.1. Lineage (NCBI taxonomy): Eukaryota > Metazoa > Mollusca > Bivalvia > Pterioida > Pinnidae > Atrina > Atrina japonica. Next base: position 1,647,847 of record BROG01000012.1, on the reverse strand, counting down.
ATACAATTATAGAAAGAATATGGCCATAGTGTGTACATAGGGATACAATTATAGGGAAGAGTATGGCCATAGTGTGTACATAGGATACAATTATAGGAAGAGTATGGCCATAGTGTGTACATAGGATACAATTAGAGAAGAGTATGGGCATAGTGTGTACACATAGGATATACAATTATAGAAAGAATATGGCCATAGTGTGTACATAGGATACAATTAGAGGAAGAGTATGGCCATAGTGTGTACATAGGATACAATTATAGGAAGAGTCCAAATGGCCATAGTGTGTACATAGGATACAATTATAGGAAGAATATGGCCATAGTGTGTACATAGGATACAATTAGAGGAAGAGTTATGGCCATAGTGTGTACATAGGATACAATTAGAGGAAGAGTATGGCCATAGTGTGTACATAGGATACAATTAGAGGAAGAGTATGGCCATAGTGTGTACATAGGATACAATTAGAGGAAGAGTATGGCCATAGTGTGTACATAGGATACAATTAGAGGAAGAGTATGGCCATAGTGTGTACATAGGATACAATTAGAGGAAGAGTATGGCCATAGTGTGTACATAGGATACAATTATAGAAAGAATATGGCCATAGTGTGTACATAGGATACAATTAGAGGAAGAGTATGGCCATAGTGTGTACATAGGATACAATTAGAGGAAGAGTATGGCCATAGTGTGTACATAGGATACAATTATAGAAAGAATATGGCCATAGTGTGTACATAGGATACAATTAGAGGAAGAGTATGGCCATAGTGTGTACATAGGATACAATTAGAGGAAGAGTATGGCTAATACTTGAAATTTCTACATAGTGTGTACATAGGATATAATTATAGGAAGAGTATGGCCATAGTGTGTACATAGGATACAATTATAGGAAGAGTATGGCTAATACTTGAAATTTCTACATAGTGTGTACATAGGATACAATTATAGGAAGAGTATGGCTAATACTTGAAATTTCTACATAGTGTGTACATAGGATACAATTATAGGAAGAGTATGGCCATAGTGTGTACATAGGATACAATTATAGGAAGAGTATGGCCATAGTGTGTACATAGGATACAATTATAGGAATAGTATGGCCATAGTGTGTACATAGGATATAATTATAGGAAGAATATGGCCATAGTGTGTACATAGGATACAATTATAGGAATAGTATGGCCATAGTGTGTACATAGGATATAATTATAGGAAGAGTATGGCCATAGTGTGTACATAGGATACAATTATAGGAAGAGTATGGCCATAGTGTGTACATAGGATACAATTATAGGAAGAGTATGGCCATAGTGTGTACATAGGATACAATTATAGGAAGAGTATGGCCATAGTGTGTACATAGGATACAATTATAGGAAGAGTATAATGGCCATAGTGTGTACATAGGATACAATTATAGGAAGAGTATGGCCATAGTGTGTACATAGGATACAATTATAGGAAGAGTATGGCCATAGTGTGTACATAGGATACAATTATAGGAAGAGTATGGCCATAGTGTGTACATAGGATACAATTATAGGAAGAGTATGGCCATAGTGTGTACATAGGATACAATTATAGAAAGAGTATGGCCATAGTGTGTACATAGGATACAATTAGAGGAAGAGTATGGCCATAGTGTGTACATAGGATACAATTAGAGGAAGAGTATGGCCATAGTGTGTACATAGGATACAATTATAGGAAGAGTATGGCCATAGTGTGTACATAGGATACAATTATAGAAAGAATATGGCCATAGTGTGTACATAGGATACAATTATAGAAAGAGTATGGCCATAGTGTGTACATAGGATACAATTATAGGAATAGTATGGCCATAGTGTGTACATAGGATACAATTATAGGAATAGTATGGCCATAGTGTGTACATAGGATATAATTATAGGAAGAGTATGGCCATAGTGTGTACATAGGATACAATTATAGGAAGAATATGGCCATAGTGTGTACATAGGATACAATTATAGAAAGAGTATGGCCATAGTGTGTACATAGGATACAATTATAGGAATAGTATGGCCATAGTGTGTACATAGGATACAATTATAGGAATAGTATGGCCATAGTGTGTACATAGGATATAATTATAGGAAGAGTATGGCCATAGTGTGTAACATAGGATACAATTATAGGAAGGAGTATGGCTATACTTGAAATTTTCTACATAGTGTGTGTACATAGGATACAATTATAGGAAGAGTATGGCCATAGTGTGTACATAGGATACAATTATAGGAAGAGTATGGCCATAGTGTGTACATAGGATACAATTATAGGAAGAGTATGGCCATAGTGTGTACATAGGATACAATTAGAGGAAGAGTATGGCCAATACTTCAACCAGTATTTATGATCAGAAAACATAGTAGTGATGAATTACTTCTCTTTACATGGAGACACCAATCAAGACCTATTAGGTCTGCAATGAAGTACATTTGATTGCAGACTTTTCACAGTGTGGGAGGCTTACATCTTAATAACACTTGATCCCATCTATTTTAACACTTGATCCACCTATTTCTAAAACTTGATCCCACCTATTTCTAACTCTGGGTCCCACCTATTTCTAACTCTGGATCCCACCTTTTTCTAACACATGATTCCACCTATTTTTAACACTTGATCCCACCTATTTTCTAACACTTGATCCCACCTATTTTCTAACACTTGATCCCACCTATTTTCTAACACTTGATCCCATCTATTTCTAGACATCTGTATCCTCTTTACTCTGTGTATAATTTTGAAGGTGTCCTTATGACAAATACTTTGTATTTACCGGTATGTTTTTTTTATACTGATTACTACTGTAGTTTCCTGTGTATTGCTTTCTGCACCTGTAGACCACATTGACTGAAAATCCTTGTAATAGAAAAAGTATATCAGATAGCCCGCTAGTCTGTCCTGGTAACACACATTTACATGTTGAAATGTTCCACAGCAACTCGGAGGACAGTGAGTTTGATTAATGGTTAGAATAAACATAAATGTGTGAATGTTTTGTTGTGAAATTGATGCTTAAAGAAATAAATCATAAAATGATACTTATTAACTTATTTTAAAAAAAAATCTTGTCAAATGTTGTTTTGGGCTTTTTTTAGTATTTAACTTTTAAAAACAAAGGGAAAAAAAGATCCAGAGAGTCTGCACTGACTGACAGCCCACAGGACCATATTTTCCAAGAAAAAAATTGTATAACCTATGGACAATACATAGGAAATTACAGTATATGGCAAATAACTCCGTGTATAGTCCCATGTGAAAAATGACAGTTAAAGAATTAAGTGCCCATTGTCAGTTATAGAGACTAAGAACTGGAGTAGAGATAAGGAACACAGCAATATTGGGTGCATGACAGAGATCAGAGATGACTTGTTTTCCTGTTTTCAAACCAACAAATATGACCTTGTACCTTCTGGACAAATGAATATCTAAAAAGTATAATATTTCATGGACATCTTTCTTTTTGACCAAAAAATCACTTTTCAGTGCTGTATATCAAGTTAACAAGGCTATTGTTTATTCTAGGACGTTATTTTTTGACATTTTCTTATGTTGCTGGTGTGATAAGTGACAGATTATTCAAAGTTTTAATAGTTTATGATTCAGACAATCACCTTTTTATTGACATTTTTCTATATTTGAAAGATGGCTCATACTTTAATGAAATTTTAAAGTCAAAAGATTGAAGAAATCTAGCAAGCAAATTATTTTAAATCTATTTGATCATTTTTCAGTTTAAGAAATAAGTTTCTGTGTCACAGCCAGTATGGCATATTAAGAAACTGAGTTTCTGTGCCATAGCCAGCATGGCATGTTCAGAAATTGAGTTTCTGTGCCACAGTCAGTATGGCATGTTCAGAAATTGAGTTTCTGTGTCACAGTCAGCATGGCATGTTCAGAAATTGAGTTTCTGTGCCACAGTCAGCATGGCATGTTCTGAAATTGAGTTTCTGTGCCACAGTCAGTATGGCATGTTCAGAAATTGAGTTTCTGTGCCACAGTCAGCATGGCATGTTCTGAAATTGAGTTTCTGTGCCACAGTCAGCATGGCATGTTCAGAAATTGAGTTTCTGTGCCACAGTCAGCATGGCATGTTCAGAAATTGAGTTTCTGTGCCACAGTCAGCATGGCATGTTCTGAAATTGAGTTTCTGTGTCACAGTCAGTATGGCATGTTCAGAAATTGAGTTTCTGTGCCACAGTCAGCATGGCATGTTCTGAAATTGAGTTTCTGTGCCACAGTCAGCATGGCATGTTCAGAAATTGAGTTTCTATGCCACAGTCAGCATGGTATGTTAAGAAATTGAGTTTCTGTGCCAAAGCAACCATTACATTTTAAGAAATTGAGTTTCTGTGCACAGCCAGCATGGCATGTTAAGAAATTGAGTTTCTATGCCACAGTCAGCATGGTATGTTAAGAAATTGAGTTTCTGTGTCACAGTCAGCATGGCATGTTAAGAAATTGAGTTTCTGTGCCACAGTCAGCATGGCATGTTCAGAAATTGAGTTTCTATGCCACAGTCAGCATGGTATGTTAAGAAAAATTAAGTTTCTGTGCCAAAGCAACCATTACATATTAAGAAATTGAGTTTCTGTGCACAGCCAGCATGGCACATTAAGAAATTGAGTTTCAGTGCCACAGCCAGCATGGCATGTTAAGAAAATGAGTTTCTTTGCCACAGTCAGTATGGCATTTTAAGAAATTGAGTTTCAGTGCCACAGCCAGCATGGCATTTTAAGAAATTGAGTTTCAGTGCCACAGCCAGCATGGCATTTTAAGAAATTGGGTTTCTGTGCACAGCCAGCATGGCACATTAAGAAATTGAGTTTCAGTGCCACAGCCAGCATGGCATATTAAGAAATTAAGTTTCAGTGCCACAGCCAGCATGGCATTTTAAGAAATTGAGTTTCTGTGCCACAGTCAGCATGGCATATTAAGAAATTGAGTTTCTGTGCCAAAGCAGACATGACATGTTAAGAAATTGAGTTTCAGTGCCACAGCCAGCATGGCATATTAAGAAATTGAGTTTCAGTGCCACAGTCAGCATGGCATATTAAGAAATTGAGTTTCTGTGCCACAGCAGACATGACATGTTAAGACATTGAGTTTCAGTGCCACAGCCAGCATGGCATATTAAAAAATTGAGTTTCAGTGCCACAGCAAGCATGGCATGTTAAGAAATTGAGTTTCAGTGCCACAGTCAGCATGGCATATTAAGAAATTGAGTTTCAGTGCCACAGCAGACATGATATGTTAAGAAATTGAAATTCTGTGCGACAGCCAGCATGGCATGTTAAGAAATTGAGTTTCTGTGCCACAGTCAGCATGGCATATTAAGAAATTGAGTTTCAGTGCCACAGCCAGCATGGCATGTTAAGAAATTGAGTTTCAGTGCCACAGTCAGCATGGCATGTTAAGAAATTGAGTTTCAGTGCCACAGCCAGCATGGCATATTAAAAAATTGAGTTTCAGTGCCACAGCAAGCATGGCATGTTAAGAAATTGAGTTTCAGTGCCACAGTCAGCATGGCATATTAAGAAATTGAGTTTCAGTGCCACAGCAGACATGATATGTTAAGAAATTGAAATTCTGTGCGACAGCCAGCATGGCATGTTAAGAAATTGAGTTTCTGTGCCACAGTCAGCATGGCATATTAAGAAATTGAGTTTCAGTGCCACAGTCAGCATGGCATATTAAGAAATTGAGTTTCAGTGCCACAGCCAGCATGGCATGTTAAGAAATTGAGTTTCAGTGCCACAGTCAGCATTGCATATTAAGAAATTGAGTTTCTGTGCCACAGCAGACATGACATGTTAAGAAATTGAGTTTCTGTGCCACAGCCAGCATGGCATGTTAAGAAATTGAGTTTCTGTGCCACAGTCAGCATGGCATGTTAAGAAATTGAGTTTCAGTGCCACAGCCAGCATGGCATGTTAAAAAATTGAGTTTCTGTGCCACAGTCAGCATGGCATATTCAGAAATTGAGTTTCAGTGCCACAGCCAGCATGGCATGTTAAGAAATTGAGTTTCTGTGCCACAGTCAGCATGGCATATTAAGAAATTGAGTTTCTGTGCCACAGCCAGCATGGCATGTTAAGAAATTGAGTTTCTGTGCCACAGCAGACATGACATGTTAAGAAATTGAGTTTCTGTGCCACAGCCAGCATGGCATGTTAAGAAATTGAGTTTCTGTGCCACAGTCAGCATGGCATGTTAAGAAATTGAGTTTCTGTGCCACAGCCAGCATGGCATGTTAAGAAATTGAGTTTCTGTGTCACAGTCAGCATGGCATGTTAAGAAATTGAGTTTCTGTGCCACAGTCAGCATGGCATTTTAAGAAATTGAGTTTCTGTGCCACAGCAGACATGACATGTTAAGAAATTGAGTTTCTGTGCCACAGCCAGCACGACATGTTCAGAAACTACGGGTAGATTTATTGAAAAAAAACTGATTTTAATTTTGTAGTCTTTTTTTTACATGGTTTGAAATTAGTCTTATTTGGTTTACAGTTGTGCTGTAAATGACAGGTTTGCATGTTCAAAATAGCTGATATATTAGAAATGCATGGCTGTGTACTCTGATAAACTGAGTTTAGTGTATTCATTGTATATTGTGAATTTTACTGTATCTTAAATATTTATATAAACATTATTAAAGCATTGAATCAAACCTTTATTAATTAAATAAAGTGCAACTTCCGAAAACCGATCTTCAGACCATTTATTTAGTTCAGTTTTTGGAGGGTTTGGTTTTTGGAAGTTGACCAAAAGTCAGTAATTCTGGTCAATTCCGGTTTTATACACTACTGTCAGTGCCGGTTTTATACACTACTGTCAGTTCCGGTTTTATACACTACTGTCAGTTCCGGTTTTATACACTACTGTCAGTTCCGGTTTTATACACTACTGTCAGTTCCGGTTTTTATATGTTCTGTATACTTGCCATTGTACCTCATGTATCTTATCAATGTTTTTAGTCAATTCATACTTTGTTAATCATTTGAATTTCATTATTTAGATGTAGTGTTTATTGGTTTAAAAGTTTTTATGAAATTTGACTGATGTAAATGCCAAATAACAAACATGGTTGACAGTGCCATGTCCTCGCTCGCCTCTTGAAAAATCAATATTGGACCTAGATTTTTATTACAACCTTTTGTGGGATACTGTTTTACGGGACACTTGTTAGCAAGTATTTTTGGCATTTCCAAAAGCATGTGTTAAAACTGGATTGTTTGAAATTTGAATTCATCATAAGATATAAATTGATTTATCTTAATCAATATTAGCTGCCAATATTACCTGTTCAACAGCTTGGTAGATCTATAAATTGTTTTAATTCATCATTTACCAGAAAACTATTTCTATAATTATGCATCGATAGGCATACGTTTGGAAATGAGTGTGTCGTGCAATTAAAAAAAATCAAGGTACCTTTGTTTAATTCGGATAGAAATCCTTTTTCAAACATCCAGTTAATTACCTTTAATATCAATCGAAACACAGTACGTTATACAAATGTTAAATGACCTGAGGCAAATTACTTGTGTACATGAGAATATACAGTTGTGAAATCAAGCACGTGTTAATGATCTCTATCATGGTTGAACAGCGTAGCGAAGTCGCCACAGTTAAGGTCGGTATTCGGAGGGAATTTTAAGTACATGAACATGATTTCGCTGTGAAAATTTGTCCGATGTTCAGAATTTAAAGGGATCGGTTTTTAGTAGTTTTTTTTTTACTTTAAAATAATAGAGGAAAATCCGTACTACGGCAACATGATCGCTATCAGGAAGTGATCAGTTTTCAGAAGGATGGTTTTCGGAATTTACACTGTACAACACAACACGCTATTCATCTGTCTCATTGCTGCTACATCATTCTCCCTATCTTTGCATGTTTTGGATTGCATGTAATTAAACCATTGAAATTACCTCTGACCTCTAAATGTAGTTTCTCTTGTTTACTCTAGTCTCAAACCAGTTTGGTGCAATAAATGAATGGTTTACCAAACTATTCATAAATCGGAACCAATTAATAGCTGATAAATTCACCCTCAATTTCTGTGTCACAGCAGGCATGTTGTATACAGCCCTGCATTGGTATTGGTAGGTAAACCAGTTAAAAACTTTTGCTGTTAAAGTTTCCTATCAATATTTCACACTTATAGAACAATAATGACCCTGAAAGTTCGAGTCTCTTAAGACCTGTAAGATCCTGTCTTCATCTTGTATGTGTTCCCTCAAGTATTAAAGAAAATAATTTCTCATAAGAAATTCTCTGAAAAGGTAATAAAAAAGTAATCTTTTTCTAAAAAATAGTTAAGTCATGTTTAACTTAATTCTTAATTATCACGTGACCAATAGAATCCTTCTTTAACACTGTATCTATTGAATTCTGAATAAAATGATAACCATAAGTCATTGTTTAGAATAGAGTCCATCATCACAATTCATATATTTAGAGCTAAGACAAATACTGAAAATCAATATTTAGATATTTGCCTTTTGCACCCTCTTTACCCTGTATCACATTCTGTTTAAAATTTATTACATTCCCTTTACCCTTTATCATACACCTTTACCCTTTATAACACCTTTTCACCCTTTATCACACCTCTTCACCCTTTATAACATCCCTTATCCTTTATCATACCTTTACACTCACATCACCCCTTTATAACACCTTTTCACCCTTTATCACACCTCTTCACCCTTTATAACATCCCTTATCCTTTATCATACCTTTACACTCACATCACACCTTTACCCTTTATAACACCTTTTCACCCTTTATCACACCTCTTCACCCTTTATAACATCCCCTATCCTTTATCATACCTTTACATTCACATCACACCTTTACCCTTTATCACACCTCTTCACCCTTTATAACATCCCCTATCCTTTATCATACCTTTACACTCACATCACACCTTTACCCTTTATAACACCTTTTCACCCTTTATCACACCTCTTCACCCTTTATAACATCCCCTATCCTTTATCATACCTTTACACTCACATCACACCTTTACCCTTTATCACAACTTTCAAAGATTTGCTAGGATAGTCATTTTTTACAGTGGTTACTCTTAGACGGATTTCGGCTATACTTTTAGAGATATTATTTGGCCTTGTATAATACCACTTTCACTTTAGAAAATACACATAACTTTTAAATTGGAGCTCAACTGATGAAGTCTAATTGACAGAAACAATATCGTCTTTAGCATTATAACTTTGGTAGTATGTTTATAATATTTATAACCACTAGGTCGTTGCCACTGCTGGTGGACCATTTGAGTCCCCAAGGTTATACATAAACCTAGTACCTGGTATTTCGGTACCAGTCATTCATCTTATACTAAAGTAATATTTGGCACTGTTAACATCATTTAAATTCAAAAAAATTGTCTATAGCTAAGATAGTCATTTTTTACAGTGGTTACTCTTAGACGGATTTTGGATATACTTTTAGAGATATTATTTGACCTTGTATAATACCACTTTCTCTTTAGAAAATACACATAACTTTTAAATTGAGCTCAACTGATGAAGTCTACCTCTGTCATACCTTATTACTGTATCACAACTTTACACTTTATCACACCTTTACACTTTATCATACCTTATTACTGTATCACAACTTTACACTTTATCACACCTTTATACTTTATCACACCTTTACACTTTATCACACCTTTATACTTTATCACACCTTTACAGGGGTGTCCAGGTAGCGCAGTGGTTAGCGCACTCGCTTTTCACCAATGCGACCCGGGTTCGATCCTCGGATTGGGCAGGGAAGTATGTGAAATGGTTACCAACCCGGATACGCTCCTGTCCTTCGGACTGAGACAGTAAAAAAGGTCCGAGGGTCCCGTGTCACAGTGAGTGTCGGCACGTTAAAGAAACCTCACTGCTCAATGGCCATAGGTGTCGAGCATAGGCCAAAATTTGAAGCCCTTCACCGGCATTGGTGACGTCTCCATATGAGTGAAAGATTCTTGAGTGGGACGTTAAACAACAATAAACAAACAAACAAACACACCTTTACACTTTATCACACCTTTACACTTTATCACAACTTTACACTTTATCACACCTTTACACTTTATCACACCTTTACACTTTATCACACCTTTACACTTTATCACACCTTTACACTTTATCACACCTTTACACTTTATCACACCTTTATACTTTATCACACCATTACACTTTATCACACCTTTATACTGTATCACAACTTTACACTTTATCACACCTTTACACTTTATCACATCACCATTTTGAAAGTTTACATTTTATTGTATTCTGAGTAGGCCTACTTAAATTGTTTTCCACTTTAAGAAAAGAGGGTATATGCACACTTCATTTACACATGGGAAGAATTTTAAGGATTATTGATTGAAATTATTTAGAGATGCAAGTCTAAAACAATACAATGAATGATGTTGAACAGAATTATGTTAAAAAGATAAATTAATTAAACTTAATGTAGTTGTGTAAACTTTGATTTTTTAGGTGTCTTGTTCTTATATATTGCAGTATCCATGCCCAGGGTGCTGGTGGGGGAAATGGTGTGAAGACTGTTAAGGGTTCTAGAGGTGGATTTATTGAGGCCAAGTTCATCTTAACAGAAGGAGAGGAATTGTACATTCTTGTTGGACAAAAAGGATCCAGTGCATGTAGTGCATCTGTTGTAAGTTATAGATATATCTGTCAGTACACATACAGTTATAGGAACATATCTACTTGATGCCTGAGGGCAGAATGCACAGACAATTTGTATACCCATTGCATGTCATATTAGCCCTGGAGAAATTTAACTTGTCATGGGTAAACAAATTGTCATGTCTCCCTACAACCAGGGCAATAAATAGTTTATCATACCAACATACAGAATCAACAAAGACTGAGCTTTACTACTGTAAATTCATTGATCAGCTTCAGGAAGGTGAGAACACTGTGTGTTGTGATCTGACTTGTTTTGTGTTTGGAACACCTCAGAGGCTTTCATATCACAAACAAAAACTCTGTTTTATGGCACACTCAGTGAATTTCCATTTACATGGTAGTGACCCGTTATTAATGGTGGAGATTACAATGTACCCAGGAAGAGACCACCAGTCTTCCACAAGTTAACTGGCAAACTTTCTCACAAAATCAGCTTAGGTTCCAGCAGGGCTTGAAATAGCATTGACCAGAAGTGAGAAACCTCATGGTTCAAAGCATGATCCTCTTGGCTATGAAGGCCCCCACTTTTACAAAGAAATAATTGTCAACCATATGTTACCTAATTCTAAAATATAATTGTCAAAGCAAACCAAATTTTAAAAATATTCTGAATTTTCAGTCAGTACCTGAAATTATGTGTAAAATTAACCCATTGACCTTTGAATTAATGGTCTAAGTTATTGATTTACAAAAGAGTCCATTGATTTTCAGAGGTTGATAGGGTAATATCTAAGTTGGCATACAGGCTTCAGTACCTGCACTTATGTGTAAAATTAGTAAAATTATTATCTTACTTGATCAGAGGTTTCCAACAGATGGGACAATTGATCTATTTTCTTTTTTACAGGCATCAGCCAAAGTTGAAGAATTCTGTAAAACTGGCTTACCAGAATCACAGCTAGAAGATGATAATGTTTATACAATGTTGGGTGCTGGCGGAGGTGGTGGAGGAGGCGGGGCTTCTTTTGTTTTTAAGGTGACGTACATTTAGATAATGATATTGCAATTAAAAAAGGTGGAAATACAAAATCTGAAATACTGTAAAATCAGAACTTTTTGCTGGGGGTTTAATTCAGTATTTTTAAAAAAGAAATTTCAATCCATGATAAAATTTACATAAAATAAATCTTCACAAACATCACACAATGTTGAGGTTTGTACTGTGTTTCTTTTAGTTCTAAATCTCCCTTTTTCCTTATTGAATGAACTATTAGGCAACACAAATTTGTTCAAGTTATGATATGACACAGTGTTCACAGTACATACCGACACAGTGTTCACAGTACATACCGACACAGTGTTCACAGTACATACCGACACAGTGTTCACAGTACATACCACACAGTGTTCACAGTACATACCGACACAGTGTTCACAGTACATACCACACAGTGTTCACAGTACATACCGACACAGTGTTCACAGTACATACCACACAGTGTTCACAGTACATACCGACAGTGTTCACAGTACATACCGACACAGTGTTCACAGTACATACCACACAGTGTTCACAGTACATACCCACACAGTGTTCACAGTACATACCACACAGTGTTCACAGTACATACCCACACAGTGTTCACAGTACATACCCACACAGTGTTCACAGTACATACCACACAGTGTTCACAGTACATACCACACAGTGTTCACAGTACATACCCACACAGTGTTCACAGTACATACCACACAGTGTTCACAGTACATACCCACACAGTGTTCACAGTACATACCCACAGTGTTCACAGTACATACCCACACAGTGTTCACAGTACATACCACACAGTGTTCACAGTACATACTGACACAGTGTTCACAGTACATACCGACACAGTGTTCACAGTACATACTGACACAGTGTTCACAGTACATACCCACACAGTGTTCACAGTACATACCCACACAGTGTTCACAGTACATACCCACACAGTGGTCACAGTACATACCACACAGTGGTCACAGTACATACCACACAGTGGTCACAGTACATCCCACACAGTGGTCACAGTACATACCCACACAGTGGTCACAGTACATACCCACACAGTGGTCACAGTACATACCCACACAGTGGTCACAGTACATACCACACAGTGGTCACAGTACATACCACACAGTGGTCACAGTACATACCACACAGTGGTCACAGTACATACCACACAGTGGTCACAGTACATACCCACACAGTGGTCACAGTACATACTCACACAGTGGTCACAGTACATACCCACACAGTGGTCACAGTACATACCCACACAGTGGTCACAGTACATACCCACACAGTGGTCACAGTACATACCCACACAGTGGTCACAGTACATACCCACACAGTGGTCACAGTACATACCCACACAGTGTTCACAGTACATACCCACACAGTGTTCACAGTACATACCCACACAGTGTTCACAGTACATACCCACACAGTGTTCACAGTACATACTGACACAGTGTTCACAGTACATACTGACACAGTGTTCACAGTACATACCACACAGTGTTCACAGTACATACCACACAGTGTTCACAGTACATACCACACAGTGTTCACAGTACATACCACACAGTGTTCACAGTACATACCACACAGTGTTCACAGTACATACCACACAGTGGTCACAGTACATACCCACACAGTGGTCACAGTACATACCCACACAGTGGTCACAGTACATACCACACAGTGGTCCATACCCACACAGTGGTCACAGTACATACCACACAGTGTTCACAGTACATACGACACAGTGTTCACAGTACATACCGACACAGTGTTCACAGTACATACCACACAGTTAAATAAGATTATTTTTATTTCAGTTAACATGTACTCACTATGAAAACAGGTGAACAATGGATGGAAAAGTAAAGTCTTCTTAATATTTCTACAAAATTTCAAACCCACAAAAAAGTCTGATTTTAGAGTATATTTATTGGTGACTATTGGGTATAAAGACCACTTGGTCATAAAGATCTTATTCCTGTCCCCAGTAGTACCATTTGTGTACAACTCAACCTCTATATAAAGACCACCTCCCTAAAAAGACTGGTTTTGTTGTGTCCTTAATGGGGTTTTTATATACAAGTTTCACTATCTGTAATTTCAGCTTTTATAGTTTATATAAGGAATTGTGTCTAAGAGGGTAAAGTTCTTTTATAGTTTATATAAGGAATTGTGTCTAATAGGGTATAGTTCTTTTATAGTTTATATAAGGAATTGTGTCTAATAGGGTATAGTTCTTTTATAGTTTATATAAGAAATTTTTATAGTCTTGGTATAGTTCTTTTATAGTTTATATAAGGAATTGTGTCTAATAGGGTATAGTTCTTTTATAGTTTATATAAGGAATTGTGTCTAATAGGGTATAGTTCTTTTATAGTTTATATAAGGAATTGTGTCTAATAGGGTAAAGTTCTTTTATAGTTTATATAAGGAATTGTGTCTTAGAGGGTATAGTTCTTTTATAGTTTATATAAGGAATTGTGTCTTAGAGGGTATAGTTCTTTTATAGTTTATATAAGGAATTGGGTAAATAGGGTAAAGTTCTTTTATAGTTTATATAAGGAATTGTGTCTTAGAGGGTATAGTTCTTTTATAGTTTATATAAGGAATTGTGTCTTAGAGGGTATAGTTCTTTTATAGTTTATATAAGGAATTGTGTCTAATAGGGTATAGTTCTTTTATAGTTTATATAAGGAATTGTGTCTAATAGGGTATAGTTCTTTTATAGTTTATATAAGGAATTGTGTCTAATAGGGTAAAGTTACTTTTATAGTTTATATAAGGAATTGTGTCTTAGAGGGTATAGTTCTTTTATAGTTTATATAAGGAATTGTGTCTTAGAGGGTATAGTTCTTTTATAGTTTATATAAGGAATTGTGTCTAAGAGGGTAAAGTTCTTTTATAGATTATATAAGGAATTTTGTCTTAGAGGGTATAGTTCTTTTATAGTTTATATAAGGAATTGTGTCTAAATAGGTATATAGTTCTTTTATAGTTTATATAAGGAATTTGTTGTCTCTATAAAGTTCTTTTATAGTTTATATAAGGAATTGTGTCTAATAGGGTATAGTTCTTTTATAGTTTATATAAGGAATTGTGTCTAATAGGGTATAGTTCTTTTATAGTTTATATAAGGAATTGTGTCTAATAGGGTATAGTTCTTTTATAGTTTATATAAGGAATTGTGTCTAATAGGGTATAGTTCTTTTATAGTTTATATAAGGAATTGTGTCTTAGAGGGTATAGTTCTTTTATAGTTTATATAAGGAATTGTGTCTTAGAGGGTATAGTTCTTTTATAGTTTATATAAGGAATTGTGTCTAATAGGGTATAGTTCTTTTATAGTTTATATAAGGAATTGTGTCTAATAGGGTATAGTTCTTTTATAGTTTATATAAGGAATTGTGTCTAATAGGGTATAGTTCTTTTATAGTTTATATAAGGAATTTTGTCTTAGAGGGTATAGTTCTTTTCTCTCCTGTGAGTCTGAATTTGGAAAGCAACTTTTAAAACAATTTATGAAATGATACTCTTTTGTTTCTATGACATTCGTCATGTTTTACCATTTCTCCCCACCACCCCCACCCACCAGTGTTTGTTCATATGCTGTCTTTGGTGTTTTTTCCATTTAACTTCTACAGTTTCAGAGTTACAACATTTTTCTCGAGTGTTTACATATGTGATATGCATATGTGTATTAAATAGATGTTCATACTATGATGACTTTGGCCTCATAATTTTCAAAAAAGTTACAAGGTCTTGATTGTATACATTATTTTTGAAATATCGGTATAGGTTGGTATAAAAGATACATGTAACTCTGTTGTTGCTGTAACTCCTCCAACAGTCTGTGAATTAACTTCTTTCTTCTATCTAATATTCATACATGTAACAGAGATGCCGAGATTGTGAGGATTTGACTTTCATTACTTGTTCACAAAAGGTCCAAAACTTAAAGTGCAAGAGCACAACAAGGGCAAAGCATTTTGAATTTTGTGTGTCATCAGTTAGTTTTAATGAAACAGACACAAGTATTGATATCACAGTATTAAACAGGAAATTGGAGACATGATAGAAAACTGCAAGACATTTGATGTCAACTCATTTTGATGCAAAAACATGCAAAACTACTTGTTCCCATAGTTATTTGTCAGTATGTGATAGAATTCTAGAGTGGTATAAATTGATAACTTATGAGAGAATATATTTCACTGCCAAGTAAGTGATTTAATCCCAAAACCTGAACACACAACACCAAGATTTGTCTGTATATTGGACAATGTAAGTCATTTGGGCGATGTAAAGTTTCAGAAAGAAGAAATTAAATTATATTGATTTCGGCCATCACTCAATGACACAGAAAATGTTTACTCAATCATTCTTGGGTGTTGTTTTTGTAATTGAGTATTATCAACAGGCGCATGTACACTCCATTTGCTGGTGAAATTATATACAAAAGCTCTTAGACAAGATGTTACAAGGGAAACTGAAAATATTGATATAATTGGAGAGTCTACATTATTCTTCATCAATAATTTCCTTATTACTTTGGATATCATATTTTTTCTGATGTATCATTAAACATCTTTTATTTCAATTTATATTGTCGTGTACCAATAAATGTCCATAGATCACAAATGGACAAACATACATCACTATATTTACTTGTAAAACCAAAGTTTTTTATTACTTAATTGGAAGAGGTTAAAAGGCATATTGTTTTATGGATGTCTGTTTGTTCATCTGCAGTTCATCACTCCATACGACTTGTCTGTTATAAAATTCACCTCTTTATCCATCTCACTTCTGTTGATTCATCACTCCACACAATGCTGCTATTCACAACTTTAGGCCTAAATTAAAATATTGAATGGTTGCCCTTTGCCGACCGACCCAAGGAAATCGTGACGACTTGAAATATTTTTTATTGATTTTTCAGATATAATTTTTTCTGAAAGTGTTTGTTGTTTTATCTGAGTCATAGAACGCTTCTTTTTGCTGATTGATGTGTTTTAAGACAATGTGGTTAAGGCTATTTTAAGCGCTTATTTAATCTAAATGAAAATTAAACTAAAACTGGATATTAAAATGATCTACCTAAAAGGCCTGGTAGTTATATTTACATGTTTGTTTCATCATCATGTCTCTAAACTGATTACCGTACATGTAAACAGCAGTATAAGTAAGCTTTAAAGTTTAAACTATTTATTTCACAATTTGTGTTTATTCAGTCTTGATTCCAATCTGGTAATAACAGGTGTTTTACCAGGTTTCCGCATGACCATATAAAATGACATCCAAGAGAAAGTGAGACATGCTAACACCGAGTTTTGGCCACTGCGGTTAGGAATACCAGAAATATAACAGACATTGGCCAAATAAACTCAAAATCTTTAAACAGAATTTCTTACAATGAAGTGGTTGAAAGAATTGTTTTCATGACCCTTTTTTTTAATGTAAGCGAATCCTTCATATGCCTACTTCTACTTATAGCCATAGACGATAGAGATATACCTTGGTAACATATTTACACTGAAATACAAATTATGTCAGTAAATTATCCTGAGGAAGGCCAGTTTCAAAACATGTAAACAGTTTTGTGTACTCCATAATTAAAGACTTGCTGGAATTTCATAAAGCAACGCAAGTCTATTAACCTGGAAATTAAAAAACTTCTAATTTTTATCCTTGATAGTTAGCATAGCATTTGTGTATTTACCAGTGGGGTTTTAAATATATGATAAAAACAACAAAACATGTATCACTTGTGTGTTATTCTATATTTACTCTTAAGGTAGCTGTTGTATAAATCAGTATGTTAACTTTGGATATTTCTACTGTACTCTTGGTAAATTTAAAAAAAAAAGTACATTTCCTCAATGTATCATAAAATGAATTTTCTTTAGATGAAAGTCTTATATTTGATATTGATAAAATATATTTTACGATTATTGAACAGGAACCAATATGTTTTACAGCTGTTATCCAGATTAACTCAAATATCAGTGTTTTGACAAAGAATTAACAACTTTGATGTGTGATATTTGTCCCCTTCGATATTTTATCCTTAAAGTCCTTTTATCATATTGATCTGTCAATTAGAATACTATCATTATATTACCTTACCAGACATTCAATTTATGACCTTTTATACAATCTGTCTCAACTTCAAGTTGATTGGCCTCTTTATCTGTCTCAACTTAAAGTGATTGACCTTTTCATCTGTCTCAATCCTAAGGTAATTGGCCTCTTTATCTGTCTTGACTTTAAGTTAATTGGCTTCTTTATCTGTCTCAAGTTCAAGTTGATTTTCCTTTTTATCTGTAAACCTTCAGTTGATTTGCCTCTCAATCTGTTTTAAATTCAAGTTGATTGGTTTGTCAATCTGTTTCAACTTTAATTTAATTGGCCTCTTTATCTGTCTCAACTTTAAGTTTATTGGCCTCTTTATCTGTCTCAACTTTAAGTTAATTGGCCTCTTTATCTGTCTCAACTTTAAGTTTATTGGCCTCCATCCCTCAACTTTAAGTTAATTGGCCTCTTTATCTGTCTCAACTTTAAGTTAATTGGCCTCTTTATCTGTCTCAACTTTAAGTTAATTGGCCTCTTTATCTGTCTCAACTTTAAGTTAATTGGCCTCTTTATCTGTCTCAACTTTAAGTTTATTGGCCTCTTCATCTGTCTCAACTTTAAGTTTATTGGCCTCTTCATCTCTTAACTTTAGGTTAATTGGCCTCTTTATCTGTCTCAACTTTAAGTTAATTGGCCTCTTCATCTGTCTCAACTTTAAGTTTATTGGCCTCTTCATCTGTCTCAACTTTAAGTTAATTGGCCTTTTCATCTGTCTCAATCCTAAGGTAATTGGCCTCTTTATCTGTCTCAACTTAAAGTGATTGACCTTTTCATCTGTCTCAATCCTAAGGTAATTGGCCTCTTTATCTGTCTCAACTTAAAGTGATTGACCTTTTCATCTGTCTCAATCTTTAAGTTAATTGGCCTCTTCATCTGTCTCAACTTTAAGTTTATTGGCCTCTTCATCTGTCTCAACTTTAAGTTAATTGGCCTCTTTATCTGTCTCAACTTTAAGTTAATTGGCCTCTTTATCTGTCTCAACTTTAAGTTTATTGGCCTCTTTATCTGTCTCAACTTTAAGTTAATTGGCCTCTTTATCTGTCTCAACTTTAAGTTAATTGGCCTCTTTATCTGTCTCAACTTTAAGTTAATTGGCCTCTTTATCTGTCTCAACTTTAAGTTTATTGGCCTCTTTATCTGTCTCAACTTTAAGTTAATTGGCCTCTTTATCTGTCTCAACTTTAAGTTTATTGGCCTCTTCATCTGTCTCAACTTTAAGTTTATTGGCCTCTTCATCTCTTAGCTTTAGGTTAATTGGCCTCTTTATCTGTCTCAACTTTAAGTTCATTGGCCTCTTCATCCCTTAACTTTAAGTTAATTGGCCTCTGTATCTGTCTCAACTTTAAGTTGATTGGCTTGTTAATCTGGCTCAACTTTAAGTTGATTGGTTTGTTAATCTGGCTCAACTTTAAGTCGATTGGCTTGTTAATCTGGCTCAACTTTAAGTTGATTGACCTCTTTATCTGTCTCAGCTGTAAGTTAATTGGCCTCTTCATCTCTCAACTTTAAGTTGATTGGTTTGTTAATATGGCTCAACTTTAAGTTGATTGGTTTGTTAATCTGTCTCAACTTTAAGTTAATTGGCTTGTTAATCTGGCTCAACTTTAAGTTGATTGACTTCTTTATCTGTCTCAGCTGTAAGTTAATTGGCCTCTTCATCCCTTAACTTTAAGTTAATTGGCCTCTGTATCTGTCTCAATTTAAGTTGATTGGATTGTTAATCTGGCTCAACTTTAAGTTGATTGGATTGTTAATCTGGCTCAACTTTAAGTTGATTGACCTCTTTATCTGTCTCAGCTGTAAGTTAATTGGCCTCTTCATCTCTCAACTTTAAGTTGATTGGTTTGTTAATATGGCTCAACTTTAAGTTGATTGGTTTGTTAATCTGTCTCAACTTTAAGTTAATTGGCTTGTTAATTTGGCTCAACCTTAAGTTGATTGGCTTTTTAATCTGGTCTCTTTATCTGTTTCAATTGTAAGTTAATTGGCCTCTTTAATAAAATATAAGTAAATATTATTTTCAATCTTTTTTTCTTAACAGATGAATAACAAAACAGGGGAAATAACTCTATTGTTAGTTGCTGGAGGAGGAGGAGGTTTATCTTACAGAAAGGTTAATGAAGAAGAAAATCAGCTGGACCCAGATTGTGGCCAAAAACTTGGTGGTCAAGGAAATAGTGGATATACGCATCCCAGTGGTGCAGGTAAGAAAGATTGATAGTGGATATACGCATCCCAGTGGTGCAGGTAAGAAAGATTAATAGTTGAAGATTAATAGCTTATATATGCATCCCAGTGGTTAGTAAGCCCTAACTGCATTGGTTGTTAACCAGTGAACATGTGATAGTCAAATGTCTTTGAGGCTTCAAACTGAGTTCCTATGTCACAGTGCCATGTTAAATAATCCCTAACTGCATTGGTTGTTAACCAGTGAACATGTGATAGTCATATGTCTGTGAGACCTCATACTGAGTTCCTATGTCACAGTGCCATGTTAAATAATCCCTAACTGCATTGGTCTTTAACCAGTGATTATGTGATAGTCATATGTCTGTGAGGCTTCAATCTGAGGTCTGTTTTATAACTAGGTCTCACTGCATTGATATATCAAGTCCATAGCACAGGTCAAAATTTGTAGCACTTCACCTATAGCTGTTGACAGCTCAATATATTAGTGAAAATTGTTATCAGAATGTAAATTAATAATAAAACAAAATAGATTTTGGCAGTGTACAAAGGATGGAGTGTTTACATTTTAATAAGAACAATTTTTGTTGGAACATAATGTACTGACACTATTGATATGAGTTGATGTCAATCATTAAGTCATTAGGAGGTACGAGTTGATGTTAATCATTATGTCATAAGGAGGTACGAGTTGATGTTAATCATTAAGTCATAAGGAGGTACGAGTTGGTGTTAATCATTAA
Source organism: Atrina japonica (assembly GCA_030159075.1). Classification (NCBI taxonomy): domain Eukaryota; kingdom Metazoa; phylum Mollusca; class Bivalvia; order Pterioida; family Pinnidae; genus Atrina; species Atrina japonica. Next base: position 1,626,996 of record BROG01000012.1, on the reverse strand, counting down.
GTCATAAGGAGGTATGAGTTGGTGTTAATCATTAAGTCATAAGGAGGTACGAGTTGGTGTCAATCATTATGTCATTAGGAGGTACGAGTTGATGTCAATCATTATGTCATAAGGAGGTACGAGTTGATGTCAATCATTATGTCATAAGGAGGTACGAGTTGATGTCAATCATTATGTCATAAGGAGGTACGAGTTGATGTTAATCATTATGTCATAAGGAGGTACGAGTTGATGTTAATCATTATGTCATAAGGAGGTACGAGTTGATGTTAATCATTATGTCATAAGGAGGTACAAGTTGATGTTAATCATTATGTCATAAGGAGGTACAAGTTGATGTTAATCATTATGTCATAAGGAGGTACGAGTTGATGTTAATCATTAAGTCATAAGGAGGTACTAGTTGGTGTCAATCATTATGTCATTAGGAGGTACGAGTTGATGTTAATCATTAAGTCATAAAGAGGTACTAGTTGGTGTCAATCATTAAGTCATAAAGAGGTACGAGTTGATGTTAATCATTAAGTCATAAGGAGGTATGAGTTGATTTTAATCATTATGTCATAAGGCAGTGTTCTAGGATTTTCCTGCATTTTCAACTTTACAAGGGAAAGTTCATACTTGAAAATGACTTTTCCACAACCCAACTTAACTTTCCCTGATTTATGTTGTACATGAAGTTTCGCATAATTTCTCTTTGAATTTATATATTTGTGTTATAACTTGTAACAAATTTCATATAATCCTTTTAAAATGAAAAAAAATATAAAGGAAATGCATGTCAAAAACTTGCACTTCTTTAAAAAATATTTATAGTAAAGTGTTGTTTAATGTTTGTCTTCCCTGACTCTGATTGTCACACCACAATTGAACACCCATTTACAAGAATTCAAATGGAAAAAGCCAAGGTGTCCGTGTACATACTTTATGATTTGTGTCGGTGTTGTGTTTTGTGTAGGGATTGTGTATAAATCTACCAATCATAAAATACTGTAAGTTGATGCTTTTCATTTTCTGAATTTTAACACCCTTCCCCCAAAAAGCGTAATTAATTGCCAAGCAGGCTGATTTTTAACTAACATCATAAATATGTTACTTGCTATGCAAAAGCTAAAAAAAAACTGCCCCGATAGAACATCAAATTCTTTTTTTATTCGTTGAAAGTTGGTCATCATTCAGTTGAACAGCAACAGGGGCCAATGGCACCAACAGCAGTCAAACTGAACAGCCTAAGCGACTAGTAAATCTAGCACTCTATTTCCCAAATTAAATTATCTTTTTTGAGTTGCTCAAAAGCTCTTAATATCAATTCTAAATATGAATTGATGAAGCAAGTTATGTACATGTATCTACTTTGATTCTCATGACATGCTGTAAAATTAAAACAGTAGACCTAAACAATATGCTAGAGAACGACTATACGGCAGAGCTGTAAAACAGCTGATGTTCGTGTTAAAATTGCTTTTCACCCAGAAACTTGTTTACATACATTACACCCGAGTATAATGATTTATAGCACTGAACTGAAACGGATTAAATTTTACATATATGTTTTTCTAAATACTTTGAAAGATTTCAATAGATCTATCAATGTTTAATTAAAGGAAATTATAATTTACAGCGTAATGTAAGTCTAATATACATTTACAAAGCTAACCAGTGCGATGATTCCATCGCCTCGATGTTCATGTCAAAAAGAGGGACTTTCTCCCAAGTTCCAGTCATTGTGTTTTTCATTTCAAATGGATACGTTTCTGGCTGAATAATGATATGAAATTTTGAATGAAGAAAATACACCTGTTTTAAATACAAGTGATTATTTTCTATTCTTCAGTTTTTACTCACTGACAAATCATTGACACAGGGATATCGAAAACCACGTTTAATGTCAACGTTCCGCAAATTTTACGGTCGGTATAGTAGTCTTGTTTGCGACTACTCTGTTTCACTTAGTGAAATGTTGAGTTGCCTTTTCCTTGGCGGTTGTTGAGACGTCTGTACCAATTGTGACGAGGATACACTCCTCACTTGTTTCATTGGACTTGACTGTGGACTCACGGCGGCTGTGACCGGTCGACAGAGGATGCTTACTCCTCCATGGCACCTGATCCCACCTCTTGGTTTCCAGAGGTCCGTGTTTGTCCATTTTTACCGGATTTGTATCTATGTCCTGGACATTCTATTGATTTATACTTTGGTATCTGAAATTTTTATATTTTTAAAATCATCCTCTATTTCCAAGTTGCTAAAGTTTTCCTTTTGATAGTTTACCTTGTTCAAGGCGGAAATCGGAAAACAAAAAGCAATATGGGCAAAATTAAAATCTGAATTTTCATTGGATGATAAATTGATTTTTTATGACGTAGGGATCATATCTATTTTAGTTCTAAAAATTTAGTGATGGGATTTCCCGGTGCTGCAAAGCAGAGAAACATCAGGTATTGACAGCATTCGTACTGAAATGCTGATTTATTTCATATAAGAAAAACAAATTTACAGTCAGTAATAAAAAGAATTCATGCATGTATTTATTTAATTATTTGTTTAACTTGCCCACGGTAATAGGAGTTTGACAATTGACTTTCCCATTTCGAATATTGACTTGCCACAGGTGACGGGAGATGGGAATCTTAGAACACTGCATAAGGAGGTACGAGTTGATGTCAATCATTAAGTCATAAGGAGGTATGAGTTGATGTTAATCATTATGTCATAAGGAGGTACGAGTTGATGTCAATCATTAAGTCATAAGGAGGTACAAGTTGATGTTAATCATTAAGTCATAAGGAGGTATGAGTTGATGTTAATCATTAAGTCATAAGGAGGTACAAGTTGATGTTAATCATTATGTCATTAGGAGGTATGAGTTGATGTTAATCATTAAGTCATAAGGAGGTACAAGTTGATGTTAATCATTAAGTCATAAGGAGGTACAAGTTGATGTCAATCATTAAGTCATAAGGAGGTACAAGTTGATGTCAATCATTAAGTCATAAGGAGGTATGAGTTGATGTTAATCATTAAGTCATAAGGAGGTACAAGTTGATGTCAATCATTATGTCATAAGGAGGTATGAGTTGATGTTAATCATTATGTCATAAGGAGGTACAAGTTGATGTTAATCATTAAGTCATAAGGAGGTACAAGTTGATGTTAATCATTATGTCATTAGGAGGTATGAGTTGATGTTAATCATTAAGTCATAAGGAGGTACGAGTTGATGTTAATCATTATGTCATAAGGAGGTACAAGTTGATGTTAATCATTAAGTCATAAGGAGGTACAAGTTGATGTTAATCATTATGTCATAAGGAGGTACGAGTTGATGTTAATCATTAAGTCATAAGGAGGTATGAGTTGATGTTAATCATTAAGTCATAAGGAGGTACAAGTTGATGTCAATCATTAAGTCATAAGGAGGTACAAGTTGATGTTAATCATTATGTCATAAGGAGGTATGAGTTGATGTTAATCATTAAGTCATAAGGAGGTACAAGTTGATGTCAATCATTAAGTCATAAGGAGGTACAAGTTGATGTCAATCATTATGTCATAAGGAGGTATGAGTTGATGTTAATCATTAAGTCATAAGGAGGTATGAGTTGATGTTAATCATTAAGTCATAAGGAGGTACGAGTTGATGTTAATCATTAAGTCATAAGGAGGTACAAGTTGATGTTAATCATTAAGTCATAAGGAGGTACATTTTTTTTCCCAATCTTACAAAAAAAAATTTACAAATGTCTGGTGAAATCTATCTGATAACTGGTCTGATTGACTAGTAATTTTCCATTTCATTTCAACAAAATTTTCTTTGACCAGTGAAATCTTTTATTCGCTGGTGTGATTGACCAGTATTTTTTTGGTATTTCAGAAAGTCTGAAATATTGCATATCAATTCCATAAAGGATAACTAGCATTTTTTCTGAGAAAATTTTCAGTGTTACCAAACAAGCGAAAACCTGAATTACACAATTTTATTGCAAAATAAGTACGAAAACAAAACACTCCATACACATTTTATATATCTTTATATCACATTTGTGTATTGATAATATACATGTAAATGATACCTAAAAATGACATTCAATTTATCTTGCTGTTATTACTGTTAATCTTAGACTTCATTGATGTATCATTGTCCTATGGGACAGTATCATCTCCTCACTTCACATCAATAGCTGCATCTTTTTTATGATTACTCAGACATTTAGTCACAATATGAATGTCTGATCATTTGTGTATATGTGCATGTGAATGTAATACTTCTTCTAAACTTTCCCAAATGATTCTTATCAGTAAAGCTTAGGTTGAATGACATTCAGCTTATTAAATATCCAACTTCATAGTGGTATACAGAACCGACCTGGCTCAGTTGGTAGCACGCTCGACTCTTGGTCGTGCGTTTGAGTCCAGCCATTGGCAGGTTGGTTTCCTGTCCTTTGGATTGAGACAGTAAAAACCGAAGTCCCATGTCACAGTAGATGTCATCAGTGCCGTAAGTGCAGAGCATAAGCCAAAATTTGTTGCCCATCACCGGCATTTGGTAACGTCTCTATATGAGTGAAAGATTCTTTAGTTGGACATTAAAGAACAATAAACAAACAAACATAGTGGTATACTAAAATAAGGGAATGAATACAATTTTCATGATGAAATTTTTCATCCTAATTCTATTATAACATGAAATTAATTAGTTGTCACTATCATAATTCACAAACAAGGTCGCAATTTATATGTCAACATGTGGTCCAACCAGAACAAATAAACAACTATGTACAGTGAACTTCTGTTCACCTTTACAAAACATGACATATTAAATGAAACCCAAACTTATCTGAGAATACACACAAGTACAAAGTACTTTACTACACTTGTATATTTAGAAATACAGTTCACCCCCGATATACCACCGACTTTTGTTTTCCTCAATTTTGGTGGTATAATGGGTTTGGCAATATATATTGAGGTTTACTATTTTCGAGGTGTGGTCGTTTTCATGTCTTTAATCCCTGCTGTATATCATATCCTGTTTACATTCTACTAAACTTACCGTAAATTCAGATATTTTATCTTTTGTTTAAGTTTTTACAATTAGCCAGCCTATTAAAATGGCCAAAATTAAACCGTCCAAAATATGTGCATGAACATGTTGGACAACCGAGAAATTTAGATCTGTTTTTAACATTATCCAGAAACATTTCGAATGTTAACTTTCATCATTTTTAAATAACTCTTTCACAGGAAGGTAATAAAATGGTTTTAGGTTTATATATCCCATCTACTCATAATTATTTCTTTGCATGTGATAATTGCTGTATAAACACAGGACATTTCAACTTTTTCCAACTTTCACGTAGTGAGATTTCACACGTAGGCTGGTCCCGTTTGACTACTACACTTTGCTCATACAACCGGATACCAGTTTATACAGTTGATATTTGAATTATCTCCCTTTACAGTTGTAATATGAATACTTAAACCAGCTACAGTCGGCTTACAGTTTTACTCATACCTGTTATTCACCTAGTCCGGCGATACAGTCGAGGGATTTAACATGTATAAATGACCAATAATGGGGGAATTTTATGGTAGGAAATCTGTTCTTCGAGAAATAGAGATGTTATGTGTATTTGAAAAATTATTTTAAAAGATTAACTTAATTTGGGCAAAATTAGAATTAAGTTTGTTTCCCCTCACCCCTCCCGTGTCTGAAAAAAGCCGTTGAGTCAAAAATTTTATAATCTCCAAGAAAAAATTGGAGGGTTTCCATTTGACTTCAGGTCCTAGTTTTTGACCCCTGAAATTTCACTACAACCCCATTTTGACACTTGACAAAAATCGCCAAAGGGGTCATTTTGACTCATGATATTTTTTACCGAAGAGTCAATCTAAAGTTTCTCACAAAGATGTGTAAAGTGATTGACCAATGAAATTGCGCAATTTGATAGCACTTGCTTATTGATAAGCTGTCAGTTCAAGTGGGCAGCGTAATTTAATCACACCTGTCCATTGATAAATAAGCAACAATTTTAACAAGATTAACCAATTATCACTGCTGATTGTTAATGATGGTGTAGTTCTGATCCAAAGACAATTTAGCGGTTTAGGTTCATGTTTGCCTTCATGGTGAGATGCATGAAAGCTGTTGGCATGTTGTAAAATAGGGGAACATGTTTATTTATTCTAAATATTTATTTTAACAGCCAATTAATTCCAATATATCGTATTGTGGCCTTAGATTGTAACTAGAAATTTATCATCAATATGACACTCTTTTCTACATTTATTCTCTGTTCTTCAGCAGAGTAAAATTTGAGTGACTTAACCATATGATGTGCATTTGCATACGTCAGTGATTTTTTTCTTATTACTGATAATTTAATATCATTTTTCCAATAATGTTTAGTGGTTCAAAACAGTATTTTGATAATCTTCTGGACAGTTATTTCAACCCCTTTTCCCACCCCTGCTGTATGTATTAAATCCATTCATTTTCTTTGTAAGAAAAATGATGTTACTCTCATAAAGAATAATGTATTTCTCCTGAAACAATGAATAGAATACAATGGAATTTCTACCAAATGCATGAGTACCAAAACCTCAACTTTTTTATATCAAGTTTTGTTCATATTTGATAAAAGACAAATTCTGTAGGAGTTATTGATAAAAACATGCATTTACTAAGAATACATAGTGAAGATAAATTATGAGAACATACCTTTGGTCAAGTTTGGTGAAAAGCATGATTGGTGAAATGGAGTCACTGTCTGTGGCGGTGATCCAGAATACTATCTAATATCTCTGAGAGTGGGACTTCATAATATTTAATAAGATCCCCATATCAACCATAAAACTTCTTAAACGACGACTACAAGCATTCAACAATGAAACTTTGTGTAAGTACTTTATTGGCTAGTTGTTTAGCTCTCAGAATAAAACATAAGAAGAGCATGCCCTGGCATGAAGTATAAGTTGTGAAATGAAAACGACATAGGCAGGAGAAGATGGAATATTGCAACTTAGAAACAAGAAGTTTGTGATATGAAAATTGAAATTGTCTCGTTTGTCATGGAGGGATGTGTGAAGTTGACTGTCTATTCCTATCGTCAGGAGTAAATCTAGGTAAGAAGCAGATGTGTTGCTTTCTGTCGTCTCATTTATCTCTAGCTCAACAGAATACATCTGACCGAGGTAATTCTGAAATTCTGAATTATTTATGGACAGAACATCGTCGATATACCTGTAAGTAAAATTGAACCAAGATGCGAACTGTTTCCTTTTGAGAGCAGAGACTGTGTAAATTCTGCTTCATATGAGTACAAAAATATTTCAGCCAAGACAGGTGCACAATTGGTACCCATTGGAATGCCGACAATCTGTTGGAAAACTTTTCCTGCAAAAAACCATGAAGATGTTGTCTACTAGAAACCCTTGCATCTTGATAATATCGTCTTCAGTGTACTTGTTATTGGAATCAGAGTGTTCCTTGACAAAATAGGGTTCTTCATGACCTAACACCAAATATTCATATCTGCGATTTCCATTTTTGTATACTCAAGAGTTTTGTATAATTGATGTTAATCTGTTTTTGATGAGGTATTGTTGTGTAAAGGGTCGAAAAATCAAAAGACTTGATGCTTGTAGTATGTTTGAAATTTGGAGATTTAAAATGTTCCAACAAATCCTTTGAATTCTTTAGGATCCACATCTGATTGACTCCGCTTCTTGAGTAGGCTGTTATACAGTACTTCTGATGACCTTGTTTAATATGTGTTAGAAGTTTGGTAAGCAAAATAGATAAAGGCTTGGTGGAACACTTAGATGACCCCGCAATGAAGCAGTGTTTATAGAAATTTTTGTGCATCTTCGGAATCCAATAAATAAATGGCAATTCAAGCTCCATGTCACTTGTGGGTATTCCAAACGAAGTGAGAACGGATTTATGATTATCTAATATTTCAGAGGTAGAGAAATCAGTTAGAGAGTATGTAGGATTTCCAGGAAGTGCGTTTAGTCCAAGTTCCTCTTGTAGAATGCTGAAGTAGTATCGCCTGCAGACAAATGTGAAGTTGTTAGATGCTTTGTCAGCAGGGACGATGATAAAATTTTCATAGAGACTAGGAAATTCTCTGACAACATCAGGGTCACAAAAAATTGAATTGCATTTTGTGTTGACACAATATCTCTATAGTCAGTATCAGTTTGAGTCTGATTGGTGTCTGTGTTGATTTTGTAGTCAGTATCAGTTTGAGTCTGATTGTTGTCTATGTTGATTTTGTAGTCAGTATCAGTTTGAATCTGATTGGTGTCTGTGTTGATTTTGTAGTCAGTATCAGTTTGAATCTGATTGGTGTCTGTGTTGATTTTGTAGTCAGTATCAGTTTGAGTCTGATTGTTGTCTGTGTTGATTTTTGTAGTCAGTATCAGTTTGAGTCTGATTGGTGTCTGTGTTGATTTTGTAGTCAGTATCAGTTTGAGTCTGATTGTTGTCTGTGTTGATTTTGTAGTCAGTATCAGTTTGAGTCTGATTGGTGTCTGTGTTGATTTTGTAGTCAGTATCAGTTTGAGTCTGATTGTTGTCTGTGTTGATTTTGTAGTCAGTATCAGTTTGAGTCTGATTGGTGTCTGTTGATTTTGTAGTCAGTATCAGTTTGAGTCTGATTGGTGTCTGTGTTGATTTTGTAGTCAGTATCAGTTTGAGTCTGATTGTTGTCTGTGTTGATTTTGTAGTCAGTATCAGTTTGAGTCTGATTGTTGTCTGTGTTCATTTTGTAGTCAGTATCAGTTTGAGTCTGATTGGTGTCTGTGTTGATTTTGTAGTCAGTATCAGTTTGAGTCTGATTGGTGTCTGTGTTGATTTTGTAGTCAGTATCAGTTTGAGTCTGATTGGTGTCTGTTAATTTTGTAGTCAGTATCAGTTTGAGTCTGATTGTTGTCTGTGTTGATTTTGTAGTCAGTATCAGTTTGAGTCTGATTGGTGTCTGTGTTGATTTTGTAGTCAGTATCAGTTTGAAACTGATTGGTGTCTGTGTTCATTTTGTAGTCAGTATCAGTTTGAGTCTGATTGTTGTCTGTGTTGATTTTGTAGTCAGTATCAGTTTGAGTCTGATTGGTGTCTGTGTTCATTTTGTAGTCAGTATCAGTTTGAGTCTGATTGTTGTCTGTGTTGATTTTGTAGTCAGTATCAGTTTGAGTCTGATTGTTGTCTGTGTTGATTTTGTAGTCAGTATCAGTTTGAGTCTGATTGGTGTCTGTGTTGATTTTGTAGTCAGTATCAGTTTGAGTCTGATTGGTGTCTGTGTTCATTTTGTAGTCAGTATCAGTTTGAGTCTGATTGGTGTCTGTGTTGATTTTGTAGTCAGTATCAGTTTGAGTCTGATTGGTGTCTGTGTTGATTTTGTAGTCAGTATCAGTTTGAGTCTGATTGTTGTCTGTGTTAATTTTGTAGTCAGTATCAGTTTGAGTCTGATTGTTGTCTGTGTTGATTTTGTAGTCAGTATCAGTTTGAGTCTGATTGGTGTCTGTGTTGATTTTGTAGTCAGTATCAGTTTGAGTCTGATTGGTGTCTGTGTTGATTTTGTAGTCAGTATCAGTTTGAGTCTGATTGTTGTCTGTGTTGATTTTGTAGTCAGAATCAGTTTGAGTCTGATTGGTGTCTGTGTTGATTTTGTAGTCAGTATCAGTTTGAGTCTGATTGGTGTCTGTGTTGATTTTGTAGTCAGTATCAGTTTGAGTCTGATTGGTGTCTGTGTTGATTTTGTAGTCAGTATCAGTTTGAGTCTGATTGGTGTCTGTGTTGATTTTGTAGTCAGTATCAGTTTGAGTCTGATTGGTGTCTGTGTTGATTTTGTAGTCAGTATCAGTTTGAGTCTGATTGGTGTCTGTGTTGATTTTGTAGTCAGTATCAGTTTGAGTCTGATTGTTGTCTGTGTTGATTTTGTAGTCAGAATCAGTTTGAGTCTGATTGGTGTCTGTGTTGATTTTGTAGTCAATCAGTATCAGTTTGAGTCTGATTGGTGTCTGTTAATTTTGTAGTCAGTATCAGTTTGAGTCTGATTGTTGTCTGTGTTGATTTTGTAGTCAGAATCAGTTTATCTGATTGGTGTCTGTGTTAAATTTGTAGTCAGTATCAGGTGTCTGATTGTTGTCTTTGTTGATTTTGTAGTCAGTATCAGTTTGATCTGACTCAGGTGTCTGTGTTGATTTTGTAGTCAGTATCAGTTTGAGTCTGATTGGTGTCTGTGTTGAATTTGTAGTCAGTATCAGTTTGAATCTGATTGGTGTCTATGTTGATTTTGTAGTCAGTATCAGTTTGAGTATGATTGGTGTCTGTGTTGATTTTGTAGTCAGTATCAGTTTGAGTCTGATTGGTGTCTGTGTTGATTTTGTAGTCAGTATCAGTTTTGAAACTGATTGGTGTCTGTGTTGATTTTGTAGTCAGTATCAGTTTGAATCTGATTGGTGTCTGTGTTGATTTTGTAGTCAGTATCAGTTTGAATCTGATTGGTGTCTGATTTGTAGTCTGTATGTTTGAGTCTGATTGTAGTCTGTGTTGATTTTGTAGTCAGTATCAGTTTGAATCTGATTGGTGTCTGTTAATTTTGTAGTCAGTATCAGTTTGAGTCTGATTGGTGTCTGTGTTGATTTTGTAGTCAGTATCAGTTTGAGTCTGATTGGTGTCTGTGTTGATTTTGTAGTCTGTGTTTGAATTGATTGTTGTCAGTGTTGATTTTTTGTAGTCAGTATCAGTTTGAGTCTGATTGTTGTCTGTGTTGATTTTGTAGTCAGTATCAGTTTGAGTCTGATTGGTGTCTGTGTTGATTTTGTAGTCAGTATCAGTTTGAGTCTGATTGTTGTCTGTGTTGATTTTTGTAGTCAGTATCAGTTTGAGTCTGATCAGGTGTATATGTTGATGTTGTAGTCAATATCAGTTTGAGTCTGATTGTTGTCTGTGTTGATTTTGTAGTCAGTATCAGTTTGAGTCTGATTGGTGTCTGTGTTGATTTTTGTAGTCAGTATCAGTTTGAGTCTGATTGTTGTCTGTGTTGATTTTGTAGTCAGTATCAGTTTGAGTCTGATTGGTGTCTGTGTTGATTTTGTAGTCAGTATCAGTTTGAGTCTGATTGTTGTCTGTGTTGATTTTTGTAGTCAGTATCAGTTTGAGTCTGATTGGTGTCTGTGTTGATTTTGTAGTCAGTATCAGTTTGAAACTGATTGGTGTCTGTGTTGATTTTGTAGTCAGTATCAGTTTGAGTCTGATTGTTGTCTGTGTTGATTTTGTAGTCAGTATCAGTTTGAGTCTGATTGTTGTCTGTGTTGATTTTGTAGTCAGTATCAGTTTGAGTCTGATTGTTGTCTGTGTTGATTTTGTAGTCAGTATCAGTTTGAGTCTGATTGTTGTCTGTGTTGATTTTGTAGTCAGTATCAGTTTGAGTCTGATTGTTGTCTGTGTTGATTTTGTAGTCAGTATCAGTTTGAGTCTGATTGGTGTCTGTGTTGATTTTGTAGTCAGTATCAGTTTGAGTCTGATTGTTGTCTGTGTTGATTTTGTAGTCAGTATCAGTTTGAGTCTGATTGTTGTCTGTGTTGATTTTGTAGTCAGTATCAGTTTGAGTCTGATTGTTGTCTGTGTTGATTTTGTAGTCAGTATCAGTTTGAAACTGATTGGTGTCTGTGTTGATTTTGTAGTCAGTATCAGTTTGAGTCTGATTGGTGTCTGTGTTGATTTTGTAGTCATTATCAGTTTGAAACTGATTGGTGTCTGTGTTGATTTTGTAGTCAGTATCAGTTTGAAACTGATTGGTGTCTGTGTTGATTTTGTAGTCAGTATCAGTTTGAGTCTGATTGGTGTCTGTGTTGATTTTGTAGTCAGTATCAGTTTGAAACTGATTGGTGTCTGTGTTGATTTTGTAGTCAGTATCAGTTTGAGTCTGATTGGTGTCTGTGTTGATTTTGTAGTCAGTATCAGTTTGAAACTGATTGGTGTCTGTGTTGATTTTGTAGTCAGTATCAGTTTGAGTCTGATTGGTGTCTGTGTTGATTTTGTAGTCATTATCAGTTTGAAACTGATTGGTGTCTGTGTTGATTTTGTAGTCAGTATCAGTTTGAGTCTGATTGGTGTCTGTGTTGATTTTGTAGTCAGTATCAGTTTGAGTCTGATTGTTGTCTGTGTTGATTTTGTAGTCAGTATCAGTTTGAAACTGATTGGTGTCTGTGTTGATTTTGTAGTCAGTATCAGTTTGAGTCTGATTGGTGTCTGTGTTGATTTTGTAGTCAGTATCAGTTTGAGTCTGATTGGTTGTCTGTGTTGATTTTGTAGTCAGTATCAGTTTGAAACTGATTGGTGTCTGTGTTGATTTTGTAGTCAGTATCAGTTTGAGTCTGATTGTTGTCTGTGTTGATTTTGTAGTCAGTATCAGTTTGAAAGATTGTGTCTGTGTTGATTTTGTAGTCAGTATCAGTTTGAGTCTGATTGTTGTCTGTGTTGATTTTGTAGTCAGTATCAGTTTGAGTCTGATTGTTGTCTGTGTTGATTTTGTAGTCATTATCAGTTTGAAACTGATTGGTGTCTGTGTTGATTTTGTAGTCAGTATCAGTTTGAAACTGATTGTTGTCTGTGTTGATTTTGTAGTCATTATCAGTTTGAAACTGATTTAGTGTCTGTGTTGATTTTGTAGTCAGTATCAGTTTGAGTCTGATTGTTGTCTGTGTTGATTTTGTAGTCAGTATCAGTTTGATCTGACTGGTGTCTGTTTTGAAAGTCAGATCAGTTTGAGTCTGATTGGTGTCTGTGTTGATTTTGTAGTCAGAATCAGTTTGAGTCTGATTGTTGTCTGTGTTGATTTTGTAGTCAGTATAAGTTTTGAGTCTGATTGGTGTCTGTGATTGATTTTGTAGTCAGTATCAGTTTGAGTCTGATTGTTGTCTGTGTTAATTTTGTAGTCAGTATCAGTTTGAGTCTGATTGTTGTCTGTGTTGATTTTGTAGTCATTATCAGTTTGAAACTGATTGGTTTCTATATTGATTTTGTAGTCAGTATCAGTTCTGTGTTTAAGACTTACTGGCTGTAATTCAGCTTTTTTTGTGATACATGGTTATTTATAATATTAACGATTTGAAATTTATTTAAATGCCTTTATTTAATATGAGCAACACAGCTAATGCGCCTTTAGTTATCACTTCGTTTTTTAAAAGGTTGTCCAGACAGAGTAAAATTTTCAATAGTTTGAACACAAGGCAGTAATTACAACAGCACAAATGAAATTTCACTAGAATTCCACATCAAACAAAGATAATGGACAAGTAAATAATAGTATGTATTGCCCATGAGTGCTATATCATGTTTGCAGAGCTCAATTATGTCCTATACACCTAATTGTGATCAATTAGGGATGTTGTGAAAATGTGTCTCTTTCTGACACAAATTTCCCGAGAGCAAAATCTTCCTTTTACATTGAAATTCACTAGTTACATATAGAATAAACATAAAAATATATTAGTAACAGTAACTGTGCTTCAAGAGGATATATTACAGCTGTTCTGAGATCCACCTATATTTGGAACATTAATCAGCCATGTTGCAGCATTAACATCTTTCCACAGATGCCAGCAACATAAGCATAATTAAAGACATAAATGACTTGTAATTTTATATAGTACCGGTATTTCCAAAGGTAAAGCTATTCAGTCTATTTTAATTTGTCAGGATCTAGGTTTGTGAAAGTCTTGGGCATTGATTCATTAAAGATCGTAATTCGTGAAAAAAAGTCATTAACCCAATAATACAAAAAACTAGTTTTTTAAAAGTTACCGATTACCGATTTTCGAGCACATTTAGTTGGTTATTCCCAACTGGATCTAGGCAATCTTTAATCCTAAATCCTTCTTGTTTTCATTAGGATCACGTGAAATATTATGAAAAATTGCTTACTGTTGTAGAAATTACAGACTAAATTATTTTGTTTGATGATTTAGAGTAAGAGAAACAAGACTAGTAGGGGACCCAGCATCTTCCAATACAAACATATAGTTGAACTACACATTTGTTTCTATCTGTATCATAAGACTGCACGAGATCGTTGTAGCGAAAGGATTCAACGAGAGCATAGCTCGAGTTGAATCGATCCATTACAACAATCAAGTGCAGTCTGATGATACAGATGATACTCTGTATTGTTATTGCACGGGCGTATTGAACTCTGTATTGTAACTGTATGATTACACATGCATGTAATAAAATTAGGGAACTTATACTATGTATTCCGTACATCATGTTCCCAAATTAAATATTTCAAGATAAGGTACTGATCTTGCCTTTTCCCGACATGACAATTACCCTTATTCATTCTCCTACAATTTATTCAACCTTTTCTATAAATTTAACAATAAAACATATTTTTTATTCTGCATGTTAATCAGTAGTTATTAGAAATTCTGACTTGCTTTATGAAATGGTGGTAATCGTTGTCGGTGAATTATCATAAAACTAATCAGTAATCATAAAGTTTCCGACCTTTTATGACATATGTCTAAGTTTTTTCATTTGTTGTTTTTGATGGTTTACAAAACTCTCGGCAATGTTTTGTTGATGGTTTACAAAACTCTCGGCAATGTTTTGTTGATGGTTTACAAAACTCTCGGACAATGTTTTGTTGATGATTTACACAACTCTTTGCAATGTTTTGTTGATGGTTTACAAAACTCTCGGCAATATTTTGTTGATGGTTTACAAAACTCTCGGCAATGTTTTGTTGATGGTTTACAAAAATTTTGGACAATGTTTTGTTGATGATTTACACAACTCTTGGCAATGTTTTGTTGATGGTTTACAAAACTCTCGGCAATGTTTTGTTGATGGTTTACAAAACTCTCGGCAATGTTTTGTTGATGGTTTACAAAACTCTCGGCAATGTTTTGTTGATGGTTTACACAACTCTGGACAATGTTTTGTTGATGATTTACACAACTATTGGACAATGTTTTGTTGATGGTTTACAAAACTCTGGACAATGTTTTGTTGATGGTTTACAAAACTCTGGACAATGTTTTGTTGATGGTTTACACAACTCTTGGCAATGTTTTGTTGATGGTTTACAAAACTCTCGGCAATAATTTGTTGATGGTTTACAAAAATCTGGACAATGTTTTGTTGATGGTTTACACAACTCTTGGCAATGTTTTGTTGATGGTTTACAAAACTCAGCAATGTTTTGTTGATGGTTTACAAAAATCTCGGCAATGTTTGTTGATGATTAACACAACTTCCAGCAATGTTTTGTTGATGGTTTACAAAACTCTTGACAATGTTTTGTTGATGGTTTACACAACTTGGCAATATTTTGTTGATGGTTTACACAACTCTAGGCAGTGTTTTGTTGATGGTTTACACAACTCTCGACAATGTTTTGTTGATGGTTTACACAACTCTTGGCAATATTTTGTTGATGATTTACACAACTCTTGACAATGTTTTGTTGATGTTTTACACAACTCTCGACAATGTTTTGTTGATGGTTTACACAACTCTAGGCAGTGTTTTGTTGATGGTTTACACAACTCTTGACAATGTTTTGTTGATGTTTTACACAACTCTAGGCAGTGTTTTGTTGATGGTTTACACAACTCTAGGCAGTGTTTTGTTGATGGTTTACACAACTCTGGACAATGTTTTGTTGATGGTTTACAAAACTCTGGACAATGTTTTGTTGATGATTTACACAACTCTTGGCAATGTTTTGTTGATGGTTTACAAAACTCTCGGCAATGTTTTGTTGATGGTTTACAAAACTCTGGACAATGTTTTGTTGATGGTTTACAAAACTCTGGACAATGTTTTGTTGATGATTTACACAACTCTTGGTAATGTTTTGTTGATGGTTTACAAAACTCTCGGCAATGTTTTGTTGATGGTTTACAAAACTCTCGGCAATGTTTTGTTGATGGTTTACAAAACTCTCGGCAATGTTTTGTTGATGATTTACACAACTCTGGACAATGTTTTGTTGATGGTTTACAAAACTCTGGGCAATGTTTTGTTGATGGTTTACAAAACTCTGGACAATGTTTTGTTGATGGTTTACACAACTCTTGGCAATGTTTTGTTGATGGTTTACAAAACTCTCGGCAATAATTTGTTGATGGTTTACAAAACTCTGGACAATGTTTTGTTGATGGTTTACACAACTCTTGGCAATGTTTTGTTGATGGTTTACAAAACTCAGCATTGTTTTGTTGATGGTTTACAAAAATCTCGGCAATGTTTGTTGATGATTAACACAACTTCCAGCAATGTTTTGTTGATGGTTTACACAACTCTTGACAATGTTTTGTTGATGGTTTACACAACAGTTGGCAATATTTTGTTGATGGTTTACACAACTCTAGGCAGTGTTTTGTTGATGGTTTACACAACTCTCGACAATGTTTTGTTGATGGTTTACACAACTCTTGGCAATATTTTGTTGATGGTTTACACAACTCTGGGCAATATTTTGTTGATGTTTTACACAACTCTTGACAATGTTTTGTTGATGGTTTACACAACTCTCGACAATGTTTTGTTGATGGTTTACACAACTCTAGGCAGTGTTTTGTTGATGGTTTACACAACTCTTGACAATGTTTTGTCATGTTTTACACAACAGTTCAGTTTTTTGTTGATTTTTACACAACTCTACAGTGTTTTAGATTTGGTTTACACAACTCTCTGCATTGTTTTGTTGATGTTTTTTTCCCAACTCTAGGCAGTGTTTTGTTGATGGTTTACACAACTCTAGGCAGTGTTTTGTTGATACCACCACAAGCTCTGGACAATGTTTTCAGTGATGGTTTACAAAAGAATCTGGAACAATGTTTTGATGATGATTTACACAACTCTTGGCAATGTTTTGTTGATGGTTTACAAAACTCTCGGCAATGTTTTGTTGATGGTTTACAAAACTCTCGGCAATGTTTTGTTGATGGTTTACAAAACTCTGGACAATGTTTTGTTGATGATTTACACAACTCTTGGCAATGTTTTGTTGATGGTTTACAAAACTCTCGGCAATGTTTTGTTGATGGTTTACAAAACTCTCGGCAATGTTTTGTTGATGGTTTACAAAACTCTCGGCAATGTTTTGTTGATGATTTACACAACTCTGGACAATGTTTTGTTGATGTTTTACACAACTCTGGGCAATGTTTTGTTGATGGTTTTTTTCTGGACAATGTTTTGTTGATGTGTATTTCACAACTCTGGGCAATGTTATAGGTTGATGGTTTACAAATTTCTCGGCAATAATTTGTTGATGATTTACAAAAAAAGGACAATGTTTTGTTGATGGTTTACACAACTCTTGGCAATGTTTTGTTGATGGTTTACAAAACTCAGCATTGTTTTGTTGATGGTTTACAAAAATCTCAGCAATGTTTGTTGATGATTAACACAACTTCCAGCAACAGGGCAGATGGTTTACACAACTCTTGACAATGTTTTGTTGATGGTTTACACAACAGTTGGCAATACTTTGTTGATGGTTTACACAACTCTAGGCAGTGTTTTGCACTTGATGGTTTACACAACTCTCGACAATGTTTTGTTGATGGTTTACACAACTCTTGGCAATATTTTGTTGATGGTTTACACAACTCTGGGCAATATTTTGTTGATGTTTTACACAACTCTTGACAATGTTTTGTTGATGGTTTACACAACTCTCGACAATGTTTAATTGATGGGTTTACACAACTCTAGGCAGTGTTTTGTTGATGGTTTACACAACTCTTGACAATGTTTTGTTGATGTTTTACACAACTCTAGGCAGTGTTTTGTTGATGGTTTACACAACTCTAGGCAGTGTTTTGTTGATGGTTTACACAACTCTCTGCAATGTTTTATTAAAAAGTGGCACCAGCTTGTCAAGGAAATCAAATTCTATTACACTGTACCCAGACCACTGATCATTTTCCAATAAAATAGCAGACTTTACCACATCTTGAGTTACACTATTAAGCTCTGGTGACATTCCACAAAGTTCATTTAAACTTCACCCAGACAACTGTTATGTCAGAGTATATTCATACAAGTTCCATTTTGGGCTGGATTTGAAACTTCACATTTTGTAGATTTGGTGAGAACTATCCATTGACAACTTTCTTTTTTTTCCCGACCCTGAACGTTTCTTGTCCTTTTTCAATTTTTGTCGGTGTAATCTGGTCATACCACCTCAAGCAGTTTCTTGTTAATCAGTGAAGTAAGAAATAGAATCAAAGAACTGAAAGTACTGATACGAGTTGATGGTAATCATTAAGTTTTAATGAGATATAATACGCTCATTATATTGAAAAAATATACATTGTGTACACAGGTTTGAAATATATTGCAGGTTGGTGCTCAATGAAGGGTACCACTGTCATGTTGTAAATTTTCCAATTTATTTTCAAATAAAACATCAGCCTTTTAACTGAGAAAATGCAAGTTATTTCCAGAGTTTCCAAATTAGCAAAAACCTACGAGAATCATCCAATTTTATTTTAGATAAGAACAATACTGACAATGAAAACATCACATTTTTTTCACATTTTTTATGTGTATTTCACAATTGAGTACCTTATAGGTCGAATTTTAAATGACTTTTTAATTTGGTAAAATAAGGATTTACAAAAAAAGTAACTCGGGGCAGGCATTGGGCCTAACATGAGTACTGATGGCTT
Source organism: Atrina japonica (assembly GCA_030159075.1). Lineage (NCBI taxonomy): Eukaryota > Metazoa > Mollusca > Bivalvia > Pterioida > Pinnidae > Atrina > Atrina japonica. The sequence goes on along the minus strand of BROG01000012.1, from coordinate 1,608,300 downwards.
ATTTATTATGCAACAAACTACATAGATCAGCGACATGATTATAAGCTCTTGTAAACATCATTTCATCCATATTAAATTTCTATGCAACAGGGCAGTATTGTACCCTTATGCTATACTTCCCATCAGTAGCCTTAAATCTCTAGGTCAATACTTGTACATGTAAAATATTTTCCCAACTTCAGAGACTGCACTAGATTGTCATCCATTAATATCATGTGAATGGGGAATGTCTAACTTCAAAGCCAGATCTTGCCAATACACATAAGGGATACTTGACCAAAACTCATTTACATATTAACTCTTTGCCTGCTGAGTACTGGAGTTATCTCCCATAGACCCAGGCACTCAGTAATTATGTAAACATTATCATATTTCATAGTTACTTTTTTGAAAATTCATATCTTTTTAGTGTGCTGATTTATTTCAATAACATTTTGTGTATGTTTAGATATATGAATAAAGATACTATTGCCATAAAAAAATTTTGTTTTATTCTTTGTTAAAGTAAGTGTAACACAGGTAAGTGTAAGTTCGTTAGCAAAAATCACTGATAAACTGTTCAAATAATCAATTTTTCAACTTAATTTCCCAGTTTTTACCATTTATTTAAAACAATGTAGGGTTGAAAACCACTTTGTAGTCTAGGAGGGTATGATACCTCTCAAAACAGGGGTAGATAAACAGAGGAACATTACAAGTTTTGCAAATGTACTTGTGTTTGGTGTCTACGACTTCTCATCACGGTTGGAACAAAATTCACAGTCAAAACTGGAGCGTCTCCAGCTGGTGTCATTTTGGGGTTAAGGGCAGGAAAATGCTCGCGCAGTTAGCTCCTAGATGGGGCATTGCATGGACGAGCGAATTCTCAATGTATTGACGGTGTGCTATTATCCTTGCAGCAGAAAATGTATTATGGCCAGTCGAAACTTGGTGCTCGAAAAATTTCTTGGTAGGATGAAAATGTTTCCAGATTATTTTGGCCCCAAAAGCTGAACTTCTAGCAGGTTACAGAGCACAACACTTCTTCCATCATTTGAGAACTCTATATTGGGAAACACAATATTGTGTTTGTTGATCTGCAGAGTCAACTCCTCCCATATATTTCGTCAATTAATTGGATTGCCAGTATGATGATCTACCTCCCTGGTGTGATTGTTGTGAAATTGTGAGCGGACAGTTTTTTTGTAAAAATTGACCCATTACTGTACAGTTCCCGTCAATATATTTACAAGTCTCTTATCACACCAGGATATATAGACATTCTTTCCATCTTTGTGTACAACGGGAGGGTCATCTTTGTTTGGTTTTGCTAATTTTACTTGCCTTGGAACACCAGCTCGATTAGTACGTAAAGTACCACAGGCTCCAGTTTCAACTTCAGACAGATCTTAAAACAAAGCTGGACTAGTGAAGAAGTTGTCACAGTAAATATGGTGTCCATTATGCTGTATTGGAGTCGGGATGTCCCCGCACACTGTGTGCAACTATTTCTAAATTCTAGGAATTCCACATTTATTACTTTGCCAGTATAATCATCATCCAGTTTATTACTTTGCCAGTATACATCATCCAGTTGTACACGTATCCCGAACTTTTACTCAGCAAGTGTCCAGACTTTTATACCCCATTTATGGGATTTAGAGAGGATAAATTCTGTAAGAATTTTTACCGCCTCTTGAAAGGAATTAGTGTCTCATCAACGGCCAGTTCACGTTTTGGATAATAGTATTTTGCCAATTTTGCAATCAACAGTTTTGAAAGTTTTGAAAACTTGTAGATTGGATCGTACATTGGACTGTCACGAAAATATTCAGTATTGTTATCTGCATAGTGTAAAAAGGTCAAAATATTCAAGAACCTGTCTCTATTCATTACTGATTTGATGGGTAAAGATAAAAGATTGTCACTGCTCCAATATGACTCATAATTCGGGAGACGAACTAAATCCATGTATAACACAATCACAATAAAAGCTTTAATTTCAGTGTTGTCAACATCAACCCACTTCCGGGCTCGCGCATGTGGCTTTAGATTCTCAACACCACCTACCTTCTCAATGTATTGACTGTGATACCTATTAGTTTCCTCCACAAAAAGTGAATATAAAGTGTTCATCAAAATTGCGTTGAAAAATTTCGCTTTCAGTCGCATCCTCGTCAATATGACGTGGCCCCGATTGCATGACGAAGTTACATAACCACTGACAATCATAGGCGTCGTGTTTTGGTCCCATTTTTCCTGCTCAATTTCTCTGAGAACCTCCTCCAACAGTTCATCTTCGTCAATTACAATATTACCAGTATGATTATCGTGAACATCAAACGCTTCATCGTAGTGAATATCTGCCAACGTGAACCCTAAAAATTCGTCATCTTCACTGTCCGAGTTCCCGAATAAATCATAGAAATCCTGCTCCGGCATTTTTGAAATTTTTCAGTCATAAAACGTCAAAAAATTGTATTTTTTCAGCTTAATCCATGCTTAGAGGTTCCATGCTTTTTTGTCAGCCATTATGGATATCCCCGGTTGTACATGCGCACAAAACTTTTGCTCTACGTAATCAAAATCGGCATATATTATTTTTAGAACATGAGGCTATTTGTTTGTCGGGAATCCCCGCCAGCAGTGAGCCACAGTATGTAAATTCCTGGCAGGAATTCCGCCGATAGCAGGCAAAGAGTTAATCATGCACAAGAATTGTTAACAGTCCAGTCAATCACTTTTAATGTCAATTTTATCACAAGAATATAATGGTATAAAATAATTGGAAAATAAAATTCTAAAGAAAATTTACAATATCTTAAAATTAATAAAGGATGCAAAACTGACCTTTAATAGCATATATTTCAACAAGTCTTGTAGAACTATTTTTTTTAAGCAAATTGTTACTATATTATTGTCATTTTAAAAAGCAAAAATATACAAATAAAAGTGTGATTTGGAAATTTCAATCTTAAAGTTGAGTTTATGTTGCTGAAATGCACATACACGTGTAATTTTGCGTCAATATAATGTGTTAGTAACCCCATACTGCAAAATCTGTCAATATAATGTGTTATTAACCCCATACTGCAAAATGTGTCAATATAAAGTGTTATTAACCCCATACTGCAAAATGTATCAATATAAAGTGTTTTTAACCCCGTACTGCAAAATGTATCAATATAAAGTATTATTAACCCCATACTGCAAAATGTATCAATATAAAGTGTTATTAACCCCGTACTGCAAAATGTATCAATATAAAGTGTTATTAACCCCATACTGCAAAATGCGTCAATATAATGTGTTATTAACCCCGTACTGCAAAATGTATCAATATAATGTGTTATTAACCCCATACTGCAAAATGTATCAATATAAAGTGTTATTAACCCCATACTGCAAAATGCGTCAATATAATGTGTTATTAACCCCGTACTGCAAAATGTATCAATATAATGTGTTATTAACCCCATACTGCAAAATGTATCAATATAAAGTGTTATTAACCCCATACTGCAAAATGTATCAATATAAAGTGTTATTAACCCCGTACTCCAAAATGTGTCAATATAATGTGTTATTAACCCCATACTGCAAAATGTATCAATATAAAGTGTTATTAACCCCATACTGCAAAATGTATCAATATAATGTGTTATTAACCCCATACTGCAAAATGTATCAATATAATGTGTTATTAACCCCATACTGCAAAATGTATCAATATAAAGTGTTATTAACCCCGTACTGCAAAATGTGTCAATATAATGTGTTATTAACCCTGTACTCCAAAATGTGTCAATATAATGTGTTATTAACCCCATACTGCAAAATGTATCAATATAAAGTGTTATTAACCCGTACTGCAAAATGTATCAATATAATGTGTTATTAACCCCATACTGCAAAATGTATCAATATAAAGTGTTATTAACCCCATACTGCAAAATGTATCAATATAATGTGTTATTAACCCCATACTGCAAAATGTATCAATATAAAGTGTTATTAACCCCATACTGCAAAATGTATCAGTATAAAGTGTTATTAACCCCATACTGCAAAATGTGTCAATATAATGTGTTATTAACCCCGTACTCCAAAATGTGTCAATATAATGTGTTATTAACCCCATACTGCAAAATGTATCAATATAAATTTGTTATTAACCCATACTGCAAAATGTATCAATATAAATTTGTTATTAACCCCATACTGCAAAATGTGCTATGACTTGTTCCCAATAAACAACTCAGCATAACCTTGCATGTAACTGAGTTGCTGTTCCATCAAGTCGTAAAAAGGCAATATTTACAAAATCAATTCCTATTTAGATAGTACTTCAAACAACTTTGTTCAGTGACCTACTGTAGATCTTCTTTACTTGGTTAGTAAAGCTTTCAAGTGATATGTGTTTATAATTGTTATCGCTTTAAGACAACTACACAATATTCAGGCAGATATTTAAATGATGAAAGATGGGGAACATGTTTTGTGTTATTTGTTTTTTTATTTTGTTTTGGCTCTCTGCCTTTGTGTTATTTCATGGTGAGTCTTTCAACTTAAAATTTATTATATTAAGTAAATTGAAAGGAAATAAAGTGAATTATACTTTGTTACAAAGTTCAAGCACGTAATGAATTAAAATCAAATGAAAATTAAATGCCCTAGAATTGACATCAGATTAATTAGTACTCTGCACATCTGCATGACTGACACCTTAGAATCCATGTCTGAATTAAGCTTTCCTTTGTGGCATTTTTGTTTTGATTAACAAATACATCTTTCTTTCTTTTTATAAAATGTATGGTCTATAAACTTTGTACATTTTGTAACAGTAAAACCTTTTTGAGCACTGGTGTAGAACTAGATTTGCCTATTGATAGTATAGACTCATGAGGAAATCTTTTCAAAACCTACAGACTACTTATGGTTGTCCAGTTATACCTAATGACCAAGTCACACATAGTGGCATATCAAGGTGAAACATTTGCGATCTATTTTGGTGGCCACTGCCGGCAAACTTTCAAAACTGAAATATCGTGATCTATTTTGTTGGTGACTGCCAGCAAACATTCAAAACTGAAATATGGATTACAACTTGTTTGAGAAAAATTAACAATAATTTAAAGACAATTGCACGAAAAAAAATTTCATGCCAAGAATCTTTTGTGAACATGGCGAGACTTTACAACAAACAGGGATTGTATGTGCATTGTCAGCGACCCCATAAACGATAAAGGCGCTAATGTTAGCGATTAAATATGAAGTTAGGACAACACATTTACACACGACTGCATGCATTATCACTTACGATCATTTGAGATGCATTGGGAAATATTTGCAATCAATTACAACTGTTAGCAATTATGATGGAATTAATTGCGAATAATTACGAATTGTATCAGATTTGGGTATATATAGGGATGTAGTTTGGCAATAGACATTTCATTAGCTTTATTCTGAAAGAAAGTCACAAAATTACTCGCTCCGAGAGGATTCAGAAATTGCAACAGCTGCTAAGAGCTGACCATGTCCTAGCCATAATTTGTACCTGTTGTTTACATGAACAGTAGAGAAACTGAATACACACTATCACTGGACCTCTAGTTATACCTGTCGTAAAAGTCATAGACAGTTGTAATTTGAAGGCAAAAGTTCCCCAAATCCACTGAAAGGTTGTATTCATTTGTAAATTGCCATTGGCACATCGTCAAAGGTCTCATGCATGTCTTTGTTTGTCTCTAAAAGTTTGCCAGTCTGTGGTCCTTGGTTCAGTAACAATTCGTATATCATTTGCAAACAGACGTCAAAGAGAATGCTTTACGAATATGCCATGATAGTCTACAACTCTTTCAGTCACATGCGACAAAGTTGGGAATCTTTGGAGAACAACTTACAACAAAAATTATTTAGTAAATTTTTTGGGCTTTACGAATATGCCATGATAGTCTACAACTCTTTCAGTCACATGCGACACAGTTGGGAATCTTTGGAGAACAACTTACAACAAAAATTATTTAGTAAATTTTTTTGGCAGTCAAAAAAATTCACAAAGCATGCTGATCACTGAACGCACCATGGAGAATGTTAGAAGACTAAAATACAATGATACAAGACCACTTGATGATCTTTCGCAAATCACGATTTGTAAATTATTCTCCAAAGGTTGTGTTCATGTGTGACTGGGGCTTACGACTCCAGTTCTTACTATAAGTTTTAGTTTTATGTTTATAAACCTTTTCCAAAGTTTCAGATATAATAAACAAATGAGAAATCACAGAAAGTGTGAAATACAGGAGCCTTGGGTCAAGAGATTGACATAACAAACATGAAGGTTGCAGGAGTCTTGAGTTAGGGATTTGTTGATATAACATACACAGAAGTGGCAGGAGTCTTGAGTCAGAGATTTTGTTGATATAACATACACAGAAGTGGCAGGAGTCTTGAGTCAAAGATTTTGTTAATATAACAGACAATGAAGTGGCAGGAGTCTTGAGTCAGTGATTTTGTTAATATAACGTACACAGAAGTGGCAGGAGTCTTGAGTCAGAGATTTTGTTGATATAACATACACAGAAGTGGCAGGAGTCTTGAGTCAGAGATTTTGTTGATATAACATACACAGAAGTGGCAGGAGTCTTGAGTCAGAGATTTTGTTGATATAACATACACAGAAGTGGCAGGAGTCTTGAGTCAGTGATTTTGTTGATATTACGTACACAGAAGTGGCAGGAGTCTTGAGTCAGAGATTTTGTTAATAAAACATACACAGAAGTGGCAGGAGTCTTGAGTCAGAGATTTTGTTGATATAACATACACAGAAGTGGCAGGAGTCTTGAGTCAGTGATTTTGTTGATATTACGTACACAGAAGTGGCAGGAGTCTTGAGTCAGAGATTTTGTTAATATAACAGACAATGAAGTGGCAGGAGTCTTGAGTCAGTGATTCTGTTGATATAACATACACAGAAGTGGCAGGAGTCTTGAGTCAGTGATTTTGTTGATATTACGTACACAGAAGTGGCAGGAGTCTTGAGTCAGAGATTTTGTTAATATAACAGACAATGAAGTGGCAGGAGTCTTGAGTCAGTGATTTTGTTGATATTACGTACACAGAAGTGGCAGGAGTCTTGAGTCAGAGATTTTGTTAATATAACAGACAATGAAGTGGCAGGAGTCTTGAGTCAGAGATTTTGTTGATATAACATACACAGAAGTGGCAGGAGTCTTGAGTCAGTGATTTTGTTGATATTACGTACACAGAAGTGGCAGGAGTCTTGAGTCAGAGATTTTGTTAATATAACAGACAATGAAGTGGCAGGAGTCTTGAGTCAGTGATTCTGTTGATATAACAGATAATAAAGTAGCAGGAGTTTGGAGTCAGTGATTTTGTTGATATAACAAACATTCAGCTGGCAGGAGTCATGAGTCAGTGATTTTGTTGATATAACAGATAATAAAGTAGCAGGAGTTTGGAGTCAGATTTTTTATAAAAAGATCATTAGGGTGGCAGGAGTCTCAAGTCCGAGATTTTGTTGATATAATGGACAATGAAGTGGCAGGAGTCTTGAGTCAGATTTTTTTTTATATAAAGGTCATTAGGGTGGCAGGAGTCTTAGATTAGTAATTTTGTTGATATAACAGACAATGAAGTGGCAGGAGTCTTGAGTCAGATTTTTGTTTATCTAACAGACACTACAGTAGCAAGAGTCTTGAGTCAGAGATTCTGAAGTTACTGGAGTCAAGAGATTTTGATGATTTTTTTTATCAAAAGGGTACTCCACACCACCAAGTTATGTGATTTGGATAATAGCAGTCCACTATTCTGATGAAGTGACGATTGTTCTGATGAAGTGAGAGCATTTATTTTTTTGTTTAACTCTGATGAATTTATCAAAAGTTCCTTTAGAAATCTTGGTCATTCAACCTTATTTTATATCTATCTTATTGTGCTTTCAGGGCTGTTTTTTCACTTACATAAATTAAATAACAGTTCAGAAGCTATTAATCAATAATTAGACCAATTTTCACTTGTATTTCCTTGTTATAACTGTAGTAAAAGAACTTTATAAAGTTAAAATTGTTCTAATTCATCATATCTTTACCACAGTCAGGTGAGGTGAATTATTCTTATGGCCGTATTAATCTGTTTAACTGTAAAGTTGGAATCTTAGACTACTGGCATTCTTACACTAGTGATATTTCTACAATTTCTGGATCACAGAGAAGTTCAGTCATACCTTAGAACTGACACATCACATTTTCACAAAAGTTAGTCCAATTTCTTGACATCACAATACATTGTCAATGTTTGTCCGAGGTATGACCAAACTTATCAAGTATTGTGATGTCATCAAATTTAAAAATTGTTGGCACATAAATGGAAAGGTCATTATGTACCATACTTGATCAAGAGGTTTTAAGTTTTGACTACTTGTAATATATTCAAACAGACTAGTATATTTCTTACAAAATCTCTAAATTTGGAAAATTTCTGTATAATCGTTAAATTGACAGTCATAGATAAAAGGTCAAGGTCACCAGTGTCTGTTTTTAGAAACCCAACATAATGAGCATCCTGTATCTGTGCAACATGTTGTAAATGACATTTACTCACCTAATCTTCTTGAGAATCAGCAAGACAAATCCAACCAAAATATCATATAATAGGTTTAACTCATCAGCCTGAAAAAAGATGGACTCTCCTGTGACTCAATGACTTGGAACAATACAAATCTGTCTCTAGGGGTTAATGAGTTCATTTGTAAGGCATTGTCATCATAGGTCATCATCAGGTAGTAACCTGGCCAATGTTATATATGATGCATACTGCATTTTTAGGGAGTCAATATTCTGAAGAAATTCTTGTTTGCCTTAGATATACAGTCAAACCTCGTTATGTCGAGATCAATAATCTCGATTTACCCGGTTATCTCGAGATCAAACACCGCTCCAGACAATTTTGCACCAATATCTTACTCAAAGACCAGATAACTTGAGATCGGAAAAGTCGAAAAAACGCTAATGTCGATGTTATAACATGGTCCCAATGTTTAGTTTCAATGTGAAATTGACCAGTTATCTGGAAGTTAATTTTTTGTACATTGTCATTTAATCATTGTGATTATATGCCTATAGCTGAACAAATATGTTTCTTTTATGTTTTTTTTATTACATACAAGAAATAAAAATCTTTACAAAAATCCCATTATGTTTTGCTCTCCGATCTTAAATTTATATGGTCACTGTTACTTTCTATAATTCCTTTTTAGACTTTCCTTTTTAGATTTATACTTTGGTGTCTGAAATTTTTATATTCTTAAATGTATAATGATAGTGTCGCATCATTGATCTAGAAAGCAGAATTGGATGTTCCTATTAAAATGTGAGTGATGTTTATTTGCCAATACATTTGCGCAATAAAAAATAAATACTCAAATATAATTAATTTAGTTTTATTTACTTTGCTTTGGATTTTTATTTTGCTTTATTGTTTGACAAAACACATGGTTTGTGTGGTTGTCAGCTTGCAAATATACTGACGATAAGAGACAAACGATATACATATTAGGACTACAAGTATTTCGGCAATTACTGAAATGTTCACAAGGGGAATCAGGATTGTATATAGTGACAGAACTTTTAACTCGAGGACCCGTTTATCTCGAACTTTTTGCTTGGTCCCGACGACTTGGATATAACGAGGTTTGACTGTAGTTTAACCCTTTAGTGCCCCTATTCACAGTACTAAATGATGCTGGATGTGTTTCTATTAATTTGATAAAACAAAGAGAAATCTGGGGCCTGTTACTTAATCAGCTGTAACATTCTTGTTTTTTATTGTATTGACCTGAGATTTGGAATAGTAATAAAGAATAATGCACTTTATGTATGTCTGATTTTTGTCTCGTTACAATATGTCATTCTAGGTAAAAGACAGGTAAGTCCAATATTTTATTAAAGTGGAAGAAAATCAACATGTTTACTTGTTTTTATCAATAAAATACACATCATCTGGTGTAAAAATGCAAAGTGTTCATATTTCAATGCTTATAAATAAATAAAATGTTCCATTTACCATATAATGCAGGTGTAAGTCACAGGTAAGTCCAAGGCTATAAAGTCCAAATTTTTGAAAATATTTTTACACTTGTATATATACATATGTACACAATATTATACATTAATTGAAGTCCATATTGTGCCCTTGTTTCTTTATGTACAAAATATACACAGTTAATCACAGGTACTGTGCAATTACACACCTGTGGATCAGACACAGGTAAAAAAAAATCATCGGAGCCAAAGAATTAAAAAAAAACACACACATATATAAATATAACAGTTCTCAATTCAATATATTTTTGTCTAGCTTCAAAGCAGCCAACCCTACACAACGGAATGTTGCAAAATTTGCACGAAAAAGAAGTCTCAATGGTCTTCCACTTACGTTTTTGAGCAGAACACTCGCGACACACTTTTTTTTCTGCCCTCTATTCTAACCATCTCATGATGGGAGATGTTTTCTTTTAGAATGTCCCTGTCTACATTTTTAGATTTCCTGCCAACTCTGTGTTTTTTGGATGTAAATCCTTCCCTAAGTTGCTCTGCCACATCAACACGAAATCGCAGGTGGTCATAATTTTTTGGGGGGTTTGTTTTTGAATATAATATCCAAGCGTTCACAATGGATAAATTCACAATAAACCAAAGTACATATCTCCACCACTTGTTTCCAGGTCTGCCTACTGGGTAATAAGAAAGAAACTGGTCAAATTTGTCTACTCCTCCCATGTGTTTATTGTAACTGTTGTTAACATGTGGCTTTCCATTTGTGTCAATAAGCGAAAGAAAAGTAATCTGTCGCTTGTCCCGAAAGCTAGTGGCCAGCAAACTTCCTTTCTGCATTTGTATTAATTCACCAGTTTTTTTTCAATTTTGTAGTTTTTATAACTGTGTGGCAGTCCTTTTCTGTTGGTCATTATAGTGCCACACATTGAAGTTTTCACCTGCTCCAATCGGCGAGTTTTACACTGGTAAAAAATCTATCAAAATACAAATTCCTGTTTTGATTATGGAATGGCTTGGATAAATTCCATACAACATCATAGTCCATGAGGTCTGTTACCATCTCTTTTTTTTCCAGTGTATATTTCAAAGTTAGAACAGTATCCCGACTCAGACTCACAAAGTTTATTTGATCCCCCATTTTGTCGGCTTGGCTGGCATGTACTGTCGAAAATGAACTCGTCCCTTGAACCCTATTTTGCCTTCATCCACTATATCCTGGTCTAAAATTTCCCTTACATCTAGTCAAAACTAAATCTATAACAGTTCTTACTTTGTACAGAGGGTCATATCCAGGGTCATTCCTTCCAGGTGTGGCCGATGTATGTGGCTGTCTTCGTCAAAATTGATGATATATACGGGTCACCAAACATCAGTACTCCAGTAGTTCCATATACGATAACTGACGAATTCCCATCATAATATTGAGAAATAGGCAAACTGGGCAGTAGTCGGCAGCCATCTTGGATCATTTCCTTTCTCGGCGATTTTCTGTTCGGCATACCTATTTGTCTCCTGTGCCACTAAATTGAAGAAAAATGTCGGCAGAATAATAGGAAATAATCAAGTGGTTTTGCACTGCGTGGTAATTGGTGATTTGGGCCGGTTTCTTCCGTAAATGTACCCGTTTTCACGCTTGAAAGTTCATGTACCCACTCGCGGTTAACATTTTGAGTAACTGGACCACTTTCGTCGTCATCAGTATCAGTGATATCCTCAGAATCCGAATCACTTTCGACATCCGAAACATCGATGTCCGACTCATCTAGCATATTTTCCAACACATTTTCTAATCGTTCCGTGGCCTCTAAAACATCTTGCTGAGTAAATCCTCTCAAAATCGGAGTCACTATCACTCGAATCCATGTTCCAATTTGTTAAATCGATCGGCGATTTTGTCAGTTGTTGTATTTTGCAAAATATACGTCTCAGATGCTCAATTTGAAATTTGAAAATGGCTGGCAAGAAGCCCGTATGTTTTGTTTACTGAAGTCTCGCGTGATCTCGTTCGACTGCGCATATTTCCGTTTGCATTATAAGCTTTAGATAGACAGGTAAACATCGGCCGGTTATGGCCGTGTTGGGCACATACGGATGCGGCCGGGTACGGCCGGTTTGGGCACTAAAGGGTTAAATATCTGTAGGTTAACGATTGAAAAAAATATTGTTGTTATTTATTTACATCATATCTGTTCATTTGAAATTTAATTCCGTGCAGTAGGGGTTATTATTGTGGTAAGAACATTCAACTACATTGGACTTGTTCCCCAAGCTTAACTCTTAGGCCTTAGACTAAAATAGTAGGCCTACTTAAATACAATAGTTTACTGCATGTAGAAATTGTATGGGGGTCGATCAAGATTAACATTCATTCCGAACATTCTTGATGTTATTTTTAGCTCCACATTGATGTCAACATTTTATATAAGATTGCTGTATTTTGTTTGCCCATTTCTCTGAAAAAGTTGTGTATATTATACAGCAGGTGTTATGATGATTATGTTCAACTGTGTTTAAAACACTTGATTTGATTTGTCTGGGCCATTCATTTGATATTCAGATTATTCCTTAAAGCTCCCTATATTTGGGACATTATAGTAAAATCCATGTAACCTGGCGGGGTGGAGTCTTGTCAACCATTTCTTGACCTGGACGAGTTTAAAGTTAAGGTCATAAAACAGAACGTTAAATTTACACTGACCAGAGTAATTGTTCCTACATGTTAGCATAAGTAAGAGCGTATCCAGTGCGAAATAAAATGTTTGTCCCATGCAGCTTGTCATATTCGAAAAGTGAGTAGAATCATCCGTATGATAATCAAAAGGTTACTCTGCCCTGCCATCTTATGTGAATGGGACAATATTCATCTTAAAAGATGGCAGAGTGTTACATATAATTATTGGGCTCCTAGTTCCCTTATTTTTAGAGTCACTTCTGTAGATTTTATTTGTTCATGCCATATCATTTCTTCGACTGACATACCCTTATATTCAGTGAAGGTATCTTATGTAGATGGAGTGCAGCACACAGAAAATATGTACATTTACCACCCTTATTTTAGGAGTGATTCCCTTTTACCACCCTTATTTTAGGAGTGATTCCCTTTTGTCAGTTTCATTTGCATGGGCCATATCAGTTTCATTTATTTACCTAGGCTTACCATATATGGTACATACATCTTGGGTAGATCTATATATTTGGCGATATGTCCCAGCTTGGTGACATAATTCTTTTATTTAGCCTTGTTGCTCTGGAGATCATTGTTGCCCATGGATTAATATTAAGGACATTTTTGAAGTCTCATTTTTATCCTTAATTTTGAGACTTTGCTTTATATTTGCTCTATAACCACTAGAGCCTTTAAAATACTTTCTTTTTTAGTGGAAAATCATTCTGTAACAGCATTGATGGTGATAATGTCAATGACTGCAATAAACTTTGTACACAGTTGACTCGCATCATCAAGTTTTTTTATCCTTGATCTGATTGTCCATAGATTTGATTGTTACATGTGTTAAGTGCTAATGAAGTTTTATCATCATTAGTTCTATCAGATAACTTTCTGTTCTGAATTGTTTGCAAGATTTGGTGTGTTGATATTAAACATATAAGTTCTGAATTGTTTACAAAGTTTGGTGTGTTGATTTGAAACATATAGATCTCAGATCGCCTCACTAATGGTCATTAGTCATAAAAGTTAACAAACTTGTACTTAGATTTAATGAGATAAGACATGTAAGGAACTTGTTTTTTACATTATTGAAATGAGATGTGTTACTTGATTGACATTTATAACTTTATTGTTCTTTATTTTTACAGGAGGTGGAGGAGGATTCAATGGATCCACAGTATTGGATCAAACTGGAAGGTCATTCCTGGAAGGTGCAATAGGGGGCAATTCTTGCAAAAATGCAACAAACATCCTTAACTGGAATACACCAGGAGGATTTGGAGGCGGGGGAGGAGCGTGTTCATCAGGTGGTGGCGGTGGGGGATATTCTGGTAATGCATAGGCTTTTAATCATTCAAATTGCCTAAAAAATGGTGATTATAACTAATTGCTAGAGGTATTAGATATGGCATTGGACTTCATCAGTGTTACTGATACAGTCATGTAGTTATACGTGATTCATGAATCTGAGACTAAAACATAAAGAAGTATTGAATGTGATTGGAGATCAGGGGGCATCAGTGTTAATGATACAGTCATGTAGTGATAAGTGATTCATGAATCTGAGACTAAAACATTAAGACGTATTGAATGTGATAGGAGATCAGGGGGCATCAGTGTTAATGATACAGTCATGTAGTGATAAGTGATTCATGAATCTGAGACTAAAACATTAAGACGTATTGAGTGACTGATAGGAGATTAGGGGGCATCAGTGTTACTGATACAGTCATGTAGTTATACGTGATTCATGAATCTGAGACTAAAACATTAAGAAGTATTGAATGTGATTGGAGATCAGGAGAAATGTTGTTTTTTTCTGTTTGCAACATTCTGATTTCTGACAGATTACTATAGCTTCATTCATTAAATTATACTAAAATTTAGTATATTGCTCTCTCCTTATAAAAAAATATAAGACAAGTAGGATTAACTGTCAACATTCAATAAAATTTGCAACAGTTATAGAACTTTGAAATCTTCATGACATAGGCATAGTTTACCTTAGACAGATTTCTAATGGCACTCCCTTAACTTTGAATGGCAAGTCCAGTTTGACAGTTCAATTGATTTACAAACAAAGAGAGATAACTCTGAAACACCACATCTTCATTACATTTGGGAATAACTAATGTTTGTTAGTTCATGGTTGTTTTACATCCCACTAAAGAATTTTAGTTTATATACAGATGTCACCAACTTTAGATGAAGTGCTACAAATCTTTATTTTTAAACTACTGACTGATGCCCATGTATTGAAGTTTCATTTATGTACTGTTGGTGTAACTTTGACCCTACAATATTTACATAAGATATACAATCACATTGTCAGTCTAGTCTCCACCTACAATATTTACATAACATATACAATCACACTGTTGTCAGTCATCTCCACCTACAATATTTACATAACATATACAATCATACTGTCAGTCTAGTCTCCACCTACAATATTTACATAACATATACAATCATACTGTCAGTCTAGTCTCCACCTACAATATTTACATAACATATACAATCACACTGTTGTCAGTCTAGTCTCCACCTACAATATTTACATAACATATATACAATCATATTGTCACTCTAGTCTCCACCTACAATATTTACATAACATATACAATCACACTGTTGTTAGTCTAGTCTCCACCTACAATATTTACATAACATATACAATCACACTGTTGTCAGTCATCTCCACCTACAATATTTACATAACATATATACAATCATACTGTTGTCAGTCATCTCCACCTACAATATTTACATAACATATACAATCACACTGTTGTCAGTCATCTCCACCTACAATATTTACATAACATATATACAATCATACTGTTGTCAGTCATCTCCACCTACAATATTTACATAACATATACAATCACACTGTTGTCAGTCGTCTCCACCTACAATATTTACATAACATATATACAATCATACTGTTGTCAGTCATCTCCACCTACAATATTTACATAAGATATACAATCACACTGTTGTCAGTCTAGTCTCCACCTACAATATTTACATAACATATATACAATCATACTGTCAGTCTAGTCTCCACCTACAATATTTACATAACATAAATACAATCATACTGTCAGTCTAGTCTCCACCTACAATATTTACATAACATATACAATCATACTGTCAGTCTAGTCTCCACCTACAATATTTACATAACATATACAATCACATTGTCAGTCTAGTCTCCACCTATAATATTTACATATTATATACAATCACACTGTTGTCAGTTGTCTCCACCTACAATATTTACATAACATATATACAATCATACTGTCAGTCTAGTCTCCACCTACGATATTTACATAAGATATACAATCATACTGTTGTCAGTCATCTCCACCTGCAATATTTACATAACATATACAATCACACTGTTGTCAGTCGTCTCCACCTACAATATTTACATAACATATATACAATCATACTGTCAGTCTAGTCTCCACCTACGATATTTACATAAGATATACAATCATACTGTTGTCAGTCATCTCCACCTGCAATATTTACATAACATATACAATCACACTGTTGTCAGTCGTCTCCACCTACAATATTTACATAACATATACAATCATACTGTTGTCAGTCATCTCCACCTACAATATTTACATAACATATACAATCATACTGTTGTCAGTCTAGTCTCCACCTGCAATATTAACATAACACTTATACAATCACACTGTTGTCAGTCTTCAAATACCATATACAATCATGCTGTTGGTCTAGCCTCCACCTACAATATTTACATAAGATATACAATCATACTGTTGTCAGTCATCTCCACCTGCAATATTTACATAACATATACAATCACACTGTTGTCAGTCGTCTCCACCTACAATATTTACATAACATATATACAATCATACTGTCAGTCTAGTCTCCACCTACGATATTTACATAAGATATACAATCATACTGTTGTCAGTCATCTCCACCTGCAATATTTACATAACATATACAATCATACTGTTGTCAGTCGTCTCCACCTACAATATTTACATAACATATACAATCATACTGTTGTCAGTCTAGTCTCCACCTGCAATATTAACATAACACTTATACAATCACACTGTTGTCAGTCTTCAAATACCATATACAATCATGCTGTTGGTCTAGCCTTCACCTATGATATTTACGTAACATAGACAATCATGCTGTTGTTAGTCTAACCTTCCACTACAATATTTACATAACATAGACAATCATGCTGTTGTTAGTCTAACCTTCCACTACAATATTTACATAACATAGACAATCATGCCGTTGTTAGTCTAACCTTCCACTACAATATTTACATACCATAGACAGTCATGCTGTTGTTAGTCTAACCTTCCACTACAATATTTACATAACATAGACAATCATGCCGTTGTTAGTCTAATCTCCACCTACAATATTTACATAACATAGACAGTCATGCTGTTGTTAGTCTAACCTTCCACTACAATATTTACATAACATAGACAATCATGCCGTTGTACTAATACCTACATAGACAAACATAGACAGTCATGCTGTTAGTCTAACCTTCCACTACAATATTTACATACATAGACAATATGTTAGTCTAACCTTCCACTACAATATTTACATAACATAGACAATCATGCCGTTGTTAGTCTAACCTTCACCTACAATATTTACATACCATAGACAGTCATGCTGTTGGTCTAGACTTCAATTACAATATTTACATAGCGTATACTTTCATTCATTCCTGCTGTAACCTTCCTTGATGCTAATTACCAGTATCTGTGAAAGTTTTTGCCTGCAATTCATGTATTTAAAAACAAAGCAATGTCACCATGTCCGTTTTAGTGGTTTTATGATAAAGCATCCACCTAGCAGAGTAGAGGCTGTGGGTTTAAATGATGATATAACTCTGAGATGTCTTTACAATAAGATAATCTGACTCGTACCTCAGATTTCTTTAAAATGAAAAAGGATGGGTTCCTAAGCAAACATTGCTGACAGGTTTGTCAGACAGGTTTGTCAAACGGAATTTGAAACAAGGCCTGAGTAGGGTAACACAGTGGTTAGCGACTTTGCTTTTCACCAATGCGATCTGGTTTTGATCTTTGGATTGGACAAGGGAGTATGTCAGGATGGTATGGTGGTTGCCAAGTTGGACACATGGGTTTTTTCCGGGTACTCCAGTTTACTCTCACACACTGACCCCTTATGTCAACAAAAAGCATTTATAGAAGTTGACAGAATTTGTTTGTAAATCATTGTAAAACAAACAAAGTTTAAACTTTTAAACATTAAACAAGGTCTCTTTTCGTAGAAAGCATTGCCATTTACTCAGGTTATTTAACCTTTCATTAGCATTGAAGTAGCCCAATACAAACTGTTTTTTGTTACAGGTGGTAATGCTTCTAAAGATAATAGTTTAGATCTTAATGGAGAAGGTGGTTCATCATATGTTCATCCAGATGCTATGGAACCTAAAGTATATACAGGTAAATCTTATGTCAGATTTGTACTCTTCTTCTAGTTTTGTGTCCCAAATAGCAAAAATATTGAATTTTTTTTTCTTTTCTTCAATTATCTGAATTTTCATATGTTTTTTTTGGTCTGTTTGTTTCTTCAGTTATCTGTTGTTGTTTTTTGTCGTTTTTTTTTTTTTTTTTTTAGTTTATCTGTTTTTTGGTCTGTTTATTTCTTTAGTTATCTGTTGTTGTTTTTTGGTCTGTTGTTTTCTGTTTTTATTGGTTTGTCTGTTTGTTTCTTACTTAACTGTTGTTGATTTTTGTGTCGTTTTCTTTGTTTAGTTTTTCTACTTTTGATCTGTTTATTTCTTCAGTTATCTGTTAATTGTTGTGTTCTCTGTGTTTTTAATTGGTCTGTTTATTTCTTCAGTTATCTGTTTTTGTTTGTTGGTCCATTGTTTTCTTTGTTTAGTTTATCTGTTTGCTTTCTTATCAGGAAATTTAATTTCTTTCCTCATCTTTTGACCACAATTGAGATTCTGCTTTGTGTTGTTGAGATCTTGTATGAGTTGAAAGTCTTCACTTAGTTCTCAGGGACAAAGTATTCCTCAAATGCACCTTGATCATGTTGATAATGGAGCATCAGGAAGAGGACAGTATTATATTAGAACTACAATCAAGTCAACTTTGAATACAAGTGGAATCCCACACCTGGAATCATTACAGGTGTCACATGATTTCTCCTACCAAAAGGTGTTTAAAGTTATATCGTATACAAGTATTTGAAAACAATGTTATTGCTTCACATATGAACTCTAACGTAAGTGATATGAATTATACTACATATATTATTTGGAATTTAATTAAAATAATAATTTTAGATTCCTATAAACAGGCTTAATTAATTCTTGCCAATTCATAAGTCTCTTAACTTTGTCTGTAAGTTTTGATAGATACATGAAAATTCATGTATGTATTACCATATACAACCCAATAATTGCTTAATTCATGTATGTATTACCATATACAACCCAATAATTGCTTAATTCATATATGTATTACCTTATACAACCCAATAATTGCTTAATTCATGTATGTATTACCATATACAACCCAATAATTGCTTAATTCATATACATATAATTGTTATTACCATGTATACAACCCAATAATTGCTTAATTCATGTATGTATTACCATATACAACCCAATAATTGCTTAATTCATGTATGTATTAACCCAATAATTGCTTAATTCATGTATGTATTACCTTATACAACCCAATAATTGCTTAATTCATATATGTATTACCTTATACAACCCAATAATTGCTTAATTCATATATGGGCATTACCATGTAATTCATGTATGTATTACCATATACAACCCAATAATTGCTTAATTCATATATGTATTACCTTATACAACCCAATAATTGCTTAATTCATATATGTATTACCATATACAACCCAATAATTGCTTAATTCATGTATGTATTACCATATACAACCCAATAATTGCTTAATTCATGTATGTATTACCATATACAACCCAATAATTGCTTATTTGGTTAAATAGAGTACATGTAAAAAAAACTTCGTTGTTGATTCATGCCCAAATATTTTATGTTCATAATCTGTTTCTTTCTTTTTTTTTCAAAACCAGGTTCCAAGACAAATGGATTTGTAGAGTTACATTTGTTAATGAACTGCCAGTGTCAGCATATATGTACAATTCAAAGCTTCCAACAAAAGTATTACTGCGAATGTTTGAACGGAAAAGTTTTAAATCCTGATGGCCACTCATGTTCGGGTACTTCCCAGTTTTTAATTACCTCTAATGAAGAATTAAGGGAAATAATTGAAATTATGTTGCTAGCTTTGTAATATAATGGCTTATGAATAGAATTGTCTTTTTGTCAAATGTCTATGGTAGCAATGACTTAACAAAACTTGTAAATTGACAATCAGTAAATTTTATATAACTTTGTTGTGACCATACAACAACTGTTTGTAATCTTACTTTGATGTAAAAGTTTTACTGTTTTTTGCTATTTACAATGCCATAAATATTCTCTATATTCTTTTCTATAGTTTTTGCTTACTTCTATATGAAGGTGAGCGGACTTAATTATGCTCTGCTGTTGGTGTCGTGTTAAAATGATTACAGTAAAACCTGCTTTAGTGACCACCTGTGTATAAAGATCACCTGGTCATAAAGACTGTTTTGCTGTCCCCAATAGTACCATTTGTGTACAAATCAACCTCTATATAAAGACCACCATCCTTTAAAGATTGATTTTCTTTTGTCCCTAAGGGGGTCTTTACATACAAGTTTCACTGTAGTTCAGATATACCTGCTTCTACTGCTCATGCAGTAAACTTGGTTGTATAGAATATGTTGATATGAAGTGTGTTTTGTAATCTTAAATTATTCTGTTTTTGTTTTGTCAGCAGAACAAACAAAAGTTGAAAGAATGGACATAGTGTACATAATTATCATTGCAGTAGCTTGTACGACCATACTTCTGATAGTAGCAGCCATTTTTATTTGTCTGGGTAAGTACGAAGAACGGGAGACAAGCGTCAGGTTTAAATGGGCCTTTTCACAGATTTTCATAAAATTATATCTACTTTTAATGTTTCCATTTACAAAAGCAAAATATATATTTCAAAAATATTTATGATATTTAATACCGTAAATTGGGATATTTTGGCCTCCCTATTAAAATGATCAAAACTGACCAGTACTTTTTAAAAAAAAATATTTTAGTGTTTTATTGGGAAACAAACAAGGTTTTTTTAAAATAACAATGTGTGGACATTAATCTTAATTGAGTACCATGTGACGCATCAATTCTAATTATTCTACCGGCACCTTTTAATATTTTGATATTTCATACACCTGGAATGTTCGACACAACAAAAACCGAGATCTGATAAATTTTAAACATAATATAAACATAAATGGCCAAACCTCAACCGGTGAAAAAATAACCCTTCATTTTATGCCCAAAGTGGCCAAATTTTAGCGATGCCAAAGTATCCCTGATTACGGTAACACAAATAGAAGGTAAAAAAGAGCTGTATCATAAACGAACATGAAATTCTGACTCCACACAACAAAAGCTATGAATATCGTGCCTTTAGGGACTTTTCTGCTTTATTAATATCGTGCCTTTAGGGACTTTTCTGCTTTATTAGTTTGGGTAAATGCAAAGAAATGGAGATAAGTTATGGGAATTTTTTTCTGCTTTATTAGTTTGGGTAAATACAAAGAAATTGGAGATTCTCAAGTTTTTCAAAAAATTTGGGAATTTTTTTTTTGTTTTTTATTAGTTTGGGTAATATACAAAGAAAGGTGAGATAAGGTATGGACTTCATGTCAAAATTTTAACACAAAATCTGTTTTATTAGTTTGGGTAAATACAAAGAAATGGAGATAAGTTATGGGAATTTTTTCTGTTTTATTAGTTTGGGTAAATACAAAGAAAGGGAGATAAGTTATGGAATTTTTTTTAACATTGGCACTAAGAAATCCTACATTTTGTTTTATTAGTTTGGGTAAATACAAAGAAAGGGAACGATAAGACCCAAAAAACACACAAAAACATTTATAGGAATTTTTAATCTTATTATGTTTTAATTAGATTTTTTTGACTTTGTAATGCTGTTTATACAAAGAAAGGGAAATAAGACATCAGTTCAGGGGAACTTTTTTCTGCTTTATTATCATGGGTGAAATAAAGAAAGGAAGACATCAGTTCAGTAGAACTTAATTTAGGTCTTTTTTTGATTCTTTCTTTAGTTCATCAGCATAAGAAGAGGAAAAAACCTTGAGGCTGTCCGAATGGAGCTGGTCACAGCAAGTCAGAGCTTTACGATTCGTCCAACAACCACAACTAGCAGTCTTACGAATCCAGTAATGCAGCAACGCCGAATGATGGCTGAGTATATTCACGTCCAAAGAAGATGACTTCGTTGATCGGAGCCAAGTATCCGAATCAGCTAACAGCTTAGCTTGAAATAACGACGAAAACCATGTTGTCTGCTTTTTAATTAAATAACCACCGAAATAAGCAGAACATTACGGACTACTAGTCAGGTAACTTCTTGTTAACCTCATGACCTACATAATACCATTTTTTTTATTACCTACTTTTTATTTGGGGGTATCGAAAGGGAGATCATAATTACATAGTTTGGGTAAATTAGGGAGATATGTTATAGGAGTGTCTGAGATACGATGCAGTCACTGAAGAGAGGTGTTGTCCTCTGACAACTTTTAATGTAAATGAACCTATATTTATAAAAATGTACTAAAACAAATCCATGTTTACGAATCTATACAACGCCGAATGTTGAGTATAATCCAAATTTATAATTGAGATATAGATATCTCAGATCTGGGTCTGAAGTCATCATATTTACTCATAATACATAATTACAATTGAACATCCTCTTTTTAGGAAATGAACTTTTTTAAGATAAAAAAAAATCACACTTTTATGTTATCTCGCAAGTCTAATCTTATTTGTGTTAATTTTTGTGTTAATGGTATACAAAAATAATTAATGATGAAAAATATTGATGACTTAAAGAAAACCTCAGAAATACCAACAAGAACACAACAGACATTAGAGTTCACCGATGTGAAATGTATAAATACTGAATATGCTGTCTATAAAAAATCATACCTGGTTTTATCCCTTGTCCAACTTTAAAAGGTTCCTAGTGTTATCCCTTGCACTGGGTGACTGATCATACCAGACCTCTGGTAAAGTATAGAAAGTATCACTTATTAAATGACTCTGGATCCATCTGCAGAATATAAAAATTTCAGATACCAAAGTATAAATCAATAGAATGTCCAGGACATAGATACAAATCCGTTAAAAATGGACAAACACGGACCTCTGGAAACCAAGAGGTGGGATCAGGTGCCATGGGGGAGTAAGCATCCCCTGTCAACCGGTCACACCCGCCGTGAGTCCACAGTCAAGTCCAATGAAACATCCTCGTCACAACTGGTACAGACGTCTCAACAACTGCCAACGAAAAGACAACTCAACATTTCACTTAGTGAAACAGAGTAGTCGCAAACAAGACTATTATACCGGCCGTAAAATTTGCGGAACGTTGACATTAAACGTGGTTTTCAATATCCCTGTGTCAATAATTTGTCAGTGAGTAGTTTACCTCTGTATATGAAATCTTCACATGTTGTGCACGCCCTAGCATATCGGATCATTTGTGAAATATAAACTCCATATGCGGGTGACTGAGGGATATTACTACTTAAATGTGGAAAATTTACGATGGGATAGCCGAAATCGTCGCGTTTATCGTATTGCTTAGTTGCTAATTTCCTGTCTGTGTTTATATTAAGTAAAATGTCTAAGTATGAAGCGTGTGTGCTTGATTCTGTTGTATCTTTAATTTCTAGTTCGCTGGGATATATCGCATTGACATATGTATCAAAATTGTCATTATTAATTGACAAAACGTTGGCGATATATCTAAATGTTAAATTAAAGGACACCGCTAACTTTTTTCTTCTTTTGATTCAGCAGTTTCTGAATGAAGTTTGCTTCGTATGAATAAAGGAACAGGTCGGCCAATAAAGGAGCACAATTGGTTCCCATAGGAATCCAGTTTGTTGAAAGACCACGTCTCCGAACATTACAAATATATTGTCTATTAGAAATTCCAGCAAATTTTTTATATCAACTTCAGTATATTTATGTGTAGAATCAGAGTGGTGTTTGACGAAATAAGTATCCTGATAGCCAATCACTAGATATTTAAATTTTCGGGTACCACCTTTAGTGAAAAAGCAGTTGTCTATGATGCTGAAAAGTCTTTCTTTTAATTTTTTATGTGGAATAGTAGTGTAAAAGAGTAGAGAAGTCATAAGTTTTGATACCGTGAATTCGAGAAAAATTGTGTGCCTTTTAAATTTTCTAAAAGCTGTTTAGAATTTTTAAGTATCCACATCTGATTTACACGCTTCTGGAATAAGCAAACTGTACAGTATTGTTGAAGTTTCTCCTTAATGGCTGTCAATATCTTGGTAAGGAGTAAAGATAAAGGTTTGGTAGAACATTTGCTGGATCCTGCTATGTATCTTTGCTTATATGGGGTTTTATGAAGTTTAGGTATCCAGTATAAATGTGGTACCTCAAAATCGGTATCCATTGTAGGTATATCAAATGAGCGTACTACGGACACGTGATTTTGAAGGATCTCGTCCTTTGAAAGTGAGCTACGTGTGTATGTAGGATTTCCAGAATTCATATTAAACCCAAGTTCTTCTAATAAACATTTATAGCAATGTGCCTTACAAATAAAAACTATATTATTTGGGGTTTGTCTGCTGGTACTAGTACATATTGGTCATGTAACCTATCCAGTTCAGTTACTACTTCAAGATCAGAGACATACTGTTTAGGTCCATCTGTTTGTCATATTCAGCATTCCATCAAATGAGTTAATTTATCTGATTTAACCCAGTTTGGTTTTATATCAGTGAAACAGAATGTTCTACAAACACATGTCTCTCTAATATGGGGGGAAAATACACAAACTGTTGCCATCACTTTGAATCCTTCCTATAATCCTCATGAAAACTCTATCGAAAAATATTAAAAGATGAACTGATTCATATTGACATTTGACCTACTATTAAACATATATCATATGATATTGCCAGTGGCCAAGGCATTAGCTTTTTACTCATTTTTTTCAGAGCTCTTGGACAGGGTGCATTTGGAGAAGTATACAAAGGCTATTTGGCCTCTGTTCCACACAGAGAGGGCGAATTAGCAGTAGCCGTCAAGGTCAGAGTAATATCCAGCCGAGTGTCTGATGTAACCTGTTAATTATAAGAAGAATTCAAAGAATTTCACCAAATTCAATTTCTGCAATATCTTTATTAACTGACAACACTTTTCATAGCATTGTTTTAAAAACTGCATCTCGAATCCAGATGTGGTGAAATGGGACTACAGCTAAGAAGTATTGGACACTGTCAATATGCCATTAAATATCATTACTTTTTTGTAATTTATAATTAATAGATAATCAGTCGTAATAAGTACCTGAATTTTATCTAAAAGAAATTTTTGACAGTCCTTGAAAAACCTAGGAATTTTTCTGTCAGAAATTTGTATAGCCCTGAGAGAAATAAAAGTGAAATGTTTTATATTTTTACCATGCAAGTAAGAATATTTACCATAATTTAGACCAGGGTTTACTATGGCCATATTTTACTGCAAAATGGTTACCATGGATACATTTCATCTTTTGTCATTACAGACTTTACCTGTTTATAGTACAGAAGAAGCTGAATTAGATTTTTTAATGGAGGCTGTGATAATGAGGTAATGTCCAAATAATGACTTCCTTGTTGAAATAAATCTACAAAACTTGGACAATTTCGTATGATATTTTAAGCAAAGTAAAAAATATATTGAATATTGTCCATTTTAACAAGATATATATATATAACTTTATCTTTGTTTCAGTGTTGTTTTATATTTTCAGTCTTAAGCATAGGTCAAAATTTGTGACTTAACCTATGGCAGGTTCCACATAGGTCACCATATCTTGGCAGGATGTAAATAAAACAAACTTTCTTGATGGCTTAAAAGAGCTCCAGTGGCCTCAAGATTTTCACATAGGCATTGAATATGCCCTAAATTATAATGAAGAGAGATTTGGTGTGTTCTGAAAACAATTTATTGTATTGGACTGCTAAAATTAAAAGACATTTTCCATGTAACACAGATTTTAAGAGAATCATTTATATAAAAAGGACCTTTATTCACCTAAGAGTTTTAATACAGTAAAACCTGCCATAATGGACACCTTAATTCAGCAGACATCCTCTGATAACAGACAGTTTGTCTAGGTCCTGATTTACATTGCTATATAAGACTACTAGTGTATGTTTTAAATAAACAAACACCTCCCTTACCCGGACAATAGACAAAGTTGTTGACCCCAATATGCATAATTTCTGTATTTTTAACCTTGAATTAGCACACATTCTTCCTATGATCAACTTCCATTGCCGTAGGCAATTTCTCACGAAGCTGTATGTACGGACTTCTACTTTGAGAAACACTCCTACAAACTTATGTGGTTTTTGCTTCATATTTATTTCCATGAATTTCATCTTAACAGTTGATCATAAAAACAATTACATTGATTATATCTCTCTGTAACAGATAATTTGATAATCCCATCAACTGTCTGCTAAACACTGGTTTTATTGTACTATCATTGTCTTTCTCTTTTTTTCAGCAAGTTTAACCACCCTAACATTGTGAAATTTTTAGGGGTATGTTTTGAGAATCATCCTAGATACATTATACTGGAGCTTCTAGAAGGGGGTGATCTCAAAACATTCCTTAGGGAGATGAGAGCCAAACCAGTAAGTATTGTTTTGGTGAGATCCCTTTTCTTTTCAAAGGCTCCAGTGACCTATTGCTATAGTCTTTGGCGTGCTTTGTGTGTAAACGTTTATGTTTTGAACTTAAACTGTAAAACTACTGAAGCGATTTCAATGGAACTTCAGAGGAATATTCAGAACCCGGCCCTTACCAGGTGTTGTTAATTTTTTGGTCAGTTTGATATCCAAGATGGTTGCCACAGTGGCCATCTTGAAAAACCTGTTTTAAACTTAAACTCCAATTCTGCTGAAGGGATTTAAATGAAACATCATTGGAATGTGCAGTAAGTGTTGTTATTTTTGGTTTCAATCCATCAAGTATGAAGGTCTCTGGTGGCCATCTTGAAAACCTATGTTTAGAAAAAATCTCAAATTTTCAAATATCTCCAAAAGTGTTGAGTTTTTGCATTTACACATGAGGAACAAAGTTGTAGGCAATTTCATCTGAGGATTATTTTGATGCATGTTTCAAGGTCATGAAGTCAAAGGTCACAGACCTAATAATAGAAATTTTTCATGTCTGACTTATTTACTAAACTACCATGGAGATCATAATTATACAAATGTGATATTAATGGTCCACCTGTGATGCAGAACAATTTTTGCTACTTTTCAGGGCAATCTGAAATCCAAGATGGTCGTCATGGAAGCCATTTTCAAAATTCTAATTTGAACTTAAACTCCAGTTTTTTTAAGGGATTTCAATGAAATTTTATAGGAATATGTAGTCATGTTTAGGAACAAAGTGTTGTTATTTTTTGTTTCAGTCTATCAAGAAAAAATCTAAAATTTCCAAATATTTCATTGAAACATAATTGAAGTGATTCAGAAGGAACTCAACAGACTTGAATTAAATCACCTTGTTTTTACTTTGTTGTTTTCATTATGTGTTTTAAATAGTATATAGGCCTACAGGATGTTTCAGGAAAATATGTCCGACTTTACCATTCAATAAAATACATAGTGTATGTTTCAAGCTACATATCAAAATAAGGGATATATCATATTAAAAACTGTTTCATAACAAATTTGTTGGTATATAACTTTTAATGCATACACATTAAATATTACATATTACATTATGTATTTAAGTGAGCCATATTCTAAACTTTACACATTTTGGAAGTTTACCATTTAATGTCATTTTTCATCACATATTCCAAATGTCCACTGTTTTCTCTATCACTAACTGTAACCCATCCAGGAAGTTTCGGGTCACATTTTCACTTATTGTACTTTTTTCAAAATAATCTCAATTGTAACATCCAGAGGTTAATACCATTTTCCTCAGGTGACCATTAAGGCCCCTTTGGCCTCTTGTTTTAATACAAAACAATGTTTTATTTCAATTACAGAATATTTTATACACAGACAATAATGACTTCCTATAACTCATTGAATTGACTTTAATAAATTTACAGTAATGGCAGTTAACATATTTATATAACCTCAGTAATATTTCTTTTTATTGACTTAATTTGAATCTGGCTCCAAAAAATTTGAAACTGGTGATAGATTTGGACAACAGCTGATTTTTTGTGCTACAAATTCTTCAACCAGTACAACATCTGAGGTGTAAGCTAAATGAGCTTTTTTTTTTACAATAGATTGAATATCTGTTTATTGCTATTTTTTTCTTATTTTTTACTGATTTTATCAATTTTCCTTCTTTTTTTTTGGGGGGGGGGGGCAAGTGCATTCAGTTGGGGACAACCAAATTTCTCAAATGAGTTGCCCCTCTGGGACAAGTGTGTTTAGAATTCTTACTTCACACCCTGTATTGCTGTTTTTGTTATTGTCTAAGCTGTTTATAGATGTGTTTGTTAAATAGCTCAGATTTCAGCTAAATTTCCCAATTACATGGGTCCTAGTCCCATTCCCAAAATACATAAAAAACACAGGACTTTTAAAATGCCCTGGTGCCATGTCATTGTAGGCATGACATATTAAAGACATTCTGTGGAATAAGTCCATCAAACAGGAAACTCCAAAGATTTGAAATCTGTCTCTTGCTGGTATTTCACACTTAGATGGTGATATAACTATGCATTGCACCTCAGGGTAATGGTCATCATATAAAACAATGTACTGCACCTCAGGGTGATAATCACCCCATATAACCAAGTATTGCACCTCAGGGTGATGATCACTCCATAAAATTTGGTACAGTGCCTAAGGGTGGTGATCACCCTGTAAAACTTGGTACTGCACCTCAGGGTGATGATCACCTCATAAAACCAGGTACTGCACCTCAGGGTGATGATCACATCATATAACAAGGTACTGCATCTCAGGGTGATGATCACCTCATATAACCAGGTACTGCACCTCAGGGTGATGATCACCTCATATAACAAGGTACTGCACCTCAGGGTGATGATCACCTCATATAACCAGGTACTGCATCTCAGGGTCATTATCATCCATATAACAAGGTACTGCACCTCAGAGTCATGATTACCTCATATAACCAGATACTGCATCTCCAGGTCACAATTGCCACATATAACCAGGTACTGCACCTCAGGGTCATGATTACATCATATAACCAGGTACTGCATCTCAAGGTCACAATTGCCACATACATGTATAACCAGATACTGCACCTCAGGGTTATGATTACCTCATATAACCAGATACTGCACCTCAGGGTTATGATTACCTCATATAACCAGAACCAGGTTACTGTACCTCAGGGTTCATATAACCAGATTACCTCAGGGTTATGATTACCTCATATAACCAGGTACTGCACCTCAGGTTTATGATTACCTCATATAACCAGGTACTGCATCTCAAGGTCACAATTGCCACATATAACCAGATACTGCACCTCAGGTTTATGATTACCTCATATAACCAGGTACTGTACCTCAGGGTTATGATTACCTCATATAACCAGATACTGCAACTCGGGGTCATGATCACCTGATAAAACCAGGTACTTCACCTGTAGCTGATGGTTAATTGAGCAGGTACTTACACCTTTAGTGGATGATTACTGTATAATTAGTTACTGCACCATTAGGTGATGATCACTCCATTTCACCTCATACCCAGTGAGCTAACACAATGACAGTTTCAACCAGTGTAATGCTAGAACATTAAGATTCTGAATCATTGTTAACACATCTAATATATTCTAATGTATTCCATTAGGGTATCAGTCCATCTCCACTTTCCATGTCTGATTTACTCAAGTTAGCAACAGACATTGCAAAAGGATGTCAACATTTAGAGGAACGACACTTCATTCACAGGTAAGATATCTTATAAATGTACAATAAACAGGTAAGCTATTTTCAAAATGTACAAAACATAGATAAGCTATTTTAAAGCGATATGAGCTGTTGTATGTGAAAAATTTTACATGCCCATTTTATGTAATATTTTATCTCATATATATCTCAAAGAGACCATCTGGTGGTTAGAATAACAAATGTATGCGTATAATTGTAGCAGTCTTGCCAAATGTAAGCCATAATATCGGCTTTGTTTTGTCCGCCATTACTATGAGCATTGCAAATTAACTTTTTGTAATGTTTACAAAGATTACCAAGTGTCCAATAAGCACATGATATTTGCAGTAAATATATATTCTATTCTTATTACCATTTGCGTTTATTTTCATATATCATCATTTCATACATAAATCAGGCAAAGTAAGTCTTTTCCGTCCTTTCAATTTCAAAACATTCATTTCTGAAATTGTCCATGTGCCAGATATATCGGGTGATCTCAACCCATTTTTAGCTCACATGATCCATAGGCTCAAGTGAGCTATTGTGATCACTCTCTTCCGGCGTTCCTCCATAAACATTTCATATTTTCGACTTCTTCTCTAAAACCACTGATGGGATTTTAACAAAACTTGACAGGACGCAAGTGCTCAAGATCCTTTACCAAGTTTGTAGTTTTCAGCGAGATTGGCCCAGGGGTGGATCCAGGGTGGGGCACAATAAGTCCCAAAAGGTACCTCTCTTTAAAAATCTTCTTCACTAGAACCACTGCATATATTGAAAAATGGATTGTTTCTGAGTAATTTACATCGAGGTTTGATTCAAGTTTGTATTTTTCATAAAAATTGGAATATTATTTTTATCTCCCCTTGCATTCACTTTGATGCATTCATTTAATGTGTTTTACTTGTAATTAGGTGAAGAATGTTTGGAAGGATTTTGTTGAAATTTAATTTTTAAAATTTCTAATGAATTTTTTAAGACTGCAAAAAAAGGGGGGTTGCATTTTTCACACTATCAGCTTTTGTTTCAAAATTACTAAAGAATTTTGACGAAACTTTACAGCAAGTGCTCAGGGTCCTTTACCAAGTTTGTAGTTTTCAGCCAGATTGGCCCAGGGGTGGATCCAGGGCAGGGTAGAATAGGTCCCAAAAGGTATCCTCTTTAAACATCTCCTTCTCCATTTTCAGGGACATTGCAGCAAGAAATTGTCTATTAACATGTAAAGGTAAAAACAGAGTGGCAAAAATAGCTGACTTTGGTATGGCTAGAGATATATATAGGTAAGAATAACTATGTGTTTGTATTTATCATAAGTGACATTTGAAATTGAAAAACTCTTTAAAAGTACTTGAAAATAATTTTGAATCTTAGTTTATATTTTTGTATACATCTGGTAAATAGATATCTGACCTTCAGCAACACAAAAAGTTGGATCTAACAATAATGATCATGACACGAGTGAACCAAACAATGCACCAAGATTTTAGTGTAGAATATCATCAGGGTAATGAAATAAAAATAAACACAAATCTGACAGATATCTTGCTGTTTTTATGACTGATAACTTTTTAATTAGACTGTTATCTAAAATATAACTTAAATTTTGATGTGAGAAATCGGTTTGTTTTGTTTGTTGATTGTTGTTTTATAATGTCCCACTCAAAAATCTTTCACCAAATGTTGGTGAAGGGCTTCAAATTTTGGCCCACTCAAAGCCATTGAGCAGTGAGGGTACTTTAACGTGCTGACACCTATTGTGGCATGGAACCTCTGTTTTCACTGTCTCTTCCAAAGAACAGGAAACCGACCTGCCACCAGCTGAACTTGAAGTCACGATCAAGAGCTCCAGTGCGCTACCAACTGAGCTAGACCGGCTCTCTGTGCCTCTGCAGTAGGGATATCAGCAGTTTGATACTTGAATGAAAGGATATTGTAACAAATCACAAAAGGAATGTGGGGGTTTAAGAATGATATTGACTTTATCTAAGTTCTTTAACATACAAATAACATCATTCTTCATATTATGCCAAAAAAACACCACAAGAATGATTTTAAAAAATAAAACAGGATGTGTAATAGAAGAGGGTATGTCATTACTTTCAAACCATCATACAATTAGGCCAAGAAAAAAAATACTTATTGTTCTCAGACACTGCAACACGCAAAAAGAAATCGCTGATGAAACTATTTTATTCCCATTTCATAAAAAAATCACTGCCGTGCAGCAAGTAAAAATGTCAGTCGTTTCAAAAGGCTTAAGTTTCGAAAATGATCCATTTCCTTTTATTTGTAGTTCAAAATGCATTTCTAAAACTCAGTTAGAAACTAAAATAATTATTTTATTGACAATTCAACAAATCAATCTTTACCTCATGCCCGAAAATGTCACAGGATACATCATGTGTTTTCTGCTGTTGCTTCCAGTTTATAGAGGAAGTGAAGTTGTGTTTTAAATGAAAGAACTGATACCGAACGAAACAGAATTTCAGGATGTGTTAAAATGATGATATATGTAACACTATAATTTATAGTGCATAAAAATTTAAAAATCTGAATTAAATGCAGGTGAATGATAAAAGTAAAATTAGTTACTGTAAATAAAAGTTTTAATGAAATACATAAAAATGGATAGCTATTGTTTTCAAAAATGAATTTTGGAATTTGCATTGATTTTTAGACACATAGTAGTCACATTTTGTACAGCTTTATAAAATAGTAATGATAATGATTGATGATAATTATAATGATGCATTTACAATTAATTTTCTTGTAGTTTCAAAACATTTCTATGTTTTGATAAATATATAATCTTTTAGTTGATATTTCAGTTTTAAAACCAAGTGAACAAGACAATCACACTACTTTTTGTTACATTTTATTGAAGGTCGCAATAAAAGACATTTTTTTGTTACATAAAAACTTCTTATTTTCTTGCCTTCAGGGTATATAAACAATGATTTTGAAATAAAAAATAAAAATGAAATACCTACCTACCTTGCCCATTTTGGAAGGCTAATTGTCTGAGAACCAGAATATTTTTTTTTTACATGGCCTTATAATTATTGATTTATTCAATAAATCCTTTTTCTGCAACAGAACCTCCCCCCAAAAAGCATATTAACTTGCTACTTCGTATGTTTTAGCTAAAATTTCAACATGGTCTTTGTTGTTCAAAGGGAGATAAGTCATACAGGTTGTACACATCGGCCTCACATTTCTATTATGATGATTATTGTGTATGTTCTTTTTGCTACATTTTCACATAAGATTAGACTTCATATGATTTTATTTGTATGGAAATTGTATAAATACAGAAGTAATATTTTTTTTTTTTTTTTTGGGGGGGGGGTCTCTCCCCAGCCCCCAAATTCTTATATTTGACAAGAAAAATATGGCTGTAATACATTGAGTATCTCACCAAATGTTGGTTACATCTCCATATAAGTATGGAATATAAATAAAAAACAAACGGTGATGTATTGGGTATACAGTAACTTTTAGAGTAAAGTTTGTTTTTTTTTACATTTTTTAAAGATGCATATGTAAATGTTTGTTATTTATTCATTTATGTATTCTTAAGCCAAAAATGAAATACATTTGATTGATGTACCCCATCCAACTAATCTAAATAGCATTCACTCAGTTTTTTCAGCACTTTTGTCCACTTTTTTTATTTGAAAAATATGAATTTTTTTTTTCATTTTCAAGTAAAAATAAAAAATAAACTAAGAATTGCCTTCTATAAAATCCAGATTGACTTATATTGCAGTAAACACAAGCCTACATTAGCAGTGTTTGCTTTATATATTACAGATTTTCTCTAGTTGTTTTATATTTTAGCACTCTCTCTCGCTCTATATTTTACAAATTTTCTCTAGTTGTCTTACATTTCTCTCTGTAGGTCAGATTATTATAAAAAAGGAGGAAAGGCCATGTTACCCATAAAATGGATGCCACCAGAAGCTTTCCTAGATGGAGTTTTTACAACAAAAACAGATGTTTGGTATGCCTATATTGTGGATATATACAATGATGTATTTGAAAGCTCTTTTTACATCAGGACCTCACACTGAAATGATAAAAATTGCAATAAAATTAGTGCCTACCCTGTGACTTTTTTACAAAATCTGACAGGGTATAGGTGATTCCCCTGTCAGAAAGGAAGTTTCACCTCAAGGCGATGACCAAGTGGTGAAATGTATATTTTTGACAGGGAAA
Organism: Atrina japonica; assembly: GCA_030159075.1. Taxonomy (NCBI): domain Eukaryota; kingdom Metazoa; phylum Mollusca; class Bivalvia; order Pterioida; family Pinnidae; genus Atrina; species Atrina japonica. The sequence goes on along the minus strand of BROG01000012.1, from coordinate 1,574,184 downwards.
TCACAGATACCGTGTCAGATAGTGACAAGGTAAGCCTATTCTAATTTAAGGCCTTCATACTTTAAATTAGCATTTAATGACAGAAACAATAAAAAACATAGGCTTATGCTGACCCCTACCTTTATCAATGACCAAATTATTGTGTTTAGAATATCTGTGCACTTAAAATATAGTGACATATGCATTTGAATAGTGATGCAATCATTTTCAACAGATTAATTTGAAACTATATGAGAAGGTTTATTGCCATGAAAACTCAGCCAAGTTTGAAGAACAGTTTTATAAAAAAAATAGTAATTGGTCTCCACTGTAATGCTGAGCAATTGTTGAATTGCCTTTAGTTTCTATATCCCATCTCCACCAATAGTAACTGGCCTCCACTGTAACACTGAGTAATTGTTGAATTACCTTTAGTTTCTATATCCCATCTCCACCAATAGTAACTGGCCTCCACTGTAATACTGAGTAATTGTTGAATTACCTTTAGTTTCTATATCCCATCTCCACCAATAGTAACTGGCCTCCACTGTAACACTGAGTAATTGTTGAATTACCTTTAGTTTCTATATCCCATCTCCACCAATAGTAACTGGCCTCCACTGTAACACTAAGTAATTGTTGAATTACCTTTAGTTTCTATATCCCATCTCCACCAATAGTAACTGGCCTCCACTGTAACACTAAGTAATTGTTGAATTACCTTTTAGTTTCTATATCCCATCTCCACCAATAGTTAACTGGCCTCCACTGTAATACTGAGTAATTGTTGAATTTACCTTTAGTTTCTATATCCCATCTCCACCAATAGTAACTGGCCTCCACTGTAATACTGAGTAATTGTTGAATTACCTTTAGTTTCTATATCCCATCTCCACCAATAGTAACTGGCCTCCACTGTAATACTGAGTAATTGTTGAATTACCTTTAGTTTCTATATCCCATCTCCACCAATAGTAACTGGCCTCCACTGTAATACTGAGTAATTGTTGAATTACCTTTAGTTTCTATATCCCATCTCCACCAATAGTAAACTGGCCTCCACTGTAATACTGAGTAATTGTTGAATTGCCCTATATCCCATCTCCACCAATAGTAACTGGCCTCCACTGTAACACTGAGTAATTGTTGAATTGCCTTTAGTTTCTATATCCCATCTCCACCAATAGTAACTGGCCTCCACTGTAACACTGAGTAATTGTTGAATTGCCTTTAGTTCCTATATCCCATCTCCACCAATAGTAACTGGCCTCCACTGTAACACTGAGTAATTGTTGAATTGCCTTTAGTTTCTATATCCCATCTCCACCAATAGTAACTGGCCTCCACTGTAACACTGAGTAATTGTTGAATTGCCTTTAGTTTCTATATCCCATCTCCACCAATAGTAACTGGCCTCCACTGTAATACTGAGTAATTGTTGAATTGCCTTTAGTTTCTATATCCCATCTCCACCAATAGTAACTGGCCTCCACTGTAACACTGAGTAATTGTTGAATTGCCTTTAGTTTCTATATCCCATCTCCACCAATAGTAACTGGCCTCCACTGTAATACTGCCTTTAGTTTCTATATCCCATCTCCACCAATAGTAAATGGCCTCCACTGTAACACTGAGTAACTGTTGAGTTGCCTTTAGTTCCTATATCCCATCTCCACCATTAATTAATGTTTCACTGCAAAACTGAGTAATTGTTGAATATAATGTGAAGCAAATATAACCTGATGTATTGGTAATTATCCCGATAGTAAACACAGCTAACAATATAAACAACATATGTAACAACAATATCTACTGTAACAATATGAGGTACGGGAGATAAATCTTTCAGGAAATTATATACGTAAATAAATTGGTGTGACTTGAAATAGTATTGATGTATATTATATATGTATTTGGGAAAATACGGGCAGCTAAAATTACATGATTTCTAATTCGGTCAAGTAAATATGTGTTGACAAAGTTAATTTAGATATAAAATTCCAAATTCAAAATTACTCAGCATAATATTTAGTAATATGACTTAGCATTATTATAATATATAATATACTGTTTTGGATAAACAACTTGTCAACACCTTTACAAATTCAGCAGCAATTGAAGCTGCATGTTAAAAGGTCAAATATCTGTCATCATCAGTTTTTGGTAAACAAGAATTGATGTTAATGATAAATTAATATAAAGTACTGAAGTTGTACTAAGAATGATAGTGTAAAAAGGTTACCAAAGGTTGCATTATGACAGATTTTAATGATGACGGCGCCCATATATTCTCCCAATTGTAGATGCATTTAACTCTCTAGAAGTTTCTAGAACTTTAGTGTTTTGCGTTGGTCAAAACTGACAAATGTATATAAGCACTGGAGTTCTGGAAACGAGAGAGACCAGCGGGAAACCGCCTAGAGAGAACACCCACCATACTCTCTGATTGTTGAAACATTGTTACCATTGCTGTACTCTGCTGTGCTGAGAATAAAACTATACGATCACAGACCGAACTTTTGAGTTATTGATATTTGTGGGTTGGTTTACAAATATCGATTTGGTGCCTTTTGCCCTGGATAAAAGACCTGGGAACAACACAAGACTTGAAACGAAAAGGTAAGACTTTTACTTTTCTTAGTACCTTATTATTTTGACCACAAATTGTGAACATTCTTTTTGACAAACTCTAAAACTTAAAACTTAATTTAATAAAATTTAAATTAACCAAAACTCTATATTTTAAAAACAAAAACTACAATTTTAACTTATTTAGGCAATAGTATTAAACATCCATAAAAACTTATTTTGAAAACTTTAACAAAATTAGTTAAACACAAATTTAACATTTGAAATAAAATGTAAAAACAGAATTAATAATGGCAGAAGAAAATAGTAGACTAAAATTCAGTAGTATGGCTACGGCTTTAGGAGAAATTGAGGATAATTTAATTTTAGAAGAAGAAGTAAATAAAAATAGACCAACCACGTCAGATCAGACAGACATGCAAAATGAAACTGAAAATAGAAATAAAACAAAAGCATCAGGTCAGTCAGACGTACCAAACAAAACCGAAAGTAGTATAACAGGTACTACAGTATATCGGGGGAGTAGGAAATAGAGAACCCACCATTTTGTAGAGTGTCTGGGATACCTGAAAAACAAAGGTGATAATGATGAAAAAGAGATGTTTGATAACATTTTGAGACAATTCTCTAACATGGCAATGTGCAATGGCAGTACCTGTACATCAGGTAAATTAAGAACTTTTCGGGTAAACGGCAGACCTTAAGGCATGGATATCAGACATAGAAAGATATGCAAATTTAGTTGAATTAAATGTACAGAAAAATGCCGGGTATAGCATTGGTAACATGTTCAGAGGGCGGTAGCGGATTTCATTAGGAGGTATTTAATAGAACAAGAAAATAACGAAAATGTAGCTAGTTGGGGGGACCTCAAGAAATTATTAAAAGAAAAATTTGGGGAAGTGACAAACAAAAGACAGGCATTAATTAAGTCAAGAAATCTAAAACAAGAGACAGACGAATCAGTACAAATGTTTTGGGGAAAGAATAATACAAGCATCTGAAGATGTTTATACGACAGAACAGACTAAAAACAAAAGCACAAAAAGACTTAGTAGAACAACAGTTGATAGACATATTTTGTAAAGGGGTGACTTTTGATTACATCAAAATGAAATTGATTAGGGAAGAACCAACGACTTTAGAAGCCGCAGTTAAGATAGCGACCCGCGAACAAAACGTTAGGGATCAAATTGCACTGACCTTAGACGGTACACAAAATATGTTTAGATTTAAAACCGAAAAAGAAGACAGAGACATACAACCAATGGAAGTAGATCACTTAAGAAATAAACTATGTAAGAATTGTTTAAGAAAAGGTCACACTACTCAAAATTGTCCTAAAAAGGTAGATGTAAATGCAGCTGACGAGACAGACAGTGACAGTGATAGTGACGATGACTTACAAATATCAGTAGCAGACAATAAGAAAAACAGGTTAGGTTCAAAAACGCTAAGAAAACTAAACAACAAACTCAACAAACGTTTAGACCACAATATCCAATACAAAGAAACCACCAAGTAGGTCCAAATAGACAAAATTCACAATCTGTACCAGATTGGGTATTAGGCGCAGAATGTTGGGTATGTCACATGATAGGTCACCTTAAAAGAAATTGTCCAAATCGAAACATTAACCCTCGCAACTGGGTACCATATTGGCAGTATAATCAGGGACCACCAACGAATCGTGGCAGGGTAGAACAAATAATAACTATCAATATAGACACAAAATTACGATCCTCCACCCTCGCAGTTTACACACAATACTTATCGGAATAGGCAAAACTTCAACTTTCGACCTCCACAATTTACATATCAACAAAATCAGCCAGATGATCAAACATTAGCATTACCAGAACCACCTCAGATGTTAGCACTTCCGGCACCCCCAATGCGAGATAATACGTCTCAGTCAAATAAACAGTTAACCTGTAGTAAGTGAACAAACTTCAGAAAACTCCACCCAGCGAATAGGACAACAATGGTCTCAGTATAGGGAACATAGGGAACAGGAAAACTAGAAGGCTCTTCTTATAAGGAAGCCGATAAGAAGAGTTGTAGTAGAAAATGTAGTAGAAAATTAAGAAAAAGTAAGGTAGATAACTCTAGTAGTAAATTAGATAAAAATTATGAAATTCAATTAGCGGGAAATCCAAGTTCATGTGTACTATGGATTCAAAAACAAAAATTTAGGACTTTAGTAGATACAGGAGCAGAAGTATCATTAATTAGTAAAAAGTGCTTCCAAAATCTTCCAATCAAGGTTAAGGTTGTCAAAGAAAAACCAAATCTCAGGGCAGTGAATGGTCAATCACTTAAAGTAATAGGTGCAGTAAATATTAAATTTACGATGAATAAAATGACCATGAATCATAAGTTTTATGTCACCGATGGTTTGAATAGAAACTTTATCCTTGGTAGGGATTGGTTAAGACAAAATGGAGTAAGATTATACTTTGATTTGGGTTGCTTAAGAATAGGGAGAACCTATGTCAAATTTGAAGATGACACTCACATATCATCCATAGTAAGAGTATCAAAAACAACTACATTAAGACCACAGAGTAAGACAATATGTTTTGTTTAGGACAAATAGAGCATTTTAACAGTAGAAATAAAGAAAATTTTGAAATCTCGAGTATTAATGATGGATGTCTTTTAGATGACCCAGGACTTGTAGTTCAAGAATCAATAGGAAAAGTAACAGGAAATAGAAACATTCCAGTATTAGTAGTTAATCAAAACAAATAAAGCATTTATAGATTAAAAAGAGGTCAAGTGTTAGGAAAAATTACGAGCTTTAGAAGATAGATGAGAATACAAGTAGAATCGACAGCTTTGAGTCCAGAAAATACAGTAGAGATAATAGAGACTCTCTTAAAGATATTGACGCACCTTCGGAGTATAAAAGAAGTATTTTTAGTCTGTTTACAAGAAAAACAAAGATAATTTTTGCAAAAACTGATGCAGAGTTAGGTCACACTAGTACAGTGAAAATGAAAATAGATACAGGGGACCATCCACCAATCAGAAATAGCCGTATAGAACACCTCTTAACAAACGACAAGTGATTGACAAGGCAGTAGATGAAATGTTAGATGCAGGTATTATAGAAAGGTCAAGGTCAACATGGGCTTTTCCATTAGTTATAGTTGGGAAGAAAGACGGATCCAAAAGAATGTGTGTCGACTTTAGATCTTTAAATAAAAATAGTGAAACCTATATCAATTTCCTTACCATTGATTGATGACATTTTAGCTAGGTCCACCGTGGGAAAGGCCAAACATTTCACTAGTTTTAGATCTTAAAAGTGGGTATTGGCAAGTACAAATGGATGAAGATAGTAAAGAAAAAAACAACATTTACTTGTCACAAGGGGTTATTTCAGTTTAATGTAATGCCCTTTGGGTTAAGTAATGCTCCAGCTATCTTCCAAGAACTCATGAACATAGTATTACAAGAATGTGAGGACTTTGCCACTGCTTACTTAGATGAAGCTAAGAAATTCACAATAGTAAACCTGAATGTAAGACAGCAAGTTTTGACAGTTAGCTCTGAAATAAACAAATTGACAATATTACAAGACACTTTTGAAAAGGAACTTAATGACATTTTGACACTTAAACAGACTGGTAAACGTAGAAAAAGAAGTCTTATACCTGTTGTAGGTAAAGCTCTTTCTTTGCTTTTTGGCACTGTTAGTGAGGATGATCTCTCATCCATACAAAAGAATATCAAATCTTTAGCACAGAATCAAAAGGGTATGAAGCATGTCTTAAATGCAAGTTTGACCATTACAAAAGACAATCGACATAAAATTTCAGAAAATCGAAAAACCATAACTGACACTTTTGACGACCCCCCTTGAAAATACTAGTTCATCAAATGAAATGAAAATGTGACAGATCAAACGAACAAAAACAAAATAGCAATTGATAATTATATCCAATTAGATAGAGCTTTAGACCATGTTAAGAACTGGGTTATATTGACTCAAAACAAATTACAACATCTTGAAATCCAACTGAACATGTTGTCATTGGGACACCTCGCGCCATCTGTTATACAACCTTTACAGTTTCGGCAATTACTTTTATCAATCAAAAATCAATTGAATCCACGTTTTGCTTTGCCTTTTGACCCTGAAAAAGATCTTTGGGACCTATACAAAAACATTGACTTGTGCTACATATTTCAAAGACGAAAACATTGTAGTTATTGTGTCAGTACCTTTGGTTGACACAACAAATGCCTTAAGAAATTTTACAAGAATACATAACTTGCATTGCCACATATGAAAGAACCCTCGGTACTCGCCAAATATGACTTAGAGTCCAGAAGCCTTAGCGGTAAATAAAGAGAAAACACAATTTGCACTTTTAACTCAATCAGAGTTAGAAAAAATGTTCAAATCCTTCAATAAGATATTGTTTCTTTTGACAGTTCCCTATTTATACTGTTTCGAACAGACAGACTTGTGTGATTTCTATATTTCTAGAAACACGATCAAAAATTGAACAAAACTGTAAGACCCACACTGATCAATAATGCAATTTCTCCTCGAGGACAGTATGTTACAGAAGGAATATTGGTTAATCATTGCTAAAACGTTACAAAATTTCATGAATCATGTGTGATAAAGAATCAATGATTTAAGAGAAAACATTGCCACCTCTAGACATTCTACAGTTTACGAAGTAAGTTTTTGTGGAGATTGATTATAAACAAAATTTCCCACGGTATGATAAGATTAAAATTCCTAAGACGTTGAAACCAGTAAAAAGAAATTAATTTAGATAATTGATATAAATGAACTAAAACTAGAAGAAATGCAACCAATGCCAGAAGATGATTTTTGGGTTAAGAACGGTCAATACTTTCTCTCATACCAATAGTGGCCAGTAGTAACAATCTTAATAATTATAATGATAAAATGTGGAAAAAGAATAATAAGAAAATGTAGAAATAGGCATTCAGAATCTTCTGTCAAAAAGAAAAATAAAGCTAAAAAAGATAATCCTAATGTTAAGTGGTCAAGTAGTGAGGGAAAAGAGGAGTTGAGTCTTCCAAATCTTTCTTCAAGACTTCTAAGAAACCAGAATCAACACAACAGCCATACCAGGAGCACCAAGTAACAAACAGTCGATCATGCATAAATACACAGTCAACAGCTACTTATATACAAAGAAGACATTCAAAACTGATGAACAAGAACCAAAACGCATATCCAGACAGGAAACTTTGCAGTATGTACCTTAAGGATAAACACGACATAGAATATCCAGACATGAAACTTTGCAGTATGTACCTTAAGGATAAATACGACATAGACTTAATACCTGTCAACAAAAACTACAAAAGCGAATATCCAGACGTACATTCCTGTGAAATAAAGGAAGATACAAAACACGGTAACAATGAAAATAAACCATGAACTTATTATCAAGACCCAGAAACAGGTGATGTGACACCGCAAAGAATTTAACGATAACAATAAATCGTCGATCGAACACATCGAAGTGGATGAGTGACCATCTTGGCTTCGATCCAGAAGCCCGATTACCATTTTTTAAGTTTCACCAGTAACTAAAGACACTAACATTCGACTACTGAAGACTATACAAGAACTTAAGTAATAATCACAGTGTAATGTGAATACAACACGATAATAATTTAAAGAAGTCGAAAACTTATGATTATTAAAGAAACAGAATATTGCGCAAAGGACGGAGGACTTTCCGTGAAACATATTAAGGATGGAGGACTTTCCATGAATATTTACAAGGACGGAGGACTTTCCGTGAATGGAGGACTTTCCATGAATATGTTAAAAGTGTTAAAAGTGAATTATTAAATGTATTATGTTATAATGAACCTTAACATAATGAACTTTACTTATGGATTTTTTAATAATGAACTTTATTTGTATTGAGACAATGATTATTGAATTGTGAATTATGCATAAATTCTCTGCTTATTGAACCGGTGTTATCTTTTATATAGCATGAATAGATATATTGAAAATTATAACCCAAGTCACATATTTTTATCCAGGTCACATTTTTTATTTAATATTAATCCAGATCATGAGTTTTTATGAATTGTTGAAAATCCAGGTCATAATTGATAGTGGATTATTTGAGAAATCTAAGTCACAAGTTAATTTGTTATTACTCCAGGATATGAATTATTTACCGATAAAAATCCAGGTCACAACTTATTCATTTCATGATTAACAGTAAAAACTTTATTGAATTATGTTATAACTTTCAAGCCACACCAATGGGGGAAATTTTATAAAAAGTTACTAACTATAATTTGGAAAGTATTTATAAGAATGAAATTTTTACCATTTAGTAAAAATTTCAAGGGATAGGGACGTTTGTAACAATATGAGGTACGGGAGATAAATCTTTCAGGAAATTATATACGTAAATAAATTGGTGTGACTTGAAATAGTATTGATGTATATTATATGTATTTGGAAAATACGGGCAGCTAAAATTACATGATTTCTAATTTCGGTCAAGTAAATATGATTGACAAAGTTAATTTAGATATAAAAATTCCAAATTCAAAATTACTCAGCATAATATTTAGTAATCATGACAAACTTAGCATTATTATAATATATAATATACTGTTTTGGATAAACAACTTGTCAACACCTTTACAAATTCAGCAGCAATTGAAGCTGCATGTTAAAAGGTCAAATATCTGTCATCATCAGTTTTTGGTAAACAAGAATGATGTTAATGATAATTAATATAAAGTACTGAAGTTGTACTAAGAATGATAGTGTAAAAAGGTTACCAAAGGTTGCATTATGACAGATTTTAATGATGACGGCGCCCATATTCTCCCAATTGTAGATGCATTTTAACTCTCTAGAAGTTTCTAGAAACTTTAGTGTTTTGCGTTGGTCAAAAACTGACAGTTTCTGGAAACGAGAGAGACCAGCGGGAAACCGCCTAGAGAGAACACCACCATACTCTCTGATTGTTGAAAACAGTTTACCATTGCTGTACTCTGCTGTGCTGAGAATAAAACTATACGATCACAGACCGAACTTTTGAGTTATTGATATTTGTGGGTTGGTTTACACTACTAATTAGCAAACAACCATATAAACAACATCTATGATCTATCTAAAAATCTGGAGTTATAATCAACATCCAACCCTATAAACAACATCTATCTAATAATGTGGAGTTGTAATCAACAACAGACCTTATAAACAACATCTATCTAACAATATGGAGTTATAATCAACATCCAGCCCTATAAACAATATTTATCTAGTAATCTGGAGTTATAACCAACATCCAACCTTATAAACAACATCTATGGTCTTTCTAATAATCAGGGGTTATAATCAACATCCAACCTTATAAACAATGTCTATCTAATAATCTGAAGTTATAATCAGCATCCAACCAAAAAAAAACAGCATCAATCTAATATCCCTGAGGATCCATATTTCGACAGGCAAAACTGTCCCATCGCTTCGAAACTATTTCAAGCAGTTTCTGTCCAAATTTATTCGTGTAGTAAAAACATTACTAGGTGTAGTATTTATCTGTGTAGTCAGTTTGTTTTGAAAGACATTCTTATCTTCTCTATTCATGAAACAAGTTCCACTTAGTGATAGTTGGGCACCGCCATTAGTGGGTCCTAATCCGACGATTACTTCATATAAGGTTGTGTACACAGTATAGCCCAAACAAAATATGTGATTTTCATTGTTTAAAGTCCACGCTTGGCAGACGATAGAGCATGCTGGTAGAAAAACTATAATTACTCACTTGCCTCCCGCGCATTCTCAAAGATATTATGTCAGGAGGAAGAAAATGTTTAGTTTTATACTTGTGTGTGTTTATATACATGATGCTGTAGAATTAAACAAATATATACAAAAGACGAACGCTGTTGAAATTAAGACCCTGACAAATTTAGGACCTGTGACTTTAAACAGCAGCCAACCATATAAACAACTGTCTATTATATATTATAGTTATAATCTACAAAACAACATCAATCTCATAATTGGGGGGTTATAATCAGTTGGTTCATATTTTCTTTCCAGTAATGTGTAATTTTATTTCTTTTCTTTTTATGCAGGTCATTTGGAATACTTTTTTGGGAAATATTTTCCATGGGTTACATGCCATATCCAGGAAGGACTAACCATGATGTGATGCAATATGTGACCAGTGGGGGGCGACTAGAAGCTCCGGAAAATTGTCCAACAGCATTGTAAGTATGGAAGATGTTGAATAAAATATATAGCTCAGAACACTTCAGTTATCACAGTATTGTAATACAAGTGAACAAATTATATAGCTCAGAACACTTCAGTAATCACACTGTTGTTATACAGGTGGACAAATTATATAGCTCAGAACACTCCAGTAATCACACTATTGTTATACAGGTGGACAAATTATATAGCTCAGAACACTCCAGTAATCACACTATTGTTATACATGTGGACAAATTAATCAGAACACTCCAGTAATCACACTATTCTAGTACAGGTGGACAAATTATATAGCTCAGAACACTTCAGTAATCACACTATTGTTATACAGGTGGACAAATTATATAGCTCAGAACACTCCAGTAATCACACTATTCTAGTACAGGTGGACAAATTATATAGCTCAGAACACTCCAGTAATCACACTATTCTAGTACAGGTGGACAAATTATATAGCTCAGAACACTTCAGTAATCACACTATTGTTATACAGGTGGACAAATTATATAGCTCAGAACACTTCAGTAATCACACTATTCTAGTACAGGTGGACAAATTATATAGCTCAGAACACTTCAGTAATCACACTATTCTAGTACAGGTGGACAAATTATATAGCTCAGAACACTTCAGTAATCACACTATTCTAGTACAGGTGGACAAATTATATAGCTCAGAACACTTCAGTAATCACACTATTCTAGTACAGGTGGACAAATTATATAGCTCAGAACACTCCAGTAATCACACTATTCTAGTACAGGTGGACAAATTATATAGCTCAGAACACTTCAGTAATCACACTATTCTAGTACAGGTGGACAAATTATATAGCTCAGAACACTCCAGTAATCACACTATTCTAGTACAGGTGGACAAATTATATAGCTCAGAACACTTCAGTAATCACACTATTGTTATACAGGTGGACAAATTATATAGCTCAGAACACTCCAGTAATCACACTATTGTTATACAGGTGAACAAATTATATAGCTCAGAACACTCCAGTAATCACACTATTCTAGTACAGGTGGACAAATTATATAGCTCAGAACACTTCAGTAATCACACTATTGTAGTACAGGTGGACAAATTATATAGCTCAGAACACTCCAGTAATCACACTATTCTAGTACAGGTGGACAAATTATATAGCTCAGAACACTCCAGTAATCACACTATTGTTGTACAGGTGGACAAATTATATAGCTCAGAACACTTCAGTAATCATAGTATTGTAGTACAGGTGGACAAATTATATAGCTCAGAACACTTCAGTAATCACACTATTGTAGTACAGGTGGACAAATTATATAGCTCAGAACACTCCAGTAATCACACTATTGTAATACAAGTCAACAAATTATATAGCTCAGAACACTCCAGTAATCACACTATTGTTGTACAGGTGGACAAATTATATAGCTCAGAACACTTCAGTAATCATAGTATTGTAGTACAGGTGGACAAATTATATAGCTCAGAATACTCCAGTAATCACACTATTGTTATACATGTGGACAAATTATATAGCTCAGAACACTCCAGTAATCACACTATTCTAGTACAGGTGGACAAATTATATAGCTCAGAACACTTCAGTAATCACACTATTGTTATACAGGTGGACAAATTATATAGCTCAGAACACTCCAGTAATCACACTATTCTAGTACAGGTGGACAAATTATATAGCTCAGAACACTCCAGTAATCACACTATTCTAGTACAGGTGGACAAATTATATAGCTCAGAACACTTCAGTAATCACACTATTGTTATACAGGTGGACAAATTATATAGCTCAGAACACTTCAGTAATCACACAGGTACAGGTGGACAAATTATATAGCTCAGAACACACTTCAGTAATCACACTATTCTAGTACAGGTGGACAAATTATATAGCTCAGAACACTTCAGTAATCACACTATTCTAGTACAGGTGGACAAATTATATAGCTCAGAACACTTCAGTAATCACACTATTCTAGTACAGGTGGACAAATTATATAGCTCAGAACACTCCAGTAATCACACTATTCTAGTACAGGTGGACAAATTATATAGCTCAGAACACTTCAGTAATCACACTATTCTAGTACAGGTGGACAAATTATATAGCTCAGAACACTCCAGTAATCACACTATTCTAGTACAGGTGGACAAATTATATAGCTCAGAACACTTCAGTAATCACACTATTGTTATACAGGTGGACAAATTATATAGCTCAGAACACTCCAGTAATCACACTATTGTTATACAGGTGAACAAATTATATAGCTCAGAACACTCCAGTAATCACACTATTCTAGTACAGGTGGACAAATTATATAGCTCAGAACACTTCAGTAATCACACTATTGTAGTACAGGTGGACAAATTATATAGCTCAGAACACTCCAGTAATCACACTATTCTAGTACAGGTGGACAAATTATATAGCTCAGAACACTCCAGTAATCACACTATTGTTGTACAGGTGGACAAATTATATAGCTCAGAACACTTCAGTAATCATAGTATTGTAGTACAGGTGGACAAATTATATAGCTCAGAACACTTCAGTAATCACACTATTGTAGTACAGGTGGACAAATTATATAGCTCAGAACACTCCAGTAATCACACTATTGTAATACAAGTCAACAAATTATATAGCTCAGAACACTCCAGTAATCACACTATTGTTGTACAGGTGGACAAATTATATAGCTCAGAACACTTCAGTAATCATAGTATTGTAGTACAGGTGGACAAATTATATAGCTCAGAATACTCCAGTAATCACACTATTGTTGTACAGGTGGACAAATTATATAGCTCAGAACACTTCAGTAATCATAGTATTGTAGTACAGGTGGACAAAATATATAGCTCAGAACACTTCAGTAATCACACTATTGTAGTACAGGTGGACAAATTATATAGCTCAGAACACTCCAGTAATCACACTATTGTTGTACAGGTGGACAAATTATATAGCTCAGAACACTTCAGTAATCACACTATTGTAGTACAGGTGGACAAATTATATAGCTCAGAACACTCCAGTAATCACACTATTGTAATACAAGTGAACAAATTATATAGCTCAGAACACTTCAGGAATCACACTATTCTAGTACAGGTGGACAAATTATATAGCTCAGAACACTTCAGTAATCACACTATTGTAGTACAGGTGGACAAATTATATAGCTCAGAACACTCCAGTAATCACACTATTGTAATACAAGTGAACAAATTATATAGCTCAGAACACTTCAGGAATCACACTATTCTAGTACAGGTGGACAAATTATATAGCTCAGAACACTTCAGTAATCACAGTATTGTTGTATAGGTGGACAAATTATATAGCTCAGAACATTTCAGTAATCACACTATTGTTATACAGATGGACAAATTATATAGCTCAGAACACTTCAGTAATCACAGTATTGTTGTACAGGTGGACAAATCAGGTTTATAAATGCAAACCATTACAAAAAAATGCACTAAATGTTTGAATATGTGAAAGTGTCCCACTGCAAATTCAGAGAAAAGTTAATCTCTTGAGAAAATGATTTACAGGATACTTCAAGTTTGATGACAGCTGTAAAAGTTACCTCCCTTTTGATGTTCTTCAAATTTCAACTTCTTGAGGTGGCCTGGCTCAGTCAGTGGCCTGCTGGACTCTTGATTGTGAGTTCGAGTCCAGCCAGGTTCCTCTCCTTCGGATGATACAGAAAAAAACTGAGGTCCCGTGTCACAGTAGCTGTCTCCATGTTAAAGAACCCTCACTGCTCAACAGCCATAAGTGTCGAGCAATCGGCCAAACTTTGAAGCCCTTCATCGGCATTTGGTGACATCTCCATCTGAGTGAAAGATTATCGAGTGTTACATTAAACAACAATCCAATACACTAAAATCTTGTTTGTTTTATTGTTACTTTCAGATACCAGCTTATGTCAATCTGTTGGGCTGCCATTCCAGAGACAAGACCAAACTTTTCAGAAATAATTGAACAGTTGAAACGATGCTCACAGGTGAACAAGAGTCTTTCTAAACAAAACACTTGTAATACATTGGAAGGGTTATTTTGTATAATACATTTAGATTATCATTGTTTATAAAGCATTTAATTTAGGACTATTATATAACGATAAAATAAGATGCAGTGTTATTTTTTTCTGCATCTCTGGTTTTATAAATCTGTGAATTTTTTAAATATTGATGCAATGATATAGTATGGTTCCATAAATACATCAGCTAAGATAATTATCCATAGATTTTATGTTAATTACCTTTTTTCAAACAATTTGCCCGACTCAAATATTTTATGAAATCTTGTACATTGATGCAAATTCATGTGATAGTCTATGGACTTTCTTTTCAAAGTTTTTTTAATGAAAACTGGAATTATTTAAAAGTGACAAACCTAATTTGCAACATCATTATAAATCATCTTTGTTCTGGCTTTTCATGACAGAAACAACCAAAAATTGTTGGCTTATGCTGGCCCCACCTTTATCAATGCCAAAATTAATGTTTGGCTGACATAGCGCCAATTTGAATCTGATCTGAATAAAAAATTAGTTACTGATTTATCACTTTACCTGTGTATAAAGACCACTTGATCACAAAGACATTTTTGCTGCCCTCAATAGTAATCTACCATTTGTGTACAAATGAACCTCTAGATTAAGACCACATCCCTATAAAGACCAGTTTTCTTATGTACTTTTTTGGGGGTGGGGGTTAAGTTTATATGAGATGGGATTGTTGGGGTTTGTGTTCTTATAATTCTTATGTTTGATTGCTACTTTTTTTGGGGGGTGGGGGGATGGTATAAGTTTATATGAGATGATATTGTTGGGGTTTGTGTTCTTATAATTCTTATGTTTGATTGCTACTTTTTTTTTTGGGGGGGTGGTATAAGTTTATATGAAATGATATTGTTGGGGTTTGTGTTCTTATAATTCTTATGTTTGATTGCTACTTTTTTTTTGGGGGGGGGGGTGGTATAAGTTTATATGAGATGATATTGTTGGGGTTTGTGTTCTTATAATTCTTATGTTTGATTGCTACTTTTTTTTTGGGTGGTATAAGTTTATATGAGATGATATTGTTGGGGTTTGTGTTCTTATAATTCTTATGTTTGATTGCTATTTTTTTTTGGGGTGGTGGTATAAGTTTATATGAGATGGGATTGTTGGGGTTTGTGTTCTTATAATTCTTATGTTTGATTGCTACTATTTTTTTTGGGGGGGGTGATATAAGTTTATATGAGATGATATTGTTGGGGTTTGTGTTCTTATAATTCTTATGTTTGATTGCTATTTTTTTTTGGGGGGGGGGGTGGTATAAGTTTATATGAGATGGGATTGTTGGGGTTTGTGTTCTTATAATTCTTATGTTTGATTGCTATTTTTTTTTGGGGGGAGTGGTATAAGTTTATATGAGATGGGATTGTTGGGGTTTGTGTTCTTATAATTCTTATGTTTGATTGCTACTTTTTTTTGGGGTGGGGGGGGGTATAAGTTTATATGAGATACAATTTCTGGCTTTTGAGTTGCTATGATTCTTATAAACGGTGAGCAAGCATTTGCTAATTTTAAAAATAATCTGGTAAAAATAAACTAAATGTATGCTTTTTGAACATTCTTATTTGATTTTAAAATTAAAATGAATCAAAAACCAGAATTATAATCATTTAGTTAATCTAATTTACATAATATTAAATGTTTGAAATGCAATAGGAAATAGTCATTTCAGTTGATGATGAATTTCTCCATTTTGTAGAATCCTGAAGTGTTATCTGCAGATTTACCCGTATTCTACATGATTCCACAATCAAACAAAGGTCTTATAAACACTAAAGCTACTTCAGAAACCCAAGAAGAGGAGGAGGATCATGGGAATTTTTTCCACGAATCAGAATCTAAGGAACCTCTGTTGACCCCTTCACCTCCATGTACTGAGAAAGTTGATATAAAAGATAATAATGAAAAGTGTAAATACAAAAAAGAGCAGGAAAACAGCAAATTTCCATCTTTATTTGTTCAACTTCCAACAGATCTAAATCTTATAAAATCTTCCAGCGATAAATCCCCATCAGTGTCAAAGAGAGGAAGTCAGTCATTGTCACATGACTCATTTTCTTCAGCTTCACAGTTACATTCTTGTTGTGACGTCACAACTCAATGTGGCAACCAGTATCAGGATATTGTTAAAAATACAAAAAGTTCTGCTGCTGTACATCCAATGCGTGAGCTTGGCACTACGGAAGACAGTAATCCTTTGGTTAATAAGAGTGAAAGGCTGAATTCTAAAAAATCTGACTCCGATTACAAGCCATCTGCAAACAGTGAAAAACAAAATTTAATGTCGGTGGATTGCTGGTCAGAAATAATTAACAGACCGACTCGCAATAGCATGAATGACAGTCAAAAATCAACAAGAAATATTCTAAAAAAGAAAAATTCAGCAAATATTTAACAATTTAACTTCTAATTATTAATATTCTGGAAATTGTTAAAGTTTAAACTTGATGTTGTACGATGCTGTCATATAAACTAAATATCGGAAACTGCTTTTATTTCTGTTAAAGGAGAAATAATAAATGTATCTGTTGACCATTTTCTCTTTATGTTGTCATAGAAATATAATTTGTAATGGACTCCTAAAAGAATTCACAACTGTGTACTAGACCTCACCTGTACATTGGATCACCTTTTTGACAAAATCTTCTTTATTGATGTTGGTTCATTGAAGTTTAGCATATCATGAACTGTAGGTCACCTGAGCCAAAAACTGTTTAGCTGCTTAGCTTGAAGTAAAATGGAGAAGTGGACTTTGGATATAAAACATTAAAGGCCAATTAGAGTGTTTACCTCACAATTAGGTTTTCAGTTTGATTCTGGTTATAAGGACATACTCTGGACCTAGAAAAAAGGTTATAATTGTTTTTTGTTGTTTTTTTTTCTTCAATCAATTGGCGTTTGAAGTGAAAGTATGAAACTTTGACATCAAAGCTGGCAAAGCATGCTTAAAACAAGAGGCTCAAATATCCTTATGGTGCTCACCTTGAAAATGTTTGTCAATGCATCTGATATTTTGTTTGCAAGAAGCACTTACTTTTCACACTGGATAGGCCAAACTAACCACATTTTGTGAATGGTCCAGAAGTCCAACAAAAATATGACTGATAAGTTGCAAAATATTTTCATCATGAATAAAATATTCATTTTTTATTCTAAAACTTCATTATTTCTTTTGTTTCTGATCAGTTTTAGACCTGACATCTGAAAAAATTTCACAAGAAAATCAGTCATAAATTCAGTTTGTTGACAGTGTTTGTAACATTTGTAAATACTGTTGAATCATGGGAAGGAACCCAACTTGGAGCAGGTGCCAGTGTGGTTGCAGTCAGACATGTTACCTGTGATGGAACTGGCTAGTACTAACCAGCTTGTTCCAGTGAATAGTAAGCGCCCTCAGGTGTCTGTGACCTTGACCCATTATGGAAAGACAACTCCTTACAACTTTCTCCTTGTATACCAAAAGTCAATCAGTTTTGAGTTTTGTATAAAACAATACCCCATGTCATTTGAAGCAACTAAAGGCTCATTTATGAACATATTGCAATATCTTTTGGTACAGATATTGATAATGTAGTCTATATCATTTGAAAGAAACATCATTGGTTCATGAGATGTTTAAAGATATACCAAGTTTTGACACTTTTACAGCTTCTATCGGTAAAAACACCCTTTTCCTTTATAAATCTGAAGCAGCTTCACATGTGGATCTTGCCAAAATGTTAAGCTGAAATTAGTTAATTGTTACTTTTAAGAACTAAAAGAAGGGTATACACTGAAAAAACAGATATTTTTAGTTGACTTACATGCCTGTGACCTTGACCTTGAAATTTTGTCACCATGATCCTTTCTCATATACTGTTGTATACAATAAATTGATTAGTTTTACGTTGTTCAGCAATTTGTATAAACCATACCCTATGTCACTTGAATTCCTGCTTTAGGCTTGTATATGAAGATTTAAATTTCATTTGCAAACACTAGATACTGCCTAACGAAAATGTATACCATATTTAAATAAAAGCTAATCATTTGTTCATAAGAACATTTTTTAATTTGTACAAAGTTTGACCCTACGGGGAGCCCTTATGGGTAAAAGCCCCCTTTTTTTGGAAACTTAAAACCCTTTCCTACATGTAGTAGCAAGTCTAGTGGTTCTTGATCAGAAGTCATTAAAATGGAAAAGTTCAAGGACAGTTGGATATTGAGCCATAGCAATAGTTCACTTGGCCCTTTGGTGCCTGTGACCTTGACACTTTTTTACAATGAGCCTAAGATAATTCTTAACACATTTCTAGTATACATGTATCTTTCTTTATATGCAAACTATCAAGCATTTGTTGAGTTAGTAAGCTATTTGTATAAGATAAAAATGTATCTTGTTGTGCCCCCTAGATCCATTAGATTTTCACAAAGATTTGCCAAGGTGTCTTGTGACCTTGATCTTTGACCCCATTTTGTCATAATATTCCCTTAATAATTCCTTACAACTTTCATATATCTTTGTATACAGTTAGTTTCTAGTTAATAAGCTGTTTTGTTTGCAGATGAAATTGAAATAAACAAGCCATTAGTGGATGCTTCAAATAACGCAGGGTATTGAGTTCATTTGCAAACTTATAAAAGATTGACATTTAAGTGTACCGATTTTGAAAGAACTTTTATCATAGGTTCATGAGATGTACCTAGATTAAACCCTTTTTCCAAACACTGAAGCCCCTTATTAGCTTACTACCAAAGGGTATTTAAATGGAAAAGTTAAATGATGTTTGAATGATGACAATTCTCACACAGTAAAAAAATTTCTGAAAGTTAACAACAGACTAAAGATGATAGCAATAGGTCAGGTGAGCTAAAATACTGTCAAATCTTTCTTTTTCACTTTCTCAAACAAAATCACAAATAAACATTAAGTTTGTAATGAATATTTTATTATATTAAATAATAAAATACAGTAGACTTTTGTACGTTGTACTCCTTTTATAATTAAAGTTCTGATTCACAGATACTGAATATGGTGCAATACAATTTGCAGAAATTTTTAAATATTTTTTTTTCTTTGCAAGCCATACCATTTACACTACACTTGAATCCTCTATAATGCCTGATGTTTTTGCAGGCGCTATTGAAAATTGACAAAGTACAAAAAATGGGTGTAATATTTACGATTCTCCTCATATTGACAGCTGCCTGTTAGATGAAGATAAAATAAAAAGTTACAGAGAACATAAAAACAAGGACATGATGTCTCTCCCTGCCTCAAACTACAATGAGTGAAATAAAAA
This sequence comes from Atrina japonica, assembly GCA_030159075.1. Classification (NCBI taxonomy): domain Eukaryota; kingdom Metazoa; phylum Mollusca; class Bivalvia; order Pterioida; family Pinnidae; genus Atrina; species Atrina japonica. Next base: position 1,553,977 of record BROG01000012.1, on the reverse strand, counting down.
TTCTTGATAAAAATAATGACTAAATAATACTAAGACAGGGAATGACATCACGACCTTTGTTACAACAAGAATTGTTGTGTTCGGACATGATTTGGTACAGGCCACAGTATCAAATAAGGTATTGTTCCAACTCCATATTTGTCTTACAATCATGGTAAAAAAAATCTACATCTATATGCTCAAACACAAATTTTCTGCAAAAATGTCATCAAAACGTAACTTCGCAGACAAAAACATTTTTGCATTTTGTTGTGACTTTGACGGTGGAATTTTTAAAATTACAAACCATGTTCAAATTCGGTGGAAACCAGTTTATTTTAATTAACAAAACAAGACCAAGGTCATAAATTCATAGCACTAAGAGAAAAAAATATTCCCACAATGTACACTAAAATATTTGGCACACTTAAAGTGTACCTTTTACCAGTGTGTGTATATATATTTATATACCCTGAAATTGTTCACCAGAATGAAAAGAGAGAGAGAGAAACCAAGAGACATTCACACCTGAATCAGGTCACACTGTGAAAACGGATAATTGCACTTTCTTGGAAACTGAAATGGAACACATACACTAGAAATACCCTTGAAGCTTGCATGAATAGGTTCAGACATACACAGATAAAATTCTTCATTTATGACAGATTCTTCTTGGAGAAAAACTTGTTATCTAAAATAACTATAATAAAATGAAATACTGGTACAAAATAAAATGAAAAACGGTTTAAATGAGATTAAAATGAATTCAAGAGATACCACATAAATTACACGGGGCAGTGTAAAGCACTAACATTACAGGAGAATGACTAGACCCAGAACACACTGCAAACCACTCGAACACTTTCATTGTAACACATTGATATCTTCAGTTCATTCAAATTTCAACAACTTTTGTTCAATTTTCATACATTTTTGGAATTGTTGCCAGGATACCTATCATATCTAACTAGACTGTTTCCCTTATCTGAGATTTTTTTATATTTACCATCGTCTGTCCATTCTTCCATACAAATTTTCTCACATTCACATACTCAATTTATTACTTCTCATTTTTAACACAAGATTTGGAAATGTAGATGTAAAGAAAGCAATTTTATAAATAAATATATTAGCAGAGGTGATTTCTGTAAATATACTGTATATTAATAAGCTACTTCTAAAAAAAACTTAAAACATGTGTTTTGTGATTTCTTTATGTAAACTATATTAACCCCATTTCTTTAGTGATTTATTTATATTAACTATATTAATCCCATTTCTGTAGTTTTCTTTATATAAATTATAAAAATCCCATATCTGTAAGTGATTTCTTTATATGAACCCCATGTCTGTAGTGATTTATTTACATAAACTATATTAATCCCATGTCTGTACTGACTTCCTTATATAAGCTATATAAATCCTGTCTGTTGCGATTTCCTTCATATAAATCTCATGTCTTGTGATTTCCCATATATAAATCCCATGTCTGTAGTGA